>OY770009.1:8463909-9663909 GCA_963669245.1 Quercus cerris | reverse complement strand
AATTTGAAGGGTGTTTTTTAGAAGAGAACTTTGTGCGATAGAAAAGGGATAACAATGGTAGGTTTTAATTGGCTCAATTGATAAAAAAAATTTACAATTAAATAAAAGTCTTAGACCTATACCAAAAATTAAATTAGTATCTTACTGATAAATAGCACAATCATTATAGATTTAGAGGGGGGTTGAAATTTTTTGTTTAACAGTGGAAGTCGGTCGAGTATGGGGCATGTGGCACAGTGCAGTAAGACAGCATGCTCTCTTGACCAGACATGTGAGCTGTGACACATCCAACATCACCCTACTTTGCAAGTTACTACGACAAAGCATCAAAACAAAAAGAAAAAGAAAAAGTAGGAGATTGATACCGAACCTTCTAGCGTGCTGTGTGTGGTGGGACTAACTGGGACCTACTAAATATTCTGTTAAATCTAAAAAATCCGATAATCTGTGTATACATTTTTCTTGAATTGGACTCATTTATATACATTCCGAACATGCAATCACATGTACTGAACCATCCATTAAAAAAAAAACTGTAAAACCAAATCTTAGTTTATGGTTTGTGTCTGCATGGGAGTGCTCTCTAAGTATGCGGATCTTTGTCACACAATCTGAAAAGACTAGAGTAAGAACATCATTACCGAAAAAGACTGAAATATAATCTACTTAAACATACATCTTAAATATCAGGAAAAGTTAAAGGAATGTTCTTTTTTAAAGTGCCATGTGTAATGAGGTGAATGTTTCTTGAGTACTTATGCTCAAGTAGTCTTTGATGCCTACTATCTTTTAATAACAAAATAATACCAAGTAGTCATTCTCATCAAAAAAAAAAAAAAAAAATACCAAGTAGTCATTAATGTCTTGTTTTCACACACAAAAATGTACGCTTCATTAACTTTACTCCCTCTATAAAACCCAACAATTCTCTACCCCCACATAGCACCCACCAAAATTAATTTGAGAGAGAGAGAGAGTTCTGTTGCACTCATTCAATGGCTCACAGTGTTTTGCTTCTCTTTCTCTCTTCCTTTATTTTGAGCTTCAATTTCTTGGAGGCTCAGATGGTTCCAGCCGTATTTGTGTTTGGGGATTCTCTTGTAGATGTTGGAAACAACAACTACCTAAAGCTTTCTCTTGCCAAAGCTGATTTTCCACACAACGGCGTCGACTTTCCCACCAAAAAACCAACTGGAAGGTTTACTAATGGCAAGAATGCTGCGGATTTCCTGGGTAAGTTGATCCAAATTAACATCTTGATCTTGAACACCATACCTTTATGCAATCATATTTAATTAAGTTATAAAGTTCCTCCCAAGTCTCTATTGTTATTGCCCATAATTCCAAGCATTTTCTTGCCAATATATTCTTTACTATCCTTAATTTCCTTGAACTTTCGATTTTTTATTTATTTAAATTTTATCTGTATTGTGTGTCTGCGGGAGAGAAAGAGAGAGAGAGGTACTATGTCAGTATGTGTATGTATGATCTTCTAGATTTTTAAGATAACTTCATTATAGAATGTCTATAATCCTATCTATTAATTTTAAAATGGATTAATTGGATTTTATCATATAATCAATATTTAAATAAAAATTTAATTAATATAAAAAATATATATAAATAAAAATTGACTATAACCAATTTAATATTAATTCAAAATAATATATGTAACGAATAGTATATTAGTATGCATGCTCTATAAATAATTTCTATCCCTTGATTGTTGCTTAGAAGAAAAAAATATTTACAATAATTACTACAAATATAGGAAGACAGTGAAAGAATTTATAAGAAATATGGCTATTATAACCCTTGGCCTCACATATAGTCAGGTTTCATGTGCTGAGATAGTTTCTTCAATCTATATTCACAAAGGATCAAATCATATATATATATATATATATATATCTTATCAAAATATATATATATATATATATATATATATCTGTGTGTGTGTGTGTGTGTGTGTGTACCGACACCATCTATCAAACATGTTTTTGTACGAGACACACTTGATAACTAAAACAGGCCTTTTCAAAACTGCCGTGACAATTAGCTAACTCATGGTCATGATTCATGAATATAAGTGTTAGTGACTTGGCATCTCTATCGGAGAAGAGAGAAGAAAGAAAAAAGAAGCAATCACTTGGACAGAAAAGAAAACGAATATCAATCTCACAATGGAAAAGGAGCAATGTCATTAGTTTACTCCTAATGGGGATAATCAAATGTTAATAATCGTTCCAAGATTTTCCGATTGGGTGCATCTTTTTAGGTAATTGAAATTTCAAAAGCAAAATGGCCACCAATTTGGCGGTTAGTCCCTAGTGTGTTTTTTTTTTTTTGGTAAATGGTTAGTCCCTAGTTTTGCTTTTTTGAGAAGATTGTCCCTAGTTCTGCTAGTTCGTACTTGTTTTCTAAAGTTAAACTTTTTGGTGCATCAATATTAACTCTGAATGCGATTACACCTTTGTACTACTCTTTCCGTGTATACACTTTCTTCCTTTTGGGAACTTTTTTTTCTTTTCCCATGTGATTACACATCTTTCTTTCTTTTTTGAGAAACATGTGATTACACATCTAATTGACTTCTTTCTTCTTCTTCCTTTTTGTGTCATAAAACTTTTTCCAAGAATTGACAACATTTGAAACCTATATCAACGCTCACATATTCATTGCTTAAAAGTCATGAGTGTGTATTATGCAATGCCTGTTATTTCAATATGGGATTATCTTCCTTTTTTTTTTTTCCTGAAATGAGATTATCATTTTCATTACTAATAGAAGTGCTAATATTATTTGTGAGCAGCTGAGAAAGTGGGTCTGCCAACTTCACCACCATATCTATCATTGGCATCCAACAATGGGTCAATTTTAACTGGTGTTAGCTTTGCATCTGGAGGTGCTGGAATCTTTGATGGCGCAGATGATCGATATGTAAGTGAAACAAAATCTAGAACTACTTTTTCCTTTTTCTTGTGCACTACTCCTTGAAAAAAAAAAATCGCCCTTCCCATAATTGCGTAATTTTAAAGAAAAATACAAAAATATGGGTGGGCCCAAGTTGATCTCGTAGAAAACGGCCCATATATTTGCAAAGCAAAAGCCCAATGGAAAACAAAAATGCGGTGAGCGTGGATCGAACACGCGACCTTCAGATCTTCAGTCTGACGCTCTCCCAACTGAGCTATCCCCGCTGACGATATGTCTGTGCGTGTTTTTTTATATTACAGCGCCAGTCACTTCCTTTGACAAAACAAGTCGACTACTATTCAACAGTGATTGAAGATTTGAATAAACAGCTAGGATCCTCCGGTGCACAAAAGCTTTTATCCAAATCTCTTATTGCCGTTGTCATTGGAAGCAATGATATCTTCGGCTACTTCGATTCTTCTGATCTTCGCAAGAAGAACACACCACAACAGTACGTGGACTTGATGGCTGCCACACTAAAAGTTCAGTTACAGGTAATATATATGAGTAAGGAATTTTGTTTTTATTTTCTTGGGCTGCTTCACAGTTGACAATATAATTTTCTGAAGAGATTTTGACACTTCTAGTTCAAGTCCAACAAATTTTTTCAACTGGTATAGAGAAGATAGCTTTTTGGTATATCACTTAAAATATATATATATATATATATATATATTAGTAAGAATGTATTAGCTTGACTAAATTCCTTCACGTCATGTGCACAAGTATATAATGAAATTTAATTTTTAACCATTTTCTCACTTTTTCTTTTTTAATATTTGACAGCGTATATACAATGGTGGTGCACGCAAATTTGTGATTACTGGGACTGGGCCAATCGGCTGCTGCCCTTCACAAAGGAATAAGAACAAAACGGGTGAATGCAGTGAAGAAACAAACTACTGGTCTGTCAAATACAATGAAGGCCTTAAGTCAATGTTGCAGAAATTGAAATCAGAGTTCAAGGACATTAACTACTCCTACTTTGATACATACAGTGTCTTGCTTAGCCTCATTCAGAATCCAACAGCTTATGGTACACAACTGTTCTTTTTCCTTCTGAGAAATGAAGCAAAATTTATGTCAATTGCTAAAAAAACTAATCACTCTGGAAAAATAGTTCGCTTTCTCAAATTTGTTCCAGAAATGCTTATTTTTGGTATAAAATATTTCTACCTTTGTTCCTTTCCCTGTTAATATGTTTATGAACCTATTTGCCTATTTCATTTCAGGATTTGCAGAGGTTAAAGCTGCATGCTGCGGGCTAGGGAATCTTAATGCCAAGGTTGCTTGCCTGCCAGTTGCGAAATATTGCTCCAACAGAAACGATCATGTCTTTTGGGATTTATACCATCCGACAGAGGCAGCTCATCGCATCCTTCTAGATGACATTTTTGATGGTTCTTCACAATACACATTCCCCATGAATGTGAAACAGCTAATTGCAGTTTAGGCTCAGCAACCCGGAAAGCCCCTACATAATGCTACATTCATGATGCAGAAGTGTGAGATTCTCACAGGGGCCTAAATTATCAAAGAGCAATACAGAATTCATCAGGTGGTGTAACCATTTGGCTGCAAGAAAGCTACAACTTATTACGTAGCCTAGTAGAAAAAAGAAATCTGAAAAAAAAAATTAAGGGCTTAGGTTTTTTGATACATATTTCAAGGATACAACTATAGCCAAAATCAAAAGTTTATACATTATGCAATAGTAGGGGCAATGGCATGCCTTATGCGTATCCTCTGTTCCTCTTATCTATTTTCTTTACTCTGACAATTTGCAATCTGTGTCACAGCCAAAATGATAATGTAGTCTACGTTAGCATGGTGATGTCCAATATTGACAGCTGAGACCCAAATTTGTGTCAAAAAATTTTCCATATTTATTTTGTCATATCTATAAACTAAACCTGAATTTTCTGAAGAATATCAAGCCCAAGTATCCATAGAATGTGATACCTTCAATGTCTTTAAGACTAAGATGGAAATATATCCTGAAAGAAAAGGTTGAGGTCCCCCTTGTAAACATCAAACGCCAACATCTTGTCCACTGCATTCTGCATTTAGCTCCCAAAAGTTAAAAAAGTTAAAAAATAATGAAAATTGTATATATAAGAACAGGAACACAGATTCCCATATGCCATATCTAAGATTAATCCCGTTCAACACCTTGTATAGCTGATCTTGGCTTGATATATTCTCATTGCACAATCGCTCAACATGTTTATCATTTCCAAGAGCATCCAACACAAATGCTGCTCTCTGAATAACTTCCTCAAGGACACCTACATAATCAATACAAATTGGTTCCATTCAAAAACTCAAAGCAGTTAGTAAAGCAGCACATAGAAGAAGTTTTGTTTATTGCTTCAATCTGGCCTCACTTTCACAATGAGATTGTTAATGCTATTTATGTTCAAGCATTCCAGTTTTAATAAAGCAAGATGTTCTAATTCTAATTTCATGATTTCATCTATAATTAATCTCGCAAATTCTGGAATAGTATAATCTGCATATCTAATCACCCACAGTAGGTACTCAAAGTTTAGTTGAGACTTGAGACCCATATAAATGTGTTTATTAGCTAAATTGTAAATTCTGAAACCGTATTTTGCATTTACCCATAAAACAACCACCATAGAATACAAAAACAGAAGAAACTAATTAATTTTCCCTTTTTGTTTTTCTGAATCCTACATAACTAAAGTTCCAATGATGTTTTAGATGTACCAGCAAGCAGCGCACAATGCAGCCCTGCAGGACAAAAACTTCCATGAGTGATTTCCAGTATTAATTTTAGGGAGGAAATCCCCAACTTAGAGAAGCAATTTTATACTCACCATAGCTAAGAAGTGCATGTCCAGGAACAAGCCTGTGAGCAATAAAAACCGAGAATTTAGAAATATATATATATATATATATATAGCATTTTACGTGCAACTACCAATGAGAAATTACAACACATGCATTGCACAAAGAGATGGAGACATAAAGTCTGCCTACTGATATTATTATTCATAAATCCACAGCTGCAAATTACTGTACTTGAATAAACGGCACCATACTGATGCATGTTGAGCAGTTAAGGGAACATGATGGAACATATTATTGGAATAATTGAACATAATAAAAAGTTTTATTGATGCATTTGTTCCAAAAGCACTTTCCATAAAAAATTTCCCAAGGACAAACAAGATTTGGGCTCTAGAAATATTTAGTAAAGCAAATTTAAGAGACAATATATGTTTTCCCAATATCATGAGTTGCTCACCAGAAGAAATGGGAGTGATGGAGGCCCACATATATAAATTTGGTAGTAACAAATAAACTCCACCATCCCAACAATGGTCATGGATCACATTCTCATTACAGAAATGCAATGCAGAAAGCAAGGAAAATATACCGATATAAAAATACAATATCTTCAATATCTGTAGAATTGTTGTCAGGCCTCAGCACACTCATGGTGTAAAAGTTGAGCATCTCTGACTGAAATTTGTTATTAAAAAAAAAATATTTAATCAAAACTCTCATGATAACCAGACTCTGAAAGTGTGAATAACTGAGCTAATAAAGCTACATAGCCATAACCTTTGGTAGGCAACTCTTATCAAGTAACTCAGTCAAATGAGTGCACACCAGAACCTGCAAAATAATATAGCATTGTTGGACTAAAGCTAGATGTAGTACTTGCTAAATTTTTCTGAGAAATATTCGCTATTTTTAGTGGCTATTACATGGAAAGTTAATTCCATTGTTTGAAAACATAAGAACATTCGGCAAATAATATCCAAACAATCACCAAATTCATGCATGGAAATGGTTAACTTATTAATATAAAATGGTCTCGACAGTAATTTTAAACAGAAATTAATATCATCAAAAGGATCTAACTAGTTCTGAGGAAAGAAAAGGGGGATAAAAGAAAAAATAATAATTTGAGGCAGTTGGGAGCCTGGCCCTGTAAGAAACATGGAAAATCAACGTGAATGCTTCTCTCCCCATGCTCCCAACTGCATCAAAATTATAATTATTATGCTATTCTTATGGCCAGAAAGAGAAGAACTTCCAACCTTTGGGGGGTCATCACATGTGACAAAGTGATTTATGGTTCCACCAAGCAAGCCAATGCCATCTGAAATAATACTAACATTTATGCAATTCATAACATCTGCAATATTCCAATTACTACAGACATAGCATATCCAAGAAATAGAACGTTTATTTCTCCTGCAGAGACTAACCTTCTGTAAGAGTACCTTTACCAAATTCATCCAATAGACACAAAGATCTTGAAGTTGCATGCCTGTACAATTTTTCAAACATCAGCAATATAGAAAGAAAGAAGAATATTTAAAGTTCTTTCACTGAAATATTACTCCTAATATGGGAGCTTCCATCTTTTTGAACATTTAGAAAATCTTTTTGAACATTCGGGCAGTCTGAATCACCTCCTTAGCCAAAGATGGATTATTAAATTATTACAAAATTTGGCAAAGTCCAAATACCAAGGAACATGAGATGCAGACGCTATAAACCATGGCCCATTTGTTTAGTAGTTTGAAGCTCTTTTTTTGGAACTTTTTTATTTAATGAGTTTTTGAAGATATCTAACCACCCACATTTTGGTATACCTTAGCATCATCCCTACTTGATGTAGATCAATCATAAATGTTGACTGCTCAGCAGCCAAAAGCTTGCTTCCCATTGCGCAGAATATCCTGTTACCAATGGGCTGTGGTCAGAAAAATCAATGATACATTATTGTATAACTGCTGTTTGAAGAAAGATATTGGAAATATGGAGGTCAAACCTATCAGTCAAACCCACAATTGCAGCATCTGCAGGGACAAAACTTCCGATGTGGGAAAGGAAAACAATTAAAGCTACCTGGAAAAATAAATTTTCAATATTCCTTAATTCATGATAGTGCACTATAGTTACAACATCAACATTCAACGCCCACCTATGTGACAAAGAATGGGGTATCAGTAAGAAATTCACCTCAAAATCGATCTAAGCTCAAGAGAGTTGTCAGTTGTCAACACACAAAATGGTTTTTCATACATAAATGTGCAGGTGTTTCAGCAAGAACAATAAGGATGATAGCAATGAAATGTTATTGTTACATAGATGGCCCTAGCTTAAATTGTCTGAGCTATAAAAGGAATTTAAACATGTTAAAAGCCATAAAAATTAAATTTTTACTCTAGAGAAGGATTTTTAAAAGAATTATGGATTTTTACACCAAAACAAAAGTGCATGAACTACATGTAAATATTATCAGTAGATTGACACGGCTAAGTAGATAGAGTAAAATCTATTTGTCACTGAAAATATGCTACACCAAAAAGGGGATAAATTGTCACTTGAAATGAAACAAAAAATATTGACTGACCTGCTTTATATAGATACTTTTCCCTGAATAATTAGGTCCAGTGATGATATGAATTCTTCCTGAAACAATACAATCTTGAAATTTTCATAAGAAAAATGCTAAGAAGCATACATTCATTTGATGTGCTATGATTGAATGCATCTTCCATTTACCATCCTCAAGGATCCTTGTATCATTGGGAATAAATGTGTCTACTGTCATTTCCTGCAGAACATGTCTGGTAATGGTATTAACGTTTGTTACTAATGCACTGGTAAATTTCAATTTTCTGAAGGGATCACAGAATATGCAATAAATCCAGACAGATCTCACCTTCCATTTTGTATATCAAGCAAACTTTCTGTCGTTAAAGTAGGCCTAACATAATTGTTCTGATAAGCAACAAGAGCCAATGACAAAAAGCTGAAATAAAACAATTATTCATAAGTATTAAGAGAAAGAAAAATAACAGATAGGGTCCTTTCACAAGAGATACAGAGGAGCCCTTATTGAAAGGATTCTCACCAATCAAGTTCAGCTGCAAAATTGACAGCCTTAAGCAAATGGGTTGCGAATAGAAGTATATGTGTCACCAAATCTCTAGTAATAACCCTCTCCATATCTTCAACGATAAATTCAGATAAAAAAATTTATAAAATAGGTTAGATATGACATAGTCAACCCATCAAGCATTACACTCAGAACTGGTAAAACAAGGGCTCAAGCAATCCTCTTAGTGTCAGATTGTAGATAATTGTCAAATTATATACCCTCTCCAAATCGTCAACAATAAATTAGAGCAATGAAAATTTGAGAAACAGATTAGAAATGAGCACAATCTAAGAATTATAATTAGAACAACTAGAACGGGTTCTCTAACTATTCTCAATGTCTATTCTAGTACAGATCGGAGTACAGTTCTTAGATAATGAAACTACACACTTTTTCAAAATATCAAACAACAAGCACTATCCTAATTATTTTTTTCACACGTTTTATGTGGGGAGAGGGGATTCCAACCCTGGACATTTTTGTTGGAAACACAAGGTATCAGCTGACCTAAAGGTCATTGGCATGCATTATCCCAAGTATATGCTATAATCAATGTACAACTCCAAGAAACTAAGAGTATCTTAACAGAAGAGCAGTTTATAGCACAAACCTAGGATTTTATGATAGATGTCTCCAAGAAGATTATCCAATTCTCGTGTCTTTGGGGTACGATAAAAGAATCTGTTTGTCTCTCCATCCACATCAGAGAACTACATTTGACAGCTACATCTTTAGTGCACACATGCTAACAAACTAATTCAATTTGATTAAATGAAGCTTCAACTTACTGCAAATTCAAAATCTTGAAGTTTCTCTAGTGTGATTTCATCAAGTTTTTCTTCAAAAAAGCACATCAAGTATCCTAGAAATGAACCAAATGAAAAATCAACAGGCACTCATAAGATATGGTAATTAGCTTAAAGCTGATAAGTAAATCACAATCTGTCATGGAATTTAAAATGGCATTGTACTAGATAAAGAAGAACTTGGAATCAAGATAAACATCATGGTAATGCACCCATAATTCCATATTATTTTATTAGAGGCTCTAAATAATGTAGTTTCTATAAAGCAAAAGAAATCAGGTTGTTTTAGGCTTTGGAATTCAAGGAATCTTGAGTGGATGAAATTTAAATGTAACACTGTAAATATAATTGGTAGTTCCATATATCCTTATATTTTTCTTTCATGTGTCTGTGTGAGCTGCATATGTGTGTAAAAGTTCTAGTCATCGTATCATTTGAAGTTGCATTATCACGAAGAAAATCTTTTGGATCATTACCATGTTATTTAGTAGTATTGTAGAGGCCATTTTTAAAGGAAATAGAGAGACCTTAAAGTTTGGGGCATTCAGCTAGATTCAAGTTCAACCCCCATTGGGTTGAACAGTAGACTATGTGCAATTCAATGTCTTATAAAATCCTGATTCTTTAGTCATCCCTACGGCTATCTACAATGTTCTTGATGCATTAACAGGAATTTGATAGTAATGCAACAATGAATACCATGAGTCAATTCTAATCATTTAGTGACTAAGATATGAGAAACAATAATTCAATTTCAAACTAAAGCTACATCATCTACAGACTATCTGATAGACAAGAAGAAGGATAACAAATAACAGTGCAGGAAAGAAATTAGAGAGCACTAATATTGAATCTAACAAACAAAATGCAATCATAGGAAAATATATACAGAAATTGTATCATCCTTGAGAAATTGTTATATAAAATTCTTAAAATACACAAACTAACCTATTTGTTGTATATAAACAATACAAGGAACAAGCTTGTCTTTAGATACATGAGGAAGTTGTGCAAGTTCAAATGATGACACCTGCTAGACAGTAGTAGTATGGTTAAAACAAGGTATTTGTAGACTTGACTCACTTACTCTCAGTTGATGCATAAAAGCATAAAGGCACCTGTTCCAGAAACTCTGGTAATTCCTCGTATATTTGCCTCAACTCATCCAACTATATGTAAACGAAAAGAATGATTTGCCAAGAAAATTTGGGATGTTAGTGTGGTAAAGATAAATGAAAACCATTTGATGCTGAAGGATGAAAGTTTAAACAGAGAAAAAAAAATCCATCATCTCAGTATCAAATTTGATGGCAAGGCTTCTGTACTTTCCATTCCAATTGGACAGGGTGGATGGATCAAATGAGTTTATTTTTTACTTATTCCAATAAGTAAGTGTGCTTATGCCTGACAAGACAAGGATCTAACCTCATCACAGAAACCCTCTTTCACTATTGTCTCATATCCCTTCTCTTTACTTCTATTGACATCAAGAACACCAATTACCTACAAAAGACAGTGTTATATGTAGGATAAGACCAGCAAAAGTAGAAGAGGAGGGAACCAGTCAAATGGTTGACAACTTTCAGAATAAAAAAGAAACACACACAAGCATCAAAGCCAATGGTATCTGACTGTAGCAAAATAGTGAGGATGTAATATAGACTAACCAATTCATAGACGTAAGCCAGCTCTGTTGTAATGCATGAAGTAGCCTGCAACAAAATTACACGTACATACACACATAGAGGACAAATTTTTTTTTTTTTTTGGGTGAGGGGGGGCAGGCTGAGGAGCACATCCAAAACAGCCACATAAAAAACAAATAATATACACTAATGGATAATGCAGTTGATGGAACTAGTTTAATACCTCCTCAACAATGTCCAAGTTCAATTGCTTCACATGCTCTCTTAGACTTTCAGAAATCCCTACTCCAAAGATCTTGTTCACATGCAAGAGTGAGCAAACACTCTACAAGTTTTTTTTTTTTTTTTTTAAAAAAGAAGAAGAAGAAGAAGAAGAAGAGAGATTTATAAGATATTCTGACACAGGATTGTCCAAAGTTCTATTCTTTTTTATTGGCAAGTTTATTTAGAATTTCTATTAAAGGATCACACTGTTTAAAACCAAAAGAAGAAGAAGCAATGCTGTTTTATCTGCACTGCATATAAAGGTTAACTTATCCACAAGTATAGTGTGGCTTAAGGGTCAAATATTAGCATTATTAAATCTATGATCAGAAGTGAATATGAAACCTAAATAAATATCTTTTGGTTCTTCAACAACACTTTTATTTTCTATAATCAACCCACCAACTGAAAGGCATCATCATGGAATACAAAGTAACTCTTTTAGAATAATGGTATACTCATAGCACTAGAATAGCTAATGATTTTCACAATGTCACCCAGCAATCTTACAAGGTGAGAAGAGCCTATGAACAAACACTTTGTTAGGGTCACCATATTTTCAAATTTCTCTTCATTTGCACTGTTTGGTTCATTATATAAGAGGCAAATGAAAAGAAAGAAAGAAGAAAATAACTTAAATTTCCACCCATCCCCAAAATTATCTGTTGAAACTTGAAATTTGAAAGTAGGAGAGGCACAGAACAAAAAGTAACTACAACTTTCATTCTTCCTTTTGTTGTCCCTCCACTTTCCACATAACAAAAGATATACAGTTTTCACCTTTTTTATTTCCTACTCTCCATTTTCTCTAAATACTAAGTTAAGAAAATGGAATGTAAAATTTATCTAGAAATGACAGTGGGAAGAAATGAGTAATGAATGTATCTTTTGTCCACAAACAGTAGGATTCTTAGCAAGCTTTGAAGTAAACAGAGAATGAAATTTTCTACTGTCTATGTAGAGGCAAGACTTGCTTCCAGCAGACTAATCACCCATAAGAGTGTGGCATTTTTTAGTAAAAATGACATGGAGATTCCTTTCATATTGGCGACTCAGTTATATCTTGTTCGTCATCTTGACAGATATGACTGCATATCTTGAGCTCAATAGAGAAGCACTTCTCAAATAATTATATCTCTTCTTTTTATTTTTGTGCAGGAGTCCATTGCTTATAACCAAGCCATAACACTCTCCCAGGTTTTTTTTGCCTTAAATCTACATACTAAAGTTAATAAGGGCAACAAGCTTGCAGCCAGAATACATACTTATCTCAGCTTTCCAGAACTTATATATACTTGTTAACTAAGAGAGGATTAAGATTTGAGAGCATAACATATAGAACTAACATACCTTTAGAAAAGCTATCCAGTCACTACAGGAGCATACAGAGCTTGGAGCATTGAATTTCTTCCACAAACAAAATAAATACTTCAAAATTATAGAACTCAAGAAATACAGGTGCAAAAGAGACTGTAATATAAGTCAATCATTTTTCTAAAAGGCCTATAACAAGAACAATCAGAATTATCATTAATGCCAACCACATCTTGGAAAATGTTTGTCAAACTATGATATTTTATTAGTGTGACGTATATGCCAGGCCAGCGTCTAAGTTTTTAATAGTTCCAGTAAAAAAAAAAAGAAATGATGTGGTAATTTTTCAAGATTGGATAAAGTTTCATAATCAAGACTGTTGGCAAATATAATCTGCAAAGTGCTAACAGTATGTAAAATTTTTATGTATCTGATTTCAACCACTAACAGACCCTGCTGTAAATGTAACTACAAAATAAAGATGTATATCATCATTTTAGAGGAGAAATAATACAGAATGCTGAAGAAAGACATTAGGTGGAGGGTGATTTAGTGGATTCAAGACCCACTAGGTGCATGTGTAACTTACCTATTAAAAAAAGGAGCAGAGTAAGCATGAAGAACAGATATTATTGTACCTTGAGTATGTGAGGAACGTCCTTTACAGACTTCAGAGTTTCACGTAAAGAAGCCATCAGATCTTCAGAGCAAAGAAAGAATGATATCTTTATCCCATTAAAAAAAACGAGCTTTGTTAAGGGTAATTTAATGCAAGAATTTTAATATTTCTGAAAGTTTATTCTACTTATTACTAAGGCAAATCATCTTTAATTCAATAGTTTTAACTTTAAGAGCTCTTTTCTAGTTCTTACATGCTCCAGACCTGCAGCTAAATCATCTTCTAGCTAGCCTATCTCATGGTGCTGCCAGATTACATTAATCCTCTTTTAGTCTTTCCTCATTCCACTCAAGATGGTTAAGCAAAGGAAGTCCTCAAACTTTTATATAATGAAAGGATACAGCATTGAGACGCCTGTTTAAATTTACAAGGTCCAGTATAGGCCTCAGAAACCAGCTTCTAAAATGAGAGAAAAAAAAAAGACTATTAATTGAGTTATAAATTACATCAGAAGTCATAGCATAAAACATTTATCTGTTCAACTTTACCTCAAGAGACGTCTACCCATTGGAGTTACACACTGAATTACAGGCAAAATAATCAGTGCAATATGCAAAGATAACACAAAATTAAAGACTAAATAACTTTTACAAACCTTATTCATCATGCCAAAGACAGAGAACCTGTGATTAGAAAATATGTTAGTCATCTTTGCAAGGAAACAACAAAGAGACTATTCATCAATTACCCTTCTTTTGCTCGACCAATGCCCATATGGCTAGGATGTTTGTCTATTTGGAAAATCTGCAATGACTCATGAGATGCTGCATCAAGTTTAAGAAACTTGTTTCTATTTCTGGTTGTAAAGGAGTACATCATGGTCCACGTTTCATTTCCAGAAAATATCATTCTTGAAAGAAAGAGAAGGGAAATTGCAGGAAAATTTAAGAATTTAAGCATAAAGTCAATACGAAAAAAGATACAATGAAATTTCTACCACAGAATCCACTGTGATTGATGCATTCCCGCATTCCTTTTCTTCAAGGGTATCTACAATCCTTTCATTTTCTAATATGGCAAGGAGACCCCCACTTGCACGAACTTGAATATCACTTCCCATGTCCATCATAGAACTCAACTGCAGTTGATGAGAGAACAAGAAAGCTTAATGTAGAGATTAGGATAAACAGATCTATAAGCTGCATTCAGACTGTTGCTTCACAAAGATGGGTTTTGCAGTTGCTAGCACTGTGGGGGGAGAAAAGAGAAAGGAAAAAATAAAAAAAAAAACAAAGAAAGGAAGAAACATAACAGAATCCACATAAGATTATGTGACTAGCAGAAATCAGGGTTAAGTGATATGCACATTCTGCATTAAATAATTTAAAATTGAAACGACATAGAATAACATTACATAGATGATAATATGTTACTTTTTGACTTACATAACAAACCCTCTCCTTTATGTTTAAGCCATCATCCATTCCTGTTACTCGAAGGTATATCAATCTGTAATACCCCAAAGAGAACAAAAAATTAGAGTGGAATCAGCAGGATATCAAGAGAGAGAATACATCCAGTTCCTCAAAATGGTAAAAGCATCACATAGAACAGTTTAGACGTAGTGTACTACCAATAACAATTAACAAATAATATCCTCAAACATCTTCATTCAGTATTGACCAAGGGAATGAAAAGAATGGGAAGAGTGTTGGAAGGGACTAATACTCATCAAAAGAAAAGGCCTAATGAGATTTCTGATTAGGCAGTGTACTCTTTAGGTTTGAAGGCTAATAAACATGTGTATCAACTGTAAATGAAGTGAGAAAAAAAATGATGGCCTACTTGACAAAAGACATGACTTAGAAAAAAGTCTTTGTATGGTAGAAATTAGTCAAATTAGAAACCTCACAGACTTTATTTTACTCCATAAAATTCATTTTGATGACACGCATACAAGTTTGTACTAATCAATAGATATGCTGATAGAGTTTCAGTCTGTAATATCACCACAGGAAAACTGCACAAACATGGTAGGTTTGTGTGTGGTTGCATTAAATTGTTGCAGAGATATGACACATCAATATGATTTTTCTTTTCTTTTTCCTTTCACTGGATCACATCAATTTGAAGTTTATAACGATAAAATTCCATCATGTTGAAAGAATCATGCAACAGCACTTTTGCCGGGCTCCCAAACAACACTAATTAAATTACATTGGCATATGTTTTAGGGGGACACTCTGCAAATGCTTTACTTTGGAATACTCTTTTTACCATTAGATTAAGCCAAGTTTGATATCTACAAAGTTCACAAATGCAACATTAAACATTTTATGAATGCTTTTATACCTGTGCCATGCTTGCTCATAACTGAAGATTGAACTTTTCACAAGCTTCACAGTAGGAGCCTCAGTCGTTCCATCTGCATCAATTTAGAGAGTAAAACAAGGACTACAAGCAGGTTTCATAATTCAACCAGGAGATGAGCAGCATACCACTACGTTGTAAAGCACACAAAAAGGAATCTTCACTTTTAGTGCTTGTGTAAATGATCACGGGCTTAGCTTGATATTTTACTGAACCAATGATTCAGCCAAAGAGAATAAAAAAAGGCATAAGCTATATTGTTAAATCATATTTTCAACCCACAGTAAATAAGCAAAGATTACTACAGCACATGAAGTAGAAGGTGTCTCATGTATCAAACTTATGTTGCCTCCCTCTCACAATGTGGGGGTCCCACAGCCCATGAAAGGGAGAATGCATATATTCAATGCATAAGATAATTATTGCATGTGAAGATAGTTTGAGAGAGGAGAAACCAACCTAAATTTCTTTTTATTTCAATTATCAAGAGACACAATACCAAAAAAATGAGACTAAAAGAAATAGAATCCATTCCATAAAAAAAAAGAACTTGAAACTCATACCCAGATCAACCAAGGGAAAATCTTTGCTACCATCTTCCCAAACTTCCAGCACATGAAGATGGCGAATACTGGAATCATAATAGGAAATTCCAACTCTGGAACAAATATTTTGCAAAGTCAATAATTGTAAACATAAAATCAACCATGGAACAAATATTTTGCAACGTCATTAATTGTAGATATAAAATCTCTTCTTCTTTTTAATTTATTTATTTTACTTTTAGATAAGTGAAAATCCTATTCAATTTCAATAAAAGTAAGAGGTATGAAGCACAACCAAAACCCCTAGCCACAACTACATTTCACTACTAACTTAGTTCAATTAAAAAAACAAAAGATCAATTATAGTGTCTGCTGCCTAAGGATTGAAAGACCCATACTTCTAGAAAATTTCTGTTTTTTGTTTTCTACTCTTCTTTACTCTCAGGTTTCATCAAAATCAAAAAAATTAACATAGAGAGATAATTATGTCTTATTTCCAACATTACATCACTTTGTGCCAGTTTCCAATTAAGAGAAAAGGCTGAATGTGTCCATCAGAATTTAACCCATGATTCAGTTTTAGCATCTATCCAAATCCAGCTTGACTAATTAATCTCATAATGTCCTGGTGTTAAGCCTTGCATAAACAAGTCCCAGCATTGATAACCAGAGTAAACCTATGTCTTCCTAAATTGCACACCCAACAGTATAAAGCTGCTTAAGTCAAGTATGCCATATACTCTTTGGCATTTCCTGCACCACTTCTTCTTTTTTTAATCTTAAAATCAACTCTGTACATCAATTATCTAAATAAGGTTCCATTAGTCACCAATCTTCATAAAAACACCACCGATGTAGAAAAAAATTTATTTTCTGATATTTCACAACAATTCCATGCAGGAGGAAGCTCACCGATGACCATGTTGAATGCATGCCATGTAAACCTGCAATTAGATCCAAAAATAAACCGATCAATTTGGAAAGATAGCATGTGGGTGGTACAGATTTATGGATATTTACACTATCCACTCCTCAAGAGAAGAACATGCATCTTAAGAGTTAACAACCATATTAGCACAGATAATAGACAGTAAGTAAATTCTCAAATCCCATCATGTTAATACAAATTGACATATGCTTAACATGTAGTCTTTTTGTTGTAGTTTGTGGTTATAATTTTTAAAATACAAAAGTATTAGTATAATTTTTTCCAAGAGCCTTGTAATTGACATTCCCTAGCGTTTCCAACAGACACATCCAGAGTTCAAATACTCCCATGTGCCCCTTCCCCAATGTTATTATCAAAATTAACCTCTCAACTCTCTCTCTCTCTCTCTCTCTCTCTCTCTCTCTCTCTCTCTCTCATTTATCAAAAATATATATAACAGATCATATATAGTAACCACTAACCACTACCAGTGGTTTGTTTAAATTGAAGAGTTCCAAGAATGTAGAAGATCTATATACGAATATATATACATATAATTGAAAAAAATGAATAAATTTGTTAATATTTCTTTTATTGCAAGTTTCAATCTGTCACAGTTCTAGCATGCATAGTTAATTCACACAACATCAATACAGAAGTGAATATAATTTCACATAAATGGTCAAGCATTTTCGGCATATACAATAGCAGAAGATATCTCCAAATACAATCAACTCATTTGCTAAAATTTTTATGTATATGCCATTTTGTCAATGATAAATAAATTGAATTTTTTAAAAATAAAATAAAATCAATAAACAGGAAATTCAAGAAATCAACGTAATGAATCTTATAGTCTCCTGCATTCAAAACGAATTTAATAAAATTTATAGAGTCCACTCAACTGAGTCTACTCGGAACGTTTTCACTCGGACGAGTTTGGTTCAGTGTACTCTATTTTCAGAAATGAGAACAGCGTAATGTATTTACATGAATAAGTTAATGTTTCTGATCTTTTCTCAAATTTTCTCGGCAACCAAACAGAGGATTACTAATTTTTGAGCCGTAAAATGTTTCGTTAATTAGGACGAGAGAAAAGAATCTCTACTTAAATTTTAAGCTAATAGAGTTATTTGTCTCAGTTCAGATGTGGATTTTTCAGTTTTCGAAATCAAAATCACCGGAAAGCAAACGGCCTAGAATTTCGTTTTTCTTCAATCTCTTTGTTTCCTACGTTTTCTCGGCAACCAAACAGAACGCAAAGAAACGCAACAAATGAGAGGATAAAAATGTCGAGAATAGACCTGAGGTACGGCTTCGGTTTCGTCCATCTCCTCCATCTTTGGCGCTCAAATTTCAAATTTCTGTGTGCGTGTTAGAGAGAGAGAGAGAGAGAGAATTTTGAGTTTTTAAAAAATGATGGGAAATTGTTTATATATAGGTCATCCACGGAGGACTTGATGAAATTCTATGAAAAAATAGAAACAAAATTTTAAAATTGTGGTGGTGCTCAAACTCAAACGACACTCCAAAACGACACCCGTTTTCTTGGGAGTGATGACTCATGTTGGGGTGAATGGTGATGATGGGTCAGGCTAGAGC
This sequence comes from Quercus cerris, assembly GCA_963669245.1. NCBI lineage: Eukaryota > Viridiplantae > Streptophyta > Magnoliopsida > Fagales > Fagaceae > Quercus > Quercus cerris. The sequence continues at coordinate 9,644,907 of OY770009.1, read as the reverse complement.
CCTCGCAATGGGTTAGGAATATGCCAAATGTAACTAAAATTTAGCATTCAGCCCCAATTTGTCTCAACAGCCAGAAGGCTAAACATGAAAAAATGTAAATTTTTTTGACATAGTGCTACAGTATCATTGTAAATGTATGATGGTACTGTAACACTATGCCAAAACAAAATAATAATATTTTAATTAGCGCTGAAGCACTTATTGATATTTGGTCTAAGGTCTCTCTTCACACAGTTTGAGCTCTCTCATCCCCTCTCTCTCTCGCCATCGCTACCAAGCTTCTCTCTCTGTGTGAATACCAAGCCTCTCTCTTTTTCATCGAATCATCATCGCTGTCACCAAGCCTCTCTCTTTCTCTCTGAATATCTTTGCTGAATGCCAATTCACCCTCACTCATCTCTACCAATTTACTTATCTCATAAACTCAACACTCTAGATAGCTCTACCCATTTAACTTTTTACTCTATCATTCTCTCTTCAAACCGAGATTCTCAAGGGTTTTTGGGTTTGGGTTAGAGCATTCACAATAAAAAATGTCATCCTATCCTATTTTACCATCCGAAAAAACTACTTTATCAATTATACCATACCATTTTACAATACACCCAACATTCCAAAACTCTATTATTTTACCATTTTATTAAAATATTAAATTTTTTTTTTTTTTATTTCTTTCCAACAGTCATTTTTTTTCAAATTCAACAACCATTCCAACAGTCATATTTTCAATACCATTTTATTTAAATATTATTTTTTAATCTTTCTTTTTCATTTCTTTCCAATAGTCTTTTTTTTTTTTTTTCCCAAATTCAACAAGTATTCCAACGGTCACATTTTCAGTAGAGCCTTTGCATCCTACCAACAGTCATATTTTCAACATATATAGATCCACATGCATAAATTTTCAACAGTCATATATATTTTCAACAACCTGCCATTTTTTTTTTTTTTTTGGGAGAAAGAACCTGCCAAATATCAATGTACTCAAACTTGTCAACTTTAAAAATCCACATACATATATATTCCATCAAACCTATCAAATATCAATGTAAAATCCACATACATATTTATAGATGCATCTTGCCAAATATCAATGTACTCAACCTGCCAACTTTAATAATCCACACACACATATATAGAACCTGCCATTTTATTTTATTTTATTTTATTTTATTTTTTTGAGAAAGAACTTGCCAAATATCAATTTACTCAAACTTGCAAACTTTAAAAATCCACATACATACATACATACATACATACATACACACACACACACATATATATATATATATGCAACTTGCCAAATATCAATATACTCAACTTGCCAACTTAAAAAATCCACATACATAATAGGCCCAAACTCATTCCTACTTGTACTAGTAGTTTAGGGTTTACTCGCCTATATATACTCATGTTAGGGTTCATTGTAATACAGGTTTTGTACTACACTCTTATACAATAAAGATGTAGCTCTTAAGGGATTCCTCCGTGGATGTAGGCCGACAAGGCTGAACCACGTAACCCTCGTGTTCTCAGTATTCCTATTCTATACTTCATCTTCCGCATCCACTCTGGCATACACAACATGGTATAACACATTGCGTTTGATAATATTGTCTATTTAACATGGTATCAGAGCTAATATTCAACAAGGTATCAGAGTCAAACTTCGTTCTTGGCATCAAACAAACATCTCTAGCAAGCAAAGAAGATTCTCACGTACACACCACCATCAAAAGTCACACATGCTTGTCTGCCGGATCTAGACTCCACGGCATCTTGCAGCCACCATGGCTCAGTGCTGTGTCCAAAATCCACAAACTCAAGCAAAGCCGTGACTTAACTTTTCAGATCTGTGCAAATCCATGCCTCGCCTGATGAAACCAATACCACAGACGTGCTCCACGACCTCCCGCGACAAAAACCCAGAAACACGGCCACCAACAGCAACCTCACACGCCACCACGCGCTTCCGTTGTAGCTCACGCGCCGCCTCGGATTCCTCAGAACAGATCCTCCTCTGGCAACACGCGCCACCATGACGGCCTCGTAGCTCGCCGATTTGCCAAACCCCGAAGTCCGAGCATCAATATCCGTTGCACGCGCTCGCACGCGCCTTCCGGAGTTCTCCACGTGCCGGTGGAGTACCCTCACGCGCCACACGCGCCTGAATTCTGCTGCTGACATCATCTTGCCACGTCAGCACCATGCAAGTCGTTGCCACGTCAACCCTAATCCAAGTCAGCACCACGTCATCAGGATGAGTCAGCATCTCTGCAACCCGATCCGTGACCCGACCCGGAAAACCCAGAACCGATCCGGTCCATGTAGCCGTTGACTTTGACCCTGAGCTATTGACTTTGACCAGTTGACTTTGACTTTTTGCGTTGACCTTTAACCAAAAGTCAAAATTTCCGAAAGGGCCTATGTTGCTCAGTTTTTTGCGTAGATTCCAATTTTGGACTCCGTTTCTTCATTTGAAACTCTGAAATTGGTCAATTGGCACATTCCTCATTGTGGTTTCTTCAAAGGCATTCTTCAAGGCATCTCCAAGTGATCTTTTCATACTTATCCAACCTCAAACTTTCATCGAGCTTCCACCTTGAGTTTGAGGAAGGGTGTTAGAGATATATATTAGACATATATTAGCCCAATGTAATAGGCCCAAGCTCATTCCTACTTGTACTATATATACTCATGTTAGGATTCATTGTAACACAGGTTTTGTACTACACTCTTATACAATAAAGATGTAGTCCTTAAGGGATTCCTCCGTGGATGTAGGCCGACAAGGCTGAACCACGTAACCCTCATGTTCTCAGTATTCCTATTCTATGTTTCATCTTCCGCATCCACTCTGGCATACACAACATGGTATAACACATTATGTTTGATAATATTGTCCATTTAACATGGTATCAGAGCTAATATTTAACAATATACATGCAACCTGCCAAATATCAATGTACTCAACCTGCCAACTTTAAAAATCCACATACATATATATAGATGCGATTCACATACATAACTATCAATGTTGTCTTTAGAAGACTCGTACATATATCAAATCACAATAAAGTCTTTCTTTTTCATTCATGCCACTTGTATCCATGGTCATTATTCTTCTCTCCTCCTTAATAGTTTCAAGATGAAACATTTCCTTTTCAATATCAGCTCTTTGCACATCCACTCGAACCCTATCCGCTTTGATGCAAAGGACCTCTTTGTCTTGTTCGTGTGATTCTTGAATATATTGCAATTTTTTCGCCAAATAATCCTCAAAACCTTTGTCAACATCTGTTCTCTTTCGCTTAGCCTTTTTGGCTTTTCTACCAATTGGTCTCACTAGCACCATTGTGTCATCATCATTACTACCAACTTGATCAATTGAACTCGGAGTTTGAGGAAGCCCTTTTGATCTTTCCTTGGGTACACTTCACTTTGGTTGGTTCTTCAACACAACCCAACAATGTTCAAATGCAAAAGTTGTTTTTTTGTTGAGTGATGAAGCTTTACATAGAGCCTTTGCATCTTCCAACTAAATTTTTAAAAAATAAAATAAAATAATTAGTGTCTTGAAACTATTCGGAAATTAATATTATGACACCATTGCAATATAATTTATACCTTCATTTGGTCAATTGCACCACTTTGATTTCGGGCTTTAACTTTAGCCATGAACCCAGCAAACTTACTTGTCTCCCTTTTAATTCTTCCCCATCGACTTGATAGGGAGGAAGCAGCAGAAAGTGTGGTTCCGTAAGTATTGTTCTCACAAAAGTATTACCAAATTTTCTCCGAAAATTTTTCAACCCTTTGGTCAATACCATGCACAGCATCCATGCTAGTGTTAAGCCATGCAGAAACGAGGAGGTTGTCCTCATCTACATTGAAGTTGTCACCACGTTTTGTTGGATTAGAGGTGACAATTTCAACTTCCGGTAAAGACTCTTGGATGGGCATTGAAGTATTTTGAGACCCACTTAAAAATGGTGCCACAAAATCGGAATCCCCTTGTAAGATATTAGCATATCGTGATATATCTTCTTGTGTATCCATCCCTTTTAAATAGGGAACTTAAAACAATTAATGTATGAAGTCAATTAATATATGAAACCAGTAAAACAATAGAGTACCAGGTTTGAAGAGAGCAGACCTTTTTAATCATTGCTTGTGGATGTTAAAGTTCAACAAGGAGGAAGAGCATATCCCCTTCCCTTGAGTTATACTCTACCTTTTTGCCCAGATTGTTTCAGCATTAATGTTTTCTAGAAAATTGGTTATTTTCCAAAGAACATTTTTTGGAAAACTATCTCATTTTTCGATGTTTGGTAACGACCTTGAAAATGAGCTTGATAATATTTTCCAGTGTTTGATATGTACAGACTTTTTGTAACATTTCTTGTAAAATTTAATGCTCTATTTGTTTAAGCATTAACATTTTCTGGAAAATAGGTCATTTTCTAGAGAACAGTTTTTGGAAAACTATCTCATTTTCTAGTGTTTGGTAACGATCTTGAAAATGAGCTTGAAAATGTTTTCTTGTGTTTAGTATGCACAAATTTTTTATAACATTTATTGTTTAACTTAAAACATGTATAATATGAAATTTATGTACACCCAACTAATGTAATCAAACTAAATTTTCACTATAGTTATGGATAGTAACATACAATATATATAGTTCTCATACATATAAGCACCATAATCTCATAATTTAAAATATTCATACTTCTCGTAATTCAAAATACTGACTAATCCTAATCAATGTTAAGGGATAATACTATAAGAGCCAACTCAAAAAGTCCAAGAGTTCAAGTATTTGTGATAAGTGATTACTGCAATACGAAATACAAACTTAACCAAATCTATTGTTTCTCCAAAAAAAAAAAAATCTATAGATTGTGATAAGATAAGAAGAGTTATTTGTATTTTACACTCCGTTTGTTTCGATGTAAAATATTTTCAGGAAAATATTTTCACATTTTACAGTATTTGTTTTAAAGTAAAATATTTGGTCAAAAGTAAAATATTTTCAGTCAACTAAACCAACTAAGGCAAATTTGTGTAAAATATTTTACACTTGAAATATCGGTAAAATATTTTAAATTTATTGCACTCTCTCAGTCTCGATGCACTGCCTCTCTCTCACTTTTATGCTTTCTCAGATTTCTCTCCACAACCCAGCCCACCCTCAACCCTTCTCTCTCAACCATCACTAGTTCCACCGTCTTCATCATCACCCATCACCAGTTCTACCCTATTCGGCACCACCCATCACTGGCTCTCCCTTCACTGTTGCCACCCATCACCAACTCCACGTCGACAGCAGCACCACCACTAGTTCTCAAGTTCTCTTGGCACCACTGTCAATCTTGTTCCTTCTTCAAGATTATTTAGTTGGGTTTCTAGAGGTTGGGTTGTGGTGGGACTTGCTTTTAGTAGGTCGGAGGTGGATCTGGTGATCAAGATTGTACAGTTTTTGGTTGATGGATTTTGAGTCTCAGTTGTTTGAAGAATTCTGGGTCTCAGTTGTTTGATCTGGTGGCTTGATGGACGATGTGGGTGGGGTTGTTTTTCATGGGTCTTAGTCGTTCTTTTTAGTGGCAGATTTCAATTGTTTCTCAAATTTTTTTTTTTTGGGTAATTCAACAAAATGAAGATAAAGCTGCTTGCCAATTCAACAATAGTTCCACTCAATTAACTGCATCATGGTGTAGGCATTTCTTATAGAGTTAAAATAGTTGAAAAAAAAATCACAACTTGTAGCAACTAGAATTAAATATGGATGGAGATCAAGAAGAACAGGGAGGGTCTGATTCTTAAATTGTTTCTCATTTCTCATGGGTTATTGTTGTTTTTCAAGATGATTGTGTAGATCTTGATTATTTCTTCCATGGGTTTATGGCTTTGTGGCTTTGTATTTACCGATGATCCTCTAATAGCTCCAAATAGATTTCTCTGATTTGGTTGGTCGGATATGCACTGATCCGGTGGGCTGTGAATTAGAAAAATGTTCACATTTTATATTAAAAAAAATTGAAAATGATTTTCCTTGTACACAATCAAACACGGTAAAATGAAAATATTTTCAATAAAATATTTTACATGTGAAAATATTTTACTTTGAAATAAATAGAGCGTTAAACTCTTTGTATCTCAAATATTTAAGTTGTATCTGACCATTTGTATATTCATATATAAATTCAGAGCCTTCACATATTATGATTATGTTGAAAACTCAAATCAATTCTTATTTGTATCTTTACAACCAGTATAAACTAATCATAATATTTTGGTGGCAGCTTCTCACGTATAGCAACATCCTACAATATATGTTGACAACTCCTAATCAATATATTTCGACTATATATACTATAGCAATTTTTTGTTATAGAAATACTCGCCCTTACAGAGCCAAATATTAATAGAATACAACAGTAAATACAACTCAAAATATACTCTGCATAATATATCTGCAAACAGAGCCCATACATATCCAACATGTACAAATAGAAATCAAATAAACACCATAGAGTTGAACACAACAAAAACCATTGATAGAACCTTTGCATACAACGTATTAATTTGTTGAAAAAAAAATCACTAAACAAGAACACCGATTATCTAATAAAATTGAAATTTTGGTAGAAAGGAATAAAATAATTACTGTTACAGATTTATTAACCTTTGCAAGAAGGAGTTGTTGAATGATTTGTGAGGGAAAAAAAAAAGCTTATCAAAGAACGGTTTTACAGAGGGTTACAAGAACAAAAAGAAAAGAGAGAAGGGAGAGAAATAGATAGGGAGTAAAACTTACTGGCAATTGAAGTTGAACTTGAGCAAACTTTTTGAAAATGCTAATCCCGTGACAAAGAGTGAAAACCCCTCATGATGAAGCTAAATCCCACCTCTGCAAACATCAACAACAATTCTTTTATCAAAACCCAAACACGTACACAAGCTGAATCCCCATTTTTATTGCAGAGAGAGAAAAGAAACACAAACACAGAAACTCGAATACATTGATCAAAACCCACCTAGTTTGTTGCTTTGATTTTATTTGATTTTTCATGATGTGTTATGGTCAGCACCAAGCTTGCTCTCAGGATAGCCTAACCTCCTCCACTAGAGACCGATTAATCACCGAGAGGGCACAAAACCCCCCAACATTGACAGAGCTTCGTTTTGAGATTTTGCAAACAAAATCTTAAGCCAACCCCAAAAACCCTTGAGATTCTCGATTTGAAGAGAGTGATAAAGTGGAGAGTTAAATGGGTAGAGCTATCTAGAGTGTTGGGTCTATAAGATGAGTAAATCGGTAAAGGGATTTGGAGATGGGTGAGGGTGAATCGGCATTCGGTAGAGACATTCGAAGAGAAAGAGAGTGGCTTGGTGACAATGACAGCAATTCGATGAGAAAGAGGGAGGCTTGGTGATTCAGAGAGAGAGAGAAGCTTGGCAACAATGGCGAGAAAGAGAAGGGATGAAAGAGCTCAAACCGTGTGAAGAGAGACCTCAGATCAAATATCAATGAGAGCTTTAACGCTGATTAAAATATTATTATTTTGTTTTGGCATAGTGCTACAATACCATCATACATTTACGATAGTACTGTAGCATTATGCCAAAAAAATTTACATTTTTCCATGTTTAGCCTTCTGGTTATTGGGCCTAAATGCTATATTTTGATTACATTTGGCATATCCCTGACCCATTCCAAATGCTCTTAAAATTTTTTTTTGCAAAATCTCAAAACGAAGCTCCGTCAATGTTGGGGGTTTTCTGCCTTCTCGGTGATTAATCAGTCTCTCATCGAATTAGTGGAGGAGGTTAGGCTATCCCAAGAGCAAGCTTGATGCTGACCATAACACATCATGAAAAATCAAATAAAATCAAAATCAAAGCAATATACTAGGTGGGTTTTAATCAATGTTTTCGGGTTTTTGTGTTTGTGTTTCTTTTCTCTCTCTGCAAGAAAAAGGGGGATTTAGCTTGTGTTTGTGTTTGGGTTTTGATCAAAGAATTGTTGTTGATGTTTGCAGAGGTGGGATTTAGCTTCATCATGAGGGGTTTTCGCTCTCTGTCACGGGATTAGCATCTTCAGAAAGTTTGCTCAGGTTCAACTTCAATTACCAATAAGTTTCGCTCTCAATCTATTTCTCAATCTGTCACTTGAACCAATGATCGATCTATGTGGGGTGAAAGTGTGAAACTATCTACAAATCACTTTGAGAGAACGATCGAGTGTCAAATAGATGGTATTGTCAAGTACCTACAAAATTAAAATTTTAAGGAAAAAAAAATGTTTTCCCTTACATAATTTAAACTAGATAGAAATTAGCTCATCATTTTCTCACATACTCAAATAAATGAGAAGCCCCACAAATCTTGATTTTATCTATTATAACTTAAATCCCAGAGAATCTTTATATTATTTTGATATTCATAAAATTCACAGTTTTGCTAATACTAAGACATTAGAAAATGAAACAAAACAAGGATAGCAAGATCAAGGAACAAAAGAGGTTGATCCTGTAAGATTTTAAAAAGACTTTATGTGGCCCACATTTAAGTGATAAATAAAAACTCATGTTTTAAGAATTTTATTTGTGAAAAACGTTATGGTAAATAACAATTTTTAAGTAACCCTCAGTTGATATAACTCATTTGGTTAATAAACACCTTAAAGTTACAACTTTTAATTAACATCTTGAAGTTACAACTTTTTAACTCCTTGATGGAAGGAGGGTTATGAAACAAATCTTAATTTAAAGGGATCCCTAGTCTAGCCTCTATATATAGTCTGTCTCCATCAAAAGGAAATATGTGAGATAAAGGTCATAGACTAGAAGACACATTTTATAGATACACTATCATATATTGATTCTTCTTTTCTCTAAACACTAAAACAACTATAGTTGGAGATATGTTTATGCTTGTTTTGTTTCCGTTGCACTCCAAACTTTATCTTACATTTGGTATTAGAGCCATCTTTCATACTATGTTGTTTAGTGATTTTAGTTTGAGAAATTTATATTATTTCCAATCGTGGTATATTTGTGCCATCTATGGTAAAAATTTGTATGCAATAATTTAATTTTGGGATGAAATTTAAGTTGTTTTAGAATGCAAATAGAAAGCACGTGTGCTTTAAATCCTAGAAAACAAGTTTTGTTTTGCATCTTTATTGGTATTTGTGTAACAAATTACCATTGAGTTTTGAGATTGAAATAATCAATTTGAAATCCACAATATTATTATCTATATAGAACTAGATAGGTTCAAAGGTAGATATGTTGTATCAATCTGTTTTTTCATTACATGTGTGACTTAAGTACCTTGTTTTCTCTAATCGTAAATTGTCCACATATAGTATTTTACAATATGCCAATATGGATAAGTGGGACACTTAAAGTATTCATAAATTTGATTTTGATTTTGGTTTTGATATTCATCAAATACCCATCCAAGTATTTATGTTTGTTTCTTGGATATAAAATCTTAATTATTTGGAAAATAATTTGTGACAGTATCGTGGCTCATATGACAAATATGCCTCAATAATTTATACAATTTTCAATTGTGAATTGCTTTAGAGACTATTTTTGCGTTCAATATATTTGGCATGATAACCCAAATGATCCTTACATTTTGGAGACCATAATGTTTTTACAATAAATTATGAGCATTAATGTGTTGCATGTAAGTTTGCAATTATTTCATAAAGTTTATTATTATATATGAGATTTGGATCATTGAAGTGAGGAATTTGTTTAAGCGCATTTTAGGTTTCTTTGCACTTATCATGTATTGAAATATTATTTCATGTCATTTTTGAGTGCATACTGTCATGATCAATATTAGAATTGGTTGATCTTTATGATGCTCTTTGAAGTGGTGAATATCAAAATGACTTAGGAGTGGCCATAGCCTCTTAAGCAATAATGATAATCACATCATGAAATTTTTACAAGACTTCATTAGGAATAAAGGCATCTAAGTGGCAATTAATTCATGAAGATAATGACTTGGCCCCACGGGAATATTATTATTTTTATGATTTAATTAGAATAAGATGGTGAATGTAGCATTAAGATGAGATTTTTCCTAGGCCCATAGGTATGGAAAATTTGATTCTTAGGGTCCGTTTAGATATCGCTTATTTTGCTGAAAACTGAAAAAATCGTAGCAAAATAATTTTTAAATGTGTGAATAGTGCCGTGAGACCTATTTGTAATGAATGTTTTGTTGAAAAAAGAGGTTTGTAGGTCCCGTAAATAGTGCACGGGACCCACTGGAAACACCATAATCTTGCTGAAATGTGCTTCAACAAAAAAAAAAAAAAAAAAGGAAAACGCAAATGCAGGATGGTGCTTTTCAGCACTACCCAAACGTATACTTAGTATTTATATTTACTAGTTTTATGAATAAGGTTTTATAGTAAATTCATGCACGATGCGCCTCTGCCCATAGGAAGGTCAATTTACTACTAACTTGACATTGGTTAATTTAGAATTAAAGTTTAGTTTCATAGTATTAAAGTTTATTTTCTTTGGGTTCGTGGATCTCTGTTTTGGTACTCATGTGGATGAACCACCCATCTTATTAAATAAAATATGTCAAATGAGAAACTAAGTACGAGGGTGGGAGTGATCTGATTGCTCAAGAGTAAGAACTTGAGAATTTATTCCTATAAAGCCAAAGGTTTTGTGAAAGCTATTAATATTAATTTACAAGATTCATTAAGGTTTGACTCCCAATAAAAGTTTTATGTTGCAAAAGTTAGGCATATAGAAATCCCACTAATGGTACATAAAGGGTTACCAACTTTGTTGTGCCATTTGGTTTTACTAGGCAAATCATTAATCGGCGTATATACCTTAAGATTATTGAGAAAAAATGGATTGCTTTTACGCCTAAATATGAATGACATACTACTTGAAGTAGTGGTTTGATTTTGTCATATAAGATATCTTATGTGCTATGAAGCTATAAGACATGCATTACGGATAAGTCTTAAGGTTATTAGTCTTGTGAAGAGACCTTTAAAGAATTTTTAAAGATAACTGGGTTATAATTTTCTTCTCTAAGGATAATGATTGTCAAAGCTGAGATAAACATATCGACATAAAGTAACTTAGTCTAAGAAAGAATTTTAAGAAACTGAAAGTGTCCATTGAATTAAAATTATTGAGCTAATATATGTTAATTTCATAACTAAAGATTTGCCGGCAAAGCAATATAAAAGTCTTTTGGACATATGGTTGTTAGCTCATTTGGTGTTTAATTTCTCTCTAATTATTCTATGTTCTGGTCACATATTTAGTTAGTTTTGGAGAAGAAAATATATAATTTTTATTTTGTGCACATAAAGTATATGTATTAAGTTAGATATATCTGTGGAGATATATAAGGATGATATATCTGTGGAGATGTATAAAAGAGGACCCAAATGGCTAATAGGTAGTCAATTCATAAGAATTAATGGCTCATAAAGTACTTATGTAAAAATTACCATATATTCTAATACATGGAAGGAAGTACTCATTATAATTGAAGATATTAATGTCATGATTCATGTTTTGGGTTCTTTATTTGAGTGGGAGCACTTCACAACTAGTTGACATGAGTAATGTCATGGTCATGTTAAAGTTAATATCATTTATTAAGTAATTTAAATGTCAAGTGGGCCAAGTGGGAGAATGTAAGATTTTAAAAAGACTTTATGTGGCCCACATTTAAGTGATAAATGAAAACTCATGTCTTAAAGATTTTATATGTGAAAAACGTTATGGTAAATAACAATTTTTAAGTAACTCTCAGTTGGTATAACTCATTTGGTTAATAAACACCTAACGTTACAAGTTTTAAACTCCTTCATGAAATGAGGATTATGAAACAAATCTTAATTTAAAAGGGTCTTTAGTCTAGCCTATATATATAGCCTGTCTCCATTAAAAGGAAATATGTGAGGTAAATGCCATAGACTAGAAGACACATTTTATAGATACATTATCATATGGTGATTTTTTTTTTCTCTAAACACTTAAACAACTATAACTGGAGGTATGTTTATGTTTGTTTTGTTTTCGCTACACTCTAAATTTTATCTTACAGGTCCTAGTTGCTGCTAATCTCATCACTCCTCGATGCACATGGTCACTACTAACTCCCCCCCCCCCCCCCCCTAAACTACCCACGCCTTTATTGCTGAAGAGATCAAGGAATGGGGGTCTTATTGTCGACATAGGCTATTTTAAGGTTCGAGTCAATCAAGTGTTGATAGTCTCACTAGGTCATTGTTCTTTAATTGACTGAAAGTTGAAATATTATTTATTTATTAGTGTGTAGCTCCGTGCGTATGCACAAGTACAATTAAAAACAATCATAATTATATAGTTTAAATTATATATTTTTTTAGGAGAGGTTTAAATTATACATGGTATTCACTTATATATATATATATATATATATATATTTTTTTTTTTAATAAAAATCATACATTTCTAATATGTGTAATGATTTCTCATTATATATATATATATATATATATATATATATATATATATATATATATATATATGATTTAGAATATAATTGGTTTTAGACTTTTCAGTTTTTACACCCAATAATTTACTTGCCACAAAAATTAAAAACTTAAATGGACACATGGTGGAAATTTGGACTCCAATAGAAATCCTATTTAGAGTCTAATTAGATTTGGACTCTTTGATTTTATACTTAATAATTCGAAAAAGTATTTTGTATCAAATAATACCACGTCATCCATATCAAAACCCAATAAATGGGAGACATGTGTGTAAAAATAGTTATCTACTAACGCATATCTTTCATTTGTTAGTGAGGTAGTTATTTTTTACTGATGTGTCTTACACTTATTGGATTTTGATACTGCTGACATGGTATCATTTGATACAAAATACCTTCTCCAATAATTCATTTGGCACAAAATTAAAAATTAAATGAAACACATGGTGCAAATTTGAAAATCTAATTAAAATCTAATTGAATTTTCTATGAGTTTTGACTATTAATATATACTAGCATGTAACTCATGCAAATGCATAGATGCATTTAAAATTAAACATAATTTTTATTATAAAAATATAAATAATTAGTCAAATTATAAATAAAAAAATAGCATGTAACACATGCATACATATAGATAAATTTAAAATTAAACACAATTTTTATCATAAAAATATAAATAATTAGTCAATTTTTTTTAAAGTAAACATAATTAGTCACATATTCAAGTTTTTACCTAAATTTAATACTACTTATGATAATTTTTTTTTTCTAATTTTTAATAAAATAGAACATGTTGTTGTGTGATGATTTTTATTGAAAATATATGATTGGTTTTTTTTTTATATATATATAATTTATTAATATTAGATTCTTAGTATTTTGTACTCATTAACTCATTTTGTACAAAAATTAAAAAACTTAAATAGACACGTGACACAAATTTAAGTGGATAATTCTAGTGTAGTCCCCACATAAATTTAGACACATGGTGTAAAATTGGATTCTAATTGAACTTCTCTAAGTTTTAGATATTAATATATATATATATATATATATATATATATATATATATATATTTTATAGAAACCAATCAATAATATCATTGGATCAACAAAAACTTCTGTCTTTTCTTTAGTAACAAAAGGTAGCCTTATCTCCTATAAAAAAAAAAAAAAAAGGTAGCCTTATCGTATGATGATCACCAATAATTTTCAACCATGTGCAAGATAAAATTGCATACAGTTGTCCGCAACTAATCAAATCTAGCAATGTGTAAAGGAAAATATTAAAGATGATTGGGTCAGGTGAAATGTTATCAAACTTGTAATCCGCCCATAAATAGAAAACCTAATTTCGACCTATCTGCCTATTTGAAAATCGCCTACAACCATTCCGATTGGGTAAAGAGGTCATGTATACAAAATGTATGGACATAGTTGGACACCCCTAGCCTCAAGGGCAAGTGGCAAAAATTATTGTTAGTTTTTGGGGGTTCGAAGAGAACAAAGTACGATGTGAGGATATGTACAAGATTTTTGGATTTTTTATTTTATTTTATTTTTTGTCCTGCTAACAAGTGTCCTTAGAGTATTCATTAATAATTAATTTTAAGAAAATTTTAATACCACTTTTATAGAAAATGAAAAAAACTGTCAAAATATTAATTACTTTTTTTATTTCCTATAAAAACTTTATTTAAATGGATTATTAACCAGTGGCCTAAGAGCATTCGATAGCATTTCCCTTCTTTTTTATCCTACTCTATCTTTTTTAGCCAAACTTTAAAACCAACTGACGTGGCGTGTTTAACTATGAGATAATGTCCTCTTACAGCAATTATTCCTTTATTTATGCTAGATAGTAACATTTTTTATTTTATTTTTTCAGATAGCAACATCATTAATGTCACAAATCTCTTTACCAATGTCAAAAGTCAAAAGTCAACTTTGATGAAAGTGACAAATCTAGATATCTATATATATATATATATATATATATATATAATATAATAATATAATAATAATAATAGATAAAGCAAAGAGAAAATTCAATTAAATTTTAAGTTAGAATTCAATTAAAGTCTAATTTTACGCCATATGTCTCATCTAATCTAAATTTTAGAATTTTCTGCCTAGTAAGTTAATTTAGTGTAAAAAGTGAATTTCAATTAAAGTTTAATTTTGCACCACATATCCCATCTAATCTAAATTTTTAATTTTTGTGCCAAATTAGTTAATTTATTACAAAAAACGAAAAGTCCAATATAATAAACTATAAAAAACGTAATCAGATAACTAAAAAAAAAAAGATTTATAAGTCATCTATATATATATATATATTAATAGGTAAATCTTAGAGAAAATTGAATTAAAATTTGAAATTATAATCCAATTTTGTGTCACGTGTCTAAATTTATATAAGAACTACACCATAATTATCCACTTAAGCTTGTGCTATGTGTCTATTTCAGTTTTTAAACTTTGTGTCAAGTGAGTTAATGAGTACAAAATACTAAAAATCTAATATTAATGAACTATAAAATTTATTTAAAAAAAAAAAAAAACCAATCACATATACTCAATAAAAATTACAACATGTTTCTCAAAAAATAAATAAAATAAACATTACCACATAATAAAAATCACCACACGTTCTATTTTATTAAAAATTAGAAAAAAAATGATCATTATTAGTATTAAATTTAGGTAAGAATTCCAATATGTGACTAATTACGTTTACTTTAAAAAAATAATTTGACTAATTATCTATATTTTATGATAAAAATTGTGTTTAATTTTAAATGTATCTAAATATATGCATGATGCATGTGTTACATGCCTTTAAAAAAAATTTAATTTGACTAATTATTTATATTTTTATAATAAAATTTTTGTTTAATTTTAAATGCATCCATGCATTTGTATGAAGTTACTTGCTAGTTATATATAAATTGCAGTGTGATGCTTATGTAAATAAAAGAAATACATTGTACAAACACGAACAATTAAATAGATACGCCAATGCGAATGGTTCAGTTGGTAAGGCTCGAGCACTTTGTTTATTCTACCTAGATTCGAATCTCGCTGCTAGTAGTCCTTCGTTAGTAGACATTCATAAGGATTGGTTTGTGGGTCTTAACTTGAACGCTCTTTCTAAGAGCCGGCATAACTTAGCTAACCCCCATTTTTGTTTTACTAAGAAAAAAAAATAGATACTAAAAAATTAAAAGAATATTTTAACTCTAAAGTACTGAAAAAAAGGTAGATAATTAAAATTTTAGTACAATACTGTAATGAATTTATCTTTTAATTTTCTTAAAACTTTAATAAAATTGTTCTACCTAAAATTAACCATCTTAATAATCAATAATTTATTTGAAATTCTGGTAATAAAATATTATTAAGACTGTCACAAAAAAAAAAAAAAAAAAAAGAAGAGGCGGTGGTGGGGTTTAGCATAATTAGCAGATGAGAAAGGAGCATTTATAGCAGCGATGAGTGGTAATGAAAAGACTCGAGGGTGGGGACTGTGGCTGAAATTGAGGTAGCACTTTTGTTTGCAGAAATCGTAGCGATACAAAGACTTTGGTCTTGAAAAGTTGAAGGTGACTCATTGGAAATCTTTCACACGTCCAAGTCATCTAGAGCAAGATTTGTCAACTTTTGGGAAAATCATTAAGGATGTATAATAGGAAACATTTGGACATCTATTGAGAATTTCTATGTATAGTTAGAAGTTCCTCCAAGCTTATTGGAGGTTCAATTCGACTATCAAAGGATGTTATTTTACACATGATCATATTTTGTCTATTTTTTTTTTTTGAGATTATTACAATATGCATTAACCTCGCAGCTCAAACTATTTTCTCTTATAATCCCAAATACTTTATGTGTGAAGAGGTGTCAATTTAAATACAAAGCCTTTAACATTTAATTTTGTTCTTAATTGCAAAGAATTGTTAAATTGGTGATTGATAATGGTCTCTCAACACGGATATTATGAAGCTAATATGTGTGTATATTTTTTGCTAAATAGGGTTCAAATATATGCAACCTAAGGCGGTGTTTGTTATTGTTGTTTAAACAATAATTTTCAATGTTTAAACAATATTATACGTATTTCCTTACACTTTTTTACTCACACGTATTTCTATAAAACAACAACAATATTACTAAAAATCTCTTACCAAACGAGACCTAAAGTATTACAAGTCTTTTTTTTCTTCTTTTTTTTAAATAATTTTATCAATGTCCAACTTTTGTGTATCAATATTTTGTTTGGGATTTGAAGGGCATGGCATCTTGTCACCAGGTCTAGTCCATTATTAGGTTTTTTATTTTTTATTTTTTATTTTTTATTTTTTAAATAATAAATCTGATCACATATGGTTATATTTCTACCTATGGACATATTATTATTATTATTATATTTTAACTTTCTATTTCATTCTTACCTCAAAAAAAAACTTTCAATTTCATTCTCTTACGGATCTTTATCCATATATATTTCCATTCATAGGTCTCTTAAAATTCTATTAAGATCTTATTATGGAATTAGTAGCCGTCTTAACCAGTTTAATAGTTTTCCTAAAAAGTGATCTTTACAAGAACCATTTCCCAAAATATTATCTTATTATATCCAAAAAAGTAGCTTTCACAAACTTATGTCACCGCTACAATAATTTAAAGGGATTTTGATCCTTTTAAGCCTTTTGGTGGATTCTTATTTTTTTTATTTTCTTACCATAGCCCCTCACAATGTTGATGAAGTTAATTATTTTTTAAAAAGGAAAACGTCAAATGAACAATTGAGACGACTTTCTCAAAGTATAGCTTTCAAAGTTAAACAGACTCTTCTCACGACGTTTGAGAGAGTCATATAGTTACCGAAGCTTTTACTAATTCTAAAAATTCATAGTCCCAACAACCTCAACTCTCTAAGTTGCCACAACAAATAGAAAACTTCAAATCTGGATAACAGAAGTACGTAGGAGTTCCGATGACCGTACATGTTTATTCAATCATTAATATTTTTGTGAAATCTAAGGACACATTCAATCTCTAACCAAGTTTTACACGTTGAAGTCGTCTATGGTGATTAGAGGATACTTTTTCGTTCATTATTTATTTATTTTTTTTATTATATGGATTCACTATTCACAATTGGCTACTCAAGCTATTTGTGAAATTAGAGATGAATCGACACTAATTTTTTTTTTTTTTTTTTAAGTTGTATTCCTAATATGGGTAATGTTAACGGGTACCATTAGGGCAATTGTTAATAAACTATAATAAGAAAGTTTTGATACTATCTTTATGAGAAATATAAAAAGTTGTTAACAAAATTAATTGCTTTATCATTTTTCCATAAAATATTTCTAAATTAGGGCATTGGATAACATTTCCCTTCTAATATTATTAGGAAAAAGTTTGGCTATAAATTTTGTTATAAGTTAAGTTTACAACTTCTATTGAACAAATTAACATAACTACATAATTTGAAAATTTAACTATTGGATTGCATGTTCTTTATTCTCTTAATATACAAATCAAATTTTGTGCCAATCAGCTATCGTATATTATATGATCCATAAACTTATTTTTCATACATAATTTTATAATATAAAAATTTGCAATTTAAATAATTGAATGATGACATAATTATTGATCTTTAATCTTTTAGAAATGTTGTAAGCATTGAGAATCCAATGATAGATTTGTAAAAATTCACGTCCAATAAAAAAGATTTTGAGTAAAATTATAGCGTTAGACTATAACTAAATTTGTAACCAACTTTATCGGTATTATTATTATTATTATTTCTTTAAGAGAAGCTTTATGATTTTATCATTAGGCCTTGACAAAAGTTTTTATTTATTTTTTCATTTGTAAGTTCCAATTAGTTGATCTATAAAATCTCAAAAATTCTAGTGAGTCCTCTTGAAAAAGGATATAGATTAAAATGCTATCCAAATTACTATATTATTTTTGGACAGAGTCTTAGTTGGAGAAGTTATGAGAAGGGTAGAAGCAAGTCTAAAAATGATATAAATCTCTCCAACAAGGAAAGCTAAACAAGAGGTCGCCACAACAAGTAGACATTAGAAAACTTCAAATTAAGATATAGCATAACAGGTCCACCACGCACCACCAAGCACCAACACAACAGCAAACAGCAAACGGCACACAGCAAACAAAATAACGCTAATATAAATACTTACCTACCTTCCGGCCTTTCTTCCACTCATCTCTCTCTCTTTATTTCTTTCAAAACGCACAGACAGAGAGACAGACAAACAGAGAGACTCTCTTTGTTGATAGCTCAAAATTCTCAAAATTTTCTGTACAAACATGCTTTGATATTAAATTACCGTATCCCTGACACAAATTTATTTTTATTTTAACGTAAGCATCCCAAGCGTAGCTTAGCAAAATGGAGCCACCCTTGTCCTTTGTTTCAAAAGCGAGGACCGCCTTTCATTCTGCTGCTGCGAAAGCGGAGCGTGTTTTCTCTGATTTAAAACCCGATCGAGGTACCGCTCATTTTTTTTTTCTTTTAATATCATTCACAAGTTTTCATTTCTATTTTTACTATTTATTAATGTTTATTGTGCGTTGAATTAATTCGAGAAGATTCTGATAAACAATTACCGAAGAATTCGACAAGCCAATCGGACGATGAATCTCCAAGCAACGAGCGCGAAACCAAGGTAAATCTTTTTTTTTTTTTTTTTATTAGTTTGAATTGGCAATCTGAGGAGATTTCGAATTGGATTTGATTTGGTTTTGTTTCGGTCTGAATTGGAAATGTAGGATCAAAATGTTCAAAAACTTGATGCGTTTTGCGGTTTTTGACTGAATGTGGATGCATTTATGACGATTTTTTTTTTGGTTCCCAAGAAACGCGAGGAAAATAAGAAAAGAAGCGGAATAACTTTTTGCCAAATGAATTAGCTTTCTTGAAATTAAGCTACCTTGTTGATATGTGTCTCACCTTTCAACAAATAAGCTACAGGAAACTACGGGATTTGTGTGCAATTTTTTTTTTTTTTTGGGGTAGAAATAAAAGAAAATGGAGTGCTGATCTCGATTAAGCTTAAATAATTGTTGTTTTGCAATTAGTTGGTGTGTGTGTGTTTAACATAGAATCAATGCGTGAAAGAAATTTTAACAATCAATCACGGCCTGAAAAAAATCATTTGATCTTACTTAGGATGCTTAAATGTTCTTAATTTATCTTATCATTCACAATCTGCTTAATTTATTGATGTTTGTGTGTGTGTAATTTTGGCATCCATTTAGTGTGCGAAAGAAATTTTTACAATCAATCATAGTATGAAAAAAAAAAAAAAAAATTGAACTTTCATAGGATGCTTAAATTTCTTTAATTTATTGGGTCATTGAAAACTTGCTATTATTGTTTTGATGGGATAATAATAATGTATGGGTTTCCAATGAATTGAAGAACTTGAGGTGGAGACCTTCACCGATAGGGGCGAAGCAGGATTGGCAGGATAGATTGAGGAGCATTAAATTTGGGAGGAAAGGCTTTGAAGATACTGAAAAAGTTGCAAACCCAGCCATGTCTGTTCCGTTTTATGATGAAAATCTGTACCTGCTGAACATGAAAAACGATCTTGAAGCTAAGGTAGCTTTCTATATGCTTAATTCTTTGTGAATGTGTACTGTTTTACGCATAAAGTTGAACCAGCTTCATATGGTTCCTGTCTGTAGGGTTACTCTATTTTGCTACATATAAAATATGTAAGAAAGTTTGCCAAAGTGGTGTTACAACTTACTTATTGTTAGAATGAAATAAAGAATTGGCATAATAAACTGGGACTAAATTGTGCGGGCAGAGCAAGATAACAGAATGGAAAAATGGGGAAAATTTATACAAGCCAATACTGTCATGACATATATATTTTCTAAAGCTCTTAATTT
Source organism: Quercus cerris (assembly GCA_963669245.1). Taxonomy (NCBI): domain Eukaryota; kingdom Viridiplantae; phylum Streptophyta; class Magnoliopsida; order Fagales; family Fagaceae; genus Quercus; species Quercus cerris. Next base: position 9,624,409 of record OY770009.1, on the reverse strand, counting down.
AACATCAAGAATATGTTTGGGTTCTATAAGCAGTTTTGACAATGAAGAATAGTCAGATTGATCAAGATGCATAACTAAATCTTTGGCATGTATGAAAAATAAAACTATTACCCTCATACCTGTCCTGCATGCGTATGGGTGGAGTGTTCGTAGACATGAATCACACTTGCCTGCATAAGGAAAAATGCAGATCCTTTGAAGGCTTTTGCCCCCTCCTTTTTCTAGTAAATTTAATATCTTTAGAATGATAAAAGTGAAGCCAGTAACAGTTTCTGTGGGCTTCAATATATGGTACTTTGATAGATGATGAAGAAATGCACAATCATAGTCTTTCTACATACTTAATAGCCTGAAAGGTTGGGATTGCTAAATTGTTATTGTTAATAAAGGTCCATGGCATTTTCATGTCTGTTTGCTTTTAAGGATGGAATTTATTTTCATACTGAGAAGTGGAATTTGATATTCTTTCTAGAGTGCAGAAGTGATACCCACGGTAGAAGGTTTTGTTGCTGTCAGCACAGAGAGTATTCCTCCATCGTCTGTCATTAAGCAACTGGCTGTAGCTGTTGAGTAAGTTTTTGTTGTTCAAATTTTTTGCCTTTATTTTTTTTGCTGTTAACTTTGGCTTTCCCTTTTGTGGAGGAAGAAAATACATTTTGCAATTCGAAACAACACCCCCCACCCCCCCCCCCCCCCCCCCCCCCCGGCTCTGTGGGCACATGCAGTGCATGCATTGCTGTAATCTTTAGTTACCACAATATGCTAGAAGTGACACTATAAAATTTCTAAAAGTTAAATTTTATATGTGGTCCAAGCGCTTGGAAAATAGTTCAACAGATGATTATGAGATTTCATTTCTTTGTTCCCGGTGTATTTAACTTGCTTCCCTACAACCTTTGCACATCTTGCCCAGGGCTGGAAAGAAGTTGAAGTCATTGAAAGACTGTCTGGCATCATCTGCAAGTTCTTCACCTGTCAGGGAGAGGGCTGGCCTCAGTCTCTCTGCAGTCAAGTCGTTAGTGCTTCGTGAAAAGGAGGAGAAGCTTACATTTGATCATGGTGATAATGAGAAAGTTCTGTCTTTGATTAATTCACTGTTTGATGCAGGTATGTGCACATTTATTGTGACCTGGTTGCAGAATCTTCCTGTTGGATGAACATTTTTTCTTTTATTTTTTTGCATTTTCCTGTGATGATCTTTCACTTCTGTTGTAATATATGCAAGATATTTGCAGAGGGAAATTTTCTCAGAAGGAAGATCAGCTATGATTCAGAGGCAACCACAGTAACATCTTTGCCAAGAGATATTCACGGTGCTCCTGCTGAAAGCCTTGTTGTTAAGCTAGCTGAAGTCATTGGAAGCTTCAAAACCCTGCGGAAAATGGTGCTGTTTTGGAGCAGGGTTGTTGTGGAAGTAAGTCAGTTTCATAGAACTTGAATTTTCTGGTCTTTTCAAAATGGTTTCTATTTAAGAATAAATATTATACATGCTTTACAATTCATTGGGATCTGGTTTTTTGAGTCTTTTCTTCGAGGTATACGAAGTGCATGTGTGAAAAGATATGCTGTCAATGCAGTGAAATTTGTCATCTTAAATTAAAATTCGTCCATCATCTTTGGAAAGGAAAATAAAAACTGCACACGTTCTAGTGATATTTACAAAGTTAATGATCACTTTCAGTACATATTGGTGCAAGTTTCTCATGTTAAGTAATATTCTTATTCTGTTTTCACGTAGAGCCTAGTTTTTGGTATATTATCACTAGTTTTTGAGATAGCAATATAGCATCGCTTTGATACATTGGAATAGGATGCATTAATGCTTCTTTATCATTAATCTTCAGATAACATATGTTCTGAATTCTATTGCATATGTAGCTGAGAAGAGTTTGGTCTGAAGGGCAATATGTGGCTGGAATTCCTACGGATGAGATTCCGGATCTAAATTCCTGTCTATTGTATCAGCAGTTGCAAGTTATTAATTGCTGTGTTTCCCGGAAAAGGCGTCAGGTTATTGCCACCGAATCATTAGACTCCGTCATGAGAGAGGTCGCTACAGATGCTGCAGAATCAGCTTCTTCTAAAGACACGCTTCCTTCAAGCCCTATTTTGTATGCTAGAATAAGCACTGGAGAGCTTGTTCTTCGACTAGGTGCTGATTGTCCATGCAGTAATCTTACAATGTTGGAAACTGGTGAACCTGTGTACTCCCCAGTGACCCAGGTCTGGTTAATAATTTATGCTAAACAATAACTCCCGTTGTATACTCCTGTAACTGAGATCTTTATGTACTGATAAATGTAGGAAGCACCTTTGCTTACAGAAGATCTTATCAAAGAAACTGAGGAATTTGTGCTTCGAACAGGCAGGTTAGTATGCTAGGAATTTCATCTAACTCATTCAGTTGTATTCATGTTTTAAGCCTTTTGCTTTTTAATTATTGTTTAAATGGTCCTTATATGTACCCTTTAGATATGTAGCCTTTGTGAATGTAATCTGTTAAATACAAGTATCATCTCTGTGCCTTTCATATGCTTGACCTGCATTCACTCATTCCACGTCACCCCATTATCCCCTGAGCCGTGGCCTTGGAGCTATATTCTTTATGTTCAGTGGGCCTTAAATAGCTTGATTCATTCTTCATTTGAGGAAGCTATGCAAACATGTTTTTCTTCATCTCTGCTGGCAGTATTTGATTGTTGTTTTCAAATTCAACCTGTCACAGGATTAAGGCAGCTAATATTTTTTTAATTAGAAAAAGGCTAACTGTCTGCACACACGTAAATGTGTGTATAGGTTCCCAAGCTTTCTCCTTGTGATACAAACGTTTAAAAAATATTATTTTAACTGCAAAAGTGAAATACGTAAATGTGGCTGAAGAGAAGTCAATTTATGCATATTATTATCATTTATATCATAATATCATTTACATATAAAAAAAAAAATACATTATTAATTCTCGGTGGCACTCCTACAAGATGCTGTATATTTAATAAAGGCTAGTCATATATGGACCTTTTGTTTTGGCAATGAGCTCTTGCTCAAAGGGCACCCCTTTCTTGTAAAAGCAAGATGGAGGGTGAGGTGGTGGGTTCAAGACCCACCAGGTGTGTGTGTGTAACTTACGAATAAAAAAGAAACGACCTTTTGTTTTGCTAATTATTTTCTCCTCATGACTACTTATATTAAAAATGCTCAGTATGATTTTATCTTGTTTAAAGTACATTTATTCTTATTCTTTTTGGCATTCTTTGAAAAATTTCCTTACCTTTTATCATCATTCATCAGTGTTGGTGCTGGGTGTTCTCAACTCCTCTCTGACATGCAGGCTTTCAAGGTTAAGTTCTATGATGTAGAAAGTCTCTTCAATTTTTCTATCCACTGGATGCTCAAATTTAGTAAGAATGTTGTCTAATGTTTAATTTAACTAGATTATGTTAATTATTATGTGTCAGGCTGCAAATCCTGGTTGTATTTTGGAAGATTTCGTAAGATGGCACTCCCCTCCTGATTGGTTAGAAACTGAGCCAATTACAGAGGGTCAAGAGACTTTAGCTGGTGTTGACATATCGTCCACAAAAGGTCAACTAAGTAGTCGAATGCAAAAAGAAGGTGGAAATCATTCTCCGTCATCCATTGCTATATTATTTTTGCTGCATTGGGTTTTTTTTTTTTTTTTTTTGGCTTTGTTTCAGGAAATTAAATACATACGAGTAGATTAGTTTTTTTAAGCTTTGTTTCAGGAAAATAAATACATATGAGCAGGGTGTGGATACGTTTTGCTTCTTAAGAAAACATTTTACTGTATTTTCCTTGTCGTTGATTTAGTTTTAATGGCAACACTTGCTATGTGTGAGTGAAATTCCTAAAAATATGTTATGAGACTAATTTGATTATCATTGTGATGGATGATATGTATATTTTATGTGTATACAATGGATAACGATGTTGGGTGTAGAGCGTGTGCTTTGTAGCCATCACCTGGTTGACCCTACCCCTACATGTTTTGAGAACTATGTTATTCTCCCTTTGTGGGTTGTTCTCTAACTTATCAATTTGATGGGTATTGAGTGCAGACCATGTGGCATCAGAATGGATCTGCATGGGCTGTTATGGGTGTTGCCTTGTGCTATTAAAAGGATTTTTTTCAAAGCCTTGAATTACTTGAATGGCATCTTATCACTTCTGTTTGAGCAGACTAGTCTGCTAAGGAATCAAACCAGATGTGTGGGAGACTTTTCCTTCATTGGTGTACTTGTTTTATAAAGATTCTTTGACATGGGTAGCTTGTGGGTAGGTGATGAATGGGATGTGCTGCATTATAGTCAGATGAATTAAACTGTAGTCAGTCTGTAACCTGGTCTTCAGGGCTTAAGGTTTAAATATGCCTTTTTGGAGTGTGAGAACTGTAAATAGATTATTTATTTATTGGTGATGTGAGTATATAGTTTGTAGTTGCAATTTATGAGAGTTTATTAGCATCTGAAAGGCTTAGATAATTGTGGGGCATGCTATAGTTCTGGTTTTGTAACTTTTGCTTCTCTTGAATTTGTGTAGCATGTGCCCTGTAGAATGCACTAGGCAAATGGAAAACTAAGTTTGTTATTGTTCTTGTAATGAGTCTGTACCTTATAATTCATACTGGCATCTAGAATTTTTACAAGCTGCTGCTTTATTGGTATTTCGTTATTCTTAATAGGTAATTTATGGCGTGAGCTGTGGGAAACAGCTAAAGCAATACCAGCTGTCAAACAAACACCCATCTTTGAGGAGGATTTGGCTGTGTAAGTTGGAGGAACATCACTAATATTATTAGTCTAGATTTATTCCTCTATAAAGATAGCTATTTGACTAGAAAACATTGTACATTGGTTCTGTAGGGAAGGTATACTGAATGTTTTAGAGGACATGCCACCCTCTGAGCTTTTTGAGCAACTGTTTGTTTCTTTAGTAAGTTCTTTATTTGATAATGCAGGATTGCTTTTTCCAGTTTAACTTTTATTCATATTGTGTTTATATAATAGTTTTTCATATATTTATTTACTGGAAAATCATTCAACCAAACCATAAACTTCAAACTAGAGCTCTGTAGGAAAACTGAAAAGTCATCCTTAGATACCAGATGTATTAAATGTATAAGTTACAATTTCAGATATCAAGATTTTATATCATCATTCATGTCAAGAAATTAGGACTGTTTAAATTAATACTGATGTACCTGGCTAAATTTGGATATAGATATTTGTTTTTCCCTTTTTAAAAAAAGCAGAAGGAATAATTGGCAATTCACCTGTTATTGTCTGGTTGAGGACCATCCTTCCATAAAATATATATTTCATCTTGATTTTGTTTGAGCAGATCTATGATCCTGCAATTTGGTATAAGTATCTCTACATTATTAACAAGATTAGTGGTAGCAATTTATTCTTATGCACTTTGCAAATTCAACCTTCATTTATCACTTTTATGCTGAGCTAATCATGTCTTTTATTCTGAAATATTCAGCTTGGTTTGGGATTTGTAATGGCCGAAGCTATGCTGTCAACTAATAATAATTTGTCAAAGCTGTTCTATGAGTGTAAAGACTACATTGTTGCCACTTGTCAAGGCAGATTCTGGAGTGAGAAAGTTGATGAACTTTGCCAGGTAGGTTTTATAAGACTGCAAGACACTGATATATATGAAATAGTTTGGTTGGACCAGAAACTTTTATCAGCCATTATAAGTGTTTTTTGACTAGGTCTTGGATGTGTCACAGAAGTGAAAACCATTTGTGCTTTCCATGGTATTTTAGCGGACAGCTCTATAAATGGCAGTACAGAAATGCAAAAGTGGATTTTATGCAATAATTAGTGTTTTTTTTTAATAGGTAAGAAAAAGTATTATAAAAGGTCTGCATTATGCAAAAAAAAAAAAAAAAAAAAAAAAAAAACATAAGCAGCCAAAGGTTACAAAAAAAGAAAAATAAAACAACTATATACAAGAGGGGAGCGTATCTACAAACAACTATATACAAGAATGATTATTGTGAAATATAACTTTGCCAACAAGTAATAGAAAGGTCATAGACTTACATTTAATGTTGTGATAAACAAAATATTCTCATTACATGCAAGCATACATGTTATTGAGAACGTGTGTGTATAAACACAATCTGCTCCATCATTTTCTCCTATACTCCTCAAAACTCAAAATATAGTATTGCATTTGAAAATTTTAATTACAACTTCATTTATTAGTTAGAGTTTTACTCCATTTATGCATTAGCCATATCCCATAAAGCATAGTGTGTAGATGACTTGTGTATGAATGTAAAATTTTGTATGTTGGTGTGGTTTCTGTGATGCATTTATAAAATTCATATGAACCTTATGAAAACAAAGGAATGATAGTGAGGAAGTTGCTTGAAGCTGATCTGCTGAAATCCTACTCTAGGTATATGAAACAGTGGAGACGATGTTACTCAATCCAGACGAAGTCCTAACAATGATGAAGCAGCCAGATGAAACAACTGCCACCACAGGTGAATTAAAACGTCGATTTAAGAGACTTGGCTTCAACTTTGGTGGCAAGGATAAACACTCGAGAAAACCAGCTTCAAACAATCAGAAGGATCTAGAAGAGAACCCAGGCCGCCAACCATTCTCAAGTTTCTTTGACAACAAGTCATCTTTATTTTCTAAGAAGCCTCCTAAGCCAGAAACTGCTCCCCCTGCTGAACCTCTTTATCCAGTTGAAAATGATTGGATGGTTGTTCAGTAATACCTTTTTTTTTTTTTTTGGGGGGGGGGGGGGAAGCATCATGCTTTGATATTGCAGGTAACTGTAAATTATTTTGAAAAGCCTGCTACTTTAGATACCATTAGCAACATTTGAAAGAATTTCTTGTTTGATTACACAGAAGGAATGAGAAAATGGAATGGCTCTTTGGAGTCCTTGAAAGTTAGTTCAACTTGTTAATTGAGTTTTGTGAGATTGGGATGTCGTATTGGAGCCCATGTATATAAAAATGTGTCTACAAGTAATATGAATGTAAATTTGGAGAGTGGTAAATCATGAACAGATGTTTTGGAGCGATAGTATTATTATTACAATCACAGTTATACTGATGATATCACATGAAAGAATGCCCTTTTTTAACCTCATGCTCTCACCTTAGTCTCTGAGCTTGCTTGACTGCTAGTTGTGCTGGTGATATCATCTTAATTGGAATTATCACTTACCCTTCTGCTCTTCACTTTCCATGTCAAAGCCTAAATCCTTCGGGATGAATATCGGCAAGAGGATATTTGATATGAATAATGCAGAGAGAATTACCGCACTGTGACAGATACATGAAAGAAAGAGTGAACAATTGTAATTGAAATGCACTAATCTGAATCTTGGTGGAACACTACACTTCATATCAAAGACAGAAATGGGTTGAATTTCTGGCTGTTTAATGTTGGAATATTTTGCTTATGAGGTGAGGGCATTGGAGAGTGAAAGGGACCAACCTGATGATTTGGATCTGGCCCTTTATGTCGGCGGGCTCAGCTTCGGATGAGGCAGCAAGAAGAAGAGAAAAGGGGATGGCGTTGGTCCTCGGAGCCAGTAAAGAAAGGTTGTTTGGCCTGTGTGGAAAAAACTGAGTAGCTTCACAGCTAGAGAGCCAAAGCAGCTGGGGTGTCCTCGAATGTTTCTTGTGTTTGAGCTGTGATTGTAAGGGAAGCAACGGAGCATGGAATTGGATGCACAACATTGTAAAACTCCGAGTTGCAAAGCAGCAATGTAGCAGAAGATTCTCCCTTTCAGACAACTCTCCTCTTCGAATGTTATCCAGCCAATTGAGCTCAGATAATGTTTTAATTGGTTAGAAGGGAATACTTATCTTCACGTGTCTGTTTTTCTTTCTTTTTCCTTTTTTGTTTTTTTAGGCTAGGACAATTACTTGCTCTCAGAGAAAGTTGAAGTAAGTGACAAACGGAAAATTTCTATTTTTTACTTGCCCTCAAAATTGTACATTCTTTCACAAGTCATCTAACGTTAATTATGGTGCATACACTAAATTATACACTGTCATATACACTACGCTAAATTATATACTGTCATACACTCTTGCTGTATTTTTGTCATAGATGGCCAGACATGCAAATCCATCAAAACGTTATTCCTGGCATCCTAGAGGACAAGACACCGCAACCCTTCTAACCATCAGGGAAGCCTTTATACACAGCATGGGGACAACAGACAAGGATACAAAACAATTATGCTAACTAGCCTCATCACACGCTTCGCGCGTGCATTGAGGCTTTTTTCTTTTTTGAAAAAAAAAAAAAACTGTGTTTTTATTCTATATATATAATTCTTATTTTGAGAATCTAATTTATAAGTAGATAAAACAATTTAAAAATCAACAGAAGAGTGACCTTATATTTTAAGCAATATTTTAGTGGAAAGTTAGAGTTGTATTTTTACTGGATTGTCTTTTAGTTTTGTCTCTTCGAGTGTGGGACAATTTTTGAACAAAAAATTGAGGAATTCAAATAAGAAAAGTCCATTAAATAATAGTATAGATAATAATATAGGTAATGGTGGAGTAAATGAAGGTGGCTGCCCTTTTAAAGGAAATTACTGGTACACAAGAAGTAACAGTGAAACCATCTTGGAGGACATCAAAAGTTCACAAGGCCATATTTTAACTTTCAACACCAATTTATTGGCTAAAGTACACTTTTGACCCTTAACGTTTAAGGGTTTTTTTTTTTTTTTTTCCCCCTTAATATTTGGATATATTTTCAGAAGTGTCCATCTCTGCTAGCAGCCAAGCATTCCTCCTGCCAAGTGCCAAATACAATATCACAAATTGCCACATCACTCAACTTTTGGACGACGTCGACGACGACCAAAAAAAAAAAAAACCAAACAAACAAACGATGTTGTATGCTTAGAAATAAGTGAGAATAATCTCAAACTAATCCCAAAAAGGGTGTTGTATGCCAACCGATCTCAAAACTTACCATTGAAGTATTGCAATTTTCCCTTTTTCTAGATTGGAACTAGGGATCAAAGTGTTGTAATCTTTATTTCTTCCTAGATTGTATTCACAACCAAAACTATGTAATCTTCTTCTTTATGATGTAATCTTTAAAGTTATTCAGTAATCATGTATTTTATGAATGTTTTCTTATTTTTCATTTTTAACAAAATAAGTGGAAATTTCATTATAAAACCCTTGATCTAACGGGTAACAAATGTCCGATTGAGTAATCACACCTATGAGGTCCCATATCTTAAGGAAACGAGCTTTTTTTTTTATTATTTTTTTAGGAAAACAATTAGTATGCTCACAGACTCACAGTTATTAGTGAATGTGACAAAGTTATTTGTTTAGAAGGACAAATATATATATATATATATATGTAAAGAAATATATGTTATCATATGACATGACGGAACCTATAATCAGATTTGAAGTAGACACTATTATAGTATAATGTAAAAATTATAAAGCATGTGAGGTGTATTGATGTGACATACTATAATTTATGATTCTATTACTATTTACTAGTAAACATACAATACGCACAAAAATGTGGGTATTGTAAGATTTTTATTTTATGTAACACAAAATTTTAGGCCAATTACATAAAAATCACAATCATTTTACAAGAAATATAATAAATTCACTAAACGACATGAGTCGAGCCAAGTATCAATAGTTTAGGATTATTCATTTTATTTTATTTTAAATATAAGTTGAGCTCGAGTTTATCACTAAACTAGATTACATGTTCAAGTTCAATTTACTTTCTTTTCATATACGCTCAAGTTTGTTCACGAGTTACTTGATTAAAGTTATTCTATTCTCATATATATTAAAAATTATGACTACATATTTTACTTTTTCATAAATCTATGTTCATAATTAATAAATAGAAGACAGTTTAAATTATATTATTTGAGTTAATAATATGGTTTTTCATTTATGAACTTATAAAAATCATAAATAATTAGTACACTAAAATGGAATTATTTGTATTATTAATAGGCCACAAATAGTAATTTTATGATATCCTATGAAATTATTTACAAACTTGATTATTAATTCTATACAAATGTAATTTTTACACAAACTGACAAACACACATGTTTAAATCAAGTCTCATACTCAAAACTTATTTATGAATGCATTATTATATTTAAGTTTGACTTGTTAATAATCGAGTCATAACTAAAATTTGAATTTAGCTCATTTATCAAATAAACGAATATGAACAACTTAGTTAATTTATAACCGTCCACTGCTATAATATCAAACTTTTCCACTCTTTCACCCATCAAAGAAAAAAAAAACCCACTATTTCTCTTAGCAGAAAAAAAAAAAAAAAAAAAAAAAAAAAACTCAATATTTGGCATAGGAAAAAATAATTAAAAATGAAATCCTTAAATTCCTTTTATAATATAGTATATTAGTCACTTACAAAAATAGCAGTGGACGTTTAATATTATTTTAGACGTTTTTCTTTTGTTCTTATATTTATTATTTATTTATAATACTAATAACAAAATTTTATGTTTTGGATTTTATCAGTTTACGTACTAAAATATTTTTAAATAAATTTAAAATTCTCTAAAATAAGTTAAATAATTTTAAATTAAAAAACACAATAAGGTTAAAAGAGTAATTTATTAATTTTTAAATGTAGATTTTCTCCCTACTTTTATTTTTCCAAAAAAAGAAGAAGCGGGAGTTGGCGTTGTCAATTCTCTATAATCCATTCATACTCTCTCTCTCTCTCTCTTCCTTTTTTTTGTTTGGTTGATGAGAAACTGAAGCAAAAAGAAGAAGAAAAAGAAAAAAAAAAAAATCAGATTTTTGTTATTGATTTTGCTGTGTTTCGATTTTTTGAAATCGCAAAAATCACCTCCATGAAACAACGAAATTCGTAAATAGTCATAGTTATGCTTGAAAGTCTAAAAAAAGTGTATGCTTTCTCATTTTCAAAGCTTTCAGATTCAAACTTTTTACTCCTTCTCCGTTTCTTTCGTTTTCCTTTACTTTCTTGGCTGCCAAGCAGCACTCACAGCTACTATTCAATACCCCTGCTTAATTGTATTCAGATTATGTTTATGCTATATATCGATATTGTACAACTTGTTGACAATGAAAGCAGCGATCAACGTGACAATGATGTTAGGTGTTATAAGGCGAAGAGTCGCTTCCCGCGGCTCGTCTGCCTCGGTAAATGAATCTTTCCCTCATTTGTTTATTCAAAACTTGTTGTTTGTGGTTTTTATAGTTTGGAAATTTGAGGATTTGTTTCTTAAATTTGATTCATTTCTGATAATCAATGTGCTTTTGTTTCAGGTTTTTGGGCAGCCATTGCAGGCGAGCCAGCCTGTGGTGTCTACTTCTAGAGTTGCCTCCATTGCAGAGAAAGAGGTACTGATCTTTGTTTTCCTTTTTATTTGTTTATGGTTCTACTATGGTTCACTTTACAGAAAAAGAAAATTGGGTTTGCTTGCATATATGGAGAAAGTCAAATTTATGCTGAAATGTGCTTGGAATTTGTTGGTTTGGTTTGGCCAATGAGCACCTGTTTTAAATGTTACCTTTACCCCTATTATTAGCGTAAGATTGAGGGTGAAGTCACGGGTACAAACTAAACTCACTGGGTGCGTAACTTTAAAATGTATGATGTTTTGGTGTGAACAATTTTTGATTAATGGGTGATTTGATTTCATCATATATTGTTCACCATGGTTGATTTGTTAGGTTTTTGGGCTATTCTATTTTTTTTTTCCTCCCTTGTGCAGTTTAGTATTAAATAGTTTTGGGTTTACTTTTCAATTTTGAGAAGATTTATAAGATGTTCTATCTTTTTATCATGAGAGAAGGTTTTACTTCAACCGAGAGGCTCTGGGCAGGTGCGGAATTTTGGTCACCTTGTTGTACCTGGTAATCTTAAGTGCTGTTTTCTCTATCTCTCTTGGTGACTAGCTCATACATTTAAGTGTGCCTTCATTTTCTCTGTGATTAATGTTTTTTAATATTTTCTTGTTACAGGTTGCTCAGTTAGTTTAAGGCCAAAGAGGTTAGTGACTCCATTTAGATGAATATTTTTTAAGTAGTGTTTTGAGGACTACTAAAGTGAATGGCAATGATTGGGATTGGGGGAGCGAGCATGTTCCCTTGTCACACTACAGTAGCGTGGACTAGGTCTTGCTAGTACCCTGACTCACAGTTTATATATACAAAAATCTAAGTGTTTATTGTACACACACACGAGCCCATATTAATATATTATGTAGTTATTAAGAATTCATATGTCTAAAATTTATAAATGATGCATCAAGCTAAATAGGCAGTATCCATGATAAACGTACTTTAGAAACCTGTCTGAGTTTGAAATTTCCAGTACACTCTTTTTGTACCTGATTTGAGATCCAATGAGGATTGGTTTCCTGATTATCATCTCATATTAATCCAACTCAATTGTACATTTTTACAGCAATTAAGCAGGTTATCCATTCTACATATTTATAGAGTGTTCAATTCTCATAATTGGGAGGTGGTAATGTCATGTGAGTTGGTATTTTTGTAGCTATTATTATAAATTTTTGATGGGATAATAATAATGTATAGGTTTCCAATGAATCGAAGAACTTGAGGTGGACACCTTCACTGACAGGGACAAAGCAGGATTGGCAGGATAGATTCAGGAGCATTAAATTTGGGAGGAATGGCATTGAAGATACTGAAAAAGTTGAAAACTCAGCCTTGTCTGTTCCGTTTTATGATGAAAATCTGTACCTGCTGAACATGAAAAATGATCTCGAAGCTAAGGTAGCTTTCTACATGCTTAATTCTTTGTCTATGTGTACTGTTTTACGCATGAAGTTGAACCAGCTTCATATGGTTCCTGTCTGTAGGGTTACTCTATTTTGCTACATATAAAATATGTAAGAAATTATGCCAAAATGGTGTTACAACTTGCTTTTTGTTAGAATGAATTAAAGAATTGGCATAATAAACTGGAACTAACTTTGTGTTGGTAGAGCAAGATAACAGAATGGAAACATGGGGAAAATTTATACAAGCCAATATTGTCATGACATATATATTTTATAAAGCTCTTAATTTAACATCAAGAATACGTTTGAGTTCTATAAGCAGTTTTGACAATGAAGAATAGCCAGATTGATCAAGACGCATAACTAAATCTTTGGCATGTATGAAAAATAAAACTATCATCCTCATACCTGTCCTGCACGTATATGGGTGGAGTGTTCATAGACAGAGGTCACACTTATTAGGGAAAAAATTTGAAGCTCTTGGAGCAGTCTTTAATCCTTGCCTGCATAAGGAGAAACGCAGATCCTTTGAAGGCTTTTGCCCCCTCCTTTTTCTAGTGAATTTAATATCTTTTGAATGATAAAAGTGAAGCCAGTAAAAGTTTCTGTGGGCTTCAAGTTCAATATATGGTACTTTGATAGATAATGAAGAAATACACAATCATAGTCTTTCTACATAACAGCCATTCCTTAAAAACCAGTAGTTGATTGATGTACTTGGCTAAATTTGGATATAGATATTTGTTTTGCCCTTTTAATAATAATAAAAAAAGGAATAATTGGCAATTCACCTGTTGTTGTCTGGTCGAGATCCATCCTTCCATTAAAATATATATTTCATCTTGATTTTGTTTGAGCAGATCTATGATCCTGCAATTTGGTTTTACCATCTCTACATTATTAACAAGATTAGTGGTAGCAATTTAGTCTTACACACTTTTTGTAAATTCAGCCTTCATTTATCACTTTTATGCTGTGCTAATCATTTCTTTTATTCTGAAATATTCAGCTTGGTTTAGGATTTGTAATTGCCGAAGCTTTGCTGTCCACTAATAATAATTTGCCAAAACTATTCTATGAGTGTAAAGACTACGTTGTTGCCACTTGTCAAGGCAGATTCTGGAGTGAGAAAGTTGATGACCTTTGCCAGGTAGGTTTTATAAGACTGAAAGTCACTGATATATATGAAATAGTTTGGTTGGACCAGAAACTTTTGTTAGCCATTATAAGTGTCAGTTGACAGCAGAATGATGAATTGGTCATATAGGTCTTGGATGTGTCACAGAAGTGAAATCCATTTGTGCTTTCCATGGTATTTTAACGGACAGCTCTATAAATGGAAGTACAGAAATGCAAAAGTGGATTTTACGCAATAATTAGTTTTTTTATTTTTGGATAGGTAAGAAAAGTATAATAAAAGAAGGTCTGCATTATGCAAAAAAAGAAAAAAAAAAAAAGAAAAGAAAAAAAAGAAAAGAAAAGAAAAAGCAGCCAAAGGTTACAAAAAAAGAAAAAGAAAACAACTATATACAAGAGGGAAGCGAATCTACAAACAACTATATACAAGAGTGATTATTGTGAAATATAACTTTGCAAACAAGTAATAAAAAGGTCATAGACTTACATTTAATGTTGGGATAACAAAATATGGTCATTGCAAATACTGTGTTAAATAAAAAGTCTTCACCTTATTACCTCTATACACTTTCCATACATGCAAGCATACATGTATGTATCATGTATGTTATTGAGATTGTGTGTGTATAAACACAATCTCCTCCATCATTTTCTCCTCTGTTCTCCGCAAAACTCAAAATATAGTGTGTTATTGCATTTGACAAATTTAATTACAACTTCATTTATTAGTTAAGAGTTATATTCCAGATTAAGCAACATGCTTTGATATTGCAGGTAACTGTAAATTATTTTGAAAAACCTGCTACTTTAGATACCATTAGCAACATTTGAAAGAATTTCTTGTTTGATTACACAGAAGGAATGAGAAAATGGAATGGCTCTTTGGAGTCCTTGAAAGTTAGTTCTACTTGTTAATTGAGTTTTGTGAGATTGGGATGTCGTATAGGACCCCATGTATTTAAAAATGTGTCTGCTAGTAATATGAAAGTAAATTGGGAGTGGTAAATCATGAACAGATGTTTTGGAGCGATAGTATTATTACTACAATCAGAGTCATAATGATGATATCACATGGAAGAATGCCGGATTTTTTTAACCTCATGCTCTCTCCTAAGTTTCTGAGCTTACTTGACTGCTAGTTGTGCTGGTTATATCATCTTAATTGGAATTATCATCATTACCCTTCTGCTTTTCACTTTCTTTGTCAAAGCCTAAATCCTTCATGATGAATGTCGGCACGATGAAATTTGCTAGGAAGTATGCAGAGAGAAGTACCGCACTGTGACAGATAAGTGAACGAGAGTGAACAATTGTAATTGAAATGCACTAATATGAATCTTGGTGGAACACTAAACCACATACCAAAGACATTTTATGGGTTGAATTACTGGGTGTTTAATGTTGGAATATTTTGCTTATGAAGTGAGGGCATTGGAGAGTGAAAAGGGCCAACCTGACTGGGAGCAGGACTGATATGTCTCCTCCGGGCTTGACTTCGGACGAGGCAGCAAGAAGAAGAGAATTGGGGATGGCGTTGGTCCTTGGAGCCAGTAGAGAAAGGTTGTTTGGCCTGTGTGGAAAAAACTGTGTAGCTTCACAGCTAGAGAGCCACAGCAGCTGAGAAGTCCTCGGATGTTTGTTGTGTTTGAGCTGTGATTGTAAAGGAAGCAATGGAGCATGGAATTGAATGCACAACATTGTAAAACTCCGAGTTGCAAAGCAGCAGTGTAGCAGAAGATTATCCCTTTCAGACAACTCTCCTCTTCAAATGTTATCCAGCCAATTGAGCTCTGATAGTATTAAGTGGATAGAAGGGAAGACTTATCTTCACGCGTCTTTTATTTTTTTATTTTTTTCGGCCAGGACAATTACGTGGTCTCAGAAAGTTGAAGCAACAAACTGTAAATTTCTACTTTTTTACGTGCCCTCAAAATTTATATATTCTTGCTCAATGTCATCTTCATAGCAAGATATGGCTTAATGAATTCGTATCATATTCGAATTGACACGATTGATCTGTTTATTAAAAGTGTCGTATTGTCGTTTTTCTGCCTAATCTACAAAACTTACCTGTTTATCTAAATGTCATTTTACTAATATTCTATTCAAAACCTTAGATATAAAAATTTATTAGCTGTTATTGTTTATTTTGTTTGATATATTGTGATTGATTCTTTGTGATAATAAGATATGCTTTGAATTTGAATGAATATTTGTGATAGTTCTGAATTCTATATTTAAAAAAAATTTATTTGTTTAGTTTTTCATAGTTTATATCAATTGAGTTAATCCTAAAATATGATGAAATAGGTCTAAACAATTGACTCATTTAATAAACAGGTTGTATTAAAGTTGAGAAATCGTAACCCATTTAATAAACATGTCGGGTTAGTGTTGACACATATATAGTTGAATGCTTATGAATTGATGCGAAACAGATGTGACACGTGAATATGAATAATCAACCCTCTAGCTATATATCCCATATGCAAAATGTATAGTTACCACTAATATAATATTAAGAGCATTCTCATCAAGAATGCTAAATGCTATAAATGCTATTTTTTAACATCAAATTTGTAAAAAGCACACTCCATCAAGAATGTTAAATGTTATTAATTTTGACATCTTGCTACAGTGCACTCTCAAAAATGAAAGCACACTGTGGTAAGATGGTATAATTTTTTAATATATTCTCTTTCCTTTAATCTCTCATTCTCTCTACTCTCTCTCTCTCTCTCTCATCAAGTTTTTTTTTTCTCCTCCAAATCAGCACTGATGTGGAGATCGGCGAATCCTGCTCTCGGATTGACTCTATTTGAAGATTTTTCCTTCGTGTGTTGCCGTGTGTTGATTGTCGTTGGGTGTTTTGCCATGTGTTGATCGTCGCTATGGGTTTGGGTTTGGGTTTAATGTTGGTTTTCCTTTGTGTTGTTTTTGTTTGATTGTCTTTCAGTGTTGTCGTGCATATATCTGATGTTTTTGTTTTTCTGATTGGTGGATGCTGTTATGGTTTTGGGCTTGTGATTTTGGTGGTTGTGGTTGTGGGCGTGGTCGGTGGTGGTTGGTGGTAGTGGGTATGGGTGTGAGTTTGTTAGATAGACAGGTGAGCATGGGTGGCTGGTGTTTCTCTCTCTCTCTCTCTCTCTCTCTCTCTCTCTCTCTCTCTCTCTCTCTCTCTCTCTCTCTCTCTCTCTCTCTCTCTCTCTCTCTCTCTCTTCGGTAGTGGTGGTGGATATGGGTTTGCTGGGTTGAGATGATCTGTGTGAGTTTGCTAGGTTGAGAGTGACAGAGAGGAAGAGAGAAAAAGAAATATATATTGAAGAATAAAGAAACAATAAAAAAAAAAAAGAATATTTAAATGAAGTGGTAAAAAATATCTACCTATAATGTTAGGTGTATTGTAAAATAAGTTGTTAAAATTTATAAAGTGACATTTTGAGATGCTAAATGCTAAAATTTTTACAATCTTTGATGAGAATGCTCTAATAAATTTATGGAGATGCTTTTGTCATAAATGAAAAGACAGGCAAATCTATCGAGATTCAGATCCTCTAGATTTCTTAGGGTACTATATCAGTAGATTTCCTTAAATCCTAACCACTCTTTAATGATTTAATAATCAAGATTCTGTCATGTCAACATTTTACTAACAATATTTTTAAAATAATAAAATAATATTGCAAACAAAATAATTAATATTATTGTTAGTGAAATGCTAACATGACAGAATCTAGACCATTAAATTATTAAAGAATAATTGAGATTTAAGAAAATCTATTTGGTAGAGAGTATCCTAAAAAATCTAATGGATCTTAATCCAATCTATGAGGACGTTATTCCTGGCCACCATGAGGAAAAGACACCGCAACCCTTTTAACCATCAGGGAGGCCTTTTACACAGCATGGGGACAACAGACAAGGAGACAACAATTATGCTAACAAATAATGGTGGAGTCAAAGAAGGTGGCTACCCATCTAAAAGGAAATAACTGGTACACGATAAGTTTAACAATGAAACCATCTTGGAGGACATCAAAAGTTCAGAAGGCCATGTTTCAACTTTCAACACCAATTTATTAGTCTCCCTACAATTAATAATCAAGACAGTTCAACTGCTCTCTTAAAATAAGCAAATAGGGACTATATAATATGTGTGTTACCTAGCCCTAACTCTTGATCTTGCTTTTGACCGGTACCACAAAATATATATTAATACTTCTCATGAAATTTTATTCCGGTAATATTTTTCTTTTTTGGGATCAATTAAAAATCAATTGTGCCAGGGTGAACTGATTCTATTTCTCCCTGAAATCTCTCATCCCTTTTTCCTAAGTTTGGATAGATAGAATCTAACATGACCAAACATATACTAATATTTAGCTTGCTAATCTTTAGTGATTAAAGCACACTTTTGACCCATAAAATTTGGAGTTGTTTTCATTTTGCCTCTTAATGTTTGGATTTATTTTCTAAAGTGCGCTACAGCTACTGCCCATCTTTGCTAGCGGTCCTCCTGTTAAGAGCCAAATAGACCCTAACACTATAAAAAAACGCCACGTCAATAATCTCTTGGACAAAAAAAAGGAAAAAAAAGGAAAGCCAAACCAAAAACGATGTTGTATGCTTAGAAATAAGTGAGAGTAATCGCGGACTAATCCCAAAAAAGATGCTATATACAAATGTGAACAAAACTTGGAATTGATGGTAATTTTTTCTTTTCTATATTGGAACTAGAGATCAAAGCGCTGTGATCTTTATTATTTCTATGTATCCAAATCAAAAACATGTAATTCTTTTCTTTATGATGTAATCTTTAAAGTTATTCAATAATAATGTATTTCATAAAGTTTTCTTATTTCTCATCATTAACAAAATAAGTGGTGACTCTGTTGTAAAATCCTTGATCTAAGGAGTAAATATATTCAACTGAGTAATCACACCTTTGAGGGCCCAAAACTTAAGTAAAAGAGCTTTCATTTGAGGAAAACAATTTGCATCCTCACAATTATTAGCGAATGTGACAAAGTTATTTGTTCAAAATGAATATATATATATATAACATATGTTATCATATGATGTGATAGAACAAATGATCGGATTTAAAGTAAACACTATCATATTACAATATAAAAATTAAAAATTAAAAATAATAAAACATGTGAGGTGTATTGATGTGACATACTTACTATAATTGTTTATGAACACATTATTGTGCTTAAGTTTGACTTTTTAAGTTGTAACTAAAACTTTAATTTAGCTTATTAGTCAAATATACGAACATGAATAGCTAATTTAATTTATAACCCTCTACTAGCAATTGCATTAGTACTTCTAAATTTTTGTGTCTATTTTACAAATTGAATTTACTTTTTTTTTTTCTACCATCATTTTTATAAAATACCTATATCAGTTTATCTATTATATATTTTTTATTTAAATAATCATTTTATATTCTTTTTTTATTATTATTATTTCTAACAACCCACATCAAAACACACTTTACTCTCTCTCTCTCCCTCTCACTTCACTTTTCATTCTTTTTCTTCTCTCTTTCTTCACCGTTCAATTTTTTATTCTTTCTCCCTCATTTATATATTTAAATAATAAAATAGAAAGTTATAATAACTGTATAAATATACATAATTATTATAACATTTTTGCATATGCATAGTATTATAAATCCACTATGTGGGTAGTTTTTTAACAAAAATGTGAAAAGTTGGCACTTTTTCTATTTTCCAAGGACTGATGCTATTGCTCTATCAAACTTTCCCACTCTTTCATTCACCCATTAAAGAAAACCCCCCAAAAAAAAAAAAATCCCACTAATTCGTTTAGGAAAAAATAATTTTAAAAAGAAATCCTTAAATTCCTTTTTTAAAATATAGTTGACCAATTACGCAAATAGCAGCCGTTTAATTTTCTTTTAGACAATTTGTTTTTTGTTTTTTTTCTTTCTTTTTAGACAATTTTTTGTTTTTGTTTTGTTCTTAAATTTATTATTTACTAATTATGTAAGATTGGAAATAAAATGACCTTCCATAGTGAGAGAAGCTGTGACACGTTCATACAAAACACTTGCCAAACGTGATTCAATATCTTCGCGGCGACTCTCTCTCTCTCTCTCTCTGAGAAAAACCCTACGCTTTGATCCATTGTGTTCGAAGAAATCTCATCTGAGAGCTCGCTAATCAGGTCAAGTCTCTATAATCCATTCATACTCTCTCTCTTTCTTCCTTTTTTTTTTTTGTTTGGTTGATGAGAATCTGAAGCAAAAAGAAAAAAGAAAAAGAAAAATCTGATTTTTTGTTTTTGTTTTTGCTGTGTTTTGTTATTTGAAATCGCAAAAATCACCTCCATGAAACTACGAAATTGGTCGATAGTCATAGTTATGCTTGAAAGACTAAAAAAGGTGTACGCTTTCTCATTTTCAAAGCTTCCAGACTCAAAACTTTTGACTCCTCTTCCGTTTCTTTCGTTTTCTTTTACTTTCTTGGCTGCCAAACAGAACTTACAGCAACAATTCAATAGTATAAATATGTTTGCTTATTTGGATTGAGATTATGTTTATATTATATAAATATTGATATTGTTCAACTTGTTGTATGAAAGCAGCGATCAACATAATAATGATGTTAGGTGTTATAAGGCGAAGAGTCGCTTCCGGCGGCTCGTCTGCTTCGGTAAATTAATCTTTCTTTCATTTGTTTATTCAAAACTTGTTGTTTATGGTTTGTATAGTTTGGAAATTTGAGGTTTTGTTTTTTAAATTTGATTCATTTCTGATAATCAATGTGCTTTTGTTTCAGGTTTTTGGGCAGACATTTCAGGCGAGCCGGCCTGTGGTGTCTACTTCTAGAGTTTCCTCCATTGCAGAGAAAGAGGTACTGATCTTTTTTTAACCTCTTACTATTTTTTTTTCTTTGTTCGTTTTCCTTTTCAAATTCTACTTGTTTATGGTTCTACTGTGGTTCACTTTACAGAAAAAAGAAAATTGGGTTTGCTTGCATATATGGAGAAAGTCAATTTTATGGTGAAATGTGCTTGGAATTTGTTGGTTTGGTGTGGCCAACGAGCACCTGTTTTAAATGTTACCTTCACCCCTTTTATTAGAGTAAAGTTGAGGGTGAAGTCATGGGTACAAAACCCACTGGGTGTGTTTGTAACTTAGTAAAAAAATATATGATGTTTTGGTGCGAACAATGTTTGATTAATGGGTGATTTGATTTCATCATATTTTGTTCATCTTGGTTGATTTATGAGGAGTTTGGGCTATTCTATTTTCATCTCCTTTGTGAAGTCTAGTATTAAATAGCTTTTGGGTTTACTTTTCAATTTTGAGAAGATTTATAAGATGTTCTATCTTTTTATCATGAGAGCAGGTTTTACTTCAACCGAGAGGCTTTGGGCAAGGGCGGAATTTTGGTCACCTTGTTGTACCTGGTAATCTTAAGTGCAGTTTTCTCTATCTGTCATAGTGACTAGTTCATACATTCAAGTGTGCCTTCATTTTCTCTGTGATTAATGTTTTTTAATATTTTCTTGCTACAGGTTGCTCAGGTAGTTTACGGCCAATGAGGTTAGAGACTCCATTTAAGTGAATATTTTTCAAGAAGTGTTTTGAGGACTACTAAAGTGAATGGCAATGATTGGGATTGGGGGAGTGAGCATGTTCCCTTGTCACACTACAGTAGTGTGGACTAGGTCTTGCTAGTAACCTGACTTGGAGTTTATATATATAAAAATACGTGTGTACCATACACACACAAGCACATATCAATATATTATGTTGTTATTAAGAATTCAAATGTCAAAAATAATAAATGACGCATCAAGCTGACAGGTAGTATCCATGATAAATGTACTTTAGAAACCTGTCTGAGTTTGAAATTTCCATTACACTTTTTGTACCTGATTTTTGAGATCCAATAACCCAGTGAGGATTGGTTTCCTGATTATTCTCTCATATTAATCCAACTCAATTTTCAAAAGAACCTATTATGGACCATTTGGATTGAGGGGGAGTGGAGGGGGAGTAGAGTTGGATAAAGAAGTTCTTTGCAAGTTTAATTGTAATTTTTGGTTGGTTGCTTATAAACATTTTCTCTTTTGACTTTCTTGATGTGCAGGGAGGTTGTTGCCAGTATTCAGCGGGAAGCTACAATGCAAATGCTGAGCAGGCCATTCTCTTCAGACAATGGTGTGATATTGACATGTCTCTTCCATCAAATTTCTTCATTGGTTCAAAATAATAATAATAATAATAATAATAATAATAAAATAAAATAAAATAAAATTCTTCATTGGTTCATATTCATAGTTGTTTTTATGTCTTTATGGTTGAACTGTTGAGGGATTCATGGGTTGTACTTTGGCTGATTGGCTCCTTTTGGGGGGATTTTATCCCTGTGGCAAAATTAAGAAGCAGATTGCTTCTTTAATTAAACTCTTTGGGTTACAGCACTTGTCAATGCTGTAAAAAAAAAAAAAAAAAATTCAATTTCCAAATGAGAAATTGGTCAGTTGAAAATGCTTTGCTAGGAGCATTCTTTTGGTGGCATTTATGAATGCATCTCTGTCACGACTCTATGGAATTGAGATCATGAGATTCATGACCTAAAACTAACATATAAAAACCTGTACCAAACTATTCCACATAATAATATACAGAACAAGCTAAGCATTATTATAAAAAGAAACATAATTGTAAAGATACCTCCATAAACACATCTCAAATATTCAAGTTCCATTCTCAAGAGCTCCAACTAGTAAGTATCATTACAATAATCTCTAATAACAAGAACCTCTGAAAAAGAAACTTCCAAGCAATCCCTCATCTAAACAAGCCTTGAAAATAATAAATATGCTACTAATGGGTGTTGTAATATATATAATTTGGGATTTAGTTGTCAAAGATTTTATTTTTAGAGCATGTACAGTTGGATCACCCACAGCAGGCCATGTTCCATCTTTCTTAGGAGAACTTTGTCAATGACGTATTACTAAGTAATCTTAACTCAAATGAGGAGAAAATGAAAACATAGTGGTATTAGAACAACCGTGGAGGACTGTGGAATAACTGTTGCCAAGCAGCTTTTTTCTGAAACACCCAATTAATCACATGGATAGCAATCATACCTTATAGAGTGAAAATTTTCAAATTAATTTCATGAATAGCAATCAGATGGACTTCATTTTCCCCCCCAAAACGCAGTGCTGGAAAAACATGTGGCACATGCCTTATATAGAGTGAAAATTTCCTAATTTGTGCTGTGTACCCCTTAATAGTGTCAGACTTGGACATGTTTTACGCTTGCTCTGCATGTTTCTTTGGTGTTGACATATCTGATAACTTCGGTTATTTGTGCGTTCAAGGGGATTTGGTTGATGCTGTTGTCCCCTTTATGGGTGAATCCATTACTGATGGCACACTGGCGAGTTTCTTGAAGAGTATGTTTTCCTTGTTTCAGCTTGTCAATCCTTTAATTCACTAAAGTATTTAGTGTTTGTGATTCTAATTGATTGATTGTGTCTGCAACTGGCATTTTGAGAGCAGATCCTGGTGACAGGGTAGAAGTTGATGAACCGATTGCTCAAATTGAAACAGATAAGGTGCTGATGTGAAGCAGTATTTAAATATGTTTTTGAATCTTTACATGGTTGGAAATGGGACTTCTTCCCCCTATAGAAGAACATCAGGGATATATTGTAATACTTGAATTCTTTATTTTCTGTCAGGTGACAATTGATGTTACTAGTCCTGAAGCGGGTGTGATTCAAAAGGTGATATATTGGTTGGCTTGTATTTTACTTTTTTGTTTGCTAACATGACAAGTTCATGGCTTTTATTTTCTTTGCACACTTGGAAAAGATAGGATATTGAATGTTAATGTTGGCTACCATATTAAAATTAATTGTTGGCAGTTTGTAGCCAAGGAAGGTGAGACTGTAGAACCAGGTACCAAGATTGCCATCATTTCAAAGTCTGCTGAAGGTGTGGCGCCTGTTGCTCCATCTGAGAAGGCATCAGAGAAAGCTGTTTCGCAGCCATCTCCACCTTCTGAAAAGAGTGAGGAAAAGCAGAAGCCTAAAGTTGAAACTGCTCCTGTCACTGCGAAGCCTAAAGCACCCTCTACACCACCTCCTAAACGCTCAGCTACAGAACCTCAGCTTCCCCCTAAAGAAAGGGAAAGGCGGGTAAGTCTATTCTTGTTCTATTAATTTCATATAGCACAATAGTGTTAGTGTAATGTTTTGTAATTGTATATAATACTTTAACACTGTAACAAATTAATCTTGCTGGTCTTGCTAAAAGTATAAAGGCCTTGTAATTGCAGGTTCCTATGACAAGACTCCGAAAACGGGTTGCTACACGATTGAAAGATTCCCAAAACACATTTGCACTGTTGACAACATTCAATGAGGTTGATATGTAAGTAAAATTCTATTAATATTATAGTGTTTATTGACAGTAGATAGCAGTTACCCCTGATTTGGGACTCATTGGTAGCTGGGTATTACATTTTTGGATTCTTCTCATTATGCTCAGAATTGATTGGGTGTTGGCTCTTTCCTATATTTGCATGTATATGGACAAGTGACACAGTAGGCTTAATTCTGTGACTTGCTTTTATTAATCACTTTGTTCTTTTTTGGCTGTGGGAAGGAAACACATGCATACTAGCTGAATTGATCCTGCAACTTCATGCAATCGCTAGGGGGTTGAAATGCCAGTTGGGCTATAGCCCATTGATTAAATTGTTTTACTACCCCAGTTCCTCCCTCTACCTTCTCTACCCTGATAAAATCATCCTATTTTTTTATAGTATTTTTTTAAGAATTATCTCTTGGTATGAGCAAAACTCATGGAAAAAATTAATTTTTGATATAATCAATGCTATTGACCTTACCATTAATTAAGATGAATTTTTATCAGGTGTTTTACATATGACTGTATTTACTAAAAAAAGGAATTCAACAGTGTGATCTTTTGTTATACATAAGAGCTTAGGTTTCAAGTTTGTAGCTTTTTGCCTTATTCAACTGACAAACCTAAACTCAAATATATTTTAGGTTGGTATTCATGATTTAATTCTCAACTGTACTTGGCTTGTACTAGGAAAAGCTGCTTCCCTAGTTTATGCGTTGTGTTCAACCTAAATAGCTACAGGAAAAAGCGAAGAAGAAGATAATATAAGAACAGATTACATTCATTTTCAAGGTGCAGATATGATTATTTTCTGCTCTCCTCCTTTCTTAACTGATTTGCTGCTTCTTGCAGGACAAATCTGATGAAGCTTCGTTCTGATTACAAGGATGCTTTTGTTGAAAAGCATGGGGTGAAGTTAGGACTTATGTCGGGATTTGTGAAAGTATGTTATGGAACATAGACTAACCTTTGCTTGGCACATGCTTATATGCGTTTAATTACATATCTGTTCTTGTTTTGTAACTATATTCCAGGCTGCTGTCAGTGGGCTCCAAAATCAGCCTATTATTAATGCAGTTATTGATGGGGATGATATTATCTATAGAGACTATGTAGATATCAGTATTGCTGTTGGTACCCCAAAGGTATGTCACATTACAATGTTTGTCAAGGCTGTTGAATAATATAATGGTGTGGTGAAACATGGATTTTGTACCTTTTATTATGGGTATTTTTTTAAATAGCTGTATGTTATACGTAATTTTGTTATAAAGCATTTTTTCCAGATTAGGCATATACTACATAATGATTTGTAGTTAACTTATTATTTTTCTCATACATTTTCAAGGTTTGTCTCCGTATATATGGTTCTCTCTGTAAGTGTAAGTAAAAATGCAGAATTGTGATCTATAAGCTATGTTAGTTCCTCTATGTATGTTGGTTTTAAATTGTCTGGTTGTCTTCTCCCTTTGAAGTTTGACCTGATTTTTAGGACCATGGCCACATTTTTTAAGGTGCCATCTTCTGTGATACCTGAACAGTTGCTAAAAGGAAGATTTCTTGTAATTTTTATGAGGTTGGGGACTCACATAAAAGACTCACATAAAATGTAGGTAGATTAAAAGTAATGTGAGGAGTTCTTGTTGAGTTGGATTGTATATTTCTCAAGCTGTAAACCTTGTACATATATTTATCACTGTTGAAGATTCTTCAACTTATTCCCTTCCAGGGCCTTGTTGTCCCAGTCATCCGCAATGCTGAGAAGATGAATTTTGCTGAGATTGAGAAGGAGATCAACACACTAGCAAAGAAGGCAAATGATGGATCTATATCTATTGATGAAATGGCTGGAGGTTCATTTACAATATCTAATGGTGGGGTTTATGGAAGCCTTTTAAGTACCCCCATCATCAATCCCCCTCAGGTTTGGTGTTATTTGTTTTTTTATTTCTCTAACTCCTAACATGATCAAAAAAGAGAATTTCACACCAATGAACCTTTCTTTGGCAGTCGGCAATATTGGGTATGCACTCGATAGTGAGCCGTCCTATGGTTGTTGGAGGAAACGTTGTTCCAAGGCCGATGATGTACATTGCTCTAACATATGACCATAGGTTGATTGACGGGAGAGAGGCAGTTTTCTTCTTGCGTCGTATCAAAGATGTTGTGGAGGACCCTCGTAGACTGCTCCTTGACATATGAAGACCCAACTGCAGGTGCTTTGTGATTCTTGGTTTTCTGATATACCTAGAATTGGATAAACTTGAATTTATTGATAAAAAATAAACATATTTAGATCTAAATTTTGTAGTGTTTAATTTTGTTATTGCGGCTGGATATGATGGAATTTGAAATGAGAGACTTTCAAAATGTTGTATTTTGTTTTATACTGAACGGGATGCCAAGTTCTCATCAAAAAAGCTTGTATGGAACTAATGTGAATCGTATTGTAGGGAATCATCCCTAAAATGATTTACTGAGACTCTTTATATTTTTTTAATTTACATGGTCTGGTGCTGAGAAATATCTCATGCGGAATGTTTGTTTTATCATGAACGTTTTGGCTGATAAGAAATGTTGGTTCTTTACTTCTTTATAATCACCATACGTACGCTTACAGTATTTCGATGTTGTAGGCTCTTATTTGTAAGATTATAAAGAATATAATGCTGCTGTTAAATTTTTTTCCGTCTTTTAAACACTCAAAAGTGTTGTCAGATGTAGATGTGGGTTTGGTAGTCAAATAAAGCATGGACCCGTTTTGCATGACTCGCAGAGCATAGTCCTGTATATACCAGAATGTATATATATTGCAGAAATCTTCCATTTAAGTTTTCTTTGAAATTTAAATTGTTTTCCATTTTATATTTTTCTCCATCTTGTGCAGTAAATTGTTTTCCATTTTATATGTTTCTCCATCTTGTGCAGTAAACATAAAGGCTCTAAGCACCTTACAATGGATATCTCCTAAAGGCCAGTGTTTTATTTGTAGAATCGGTTTAGGTTCTCAAAACCATACTTGTTAATACATAATGTCATAAACTAGTCAGACTTGAAATAGTTTTGAACCCTAGTGCCAAAAAAAAAAAAAATGACAAATCCAAGGGTCCAATCGTTTATTCATCTCATTCTACTAGTTTTCCTATATCCTCACCATGTGAGTTCTATGGGTTATTATTTAGATCTTAACAATTATGTGACTTCAATTAGTTTTCCTATATCCTCACCATGTGAGCTCTATGGTTTATTATTTAGATCTTGATTATGTGACTTCAATTGTGTTTCGGGGTTGAGGATTTAATGATACCATTTTAGGATGTTGTCTATGACCATGAGTGATGTGGTCTAAAGAGGTATGGCTAGAAAAGTGATTGAACAGAAGGTAACATAAGGGTAGAGACGAAATGATGTGAAGACTTCAGAGGGGCCATTTCTCCTTTATTTATTTATTTATTTTTGATACCAGATAAACATGCATTGATCAAAAGGAGATAGTACAAAGGAAACCACCTGGCTTGTACAAAGTTTGGATTTAGCCTGCAGTGGTGTACAGGGAAGCAATAAAAGCTAAATCTATTACATGTGAGATAACTTCCTTTGGCTAAAAAAGGTGGTGTGTAGCCAGTCCCTGTTGCTGAAATTGATTTAAGTCTCAGATGAGGGTCTGTTCTAGCCAAGATGGGTTTCTTGCTCGATTGCACACATGCACAAGTCCCTCCCTATTGCTGAGAATTAATATTCTATTGTAGCCCATCTCCATAGCCTTGAAAATTGCTTCACCCACAGCATCCGGGATTGCAAGGTAATGGGGTTTCCTTCCACTGCTAGCTCATCCTATGAATAGAACATTTCCTTCCAGTGTTTTTGCCTCAAAAGCATAGCCACTTCTCTTGGATCTTCTGTTTTTATGCGCTGCCACTTTAAGAATAATTTTCCAACCCTGGTTGGTGAGTAACTGTTGAGGTTGCTGTCTGGATATAGGCTTCTGTTCCTGATTTGCTTGGAATGCTTCTTGGTACTTGCAAATGAGAGACTGTGATGTTAGAACAACCTCCATAGGGTTAGGCAATTTTCCTTGGTGAAGAACCATGTTTCTTGGTTCCATATAGACCAAAGAATGGTGAAGATGGACTGCAAGAAGCACATTCTGTTATTCTCCCCGGGTTCATTTTGTAGGATACAAGCTTCCACCCATTGTTTGACTGAACTGTGATGTAACTCAGATGTTCTAATTTCCAAATTGGATCCATGCCAAATAGCTCTTGCAAATGGACAATGCATGAATAGGTGGTCTATGGATTCCTCTTTTCATTGCACATGAGACATTTGCTAGAAATTGTAATACCCCCGTTGTTTAGAACCTCAAAGACAGGAAGGCTATCATGTAGGAGTTTCCAAATAAAAGTAAGAATCTTCAATGGGAGTTTTAGAGGCTGTTTGGTTGCTATTTTTTCATCACTCAATTTTCGTCACTCAATTTTCATCACTCATCACTTTAAATAACACACTTGTGTGGACACCATCACCCAACTCCCATCACTCAATATTTTTTACACTATTTGTGGGCCCCATAACTGTCATCCGGTGTAGCTTTTTATTTATTTATTTATTTATTTTTTCAGTATTACCGAACCCAGTGAAAAAGAATAAAAAAAGCTCCAAAAAAAAAAGAAAAAAAGAAACCCAGATCAGATCATCAAATCCAGTGAAAGAGGAAGAAGAAAAAAAGAAAAAGAAAAAAAAAAGAAACCCAGATTAGATCACCGAACCCAGTGAAAGAAGAAGAAGAAGAAGAAAAAAGAAAAAAAGAAAAAAAAGAAACCCAAATCAAATTACCGAACTCAGTGAAGGAAGAAGAACAAGAAGCTAGTGTGAAAGGAAAAAGAAAAATAGAAGAAGAAAGGCACGCAATGAACCCGGTAAAGAAAGAAAAAAAAAAAAGAAAAAAAAAAAGAAACCCAGACATATTACCGAACCCAGTGAAGGAAGAAGAAGAAGAAGCTAGTGTGAAAGGAAAAAGAAAAAGAAGAAGAAGAAGAAAGGCATGCACTAAACCCAGTAAAGAAAGAAGAAAAAAAAAAGATGGTCAAAAGTTGCGTCTAAAAGTCTGACAGTGGGTCCCTCATGTAGTGTTATTTACAAAAATGCCATTGAGTTATGAGTTATGGAAACTAAAAACAGCCAAAAGTTGTTTTCAGTTTCCACAACTCATAACTCAAAAAGTAGAGAATTGAGAGATGAAAACAGAGTTATGGAAACAAAGAAATTGTGCAGCCGAACAAGTATTTTGCTATGGGTCCCACCGTTTTTGAGAATTGAGTTATGGAAACAGAGAATTGAGTCATGAAAACTAGTGAACCAAATAGCCTCTTACTTTCTAAATCAACTTCCACGTAATGTGAGAAACACCATAGGGCCTCTGATCTTGCACAAAAGAAGGGTAGTGATTTTGATGGAGCATATGGTATGCTTTGTTCACTTTATATTCTCTAGAAGTTGAGTGTTTCCACAAGGGTCTGTCTTCAATGTCAGAAGTCCTGGGTAAAGATAGTTGCAAGATTTCCTCACAAGCAGGAAATTGGTATAACTTCTTAACCAAATCATTTCTCCAGGATTTTGATCTTTGGTCAATGAGGTCTGCAATAGTGCCATCAAGGAGATTGTTCTCTAATAAGGAAAGGTCCTTTGAACATTGAAACCAATCTAGGTGTGTGGGAGGAATTTGAGGTCCACTTTCAATTAGCCAATGACCCTGATGTAGGGAAGGCAAGTGTGGCACAACAATGTTTTTCCAAGTCCATGAGTGATGGGGTTTTGGCTTATATTCTTGTAAGGAAGACCTAGGGAAGTATTTGGTTTTGAAAGTTATAGCTAATAAGGAGTTGGGAGAATGTTGTATTCTCCAGAATTGCTTAGATATCATAGCTTGATTGATGAGACAGAGTTTTTTCAGCCCAAGCCCACCCCTGCTTTTTGGTTGATAGATTTTATCCTAGTTAACCAAATGCACCTTCCTAGTTTCAAGATCACGCCCCCACCAAAAGGCCCTAGTGACAACATCCAATTTATTACAAACTGTCTCAGGGATTCTAAAATAGGAAAAAGTGTACAAGGGCATGGCTTGTAGAACTTATGAGATCAAAGTGGTTTTGCCAGCTTGGGAAAGTAGTTTGACCTTCCATCTTTGAAGCTTTTTTTGTACCCTATCAATAATGTCTGGGAAGTTAGCTACCTCTTCCCTCTAAGTTTGAAATTGATCCCTAGATATTTACTAGGATTTTGAACAAGGTTCACTTGAAGAGAAAGGGCTAGAGATTCCTGAATTACCCGAGGTATATTTGGAGAGCAAAACATGTTAGACTTGTTGAAGTTAATGCTTTGACCTGAGATTAAATAGTACCATAGAATTGTGTTTCTGATGTTAGAGAGGGATGCCTTATCATTTTGGAAGAAAAATAAGGAATCATCAGCAAAGAAGAGGTGGGTAAATGAGACACCATTCCTTCCTACCCAGATTCCTTTAATATTCTTCTGGTTCTCTTCTTTTGTAAGAGCTAGAGAGAGAATGTTGGCACAAAACAAGAATAGGTAATGTGATATAGGGTCTCCCTGTCTTAAGCCTCTAGATGGGTTAAAGGGTTGAGTAGGGCTATCAGTGACCAGTAAAGAATATTGAACAGAGGTCTACATAACCCAATTTACCTAGGAGTTGCTAAAGTTCATAGAGAGTAAGATAGTTTTAAGAAAATTCCAATTAACCCTATCATAAGCCTTATACATATCTATTTTCAAAATTCCAAAGCCTTTTTTCCTATCTTTCTTTTTCCTAAGAATGTCAAAAATCTCACGAGCTAGTAGGATATTATTAGTAATAGCAGATTTTTATTTTGAAATAGTGGGATATTGTTAAAATTTAATATTTATAAATTTTGAAGTTGACTCATTCTTTTTTTAATATAGTATGCTGAACTCCTATACTCTGCCAGACCTTATTTACACTTTCCTTCAGTAGGCTTCATGATTCATTGTATACCAAACAAAAAGGTTTCCATTAACAGTAACAGCACAGAAGAGAAAAAATAAATAAATAAACACCAATTTTGACACCTCATATCACATGGATGCTATGATAGATAGGGATGACAATTTTTGCCCGACCCGTGGGTACCCAGTCCGGTCCGACCCTAATGGGTCGGGTTTTACCCGGTCCGATTAGGAATAGGGTCGGGTATGGGTTTAAAAAAAAACCCGAAGCGGGTCCGGGTCGGATCCAGGTTTTATCAAAAAAACCCAGACCCGACCCGAGACCTGGCCCGTTTAAAAACCCTGTTCCCTAAATTACAAAAATACCCTCTCTTTATATATATAAACCTATCTAACCCTAATCCCTAATTCCTTATTTCATTTTCTTCAGCCTCCCTCCCTCATCATTTCAGCCTCCCTCCCTTGCATCTTCACAGCAACGGTGAACTCTAGGTTCTCTTTTTTTTGCCTTGTCTTCTTTATATTCCACATTCTATTGTATTAATCTATTGTTTCTTGTTGATTTTTTTGTTTCATACGACATTCATTTTTTTTTTTTGGGTCATCATTCGTTGATCTGCCCTGTCCTCGTTATTTTCCTTTTGTTCCTAATAAGTTAGGCAAAGAACTGAAGTACTTTCGAAAAAAGATGCGTGCCAGTAACTCGTCTAGTGAAGAACAGAAGTTTTAGGTCCGAAAATTACAGATCTCAAACAAAAACAAAGGTTTCATACAGCTACTGAGGCAACTAACTGTTTGTGACTCTGTATCTGACAAAGATTTTAAAGATCGATTTTGGGAGCTCAGTGCCCTTGGAGATGACCACATTATTTCTGTGGTAGAAGACAAATCTTCTGGGAAAATTATTGCAACTGGGAGCATTTTCATGGAGAAAAAGTTTTTGAGGAATTGTGGCAAAGTTGGGCACATTGAAGATGTTGTGGTTGACTCCAATGCTCGAGGGTTGAAACTAGGCAAGAAAATTATTGCCTTCCTCACAGAGCATGCTCGTTTGATGGGATGTTATAAGGTGATTCTTGACTGCAGTTTGGAGAATAAAGCGTTCTATGAGAAATGTGGCTTTAAACAGAAAGATATTCAAATGATTAAGTACGTTATTTCTGTGTTGCCGTGTATTTGTGTTGTTGTTGATGTTTGTGTTTGTGCTTGTATTTTTTTTTTTTTTTTTATTTAAATTAATAAGATTAGTCGGAATCGTTGGATTGGACCATGGATTAGACGGTGCAGGCTTAAAGTAGGCAAAAATAAATTTGGGCTTTTTTTTTTGGTTGGGCCACGAATTGGGCCCAATCCCTAAACGGGGCCCGCGGGGCCCGTGGAGCCCGGCTGGGGCGGGTCTGGGCCCCGAAAAAAAACCTGGTATCCTAAACGGGCCGGGTCCGGGCCACGGATCTTGCCCCACAGGTCGGGTTCGGGTATGAAAAAACCCGGCCCGAACCCGACCCGTTGCCATTCCTATGCCACACCAGTACATTTGGTACCCTCCACACCGTCCAAGGATTCATGCCAAAGTACACAAACCATTTTTGCTCCTTATTATTTGGCCAACACAAAAAGAAAAAGAAAAAGAAAAACAAGGTGCGGAAACGAAAGGCAACAAGAAACGGTAACAACGCGTTTCATAAGAGGCCGAAGACCTATGACTAATCAGGAGCATGGAATTCCAGCCCAAAGTTTGTTGGAAAAAGACCGGCGATTACCCAGTCCCAAGTCAAACATTTTCATTCAAAGTCAACCACCAAACAAAAAACCAAAAAACAAAACCATTTTGTGGACTGTGTGGAGTGTCTATTTTGTGGACTATGGATATGGAGTCTCAAGCTTAAACCGAATAAAAAAAAAAAAAAAAACCAGTTTGTGGACTCTGGAGTTTCAAGCTTTCCTGACCCACACCATCTACTTGTATGGTTCACTTGAGCCTACAAGTCCAGGTGGGTCATGAATTATGACTACTGAATAGAATCTTTTTCTTCTAAAATTCGATGGCTCTATTAGTTTATTTTAGATTTTTTATTTTATTTTATTTTTAAAATTAAATAATTACAATCAAAATGGATAATTTAAATCTTAAAATTTTTCATTAAAAATAGACCGGCGATTACCCAGACCCAAAAGTCACAAACAGTTTCATTCAAAGCCAACCACCAAACAAAAAACCAAAAAACAAAACCATTTTGTGGACTGTGTGGAGTGTCTATTTTGTGGACTATGGATATGGAGTCTCAAGCTTAAACCGAAAAAAAAAAAAATCCATTTTATGGACTCTGGAGTTCTAAAAGTCCAGGTGGGTCATGAATTATGATTACTGAATAGATTTTTTTTTTTTTTTTTTTTTTAATTCGATGGCTCTATTAGTTTATTTTAGATTTTTTATTTTATTTTATTTTAAATAGTTACAATCAGAATGGATAATTTAAATCTTAGATATTTTCGTTTAAAATAGTTAGAGATGTCAATTAGTTAAGTTAAAAGACTTTTAACGTTAAATTTTTATTTTTAAATAAACAATATGTGAAAATAGGATATTTTTTTCCTAATAAATAAAAATACAATATTTAATACACCTTTAGATTTATTATATTTAATTTGAATAATAAAATGAATCTATTATAAATGGAGGCAGTTTTCTTCTTATCAAAATCTTAATTTCATTTTGGGATATTACTAAAATATACTTTAAATAAATAAATTAATATAAATTACAAAAAATATTTTTTTTTCCAACACAGAGATGGATTGGCATGAAATTTTAACCAGATGTGTACTTATATTTTTTATTAGTTAATTCTTAAGTCGAGTGGCTTCAAAACAATTCATGTTTTATAAGTATTACATATATAATTTTCTCACTCTTAGATCTTTTTTTGACCATGTTTCTTCTCAATCTAATTAAAAGAATTTTAAAAGAGTAATTTGATTACACGCAAGCTAATGAAAAAAATTTGTTAAAAATTATAGAATGACTTTTATTTTTTATTGTTATAAAAAATGACCCACCATGTAAGAATAAAATAGGAAGAGAGATTAGCAATAAGAATATTAATTGAATTCGTATTATCATGTCAGAAAATTTTCATTTTCTAAATGTCTTTAATAATTAATATGATTTTCTTCTTTTTAATCAATCGTCAGTTCTGTTTTGTCCTCACATTTAAAACCTAATTGTTCATCCAAAAAAAAAAAAAAAAGAAGATCGGTTGTAAAAAGCAAAAGAAACAAAATTGTACTTAAAAGATAATTTGATGTTAGCCAAAACCAAAAGGCTAAGACAGAAAGGTATTACACTATTACTTGGTCTCTTCTCTTAATAGATTCTTCTTTTTCCCATAATGCAAAATCGGTTGTAAAAAGCAAAAGAAACAAAATTGTACTTAAAGATAATTCGATGTTAGCCAAAACCAAAAGGCCAAGACAGAAAGGTATTACACTATTACTTGAATATAATTGGACTTTAACAATATTAGTATTTCATACTCATTAATTCATTTTTTTTCGAAGACAATAAAAGTTCTATTATTTATTATTTTTAAAGACTATAAACAATTTTTTTTTAAAATATTTATTTTGAAGACCAAAACGGACAAGTGGGACAATTATTTATTTATTTTTAAAGAATATGTGGGACAATTTTATTATAACTCTTGAGATATATATATATATATATATATATATTTCAAAGAAGACAAAGTTGAGCTATAAAGCTCCACTCAATATTTTTTTCATTAGATGTGAATTTTGATAAATTTATCGTTAGATTACACTTTCTTTTTATATCTTCTATGTTTATAAAATTTTCAAAAGATAAAATATTAATAGTTATGTCATCAATTAAATGTTTAAATTTTAAGTTTTTGTAGTTTAAAATTATGCATGAAAAATAAGTTTATGGATCGAATAATAAATAATATTCAATTAATACAAAATTTGACATACGTGTTAAAAACATAAAAAAACATGTAATTCATAATTAAAATTTCAAAGTACTTAAGCATGTTAATTTTTTTAGTGAAAGTGGTTGTCATTCTTTGTCCTTCAGAATAAAAGAGCAAAATTTAAATAGTCAATGATCAAATAAGCTATCGTGAGTCATGACTCTATTCCCTTGTTTAGGGTTTGATTTGAAATATAGGATCATATCTCATTGTTCACACTATATACATTAAAAAAAAAAAACCCTTAATTAACTTCTCTTTCAACCCTTGAGGAGTCAGACTCAGTTGTACTACTTTAATTAGAGGGGTTATTTCATTTCTTCTTTTTGTGGCAACCCCCAGCTTGCCTCTGTAGTCCGTAGTCTGGGCATACATGTGAACAATGTGTGGCATGTGGTACATGAGAGATTACTAATTGTCATTTTGGCTAGGTAACTTTTGTTGATTCTAGTACCGTACAGATACAAGTAATTGGACAATTGCACTGCAAAAAAATCTTATACTTCTCCCAGACAAAAATGTCCATTAACTTTAATTAAGACGTGCAACTATATCAGTGAACAAACGTAAAAATATCAAAATATTATTTGCACATCATGCATTAGCATTCACATTGGTAGTGTTATTTTAGACACAAAAAAGGAAAAAAAAAAAAAATCACTAGAAATCATGCTACATTAGTTGTGGTAAAAGTTAAAAATTTATACAAACTAGTAGCACAAAATGATAAAAAAACTATTAATTCATTTCGTAGGGGTCTCATATTCTCATTACTGTAGCATAAAATGATTAAAAAAAATAAAGAAAAAATATATAAATGAAGTGGTTAAAAAATAGGTATATTGTAAAGTAAGGTGTTAAAAAGGATAAAATAGTTTTTTGAGTTGATAAAAACTAAAATTTTTAGTACAACCAATGTGAATACTTGACAAAAGTGATAACATGACATGAGGTACATACACACACGCACCAAAAAAAAAAAAAAGTATTTGAGTTTAGAGAAGAGAGGACTTAATAAATTTTTAGGGGAAAAAATTAGCAAGAGGGTGCTTTCTTCATGACTCTGATTTGGAGAGTTTCCTTGAATGATTAATATAGCATATATGAACACCACCTAACTCAAAAGATTTAAGCATATGAGTTTGGACTAAACTATATTATATTAACCTTTTTTTTTTGTCATTCTTATTTAATGATAACTAAATTCATTGGCGGAGCCAGGATTTTAGTCTAGGAGGCAAGATTACAAAGAACATTGAAAAAATAACCAAAAATATATTAACCTTTTTTATAATTAAAGTACTAACCCATATTAATAACAAAATGAAAAAAATGTGCAAAGTTTTTTTTTTTTTTTTGAGAAACAAGTGCAAAGTTTTATAATCTCACTATCTCGATCATTTTTAAAAAATATATAGAATTCAATATTTCTTTCTCTATTTTTCTAAGTTTTTAAATGACAAAAAAAAAAAAAAGGGTTTACAATAAATGCCTACACTTTAAAATTGTGATAAAGTCAAGATATGGATGAAAAAAAATAGTGGAGGCTTTAGGGTTATAGTACGTTACAATGACATTAAGTATTTAAAAAAAAAATTATTTTATGTAAAATGTAGGATGGATTGATATGAGAAAAAGAAAAATTTTGGGATAGTAGGGTTATAGTACGTTACAAGGATATTAAGTTTTTTTTTTTTTAAAAAAAAAAAAAAATTTAATTTTTTAAATTTTTTGTAAAATGTGGGATGGATTGCTGTGAGAAAAGGGAAAATTTTGAGATAGTAGGGGAGAAAAACTTAAAAAAGTGCGGTGAATACTGAATAGTGGTGAAAAGTGAAAATTGACATAAAGTTAGCTTAAAAAAAAAAAAAAAAAAAAGACAGAGATTGGTGTGTGGAAGAGTCTTTCCTTTTTATTTTGGTAGTTAACTAATTCGTTATTTTTTAAAAAGAAAATTTAGGAACACAATAAAATGTTAAAATATTTTTACAAAATTCTTATATTTAGTTTGTAGTAGATCATTTTCTAATATTTTATTATTTTATTTCGATTCATAAGAGACTGTAGTATATCAATTGTTACGAAAATATTTGGTTGTATACATAGCACGACAATCATTTGAAATTGATATACTTTTTGGTTTATTTATTTATTTGACGTTTTGGTTTTTTATACGGTATCAACTGTTGATTGGTTTAAAGTGGGACTAAACTTTTTGTTTCTTTTCCGTGTCAAGACTCAAGAGGGGCAAAGCATTAAGTTTTGGCTCAAGCATAGCAGAAAGACGGTCTTTTTAAGATGTCAGATGGGGCAACTGCCAGCTATGTATGTTTCAGCAGAGTTATTGCCCTTCTACAAGTGGTGTATGTTTCTCTTCTCTCACATGGGACCTGCCAGCTATGCATCCCACCAGCTTATGAGAGGGAGAAAGCATACCTCGCAACAGGGTATACTTCCTATTGCAAGTGGTTAAATCTGGACAGCATTCTAAAAGAAATTAGTCACATAGAAGACAAAGACAATAATTGATTTTCTTCATCGGATCGCCGTGGCAATGATGCAATGTAGACGAAATGGTAGGCATAGTATAAATTTGATTTTAGACCTCACTATATTAATCAATATTGGTCGCCTTGAAGCACAAACAAATTAACTAGCAAAATTACTGTACTGTAAGCAGTATATATAGCACGGGCAATGACTTCCAACATTTATATGTGAAAGCTTTTTATTCAAAAGTTACTGTGATTGCATGCGATTCACGACAAATTGTTAAATTCTTAAGGGCAATAACTCTTTGGACTTTGGGTAGCGCGTGGAAAGTTCACTTCAAGGTTCACATGGCTTTTTCATTTTGAAAGTCAAAAAAGTAAAACTATTGGGGCAAAAGCAAAGGTAAATCAATGGTGGTGAACTAGTCCAACCTCCCAACCCATGAACTCATTCCTTACGTTAAAGAATTGAGGCCCACACGTCCATTTCACGGTACGATCTTCTTCTATATATTTCAGAATTAAGACTCATTCATTTCACTACAACACCTTCTAGCTCAATTGTGATAAGCAAGAAGTAGGTGATCATATAGCTAGTGTTCATGGCTACTCTTCAAGCTGCTTCTTTTTTTTGTTGTAGTTGTTCTTCTTCAGCTTCCTTCAGAAAAATCAAAGCCACCTTAAATGCCCAAAAATTCCAATCATCAAATCATCATTCTCTTCCTAAGCTCCTTGCTGATGAGTTGAATAAAAGTAAAAGGCTACAAACCTTTGAATCTGCTTTAACCCAAATAGAAATGAAGCCTAAGATAGAAACAAAGGCAGTGAAAGAGTTGTATGCAATCATGGAAATTGTAGCAGATAGAACAGAAATGCACAAGAATATAGGGTCCCAGAGAGATAACTGGAACCGTCTTCTGCTAACTTCTGTTAATGGAATGACAGTCACAGCAGCAACTATGGCTGGACTTGTGGCTGTGAGTGGAGTTGGAGTTTCAGCACCAGTTATTTTGGCTCTAAAGCTCTCTTCTAGTCTTCTCTATATGGCTGTCACTGGTATTTTACTAGTGATGAATAAGATTCAGCCTTCTCAGCTTGCAGAAGAACAAAGAAATGCTTCCAGACTATTTAAGCAACTTCATGAGGATATTAAAATGACTTTGGCTCTTCAAAATCCAACTGAAGATGACGTAGAAGATGCTATGAATAAAGTTTTGGCACTTGATAAGGCCTACCCACTTCCCTTACTTGGGACAATGCTTGATAAATTTCCAAAAAAGGTTGAGCCTGCTGTGTGGTGGCCAAAACATTATTCGAAGACTCAACAAGAAAAGGGTAATGGGAAAGTAAACAGAAATGGGTGGAATGAGAAGCTTGAAGAGGAAATGAAAGAGGTTCTTGGGGTTATGAAGAGAAAAGATGAAGCAGAATATGTGAGGCTAAGCAAAGTAGTACTTAAAGTTAACAAAATTCTTGCAGTATGTGGTCCTTTGTTTACTGGTTTGGCTGCGGTTGGGTCAATATTACAGGGATTACCTTTCATTGGCTCATGGGGTGCATTTTTGGCAGTGATGTTTGGAGCTTTAGCCACTGTGGTTAACACTGTGGAGCACGGTGGGCAAGTTGGGATGGTGTTTGAGATGTATAGGGACTCAGCTGGGTTCTTTAGGCTTATGGAAGAGACTATAGAATCAAACCTGAAGGAAGAAGAGGCTGATAGGAGGGAAAATGGGGAATTGTTAGAAGTGAAAGTGGCTCTTCAGCTCGGGAGAAGCTTGTCAGAGCTCAGGGACCTAGCCAGTACCACATCATCTTTGTCTTCAAGAATTAGTCCGGACAAAGAAGAGTTTGGAAGCAAGCTCTTCTGAGTTTTGATGGGTTGTCTTGATTGATTTTGAGTAATTGTATACTTGCATGGCATGTATTTTGATAATACTCTTGACTAGGCGGATCACATACATAGTTATTTGATGAGTTCAAATTTTCATGTATTCAAGCTTACATGATTGAATGGAAATCAAAGATAGTTTTTAATTTTTTTTTTTATGATGTGATAAGATTTGAAATCTATATAGTCAGTTTTATAATAATTGCTCTTTATTATTACATTAATTGTTTTGCCAAAAGTTTTATAGCTTAATGACATTGTTTAATTTTCCTTATAAAAAGAACCAAGGTTCAAATTTCTATCCCTCACTATGAACAATAATTTTGATCTTTTGTCCTTATTATTATAGTGGATTCTAGATCTTTAACTTGAGAATTCAGGGTGTTCTGGATATCTCTTTCTATGCTATCACATTGCATCATGTGAAATCAAAGCCTTGATTAGTTCGGTTTGGTGGCCAAATCGCAAAGCTAGTGGTAACCAAATATCCTTTGATGAGGATCAAAATGTTTCAATATTTTGTTCTCTATTTTTCTTTTGGATTCCATTTCTTTACCTTGAATGATTCCATTTCTTTACCTTGAAGATTCAAGATATTTTAAGGTTTAGTTGTGTACTACTAAGTTAAACTTATTGTAACTCTTTGTTAATGTTACGTTTCTTATCGAATTATTAAAAAATTCTACTGTTGGATTAAACTTTCTTGTTTTTCTTAATACATTTGCCAAATTTTGTATTAGTTGGACGTTATTCAATCAATAAACTCATGTCTTGTGCATAATTTAAAATATAAAATATTTTATAATTGAGATAATTATTGATCTTTAATAATAGGGATAATTACAATTTGCCCACCTGTGGTTTGACCCGATTTCTATGTGCCTACCTGTGGTTCAAAGTTTGACACTTTGCCCACCTGTGCTTGTCACCGTTACCCAGCCGTAACCCACCTCTCCACTCTCCGTTACTCTAACACCAAATAAGTAAAAAAAACATTCCAAAACAGATCAAAACTAGTTATCACTCCTAGAACTCACTCTCACTCCAAAAACTCTCAAAACTTACTCATTCCTACAACAAGCATCGTTTGAAACTCTCAATTTCAGATCCAAGCCGAGGAAGCAAGTTGCTAACAGTTGCTCCTCCTCTGTTCAGCAATGGGCTTCGATTCGCAAACTTTCCAATGGAACTGGGTTTTGATCGTGGGTGGGTTTTGATCGTGCATGCGCTTGGGTGCCACCGTGGGTTATTGAACTTGGGTTTTGAGCTTGCATGGTCCTCTGTTCAGCATCAGCAGGTAGATCAAAACCCTCTTTAGTTTTTAATTTTTGAAACCTAGGGTTTGAAATTGGGTTTTGTAATGCTTTTTCGGGTTTTTTATTCTTTCTTTGAATTTGAGTTTCTTAAACTATTCTTGATTCCATGTTTCTTCGAATTGGGTTTTTTTTCTCCTTACTTTTGTTTCATGAAAGATTATAATAGTAGTTGTGTAACTAGTTGCTAATTTAATCACAATATAAAGTTGTTGAGTTGTTGTTTATATACAGCCAATATGAAGTTGTTGAGTTGTTGTTTATATAAAGCCACTTTCTTTGATTATATTTTTATAACTTGTTTGATTTTTGTTGTTTATATACAACCTCTGTATGTGTGTGGAGAACAGCAGGTAGATCAAAACCCTCTTTAGTTTTTAATTTTTGAAACCTAGGGTTTGAAATTGGGTTTTTTAATGCTTTTTCGGGTTTTTTATTCTTTCTTTGAATTTGAGTTTCTTAAACTATTCTTGATTCCATGTTTCTTCGAATTGGGTTTTTTTCTCCTTACTTTTGTTTCATGAAAGATTATAATAGTAGTTGTGTAACTAGTTGCTAATTTAATCACAATATGAAGTTGTTGAGTTGTTGTTTATATACAGCCAATATGAAGTTGTTGAGTTGTTGTTTATATAAAGCCACTTTCTTTGATTATATTTTTATAACTTGTTTGATTTTTGTTGTTTATATACAACCCTTGTATGTGTGTGGAGAACAATGCAAATGTGAGGGACCACGGACCACAATGCAAATGTGAGGGACCCATTTAATCTGTGTATGGTTTTGTTAAGTTAATTTATCGATACATCTCTCTCATGCTAATTGCTTTCCTTCACATGTCAACTACTTTCAAATTTTCTAATACACTTTCTTGGCTGCCAGCCATATATCTAATGCTTATTGCATATGCATGTACAACTTCTCTAGATGCAATTTAAATGACCTTTTCTTAGCCAATAAAAAAAAATAAACAACGGGTGCCGCGTAGTTTCCATCACTGTCTTAATGTGCTAATATTGTATCATTATGAAGTTAAATGTCTATTTATTTTTATTGTCTCCGCCTTAGTTGTGAGCCTTGCACAATAAAAAATTTCTAATATGAAAGATCTCATATTCATGTCTACCAGTATTTTGACTGAACAAAAATTCGTTGTAACATAGTTGTAATGTAATGGTTGAGTCTTTGCAAAAGGATAATGTAATGCTGAAAATTTGAATTATGCCTCTTGTAACAGATTCGTTAGTCTATAAGCTTGTAACAAATTTTTGCTATGTCTTCATCAACTGGCAATGGCTCTACAACTAGTGGTTTCTACCGTGCTGAAGATGGTCATTTATGTACCATTGAACATTGTGCCCTACGAACAAGTCGAAAAGCTGGTAACTATGGAAGAAGATTCCTCGGTTGTAGTCAATTTAATGTAAGAAACAATTACATTGTTGTATTTGAATTGAATTGAATTATTAATTGTGATTTATTGTGAACTGTGGAATTAATTGTTATAATTGTAATGATTAGGTTGGTCCCAAATGTGGCTTCTTTCAGTGGGTGGATAACGAAACTTGTAAGAGTGACCGTGAAAGGATAAGTATGCTTGAGAATGACCTGTAGCTTGCAAATCAGAGAGAAATGACAACTAGGCAAATGGAAGAAAGATCTAACCGAAGGGAAAGAGAAACTTATGAGCTTTATGTAGAAGCTAGGGAGAAACTTAAGAGGGTTAAAGAGAGTGAGAGATTGTACAAGGTTGCACTAGTTTTGTCATGGTTATTTTTCCTTTTTGTAATGTTGTTGTTGTGTTTTGGCTCAATGAACAACAATGTAAGGGTGAGGAACCTTAATCTACCATGATTAGGTAATTGAATTGTTATT
The DNA here is from genome assembly GCA_963669245.1 of Quercus cerris. Taxonomy (NCBI): domain Eukaryota; kingdom Viridiplantae; phylum Streptophyta; class Magnoliopsida; order Fagales; family Fagaceae; genus Quercus; species Quercus cerris. The sequence goes on along the minus strand of OY770009.1, from coordinate 9,581,459 downwards.
GTATCTATCTCTTGAAATGGGGATGTTGAAATGTGATTGGGATGTTAAAATGTTATTGTATTTATCACCTGAAATGGAAAGTATTGTTTTTGTGCAAATATTCTTTAGTATAATTTTTTTGTTTACTTCATTTTGTGATTGATATATATTGGCACAAAGTGTTATGTGGAAATGTTAATAATGGGAATGGAACTTGGAACTTGCCAATGATTAATAACCTACCATAAAGCATTCTCATTTGGTTTGTCAATTCACATTTTACTTTGTGTTGGAAACATTGTACAATAATATAAAAGGAGTTAAGAATCCCTTTGTTTTGTCCTATATAAATAACTCTGTTGTGTCATATACCTGTGTCATAAAAATTGTGCACATAAATTGCCCAGTGATATAAAGATTGTGCACATAAAAATCACTCCTGTTAAGCTCAAAGACAAAGCTCAAAGACTGTGCACATAATTGTGCACATAAAGATTGTGCATATAATTTTGCATATAAAGATTGTGGACATAATTTTGCTGTAAATCCATCAAAAGCAAGACACCTGTGTAAATCCATAAAGACATAATTTCCTTTATTATGTCAATGCACACCTGTGTAAATTCATCAAAAGCAAAACACAGTCCTGTGTAAATCCACCAAAAGCAAAGACAAGCACAACACAACAAAATACTTTATCCAACCAATGCATATTAACTATTTTTAATAAAGTGAATAGTCATTGTGACTTTATGTCACATGCATTCAAAATTGCCAATATTGTTTTTGGCACATCCTGTGACTTTACCCATTTTCCAACCAAAACCCAACTACTAGTCCACTATTGTATCAGACATACACATTTCACCAAAATTGCCAATATTGTTTTTGACTTTACACATCAGACATACATTAAGCGTGGGGGCTACATCAAAACAAGTGGGAACTACAACAAAACAAGTGGTCTGCCACTTTAACATCTTTCATCATTTAATGCTTTTAGTGCCATTGCCAGCTGCCTTCTTGCTCTTTCCACCAACTGGTTGAAACTTTGTCGGCCTTGATACACCACACGTTTTGCCTTTAAACCCCCTAGCAGCAGCACCACCACTTCCTTGACTTGGTACACCACTAGTGCTCACAGATGCACTTGGCTGCATAACCAAAATCCAGCAATTAGTAAGATGGTCCAACAATAGCAAGAGGAAAAAAATAAACAAAATAGAAGAAAGTAGAGATGCCTGAGATGGTAAAGAATCCGATGTCTCTCTAGGGGTATGGAAGCTCGGCTGTGAGGATGAAGAGAACCATTTGGCTCTAGATCTAGTTGTTGGAGGTTGAGTTGCTGCCTCAGATCTATTGTTTGGTGCAGGTTGAGATGCAACTTGACCAAAAGCTGTATATGCAGGCTGGGAGCTAGTACTTGGTGGTTGAGATGCAGTTTGCTTTGTTTTTGTAGATTTACTGCTTTGTGCCTACAAAGAGGGTTGTAAAAGTTAAATATACATGAAATACACATAGGAGGAAATGAATATATTTCAAAGCATGGAAATACTTACAACATGTGATTTAGCAAGTTTATCTCTTCTCTGCCATAGAGTTTCACCAGTGATGCCTGCCTTGCACCCTCTTGCATTATGTCCTTCTTTCTTGCACTTCCCACACTTGATTGTCTTGTTCAGCCTAGAAACTATGAGGGTTCCTTGGCTCTTCAGGATCTCTTTTTCTTTGCTTTGGTGGTCTGCCAGGTGGTTTATACACATGAGGAGCAACAGGAGCAGGTAGGTTAGTCTCAACCCACTCAGATTGGCCAGGCATTGGCTGTATTATCTCTTTGTAAATTTCAGCAAATGTCTCTTTCAAGTAACAAGGATGCACATAGTCCTCCACTCTCTCCAGGTTCTTAACAATAGCAGAGATCCCATGTTTGCAAGGAAGTCCTGTCAAATCCCAAATCCTACAACTGCATGCTTTCTTAGCCAAATCAACCACATGTCTCTCATGACCATTATCAACCTCATACATGAAGCTGCCAGCTGGAGTAGCACTGAAAGGTATGGATTCATGTTTTAACTTCTCTAATTTGTCTTGAATATTAGGACAAACATTTCCAGTGTATTTTGCTATACCTTTCATCTTTTTGTATTGTTTGGTCATGAGCCTAACTCTGATCCACTCCAACATTGCTAAAATTGGCTTATCCCTAGCTTCTAATATCATGGCATTAAAAGACTCACTCAAGTTATTAGCTAAACAGTCACACAAAGCTCTACTACTAAAGTGAGACTTAGACCATTGTGCAGGGTTGATGTCAGCAAGATACTCCGATGCCTTGACATCCAAATCCTTCATTTCCTGCATTCTTCTTTCAAACTCCCTAATTGTTGTGGCTCCAGCACATCTCCACAGTGCATCCTTCAACTCCAAGCCCTTATGATCTATTTTGAAATTATTATAGATATGCTTCACACAATACCTATGCTCACAAGTTGGGAACAACATCTCAATTGCAGGTATAAGGCCCTAATTCATATATAAAACAAATCAAGTAAATATGTTGGTTAAACATGTTGAACTAAACTGAAGCATGTATTATTGAACTTTAAATATGTGGGTTAAATATGTTAGTACAATTGTAGGTCATACCTTCTGCCTATCAGTGATGAAGACCAGATTAAGTTGCTCTGGATTCCCAATGTCATCTGAAAATTGCTGTAGAAACCATACCCATGAATCTTTGTTCTCTTGCTCAACAACAGCAAATTCAACTGGGAAAATATTATCATTTGCATCTCTAGCTATGGCAGAAAGTATTTGCCCCCCAAATCTCCCTTTCAGGTGGCACCCATTTAAACCAATGATTGGTCTACAACCTCCCAAAAACCCAAGTTTTTGTGCATTATACCTGATATATATTCTCTTAAATTTGGGCTGTGCATTTTCATCTTCCATTTCAGTTTGCAAAATAACCCTACTTCCTTTATCAGTCAATCTTATCATCTTTGCATAATCCCTAAGCTTCCCATATTGCAATTGTTCATCCCCAGTAAGCAAGTCAGTAGCTTTCCTTTTTGCCCTATACACTTGACTGTCAGATATGTCAATTTCAAGTGCTTGCTTCACATGATGTTGAACAGCAGCCACTTTCCAATTAGGGTTTTTGTCAAACTCCTGCATAAACTTCTTTGTAACATAACTTGAAGTCACTTGGCTGTGTTTGAAGGATCTAGGGCAGGTGCACTCTGGATTGAATGTTTTTATTTGGAATGTCAACGCCTTAGGTAGTTGAGATACATAACACCTCCATCCACATTCATTTATGCAATAAACTGAAATCTTCTTCTTCTTATTCAGCTTGAACTTGATATCTATTGGCTTCTTTATAGCATATTCCCTCAATGCCTCCCTAAAGACCTTAGAGTTTGGAAACTTCATTCCTTTCTTTAACTCTGGTTTTCTCATGTCAGTTTGGACATTAAACTCAGGTTCTTTTGCAGCAGTAGCTGTTGCTGGCTGATCATCATCAGACCTCACTATACTTTCCATGTCATCTTCAATAGGTGGGTCAATCCATTCACCCTCTTCAAGAGGTGGGTCATTGTCAGCTGCAGTAGTCCTATGTGGGGCTGCATGTGTAGATTGCCCATCATCTCCTTCAGAGGGCCTATGTGGGGTTGTATGTGTAGATGGCCCATCATCTCCTTCTGGGGTTGCATGTGTAGATGGCCCATCATCTACATTCCCAAATACATCATCATCAAAATTTGACCCCTCAAACCCTTCCTCTAACCAATCATCATCACTCTGACCTCCTTCAGCATCCACATTACCTCCCTCATGCAACACCACCACATCATCATCATCATTCTGACCCACCTCATGCACATCATCATCATTTGCTACTTCCTCATTACCAAATGGTTGTTCAACTGCAAGTGGCTCCTCACCACCCTCAACATATAATGTTATCTTATTTGTAGGCCATGCAGCATGAATCTCACACATATAAACTACATCATCATCTCCATTTATAAGCCTTAACCCTTACTCCAAATTACCTCCAGGAATAAGATAATGATATCTACTTGTACTAATTGCCCCCACATCAGAACAAATACCTTGTATTTCAAAATAACTAAGTCTATCTGGGTCAACATTATCAACCAATGAAGTACTACCTCCTAAATATACCAAATCCGGGTTCCACACAAATTTCCCACCATGATGAATCTCAAAATTGAATGCCAAGTCAGCCATCTGCATATAAAACACAACAGAATAAAGTATGAGATGGGCTTGCAACATGTATTTATAAATCTGTACTTGAAACTAAGTGTCAACATATGAGGCTTGATCATTTTCTTCAGATGAGAATCGAATGATATTTGATGTGGCTTTTATTGCAAATATTGCAAACACATGTTTAACTCAATGTGGGAAGTGAAATCTCAACGGTTACTCACAAGTTGAAAACTAGGGTGGCATCTGACCATGTCCATGGAGAGACCAAGAGAACCTTTTAAATGTCAGGAAGAGGTGAAGAAAGTTGATTGTGTGTTTTAAGTTCCAAATCTTTTGTTAAAACACATGATACTACAAGTATTCTCCATCAATGTTATTAAACAATTTAACTTCATTGCATGCACATTGAAAATTATAACATGCTTCCAGATTTATTAAGCTTACTAACTTTTTGGTACTGTTTTACATTTACAAATGGTTTTTGAATTGTTTGCATTAAACAAGCACAACACGAATTTTCACACAGGACAAGATTTCAACTGTTCCAGAAATGGAATCACTGACAAAATAAAAAATAAAAAATCTCAGAACCTTGAAATAATTGCACAACATTTGCTCACAGACCCACCCACACAGTAAAGTTACAACGAAACAAATAAGTGTCACAGATCTGATGAGATCAGTTTGCATCAGTGCATCAGTACTTGAAACTAATTTGTGCAGCCAAGTACTGATGCACTGATGCAAATATATCAGTTTGCATCAGTGCATCAGTACTTGAAACTAATATGTGCAGCCAAGTACTGATGCATATAGCATATATCAGTTTGCATCAGTGCATCAGTACTTGAAACTAATATATGCAGCCAAGTACTGATGCACTGATGCAAATATATCAGTTTGCATCAGTGCATCAGTACTTCAAACTAATATGTGCAGCCAAGTACTGATGCACTGATGCAAATATATCAGTTTGCATCAGTGCATCAGTACTTGAAACTAATATATGCAGCCAAGTACTGATGCACTGATGCATATAGCATATATCAGTTTGCATCAGTGCATATTAATTGCTATAGGGCCCTATATTAATGGCCCTATAGCATATACAATTTGAAGCTTAATTTCAAGCTTAATGTATCAGTGCTCACAATCTAATTCTACATAAATATTATCTAAAGTCCTTCAAAACACATACCAAAATCTAATTTAGTGCTCACAATTTAATTTCAAGCCATATTATCTAAAGTCCTTCAAAACACATACCAAAATCGAAAAAACACACACACAGCTGGCCATTTCAGAATCTTCAATTCTATGTGGCAACTTGGCCTTAAGCAATATATCAAGTGTCACTTATCAAAAAAAAAATAAATCAAGTGTCATATTAACAGAGTCCAAAAACAAAGTTTCTTCAACTGTAAAAATGAAGAGCAATTGCAGAAAAAAAATTGGGTTTTTGCTCAGAAATTTCTTCAGCTGGGAAATTTCTTCGATGATGTAAATAAACAAATTTGGGTTTTTGCTTAATTAATCAATCAGTTCCATGGTTCAAGTGTCATATTAACAGAGTCCAAAAACAAAGTTTCTTCAACTGTAAAAATGAGGAGCAACTGTAAAAAAAAAAAAAAAAAAAACAAGGATTTTTGCTCGGAAATTTCTTCGACTTTGTAAAAACAAAAAAAATTTTGGGTTTTTGCTTAACCAGTTCCATGGTTAAGCAGGAACCGAATTTGGAAGAAAGAATTTTAAATAAAACCCACTTTGGAAGAAGAAATTTTAAAACCCAATTTAGAACCCTAGATTTCAAAGATTAAAAAAGCAAAAAGGGTTTTGATCTACCTGCAATGGCTGAACAGAGAAGCAATAATCTTGATCTTCCTCGGCTCGGCTCGGTTCGCATGCATGATCAAATCCCAGTAACCTCAAGTGCAGCGAAGCACATTGCACAATGGGAGTAAGTGAGTCTTGTTGCCACAGCTGAACAGAGGAGCTGTCTTCCTCGGCTCGGTTTGCATGCACAATGGGACTGAGTGAGTGACTGATTTTTGGGAGTGATAGTGTGTGATTTTTGGTGAGCAAGCCGAATGGAGTTTTGGGAGTGAGAGTGAGTTTTGAGAGTGTTTGATCTGAGTGGGAGTGAGTTTTTTGCTTATTTTTGTGTTAGAGTAACGGAGAGTGGAGAGGTGGGTTACAGCTGGGTAACGGTGACAAGCACAGATGGGCAAAGTGTCAAACTTTGAACCATAGGTAGGCACATAGAAATCGGGTCAAACCACAGGTGGGCAAATTGTAATTATCCCTTAATAATATTAAAATTTCATAAATATGAAGGATATAAGAAGAAAATGTAATCAACACCGTTAGATTTGTTAAAAGAGTCCAATAAATGGGTGCCCTTAGAGTGTTTGTTAAAATTTTATTTTATGAAATTTTTTATATTACTTTAATGAGAAATATAAAAAATTGTCAAAAAATTAAAAAAATTTTTTCCTTTAAAAAGTTTTTAAATCAATTACATCTGTCTAACCATTTCCTTGTTAAAATACACTTCCAATAAAAAATTTGACAATGTAAAAGGGAGGGGCAATTGGCCCTGACCTTCCCCAAAACACCTATATAATAATACCTACAAAGCAATTTGCCCCCTGTAATTATGCCCCTTATAGAAATGAGAAAGTCTAATGAAAAGCAGAGTAATAACTTGCCACCATTCTACCACACGAGGGTGTGGCTTGATGGTAGAAGTTTTCGTCCTGCACTCAGAGTGGAGCTGTTCGAGTGATAACCCCAGCAAGACCCGTGTGATACATGTGGTACTACCTATTGCTATCACGTGACGTGGGGTCGATGAGTCCACACTGAAGACCTCCTTTTTTAATTCAGCAAAAAAAAAAAAAAAAAAAAAAAATTGCCACCATTCCCAAAACACCTGTATAATGATGCCTACAAAGCAATCTGCCACCTATCATTTTCATTCATCTCAATTTTGCCCCTCACACAAATGAGAAAGTCTAAAGAAAAGCCCATATGTCCATATAACACATATTACTTTTTCGTCAATTTATAATTAAAACAAAGTTCAATGGGTCCCATTTAAGACTCAAAGTTTTATGCATTTGATATGTTTTCATAACTTATAAACATTTTGATTTCTCTCACTGCAATTCCACATTAAATAGTGCTATTTACACGATAATTTTTATGATAAATCTCATAATTGTTAGAGAAGAAATATTACATACACAATATTTATCGCAACAAATTTTATTATGATTGAGTTTTTAAGTTGTTTGGATCTACCACCGACACTCTTTTATTACTTACCATTTATAGTTTGCCAATTTAGTGATTGTGAAAAAATTTATTAAAAAAAATTTTAATTTTAGATTTATTATTGTTGAAGTAATCTAGTATGAATAGTAGAGAAAAACAATAATATTGGTACTACATAAAAAATACGCAGACGTTGTCACAATTGTCCTATGTGGCACACTTTACCACAATTATTTTTACTTTCAATCTTGCCCCTCAAAATTTTAGCTCACAATTATTTTTACTTTCAATCTTAGCTCCGGCTACTGTAACATGATCAAAAGTGATAACAAGTGATGCGAAGTAAAGATAGCTATCAGCCTCTCACTCTCACACACGCATTAATAAAGCAAGGTTGAGAGAGGAAAATGCATATTCTTCACGATTTCTTTAGGCCAGAAGATGGCTAAAGCAAAGTGGACAGGACCTACCTTATCAACCAAAATGAATAGTGGTTTGTTGGACATTTTACGAAACTTCAACAGCCAACGATGTGTGAACTTTTACTTAAAAAAAAATGATATCCTTATCAAGAAAATGGTATCGGTGGCTTCATAACAAAATTGAAAATGGGTGATGCCTGATTGATCTTATCAAGAAAATGGTATCAGTGAGTTCACAGCGTGGCATGCTGTGCTGTCATTGGTTTTAGGAGGAGCATGTGAGAGCTGACCCAAAAGCTCATGTGCAATGCAAGTAATGGTAAGATTTAATTAGGTTAAAAAAGCATTTGAAAGAACATCCAAAGTTGGTCAAAAAGAGGGAACAATCGTTTATTTGTAGTACAGGAAACACGTGATGGGCAACAACTAGTCATTGTTTTGTGTTTGTTTTAGAAGTACACTCGAAAGTTAATCACTAAAGCAGTTCAAAGTGGACCAAATGGACTGAACTGGACTAAAGCAGTTCAAAGTGGACCAAATGGGTCTAATTGGACCGAAGTCGATCGAATTGATTGAATTGGACCAAAGTCGATGAATATAGACCGAAGAGGGTTGAATGGATTGAACTGGACTAAAGTCGACCGAATGAAGCAAAGTAGACCGAATGAACTGAACTATACTGAAGTAGATGAAATGGACCGAAGTGGACTAAAATAGACCAAACTGACTGAAGTGGACCAAATATGACCTAAATAGACCGAGCTCGACTGAAGTGGACCAAATGAACTGAAGTAAATCCAAATAGACTGAACTGGACTAAAATGGACCTAAGTAGACCAAAATAGACTGGAGTAGACCGAATAGACCAAAATGCTATGTTAATGTGATTCAACAGAAACATAGCAACAATAAATATTACGATTCATCATTTAGATATTATATAGATTTGGCACTGGTCACTGGTCAGGATCATAGTATGGAAACAACATTACCAATACACTGCAAATCCATAAAGATTCATAACCATGAAATTTGTTAGTGAAGTCATCTTGTATCGTACTATTGCACTTAACTAACCTGGCCAGGTACAATGAAGCAATTGTAAACCGTTGCTAGCTATCTCCCATCAAACTCAATTTTGATTTATTGATACTTTTAGGATTTGATTCGGAGAATCTAATATGCTTCGGCATCTAGATTCCATTTGTTTTTAAACATTCTAATATAACGGACTGGAGATATAGCATGCCCCAAAGCACCTTTGTACAAGCCTAGATCTATTTCTTAATGAGACTCCAAATTAGTCTGTGAAAATGTTAATGTATATATGGGCAGGAAGCAGACTAGTTATTGCATACTTAAAATGTTGAGTATAACCAAGATTACTAACAAACACTCGGCACTATATGGCAATAGAATTCAAGCAATTATTCTGACATCAGAGAAGTTGAGACTTAGAGTAATCCCCTCATTCTCATATGAGGAGAGACTAAGACAAAAATGGTTAATTCATTACCTATGTTCTTGTGCTAATAACTCCTTTTTCTCATGTCTCCCAAAATTATGAAACACCTTATTTAATCTATGGAACATTGATAAAAATTAAAAAATACCTTATATAATTTAGGGAATATTGATAAGGGTAGTTGGAACATAGGGATTGGAGAGAGGAGAGTAGAGTGGAAGGTAGTCGGAATATACTAAAATATTGTACAGTCTAGTCACTTTTTCTCGTCTTCTCCTCCTATCCTTCCATCCAAACATAAGCTAAGGGAACAAATGGAAGTGAATGAATAATGACGATCTACTAAAGAAATCAATCTGATATCTTATTGTTTTGAATCATGCCAACAATTACAAGAGCAAAAATGTTCAAACTGCTAGACTAATATGTCGGTGAGATCTTAAGCATTGAGTACTACACAAAAAACAAAAGGAAAAACATTTTGACATGGATCAAACCACTACAGAACAAGTTTAAATATACAACACATGCCCAGCTAAAGCGTCAGAGCCCCCATCTAATTTGGCCTGTGGCAGAATGAATCTAATGCCTCTATAGACTTGCCTCAAAACTTCTCAAAGATTGGATTAGATTCTGACCTCAATGCCATCCTTTAACAAGTGTTCTTTCACAGATTGTACAGGCACCTGCAACCCATAATTGAAGGAACATAGATAAACCACTATGGCGTTGACAGGGAAACAAAGGTTATGCTGGTTAAAGGTTTATAATATATTAAGATGATAAGTAATAAATTGAAAAAGGAGAGAAGTAGATGACGCTCATAAAAAAAGAAGAAAAAAATGAAAGAAAGAAAAGAAAGACAGAATGATAATAATCTCCATCAGCATTTGCATACAAATGAAGTTCGAGAAATGTTTCTATAGGTTTGTACCTCCTTCCTATGGAAGATGCCAGCAGCAAGGGCGGCGGATGCATTTGTTTTCGTGAACACTTGAGAGAGAAGTGCTCAACAGCACCAACACCGGCACCACTACTTGCAATCAGAGTAATGCTTACAGCATCTTACATCAACTTTATTTGATCTATATCAAAAGATCGTTATTAGGTACCCACGCAAATCATCTGAGATCAACTGAGTCATAGATTTTCGACTATCGAAAACCAAAGAGAAAAGTAATTTACTCTAGGTGTCTATCAAAATAAATTTAAAAAATTCATGTACAAGTTGTTGTTGTTTTCTTTTTTATTTATTTATAATTTCGATTTGGTCTTTGGTTTTGATAATTGACAATTGTAAAAAATGCTTGTAAATATAGATCATCAAGAAAATTAAAAAGATCTTATCACTAGATATACAATTGTTGATTCACGACGAACTCCACATTCTTCAGCTTTTCAAAATGCCAAAGCAACGTGTGAGGGACAGTGAGCGAGCGTGAAGTGTTGAGCGACTTGAATCTACCAAGGCTGCAGAGATGTAGCAAAGTGATCACGATGACAAATGTGTAGTTTTGGGTTTGGAGTGATTAGGATTGGGCCGGGCCTTAGATAGTGGATGCAGCAGTAAGTCCAGACTATGGTATAATTTCCCATGATATGTTTTTTTTTTTTTTTTTTTTTTTTTTGAGAAAAATTTCCCATGATAATTGATTTGTGATAATTATGGGTCCGTTTAGTTAGACGCTTTTGAGAGATTAAAAAAGTATTTTTAAACCCAAAACTTCATTTTGCAATAGCCACAACTTGTAATTTTATTTTATTTTATTTTATCTATACTATTATTTAAGAGGTTTTTCTTGTTTAGATTCTTTATTTTTTAGTTAAAAAATGCTCTTACATTCCTATGTTTAAGTAGAGACAAAACTAAAGGACAATCTGATAAAAATGCAACTCTAACTTCCACTACAAGACTGCCTAAAAAATAGGACCACTTTCCTATTAATTTTCAAATTTATTTATTTACTTATAAATTAGATTTTCAAAATAAAAATTATATATATATATATATATAAAATAAAAAAATACAATTTTTTTTTCCTACAAATTAGGACCACTAACCCAAAAAATAAATAATAAATAAAAAATAAAACTCATCCTACGACTAGTATAAATACTCATTTTGAACTCAAAACACAATAACAACTGTTTATACGAAATTTATATCATGAAAGCAACATTTCGGGTCCCGCTTGAGTCTTTTTGGAGTCAATTGACCCATGCACAATCGCATGAAACTTTTTGATTATATGAGTCTTCTCCAGAGTGGTTCTAGTGCCACAATTATGTGCATAACTCGCCACGTGGCGAGTTGTAATTGGTAGAAGGGTAGTGGTGGGTCACCCCTCCACCAACCACAACTCACCACATGGGTGAGTTGTGCACAAAGGTTGTGTCACCAGACTTTTCCGTCTGGCGAGTTGTAATTGGTGGAAGGGTAATGGTGGGTCACCCCTCCACCAACCACAACTCACCACATGGGTGAGTTGTGCACAAAAGTTGTGTCACCAGACTTTTCTGTCTTCTCCACGGATCTGAGAGACTCAGACCGATTGCCTCAGCTCCCCTTACCTATCCCCTCTTGCTTGCCACTTTCCCCTCATCTTCCTGGGTGGTTCGAGGAAAATCACAAGTCCACATTAATGTTTCGTCGCGCATTGGTCTTCTTTTAATTTGCTTTTCTTAATTTCTTTCTTGTAAGAATAGTTTGTTGCTCTGCTTTCATGGCCCTAACAACCTGTTCCGCATCATGGGGTTACGAAGTATTTGTAAGTTACTATGGCGATGATACTCGCACAAGCTTTACAGACCACTTCTTTGCTGCTCTAAGACGGAGTCAGATTCGGACCTTTAGAGATGACACAGAGATTGAGAGAGGGAATGATATCTGGACAGATTTAGAGAAGGCAATCGAGATGTCGAGGATCGCTGTTACAGTATTTTCGAGAAACTATGCTTCTTCGAGCTGGTGTCTCAAAGAGCTGGAAAAAAAATCATGGAATGCAAACGGAGATTGCAGCAAATTGTAGTACCTGTTTTCTACGATGTGCGTCCGTCCAGGGTGCGGGCACTGGAGGGGAATTTGGCTGAAGTATTTGCCAGTCATATGGAGCATTTCGGGGAAGACAAGTTGAAGAGGTGGCGGGCTGCTTTGACTGAGGCTGCAAACTCAGCAGGCTGGGACTTGCAAAATGTCGCAAATCGGTATTTCATTTTCTTGCTCAATTTAGATACCCAATATATTTCATAATCATTTTTCACTATCGTTGAGTTGATATGATGTGATTAGTGCATTGATGATATAATAAATTTGATGTGTGATAATCTCATATAAATATTAACGGAGCCAATCATTTATTTGTAGGTCAAATTTAAAAAGAAAATTTTATATGGATTTGGTCTAGTGGTTTAGGCTCATAAAATCTGAGATTTTCAATTTAAAACTCCTAACCAACATCTTGAGATTACTTTAAGATAATTTGTTCTTATAATTACTTGATGTGTATGGAATGGGGGAACTATACATACTCAGAGCCTTAGTCAAACTCTCGACTAACTTTGGACAGCCAAAAACGATATAAAAAAATAAAAATAAAAATAGTAAAATATTAAAAACTATAAAGATTTTCAATATGCAAATAAAGTATTTTATAACTAACAGATAAAAAAAAAAAAGTGCTAAGATGTGTCAATCGAACTTGATAATTTGTGCTAAGATTAAAAAAATATTACTTTTTATCTATCTTTAATTAGAAGCAATGTGTAGAATAAAGAATGAAATATTACTTTTTATCTATCTTTAATTAGAAGCAATGTGTAGAATAAAGAATGCATTATCTCGCCTTAATCTCTTAAGCATTTTTTTTATAAACAGTGTAAAAGAAAGATGTAAATTTATTCGATTTTGCAAAATAGACACTTGACGATCGTTTGATTAATTGTTGCATCAATACAATTAACCATGTTTGGACAAAATAGGTTTATAAACATAAAGTTTTCTAAACTCCTCGCTCATTAAAAAGAAAGATAAAAAAAAGAGTATAAATTACATTAATTAAATAAAAAAAATATAAAAACTAAGAATTTTAAGAATCTTGTAATTTAGTTGGTTGGCACTTGACACTCTTGATGTTTCTAATGAAGATATTTAATGTTTAAGTTTTCCAATCCTCCTTCTCAAAAAAAAAAAAAAAAATTGCAATTCTTATTATCAAATTATTAAAAATAAATAAATAAAAGAGAACAGACGGACAAGATTGGATTGCTAGCGAGGGACATTCTGGACTCTCGAGTCTAGACATGACATGCCAAATAAAGAGAAAATGCTGAAGATTTTTTAACCCATCAATCGAACGCTTGCATTTGCGAATGATGCCCACGTGGACATGTTCCTCTAATCAAATAATCAATAATGATTACGTGTGTGTATCAAATAAAATAATAATAATAATAATGATTACGTGTGAAATTTGAGATCTTGCACATTTGCTCGTTTTGTTCAATATCCAGCTAAGGTTTTCCTCTCTTTCTTCAATTTTCACTCTCCACTTTTTCAAAAAAGGAAAAAGATGAAAGAAAAATTAGGGGGGAAAAAAAAAAAAACTCTCACATTTGAACATCCGATGAGGGAGTCGGTCTTTTGATGGGGAATTGGGGATAGCATAATAGAAAAATGTGGATTTATTCGAATTTTTTATTTAAGTCATGAGAGAACTATGTCATTTTGATCTTATTTTATTTTTATTTTATTGGTTGGAAAGTTAAGATTTGTTGGAACAAAATTGTGAGGTATAAACCATAATAAAAGAAAATTAAAACACTGAAGGTTTTCTCCACACGCACACAGTATGCTACACGAAATGCTGTGATTTTTTTAATAAAAAAAAAAATGATGTATGTGTAGCATTGTTTTGACATTAATGATGTAGATAAGAGGTGTACATAAAAATATTATTAAAAATGTCAATACAATGTTGGTTCTAAACTTGAGTCCATGAGCAATTTTAGTTCTTGAATTTTTAAGCAATCGTTTTTACTCTTTATGGATTGTTGATTTATCATTTTTTTAGTTTGGTTTAGGGCATTCACATCAATCTCCTAAAAATTTTAGCTAAACTAACCTAAAAAGTTCTATTTTTTCTAGTCTATCTATCTATGTTTTTTATGCACACATATCAGACTCAATACTCTATTTTTTATTTATTTAAATATTATATTTTATCAATCCAAAATTCCATAAACAAACATCATACATTGATATTAGTTGTGAGTTTTTGCTTTGAATTTTGCCGTGTTTTTGCTTGAGGGAAAGACTTTGGCTTTGATCATGAATGTGGCTAGTGTGGTGAAAGATTGGTTGTTGATTGCGTTTTCTTGGTCTGTTATCAAGACACAGTCACACCCCTTAATTTGTTTGTGTACAGGCTTGCTTTCTTGAGTGTTGTGTACTATAACCATTCCAAATTGCAAGCCTTGAAGGCGAAACAGGCGCAGAAGAAGGTGTCATAGGCTGATGAAGAACAAACCCAGATTCTGTCCCCAAAAAAAAAAAATAAAATAAAATCCAAATTAATTAAAATTCCCTTAAACATTCCCTAACCCATAACAATCCCAACCCCAAATGCACAAAATCAATCCAAACCAAACAAATAAAACTATAAAAATCAACCAAATAATAATTCAACAAATTTCGACCTGCGAGCATGTTGAAGCATGTTAACCCACTGTGCACCAACAACCACCACACCCACCGCAAAAATCAAACCAAAAATAATCACAAACCTAGCAACCACCTCACAAATCAAACCAAACCCATCACCCATCGCCCAAAGCAAACAAATATCAAAACTGAAAGCTTGAGATTTGTGTGAAAACACAATAGCTTGTTTAGACTCCCAATTAAAATTACGGCTCAATTGTTTTTACTCTAACTTATCTAAGTGTGGAATAAGAGTAAATGAAGCGCAATAAACCGATACTACTCTAGTGCATAAACAAGAACAACAAACAATAAAATTAAAACACAAGAGTAAGGAAAGAGAGATGCAACCACAAGATAACACAAAGACATGTTATCGAAAAGGAAACCGAAAAACTCAACGAAAAATCTCTCCACCACTCTCCAAGTGGTAAATGGATCCACTAGAGAATAAAGTTGGAGTACACGAATAACAAAAGACCCTCTAAGCCTAATCTACCCAATGTACTTGAGCTTTCCAAGCTCCTGCTGCCAACTGACTTCGCCAAGCCTTGTCTTTTCTAGCTTTCCGGATCCTGCAATATGTCCGATTGCATCTGCCAAGCCTCACCGGCTTCTTTTGGCAAATCACCAAAGCTTCCCAAGCTCCAAAACACTATCTACGCTCTGAAAATGTGTGTGTTGTATTTGGATACAAATCTACTCTCAAGGTATGACAATGGGAGAGGGAAGGAGAAGAGGTTAGAATGATTTTTCACTAAGGATGAGTAGCTCTCTTTTAAAAAGATGGGTGTGTGTGTTGTAGAAAACATATCTAGGGTTTTTCTCTTTAAATTGCCTTCTTACAATTTCTGTGGGTAATAAGGGTATATATGGTATGGATGAAGAGTAAGAAAGTCACACTTAAAAATCCTGTAGACAGAATGTTTCGCGGGTATCTTGCAAGAAGGCCTTACCTGCGAGACACTCGCGAAATCCTCTAAGCTGGCATGACTCTTCAGCTTCCGGCATGTGCTTTTCACGTGGCTCTTTCGCCGGTTAGCTTCTCGCGAGCTTCTCGCGAAATCCACTGGTTCTTCAATTTAGCTTGAGTTTTCACCAACTTAATACTAAACCCAATACAATAAAATTTCACAAAAATACAAGGAAACAAATTTATGCAATTACAACACTTTTTGTCATGGAATAAGCTAACACTAATGCTATCAGAAAAATCATAACTTAACAAAAACAAACCCACAAAAATCAACCTTCAGACGCCCAGATTTGCTACCGCCAGATCGAACATCCACTACCACCATATCGTGACCAAAACTTAGTACGACCACCACCTGCATGAGAGAGAGAGAGAGAGAGAGAGAGAGAGAGAGAGAGAGAGAGAGAATGAGTTAGCAGGGAGAAGAGAGAGAAAAGAGAGTAAAAAAAATTATTAGTAGTAGCGAGCAATATGTCTCATTGGTTGTAGCAATTCAAAATAGAAAGTTAAGTTTTTTTTTTTTTTTTTTGGTAGTTTGTTGGGATTGATGTGTAGTCTTTTTGTGGATTTTTAGTTATATTTTTAACATTAGGCTAATTTGTTGAGACTGGTGTTAATGCTTTAAGGGACTAAAAAAGATTGCTCTTAGACTTTACAAACTAAATTTGCTTATAGAATAAACTTTAGGACAGACAATATATTTAAGTCTAAAAATTGTGCAAAGTTGTTATTTTCAGGGATAAAAATATCTCTTTCTTGTGATACTGTTTGTTACTCTATTCATTATCTGAAAATAAAATGAAATAGTTATATTTCGAAGGGATGTAAAAATGGGATATTAGTGTTTCATTCTCTTATTTTAGTTTCATCTTATCAATATATATTCAATATATATATAAAAGCAGAGACCTCATGTAAGAGTGCATGAGGTCCTGCCATGTGGCCCTCTAATATTGCATTTAACCTTTTTTTACCTCTTTTCATTAAGTTTTTTTTACTGTTATCTAATAGATCATAGTAACTTCTTTTTACTATTATATAAATTTAGCCCTTTTTACCTCTTTTTTTTTTAATTTTTTTTTTTTTACTGTTACCCATTAAATCATAATAACTTCTCTTTATTATTATATTAAGTTATTTTTTACTATTACCCAATTGATCATAATAATTTCATTTTACTATTATATAAATTTAGTCTTTTTTACCTCTTTTTATTAAATTTTTTTTACTATTACCCAATAGATCATAGTAACTTCTTTTTATTATTATATAAAATATGGGATGTTCTTGACAATTAGACCAAAAGTTATTATCTACAAAATGGACTTCTTTTTAAAAATAGACAAAATCTTACGAAAAACTCAAGTTCAGTTATTACCTTATATATTATGACCCAAATTTGACCATTCTCAAGTGTAAATCAAAGTCAAAACTCTTACCCACTTACAAACTCTCTTCCTCCTCACCTACATATAGATGATACTTCTAAAAAATCTTATTCTCATAAAATCATGTCTTAATTTTTCCTCAATTTCAATTCAATACGCTTTTATCTATTAATAATGTTCAATGCAATTTATACAGACAAATTCTCTTTGTCATTGACCAGTGCAACATTTTAAATATATATATATATATATATATATATATATATATCTTGAGATCTTCAAGGTTGTTAAAATAATCGACAATTGCGTATTTCTAAAATTTCTAATAACAAAAAATCTAATTAGTAGCATATACTCTCTCACAAAATGTCATTTACTTAATATTTTTCGAAAAAAAAAAAAAAAAAAATTCAATGATAGGAATGATAAAAAACATGATCCTATACAAGAAATACCAAAAATACATGCAAAACAATTTTCATAGGAGGATTTATCTTTAAAGAATATGAAGACAATAGTAAAGATAAAATGCATTGAATGAAATCCTATGAAACAGGTTTGTTAATCATTTCAAATTATACTCATCATTTACATAAAAAATAATAATACATACTAATTTCAAAGTTCATTGCAAGATGTGAACTGCTAAGGTATTGCAACAATAAGTAACATTGATACAACAATGGGTTGGTATTACATTTCGTGCGTGCTTTGTACATGAAAGGAATGTCAAACCATAAACGGGATCATTTTGGTGTGCAAAAATAAATCTTTCTATCCCAAGGTTAGAGGCACTTACATTGACTACAGACTCTCCAAATATTTATAATATATTCATCTCACTATAACTACTATATATATACAATTGTGAACTACTTTAGATATATGATTCAAACTGAAGTTTTTGATGCAATTAACAAAACAATTTTTGTGATATTTGATCGAGATGCAGAGAAAATTCAAAATAAATCTACAAGAGATCTTGCTGGAAAAAAGAAAAGAAAAACTGAGGTATAACTTATTTAAATTATTGTAAAACTATTGGTATTGGAGAAGAAATCCCAAATGATTTGGAAAAAAAAAAAAAAAAAAAAGGAAAACAAAAGGATTTTCCTACTTCATTTGAATGAATTCAATCTAAAGAATGATTTTGAAAATTACATAGTTGTTAAGATTTTTGATGTACCTTCAAATGACAAAAAGGTATGGAAGAAAGAAAAAAAAAAAATACACAATCCAATATGCTATATTAATTCTTTTTGCTGCACTATTCCAAAATTAACAATATATATATATATATATATAAACATTTACAAAAAATTGTCACATCATTGATATTTAATATGAATACAAATACCTACTAAAAATCTTAGCGACAAAATCCAAACTTTGTAAGATCCAATCAAGAATCTTCTGGTGCCAATTCATTACTGATTAACACAAATGAAACTTTTTATTATATCACATAATAAAAATCAATAATATAGAATGAATTAATATGTTTTTATTAATTTTTATTATACAACATTACTCAAAAGTTGTTTTAATTATTGCTCATTATGTGAACAAAATAATTATAATAGATATGTGTGTAAAATTTATAATTGTTACTTTTTATGATGAACTCATTACTACAAAGTTTTATAATAAATATGCTATAATATATGTATAACATTTTCCAAATTTTTTTTTTACATAAAGCATTACAATATTATCCGTGCATCGCATGGGCAACTTACTAGTTTATCAAATGATCATGAGACTTTTTATTGTGGTTACAACTGGCAGCTCGAGTCAAGGTTTATAGAGGACATTATTGAAGACATTTTGAAAAAACTAAATCTGGCATACTTCGCTGATACACCCTACACAGTTGGAATTGAGTCTCGAGTGGAGGAACATAATAAGTATTTAGACAGGTATTCAGATGATGCTTGCATGATTGGTATTTGGGGGACGGATGGCATTGGGAAAACAACAATGGCCCAAGCTATTTATAACCTTCTAAAAGGTAAATTCGAAGGAAGTTGCTTTCTTGGAAATGTAAGAGAAAGAGCGCAGCAATCAAATGGTTTGATTGATTTACAAGAGCAAATCCTCTCCAGTGTTGGCGTAAATTCCAGTAAAGAATTAGACATGTTGATGAAGGAACTACTGCTATAATAGACAGCATACAAGGTAAATAGTTTCTTTTTGTTCTTGATGATGTGGATCACCTGGAACAATTACATATACTAGCCATTAGGCACGATTATTTTCAATCGGGAAGTAGAATTATCATTACAACAAGAGATAGAGATATTCTTAGTATGGCTATGGTGGACATGGTGTATAAATTACCTGCACTAGATTACCGTGAGTCTATTCAGCTCTTCAGTTGGCATGCATTTGGAAAATACCCTCCTAATGAAAATTATATGGATCTCACATTGGAAGTAGTATATCATGCTAGAGGGCTTCCATTGGTGGTGAAACCTTTGGGTTCTTGTCTGTTCGGTAAGAGTGCATCTGAATGGAAAAATGCATTGAAAGAATTAAAAGAAGCTCATCACGAAATGTTTGAAACTTTTACGGTAAGTTTTCATTTACTGAGTGACAAGCAGCAGAAGTTGTTTCTTAATATTGCACTTTACCATGTTGGAATGGAAAAGAATTATACACTGGGAATACTTCAAGACTCAAATTTATCCCTTGAAAGTGAGCTGCAAGTTCTGTGTCGTCGATTTCTTGTAACAGTAGATTGCTTGAATCGGCTAACAATGCATGATATGGTTAGAGAGATGGGTAGAGAAATTGTGCGCAGACAATCTCAAGAAGAACCTGGAGAATATAACAGTGTATGGTCTCGTGAGGATGGCTTTGATGCACCACAATATCACACGGTAAGTATAAGACACCTTATCTACAACTACTAGTAGTAGAAGCTCAATCAAGAATCCATATTACATTCTAATTTCCTTCTACATGTCACGGATCCTTCTAATTGCGCTTAATTTTAATTAGAATACCATATGTGACCAGATTTTAGTTACTAAATAGATCATGTGAATATGTGATAACACTAATGATTTTTTAAAATACCGCGTGTATTGGTTTGGAATTTAGACTGATTCGAAGGAAAACTTATGTCTCAAGTCTCTCAGATACGTTTATGTTGGGTCCATTTTATATTTGATTCATGACTCTCCATTTGTTTTTGGGCTTCCCCATATAGGATCGATGTGGTTGGCCTTGCTATTTCCATAAAAATCCGCGTAATAAATTCTTTGAGGGCGAGGCTCCCTCTGGGCACAACATGTACTCGCCAGGCTTTCCAACAATGACTTCTATGAGCCAGACTGAGTGCCTGGAAAGTCTAGAGGGTGAGCAAGTGTTGTTGGAGGCTGAGCCCCAGCTTCTGCGCCGTCAGTTGGAGGATGAACAAAGGGCTCATCTGGCCTCTTGTGAGGATGCGGCTAGGCCCGCTAGGGCTTCTCGTCAACTAAGACTTCGGATTGCAGCTTTAGAAAATGAGAATATGCGCCTTCATAAGGCTTTAGAACATGCCAGGAAATTTGCTCCACAGCTCTACACGAATCTTCCCCTTCCACATTTTGAATCCTAGAGTGCTTCTTCTACCCAATTTGCCATTGCTTCTTCTTCATCAGCCTCTACTCAATCTAATGAGACCTAACTTAACAATCTTGATTTGGAATAAGTTGCAGTAAGTGGACCTTTGTTTACTGGTTTGGCTGCAGTTGGGTCAATCTTTCAGGTATTACTTTCATTGGCTCATGGGGTGCATTTTTGGGAGTGATGCTTAGAGCTTTAGCCACTGTGGAACATGGTGGGCAAGTTGGGATGGTGTTTGAGATGTATAGGGACTCAGTTGGGTTCTTTAGGCTCATGAATGAGACTATAGAATAAAACCTGAAGGAAGAAGGGGCTGATAGGAGGGACCTAGTCAGTACCGCATCATCTTTGTCTTCGAGAATTAGTCCGGACAAAGAAGAGTTTGGAAGCAAGCTCTTCTGAGTTTTGATGGGTTGTCTTGATTGATTTTGAGTAATTGTATATATTCTGACAATACTTGACTAGGTGGATCACATCATAATTACTTGTTGAGTTCAAATTTTCATGTGTTCAAGCTTGCATGGTTGAATGGAAATCAAAGATAGTTTTTATTTTTATTTTTTAATATTATTTTATGATATGATAATATTTGAAATATATATCATCGGTTTTATAATAATTGTTCTTTATCATTACACCAATGTGTTTTACCAAGAATTTTGTAACTTAGTAGCATTGTCTACTCTTTCTTATAAGAAGAATTAGGGTTCGAATTCCCACTCCCTTTACTATCAATAATAGTTCTGATATTTTGTTCTTGATTATTCTAGTGTATTCTAAATCTTTGCCTTGAGAATTCAAGGTGTTCAAGGGTATTAATCTTTTCTATGCTATCACATTGTCTAATGTGGTATCAGAGCCTTGATTTGTTCGGTTTGGTGGCAAAATGGCAAAGCTGATGATAACCATCTTATTGAAAACTACCAAATGTTTCAATATTTTGTTCTCTGTTTTTCTACTGGATTCCATCTTTTTACCTTGAGGATTCAAGATATTTTAGGGTTTAGTCTTGTATTACCAAGTTATACTTACTGTAACTTTTTGCTAATGTTACGTTTCTTATTGAATTATTAAAAAATTCTACCGTTGGATTAAACTTTCTTGTTTTTCTTAAAACTTTTGCCAAATTTTGTATTAGTTAGATGTTATTAACCTATAAGCTCATATTTGTGCATAATTTAAAATATAAAATATTTAGAATTTAAATATTTTATTATTGAGATAATTATTGATCTTTAATAATGTTGAAATTTTGCAAACATGAAAGATATAAGAAAAAAATGCAATCAACACTAATAGATTTGTTACTTCTCCGTTTTGAAATTCTGGCTCTGCCTACAGTAAAGTTATCAAAAGTGGTGCAAAGTAAAGTCCCTATTACTCTCCATACACGCATTGATAAAGTTAAGTTGGAGGTAAAACTGAAAAAATGGATTCTTTTCTTGGGCTAGAAGATAGAGAAAGCAGAGTGGACGGAATCTACCTTATTAAGCAAAATGAATAGAGGTTTGTTGGACTTTGACACCCCATTTTTTGGCCCATTCTCCATATCAACCAATATATGAACATTTTACGAACCTTAAACAGCCAATAATGTGAGAACTTTTACATTAAAAAATGATATCATTATCAAGAAAATGGTATCAGTGGCTTCATACTTCATAGCGTGGCATGCTGTCATTAGATTTAGGTTGAGCATGAGAGAGCTGATCCAAGCTCATGTGCAATATTGCAAGTAATGGTAGGATTTAGGTTTATAAAGCTTTTGAAAGAACATCAAAAGTTGGTCAAAAAGAGGTAACAGTCGTTTATTTGTAGTACAGGAAACACGTGATGGGCAACAACTAGTCATTGTTTTGTGTTTGTTTAAGAAGTATACTTGAAAGTTAAAACACTAGAGCAGCGATGGGAAGCAACTAGTCAATACCGAGCATTGATAATCATTGATCAAGCAATGCAAAGAAAAAAAACAAAGAAAGAAAAGCAAGAAAGGTTGTTTCTATTATGCTAGTAAAAGAAAGGCTCTTGGTACTGAAAGAATGCATTGTGTTTGATTTAACATTTGCTTGAATTAGGCAATTAATGTATCTAACGCTATAAATAATTTGTATTTCTGCTAATTGTGTAATAATATTTATTACTAAGGGGACTTGGTTTAGGTCCATTGCATCCAGTGCACTGGACCTAGTCAGATGGTAACACGTGTTCAAAAGTGAACACATGTCATCATCTCAACGGGTACAATGTCATTGGATATTGGACCTAAGCCTGACCTTTATTAGGGGATGAGCATGTGCTTGTTCTTGCCTCTCTACCAAGTAAGCAAGTATTAAAACATACTAGACCTAAATTGACTGAACTAGACTAAAGTGGACTCAAATGGACAAAAATGCTACAATGATGTTGCTCAACAAAAGTGGACCAAAATAGACTGATGGACTGAATTGGACTGAAGTAGACCAAATGGATTGAACTGGACCAAAGTAGACTGAATGGACTGAATTGAACAGAATGGACCCAAATAGACCAAATTTGACTGAAGTGGAGCAAATGGACCGAAGTAGACCAAACTGGATCGAAGTAGACTGAATGGGCTGAACTTGACCAAAATAGACTGAAATGCTATCTTGATGTGGCTCAACAAAACGTAGCAATAATAAATGCTACGTTTCAGGATTTAAATATTATATAAGTTTGACACTCGTCAATGATCAGGATCATAATATGGAAACACCATTACCCCTAGACTGCAAATCCATAAAGATTCATCACAAGAACCACGAAATCTATTAATGGGGATCATCTTGTATTGTATCGCTGCACTTCACTAGCCTGGCCACGTACAATAAAGCAATTGTAAACCATAGCGAGTTATCTTCCCTCAAACTTGATTTATTGATACCTTAGCATTTGATTCAGAGAATCTAATATGCTCCGGCATCCAGATTCCACTTGTGTTTAAACATTCTAATATAATGGACTGGAGATTTAACATGCCT
Organism: Quercus cerris; assembly: GCA_963669245.1. Taxonomy (NCBI): domain Eukaryota; kingdom Viridiplantae; phylum Streptophyta; class Magnoliopsida; order Fagales; family Fagaceae; genus Quercus; species Quercus cerris. The sequence continues at coordinate 9,557,402 of OY770009.1, read as the reverse complement.
CAAAGCACCTTTGTACATGCCTAGATCTCTTTCTTCATAAGGCTCCAAATTAGCATGGAAAACGTTAATGTATAGGCAGGAAGCAGACTAGTTATTGCATACTTAAAATGTTGAGCATAGCCAAGATTTACTAACGAACACTGGGCACCATATGGCAATAGAATTCAGGCAATTATTCTGACACCTGAGAAGTTGAGACTCAAGTAATCCTCTCATTCTCATATGAGTAGAGACTAGAGACAAAAATGGTTAATTCATTACCTATGTTCTTGTGCTAATGACTCCTTTTTCTCATGCCTCCCAAAATCATGAAACACCTTATTTAATCAAAGGAACATTGATAAAAATTATAAAACGCCTTATAATCTATGGAATATTAATAAGGGTTGAGTTGAAGGTAGTCGGAATATACTTAAATATCATACTTTCTAGTCACTTTTTCTCCTCTTCCCCTCTCCCTCCATCCAAACATTAAGTAAGGGAACAAATGGAGGTGAATGAATAATGACAATCTACGAAAGAAATCAATCTGATATCTTATTGTTTTGAATCATGCCAACAAAAACAAGAACAAAAATGTTCAAACTACTAGACTAATATGCCGTTCAGATTTTAATCATTGAGTACTACACAAATACAAAAAAGAAAAGGAAAAACATTTTGACAAGGATCAAACCACTACAGAACAAGTTTAAATATACAACACATGCCCAGCTAAAGTGACAAAGCTCTGTCTAAATTGGCCTGCAGCAGAGTGAATCTAATGCCTCTATAGATTTGCCTCAAAACTTCTTGAAGATTGGATTAAATTCTAACCTCAATGCCTTCCTTTAATAAGTGTTCTTTTACAGATTGTACAGGCACCTGCAACCCATAAATCAAGGAACTTAGATGAAGTGATGAACCACTATAGCATTGACAGGGAAACAAAGGTTATGCTGGTTGAAAGTTTTTAATATATAAAGATGATAAGTAATAAATTGAAAGAGAAGAGAAGTGGATGACACTCATTAAAAAAAGAAGGAAAAAAAATTAAGATGATAAGGAATAGCCTCTATATAAAATAAAATAAAATGAAGACAAAATGATGATAATCTCCATCAGCATTGGCATATAAATGAAGTTCAAGAAATATTTCTATAGTTTTGTACCTCCTTCCTATGGAAGATGCCAGCAGCAAGGGCAGCGGATGCATTTGTTTTCCTGAACACCTCTGTGAAGTGCTCAACAGCACCAGCACCACTACTTGCAATCACAGGGATGCTTACAGCATCTGAGATCAACTTTATTAGATCTATATCAAATCCTTTTCCTTGACCTGTAAAAAAATTTAACCATGAAACAAATAAACTAATTTAAGAATGAACCAAGCACAAGATGACTGTTACAATCAAAGCTGCCATCTAGAGGAAGACAAAGAACTAGTTTGTCAAACCTCCAAGAAGTTTGCATCTTGTGGTCACAAAATCTTTACAAAGAAAAAATTTTGTGAAAAAATTCGATTGGTATACCATATAGCAAAACGTATGGAGAAGATGTAAACAAATGGGTTCTGTTACCAGTTTCAAATAAATGCTTCAAATTATGATTTGATGCTCAAAATGAAATTCTATGGGGGCATTTTCTAACAAGAACAAGAGTTGGATTTACCATCACAATCAATGCAATTTAGTAGTATTTCTCCAGCTCCCAGCTCTTCAACTGCTTTTGCAAGCTCATAAGCTCCAATTGGTCGACCTTCTCGCCCACCATTAACCTTAATGACAAACAACAGAGACTTGAGTAAGACCAAAAAGTCTTCTAAAAATGGAAGCAGGAAAGTAAAAATCTATAATTACAATGTAGAATGACACGTAAACATAGCATTCCCAAAATACAATTGCACTACTACTCCATCACCAGTGGAGATGAGTGCACTTACAAAGAAAGCAATGAAGACTTACAGTGCACTGGTACCAGGCATACTCTTCCCCATTTGGACCTGAATTCAACATAAGAAAGATTGTTACAAACACACTTCATGAAAAATTGAAGACAAGTAGTACATCTTTGGACCTGCCTAGTTCTCTCTCTGATACAGGTAATTTGTTTTTCACCCTGGGGTGGGGAGAAAGGAGTAATAAATTTTCTTCTTTATTATTGAAAACTAGCCAAATTAACCTATCATATTTGATAAAGAATCTACCGGGTGGCCCAACAACATTAGATTAACAGCTTCCTAGGAAAACTAGCTAAAAATTATACTGACACCAAGTCAGACATGGCAATCCAATATGTACCTAGCAAAAGAATTTTCAGTATTAAATGGGGTTTTCCAAGCACTAAAAATATGAATTTACAGAGAAAATTAAAAAAAAAAAAAAAAGAAGATTTTTTAAAGTAATTTCCTTTTACCTGGGTTTTCCAACTTAACAGCCTTGAACTCTACATCATTGGGATTCTTGAGGTACACCCTACGAGGATCAATACTTACAACTACAGCCTGAAAAGTAAATAAATAATTAACCAACAGTAAAGGCAGCTTCAATCATGCATCTTGAGAATAATGAATACGCAGTCTAAGCACATGGTGCAAATTACATCCCCTAGGAATAATTACAAGATATGTCCTACTAATGCAACAGTTCAAAATGAAATAATGAAAAAACCAGTAGGTAGTTTACGCTTTCAACATTAAACTTACAAAAGGAAAAAAGTTTTGGCTATTATTTTATGTTTCAGGAAGATCACTGATTTTTCCAACTGACAAAGAAGAAAGACCATGGAAACCAGAAACTGAAAAAAGGCTCAGCACAAGAAACTAACTAAATTTTACAGGAGTAAAACCTCTGAAGCACCGACAAGGTAAAATGGGTGCTGCAACCGCACCGGACTTGTGGCGACGCTCCTCCGACATGCTGATTTGCCTTTTTTTTTTTTTTTCCTATTTGCACTGACACACGCCGATATGGGCCGATTCCAGCAGAAATCAGACGAAACCGGCCGAAATTTTCCAAAACCGGCCAAAATATGCCAAAAAATGGCCGAAAAATATGTAAAAAATAAAAAATAAAAATAAACTTGTGGGTTGTATTCTATATATCATCCCTTAAATTGGTATATATTTACAATTATATGAAAAAGTATGTTTAGTAATATATATATATATATATATTTTGATGACATAGGAGAATTTCACTTAGATTAGTTGCATATCGCAGAGCATACTGTACGACAATCCTCACTATTAATCAAACTCCTATAGGCAACTGACCCCACTCACCAGAACTAGTTACCGGGTAATCTAGGGGCTTTTCACCCCTGATGGGCTAAGCAATTAATCCTCATGCGTAGTAGGCATGTTTAGTAATATATATAAAATATAAATAAAAATATTTTTAATAATTTTTTAATCGCCGCATCTGCACACTACTTTTTCCAAAATTGCCGAGTCCCACACCCACACCCGCACCTGCACCCGAATCCGGAAACACACCCTTGCTTCATAGAGTAAAACCCACCAAAAAGAATAAGAGAGGTGGCATATTTTTCCTTAATATACTTCACCAAAAAAACATAAAGAATGTATATACATGGATTCTCCATGAATCATTTCATATACGGGAAGCACTTCTCTCCCCTTTTATGGATTCTCTATAAATCATTTTAAGAACAAATGCAAAGAAATGCAGCAAAAACATTGGATCAATTACTCTCGCATTTGTATGCTTAGGACATTTATTATGCATTAGATTAATGCAAAGAATGCATATATACATGGATGACGGGGGATATGGACATGCATACGTTTATAGCGAGACATGAAGTACCTGATTTCCATAAACTCTTGATATCTGCTCTAAGCTAGTCTTTCCAGTCTTTACCTGAAATAAAATAAATAAATAAATAAATTTTAAAAAAAAAACACACACACACACAATTTATCAAAAGGGACACATATGCAAACACTCATGCACAGGCTTGCATGCAAATTTGCATGGATTGTTAGGGAATTAAAAATTGGGAAGCATACTCCAGTTCTTAAATATTCTTCAGCAGCGTAAACAGCATCACTTCCAATGGAAATCTTATCAGCACCAGATCTGAAATATTCTGAAGCAACCTCCAAACTAGTATAGTGCCTGAAGAAAGCAAAATGGGGGAGGCCTTAAATATAAGACTTCACTAAATTGTGAATGATCAAGTAAATAATTATAAAACTACAAAATCAGGGCATTTCTAAAGAGAACCATTGTTATGGAAATTAAAATCAAACATAATACACTGGCAACAAAAGTAACACCAAAGAGTATACCTTCCATTTGCATCTGTAAAATCTCTAATGCCACCTCCAACAGTTAATGGTACAAAAACATTTTCAGAAGTGTATCTTAATACCTACAATAGAAAGCAGATTAAAATCAGGGAACAGAATCAACATATAGCATTTGTAGCAAAATAAATTTATACTGTTACATGAAAAGATCAATGTTGGATGTTTTTGCTGCAAAACAAACCTGCAGCATTGGCAAATCGCCTAGAGGAAAGTCTCGGAAACCAGTAATATTCAGAAAGCTAACCTGCAGTTTAATATTACCACTTTATTTAGAATATAATTAATAAGTAAAAATGTATTAGCATCAATTCTGTCCAAAGCATACCTCGTCAGCCCCATCTATGTAATACTGTCCAGCAAGCTCCACTGGCTTGCCAAGGTTTCTAACCTACAAAAGGTTTATGACAATTTGATTACATTATACCAAAATACAACAAATTTAGGAGGGAGTTAGAGGCAGCTCCCATATCAGTTTAATTAATTCTCTTCAACTTTTATGACTTAATGATGCCAAATGAGTGCACAATGTCTGTACCCATAAATCAGATACAAGAAGCCATCACTATACCTCATTCTCTTCTGTATGCTCTCTTACATCATATTGGTCTCCTTTGGTTACAACAAGATCACCTTTATCATTTGCCCTCACATCAAGACAAGCAATTACCTAGACATAATATAGTTAAGCACAGAGCCTTTGTCAGAAGATCAAAATACAATAAAATGATGTAGCCACTAAAAAAAAGGCTAAGAATTCTTTAAAGCCCCATGATAACATTAGTTGGGCCAGGCAATAAAGGCTAAGAATTCTTTAAATCCCCATGATAACATTAGTTGCACAGGCCATAAGTGGTGCATGGAGAAAACTAAAAAATTGACACACATGCAAGCAAGCGCAAATGCACGCGCGCACACACAAAAGGGGCGGTGGGAGATTTAAATGAAGAAACAAAGGTTTTATTTTAAACTACTATTACCCTTTTTGCAAGTTTTGAAGCTTTTCCTTCAGTAGGCTTCTGTCTTCACATAAACATTTCAGAATGTTAGAAAGTTTAACTGAGAAGTTGAGAAACATAAGAGATGCATATATATATCAAAGGTACAAAGGCTACCTTTGCCATGGCTGACTTTGGATACAAGAATCTTCTCAATATTGAAAGACCAACATCTGAAACATTCATTTTCAGGTATTACAGATGTTAATGGAGTGGTAAACTGATTTATAATATGTCTACATCATTTTCTCAATCTATCTATTAATATGAGACTTGCAAAAAAACCTATTTGGTAATCAAATGGTGAGAAATTATTACATAGCAAATCAGATCAGGAGGAACCCACTAAAAGGAAAATATGGAAGACTTTTACAATTATCTTCAATGCCAACAGGGCTGAGACTAGAATCTGTACAATTTGAGCTACCAAAAAGTGAGACTAAAAAATATCTTGCCTCCACTCTTTTCTGGATGGAACTGAACTGCATGCACATTTCCTCTTCTAATAGATGCTATAAAATTGTCACCATAGTTGCAGGTAGATGATATCCACTCTTTGTTGTCATCTGACTGGAGAAAAAATTGTCACTAATTTACATGCAAATTAATGTATCTGTAGTTGAAGCATGCTACAGCTAAGAAGACAACCTTATTAAATTTAAAGGAAAAAAAAAAAAAATTAAAGCACGTACTGGCATTGCACGGTAAGAGTGAACAAAATAGACATGGCGGTTTCCAATATCATCCAAAATTTCTGAGTCGTTTTTTATCTGCAAAGCATTCCAGCCAATATGTGGTACTCTGAAGCCATTTGATGAGTCAAAACGCCCAACCACACCCGGTATTAAGCCAAGACCATTTACTGAGACATATATAAAGCTGTTAGTTGAAGGTAAAAGAAAGGAATCTAGAAGTACTGACTGTGTTTACATATAAAGTGTTGAAAAATTGTAATACATCCAATTCAATTCACAGGGCATTTTTTTTTTTTGATAAGTCAATTCACAGGGCATTTATACCCACCTTTATAGGTTTGTATATTTACAACTCTTTTGCTTCTATATTTTACAAATCTAGACACCTCCATAAGCTTCGCACAGCTCCCTCTCTCCGAATTTTTACCCTTTTAATATCATTTATTGATCATTTAATATCACCATCAACATCATTATAATAAGTCCACTAAACTGCACAAAGCTGAATGCTGAGTATGCAAACAAGATAAAGAAATGATTATTGTTTTGTAAAATAAATTTTAAAAAATCAAGCCAAGAGCCTTGTACTTCGGAAGCAGTGCATGATCACCTTTTTGATGAGGATCAGGGCTCAATTTCTCCCTTCCCACTAGTTGTAAAAATTGAATTAAAAAAAATGTAAAAAAAAATCAACATAGAGAAGGATTACATAAATGAATGCTTTCACTACCAAATTTTGTTCACATTTCCACATGCTTCTAAATTAGATATATGTCACAAAGAGTCTTGTAGCTCTATGGCATTACCAGTTCTTCCATGGAGGAGAACCTGGGTTCAAATCCATCCTCTCCCACTTATTATAAGCCCAAAAAAAAAAAAAAAAGAAGATACATGCTCAGAGGGAGTAACAAAAAAATTCACATAAATCAGATATGACTAACCTGGTCCGTTCTCCTCACTGGACTCAAAAAGTAACTGAAGTCCAAGACAAATGCCCAAAAAAGGGCGATCCTTCTCAATATAGGAACAGAGTGCTTCAGCCATCCTGCAAAACGTCAAAACACCATAAGCATCTACACTGAATTAAAATATTTATTTATTTTTTAGATAAGTAGCATCTACACTGAAAATTGAATATAAATAGCTTTAGTCAGATCAAAAAATTGAAAAGCTTCTACATGTAGCTCAATTTTGGATTGCACTGCCTAATTAACCTTAAAGTTTCTGTTCAAAGTGATTGATTCCAATATTACTACATGATTCAGTAAAGCAACTGTCTTCCGGTAATAAAACACACCCAATGGGTCTTGAACCTACGACCTCCCCATCCACCTTGCTCTTACAAGGGAATGCTACAAGGGGATGAGGGAGGTGCCATTTCAGCTAGAACTCCTGAGCTCTGTATAGCATCTGTGACAATTTTTATTTTTATTTTTGGGATAAAAACTATGACCATTACTTGTATACTTTACAAGGTTAATTTTTGTTTGATATACTTTTCATAACATTTGAATACAACCTAAAGCAGTATAAGTCACACATTTAACAGTCATTACCACTTCAAGGAATTAGACAAGCAATTGATCCTAATAAATAGTGCACAAAAAATTCAACACGAAAAACAAATACCCATTTTTGTTCAGCACATCCATGGCCGCCGCAAATGCCCCCACACCCGGAAAAACAAGTCGATCTGCCTTTAAAATGTCCTCCGGAGTTTGCACCTAAATTTAAATTATATAAAGAAAATTAATATACTATCCTATATTCATCCAATCTAGGCAAACTAGAGTTGTTTGCACACTATACTTAAAACCCGTATTAAAACAAAACATACCTTCTCTCTAATTCAAAAACAAATAAATCAAGTATAAATAAATATAAACTACAACAAAAGCACTAAAAAAGTTCTCTTTTTTTTTTTTTTTTGGTTCCGACTTAACATTTTTAGTTTAGACATAAAGAAATAGTTGCTAAGTGAAGCAATTCTACTAATTCAATTATAAAAAAAAAAAGTAAAAAAGATTACATCTTTGATGTCAAAGCCGAGATAGCGAATTGCATTCCTCACGCTACGAACGTTTCCAGCTCCATAATCAAGCAGCGTCACAACTTCAAATTTTTAATTAAAAAAAATTAATTAATTAAACAATTATCAGAAAAAGCTTAAAATTAATTTGTGTGTGTGTGTGTGTGAGAGAGAGAGAGAGAGTACCAGAGTCTCCGGAGGCTCGGACTGAGAGGTTTCTAGGAGATTTGAATTTGGCGGAATAGTGAATTTTGCAGAAACTATTGCGACGAAATAAGAGAGATGAAGAAGACGGCGACGACAATAGTCGAGCTGTTGAAGATGACGGGGACGAAGAACAAGAAGAAAAAAATGGAGGCGCCTCCATTGTCAAAGACCGAAACTGCAGCTCTCTCTGTCTCTCTCAGTCTCTGTGTGAGTGACGACTCGAAGAAGACAGAACGGTATGTGCTATATAGCTGTCTCTGTATGGGTGGCCTCGATCATTGACTGGGCTCTATTTCGTGTTTTGGTTTGGGCCTCTTGGCACTATACAGGCCCACATTGGATCTGCTTTAGACGAGTCCATTCTTGTTTTGTTTGTTTTGGGTCTGAACCCCAACCTGTTGGCACACAGAGCTCAAATTCCCTGAGATTATAGGCTATTGCCCTTATCGAGCAAAATATTTGACAATATGTCCCTGTTTCAAAACAATATAGACGCGTGTCCCTGTTTCAATACTCGATCATCGTAAAGCTGAGTTACTTAATGAACTCAACTATAAGAAAGCCGAGTTTTGGGCAGGCTATTGCCATGTTGGATCGCCACCGCGACTTTTCCACAATAACATATTCCCATGTCGCTATTTAGAACTCGGCAATAGGGAAACCGAGTTATATGCAGAATAAAATGGAATTTTGAATGTAACGTCTCCAAAATAGTTTGTCTCCCTCCCTCCCTCAGTTCGATCAGTAGCCACCCTCAGTCCGTTCAGTAGACCCTTTCCAAGTTCAACACATCTTCAAGTTCTCTTATTTCTACCATAGGCCGAAGCTCAACCTAAACCCACACCCAAACCCATTCGCCAAAACTCTCACCATAACCTTCACCATAGCCGAAACTCAACCCAATCCATCTCCAGAGTTAAAGGATTAGAAACATATTAAGGTAATTTGTAAATGCTGAGTTCAATTTTTTTTCTCTTTGCATTTAATCTGAGTTAAGTGTTGCTTATGCATGTACTCTGATTTGGGTGTGGCTTCTTAAGTTTTTTTCTGTTAGATTTTTCTCTATTCGTTATTATTGTTGCTGTTTTAGCTTTGTTAGGTTCGGTTTTGAACTAGGGATGCATAACTAGAGTAGAAATTCATGTAAAATACAAATTAGGGGAAATTGCTTCAATTTCAGAGGTTACATTGTCCGTGACAACTTTCAATTTTAGAGGTTTTATTAAACTTATAACCCTTTTTGAGTGGTGCTTTGATATTAAATTTTGTTTAAAAGTTAAAACAAATACAAAATAGAAAGTTTTCTTTGGCATCGTGCTTTCTTTTTCACTTCCAAGTTAATGGAGTAAATGTGGGTATTAGGTGATGAGATTTGTTATCATGCTAAGGACTGTTAGTATTTTCAAACAAATTCATTAATTTCTCATTTAATCTACAGATATCCTACTTATGAATTGGTACTTTTGCTAGATCTAACCATTTACCACTTTGGGATATTTGTATCAAACGGTTTATAGAAATCCAAAAGTAAATCTTCAATCAAATAAGATTTTCATCTGTAAGAGGTACACACAAAAAGGTAGTACCTTCTCTTTTTAAAATTTCTTTATTTTTGTGTTTGGCGGGTGAGAAACCATGAGAAAATAACTAATGGCCAATTGTTTGGTGTCACACGTCCCTTTTTTTTTTAATGAACAGGTCCATGTCAAATTATTTAATTAAAATAATCTAACACCTCGGCATCCTGTTAGGACACATTGGATAAAAGTTAATGGAGGAAGTTGATGGAAGGATTTACCATTATAATATTCATTTTTCACATAGTTATCTTTTTGCATGCGTGTATGTGCATATGTGCTTGTGTGGTTTTTGAGTAGATTGCTTCAGTCATTTGCAATTTTTTTCGTTTCTTCTTTTATATGAAAATTAGAAAACAATTATTTAAATTACCTATCAAAAAAGAAAACAAGAGTTTAAATTGACTAGAGAAAACCCAAATAAAATGATTATTTAGGAGTTGGTCAATTATGTACTTGAAAACTCTCTACTTGAGGTTGCCTACTTTCTTTTAAGTATTTATATGTCCTTGTTTCTTCTTCTCATATTTAATTATTTGGAAAGTGCCAACATATCAACCATTCCCTCTATTGCTCTATTCTTTAGAGATTTTGAGAGGGTGAATAAGAGATTAGGCAGGGACTTTGTGAGGAAAGTGAGTGCATTGTGTAAGCAACCTTCTCTAATAAGAAGAAGAATAATGCTGGACTGGATGGTTTTCTTTAAAGGTTGATATTGTAAGGTGAGGACCATGCCCCTTGCGGGCCTTAGTGCAATGTCAAGCACCTTCTACCAAAAGCAATTGGTCATGGGTTTGAGTTTGGGAATATGCTGCTCCTTAAAAAAAAAAAAAAAAAAAAAAAAGGCTAATAAGGCTGCCTACCATGACCTCCTAGACCCTTCAAAAGTGGAAGCCATGTACAATGGATACAACCTTTTTTTTGTCACCCCCTGTTGCGAGAAGAATGATGATACCAAAATATGCAATTGATGCATTTCATAAGAGTACTCCTGTATCATAGAGTTCATGCATACCTAAGTTGGGTATTTAATTATCAAAGTATCTGTGACACACACCCCCATGTTAATACGAGCATCAATTGATTCTGTGGTGATTGATTTAGCCTCTTTGTTCCATTTTTGAAGTCCACTTAATGGAATAATGATACATGTTAACACAATGCTATTTTTTCATTTACTCAAATGAATCACAATCTAGCTAATTTGTATTTCAAGTGCAGCTACTCCTGTAAATATAGTGCATCCTTTTGTTGTTGTTGCTTCATTTTAATAAATTTATTATATTTGTCTTCTATTTATCTTTATTCAAACAGTTGCTTTTGAAACCAAGCATTGCCTGTACTTCTTTAATAAGGGGGGAGGTCTTTTGTTTAATCAATGAGAGAAGGGGATTAGGAGAGCTGGCAATGCCCCATTTTCATTCAATCACTAGCCAACTATTGCTGTTTATCTTTGAAAAAAAAATCTTCATCCAAGAATATGATTATTGGATTTTGTTTTACGTTTACAGATACTCAACATTCTTTGTTGTTGATGTCTTCTATGTATTTTGAACTTTGAACAACTTTTGTTGGTTGGTGTTGATTGTCATTAATTTTTATTGTGTAGGAACATTGCTTGCTGAGGAGCCTATAGTTAAGTTACCACCAAAAACAATGCGCTTGTCTAAGGTGGACTTCTCAACTGAGGAGTGGGTCTTCAATACCAATTTAGAAGCAGATTCACGATCTCGATTCAAGGTTCTACTCCTTCCATTTTACTTATGCCCACTTCAAAGAGTTGATTATGGTTGTGTTGGACTTGTTTTAAATTTATTTTTAAATACTATCACCTACCAAGTATGCTATATCTAATAAGCTAATAAGCCTAGTAAATGGTGCTTTGGTGGCACGTGGAAGCAAATTAGAATCATCTTGTATTATGCAACAAGTTTTTATTTTAATCTTGGAATTTTATGTTTGCAACATTGCAATTGTACCATGCTTTGTTTCATTATGATATGTCGTGCCTGTGGAAACTTAGAAATTAATAGCGGTCATTGTAAGATTTATAAAATGCGATTACAATACTGTAAAATGTTATGATGATTCTATTTTTAAGTAAAGAGTGGTTCACAACAATTAGGTGTAAACCCTTCCCCCCAAATGAAAGTTGGTAAAAATAACTTTTTGGTTCTTGAACTACACATTAGATTTTTCTTGAACTGTTGATTGTTTTAGTCCTTGAATGTCGAAAGTCGTGCCCTTGTATTAAAATGGAATATGTTGTATGAAAGGGATCCCTCCTTTTCCCCTTTCATCCTTCCCTTGGGACCAAAACTTAATAAAAAAATAATTAAAAAAAGCTTTACGTTCCAGCATTTTGTATTTTGTATTTTTTAAATATATTTATCTTTTCAAATGTTGTTTTGTGCCTAAAGCTGCATGTTAGTTGTTATGATACTTTCATAGTTAATATGTAATAAGGTTAACTTATATTCACTTTGAAACAAGTTCTATGTTTTTTGCAAGTCTTGGCTATATTGGAAATTATGAATGTCTATAATTGCAAGTCTTGGTTGTATTGCTAATATCTGCCTGCGGTCAATGGTTTATTAACATGATTGCATGTGTGTCAGATATGCAACAACTGTGAAATATGGATCCTGGACCCGCAGTTGGAACACAGTTGACGCAGCAGTCAGGTCATTGGTCCACAACGTTGTGGGAGACGCTTGCCGGTTAGGTATGTAGTTGTACTGAACTTCGGACATGTCGAAATCGTTTCTTTTTCTTTTTGTAGGGTTCTTTGATTATTTGTAAATAGATGTTGGAAATGGTATCATTTCTCTTTTGGTTTAGGCAGAATTTTATTTAATCCAAAAAGAAAATGATATGAAGCAGAAATAATTGTGAATTCAAAAACACTCTGGAATCAACAACATCAAGTCTTATTTCCAGATATATTGAAACTACTAATGCTATAAAAAATATTAAACATCAATAGTGGCTAATGAAAAGGTATATTCAAAGTCAGTAGATCTCATTTAAAAGTTATAGTAATCAATTAAAATGAATCCACTGCTATTATTTTTCCAAATGTGCACACATAAATAGACGTGGCTACACATAAGATTTGACAACATCCTAACATGTAGTACACTAGATTTGACTCACTTAAATCTTGGTAACCCAACTCTAGTAGATTTGACTCACATGTAGTACACTGGACCAGGGTACACCAAACCAAATAGCTCCAATATTAGTTTCATGTTTATGACAACATCCTAATTCACTTTTTCCCTCCTATCATATGAAAATTAATCTCTTATCAGTTCTGAAGGCATAAAATTAGGAGAGAATTGACAAGAATGAACTAGAGACTATTTTTCTACAACACTTCATCAAATGTAACTAAAGATCCATCCAAATTTTAAGCCTTGCAAAGGATTTAGGTATTTCCTTACTTATTTCTGATAAGTATTTTCCATTGAAAAAGTAAAAGATAATTAATAGCTTCATTTTTGCTAAGCATTTTACCGTTATGGCAGCATGGTTGTTTGCTATTAACTAATGAGCATTGTCTGAAATTGTATGTTTACTAGATGGAAGGGGCCGAAGAGCACGACAAAGCATGCCACACATGTGCTAACTGCGTATTATGTGTCACTGTCAAGCATACGGGCACACCAGGTATTCTACCGCTTCATGTCACGAGGATATAATTCTCCATAGTTTTGTTGTTTCACTTGGTAGGGTGTCAACTACTGCATGTGTATAGTTAATAATGTAACTTTGGTCGATTAGACCATATATATATATATATATACAAGGAATTAGTTACGAATATTTCATAAATGTGGGCAGCCAATATAAAGTACCCTGATTAATGATTTTACTCGATACTACATTAGTCAATAATTGATAACGAATTTTCCCTTACTTTGGATCAGTCGAAACTAGGTCCGACCTATCGAAAAAATGCATGAGTGAGGCCAAACTGTTTTGTAAAAATCAATTGGTATTCGATTGGTATTGGATCGGTCAGCGAACTCTTGTCCCTTAATGGCAGTACGCGGTTGGTACTATACGTCGAATTTGCTTAACTCTATTGCCCAAAGTGCCATTCATCCGGCAGCTTCAGGATTACTCATTACTCGTCTTAAGGGCTTGTTAGTCAAGACAACCACCATGTGAGCCTAGAAGTATGGCTTAAGCTTGTGAGCTACTGTAACCAAAGTAAAGGCGAGCTTCTCCATCCATGGGTACCTCTCCTGTGCACCATGGAGTGCCTAGCTGGTGTAGTATATGAGTTTCTACACCTTGTCTTCTTCTTTGACTAAGGCCGCACTAACAGCAGCTGGGGATATAGCCAAGTAGAGGAATAGTTCTTCCTCTAGTTTGGAGGGACTTAGCAACAGTAGGGAAGATAGGTAGGTCTTTAGATCCTCAAATGCTTGTTGACACTCGGCCATCTACTCAAAAGGCTTTTTTAGTGTGCGAAAGAAAGGTAGACACTTGTCTGTTTCCCTTGACACGAACTTATTTAGCGCAACTACCTTGCTGTTGAGGCTTTGTACTTCTTTCACGTTCCTTGGTGGTGCCATCTCTATTATGGCCTAGATCTTATCTGGGTTGATTTCGATACCTCTTTCAAATACTATGAACCCTAGGAACTTTCCAGCTGTCACCTCGAATGCACACTTGCTTGGATTGAGCTTTATGTTGTAAGAGCAAAGGGTGTTGAAGTTTTCCCTGAGATCATCCAAATGATTATCCTCCCTTTGACTTTTCACTAGCATGTTGTCAATGTAAACTTGGACATTTCTTCCAATCTGATGTGCGAACATCTTGTTCATGAGCTCTGATATGTTACGCCCGTGTTCTTGAGGCCAAACGACACCACTTTGTAGAAAAAAAGGCCTTGGCTGGTGACGAATGAAGTCTTCTCCTAATCCACTTCATCCATTTTGATCTGGTTGTAACCAGAAAAAGTATCCATGAAGCTCAGTATCTGGTGTTGAGCCGTAGAGTCTACTAGGTCGTCAACCTGTAGGAGGGGGTAGTTGTTCTTGGGGCATGCTTTGTTCAGGTCTGTAAAGTCTACACATATCCTTCACTCCTCGTTGGCTTTCTTGACCATCATCGCATTCACCAGCCAGTCGAGGTAGTAAACTTCTCTGATGAAGTCTGTCTCTTGCAACTTGCGGACTTTTTCAGTCATAGTTCAGTCTCTTTCTTGGGCGAACACCCGCTTTTTTTAACGGATAGGTGGAAAAGTGTGCAACACATTCAACCTGTGCACCGTGACTGAAGGGTCGATCTCGGGCATGTCTTCATGGTTCCAGGCAAAGACATCCTAGTTCTCTTTGAGAAAAGTTGTGAGAGCTTGGCGGACCAGCGGACTAGCGAGGGTGCCGATCCTAGTCATTCGATTTGGTCTGGAGTTGTCGAGAAGTATCTCTTTAAGTCCTTTAATGGACTCTGCCACCATTCGCTATTCTTCTATGTTCATGGTTTGTAGATGATTGTCTATCTCCAGCATTGCTATGTAGCACTCGTGTGTAGTCACTTGGTCTCCATATACTTCTTCTACTCTGTATTTGGTGGGGAATTTGATCATCAAGTGGTAAGTCAAAGTTACGGCCTTCCACGAGTTGAGGGTAGGTCATCCTAGAATTGCATTGTAGGCAGACGAGTAATCGACAACAAGGAATGTGACATTCTTAGTGATTTGCTGAGGATAATCACCAACCATTATAGGTAACATGACCGTGCCAAGGGGGTATACTTTTGTCCCCTCGAACCCAACAAATAGGGTGTTGGTCGGAACAAGTCGTTCTTTATCAATCCTTATTTGCTGGAATGCTGAGTAGTAAAGAATGTCAGCGAAGCTTCCATTGTTAACCAGGACTCGGTGTGTATTGTAGTCTCCTACTAGTATGCCAATGACGAGTGCATCATCATGCAGGTGGTAGAGACATCAAGCATCTTCTTCTAAGAATTCAATGATGGGGTTGTCAATCTGCGCCATCTTTGGGACGAAGCCCGTCAGCTGGACGTTCTAAACCATCCTCAAGTAAGTCTTACGGGCCTTTTTGGACTAGTTAGAGGCCGCAGTGCCTCCCACAATCATTCTTATGTCTTCTATGGGCAATCTAGGACGCTCGTTCTCTCGCCGGGCAACCTGCTGTTATGGCAGGTCTACTCTTTCCTTACTGACGAACTTCTGCAACTTTCCTTGTCTAATAAGAGCCTCTATTTGGTTCTTCAAGTCGTAACAGTCAGATGTGTCATGATTGTGATCACGGTGAAAGCAGTAATACTTGTCTCTGGACCTCTTAATAGGGTCTCCCTTCAGCTTGCCAGGAAATGTCAAGGCTCTTTTGACCTTGATCTACATCAGGCGGTTAGCGGGGTGAAACTTGTGAACCTCCCAGTGAGGGGTTTTAAGCGCCTATCCTTCCATCAGTCTCTAGTCCTTATCGTCTTTCATCCCCTATCATGTCGTGCCTCCTCTTGTCTTTCCTTCTTCTTAGGCTTCTCTTCTCGGGCTAGCAGTGCGTCTTTCGTGTTCATATACTTAGTTGCCCTGTAGAGTACATCTGACATAGTCTTTGGGTCATTTTTGTATAAGGAAAACAGAAATTTACCCTTCCATAACCCATTCGTGAATGCAGCCACAAGTATCTTGTCGTCAACTTCATCGATCGAGAAGGCCTCTTTGTTAAAGCAGGTTATGTAAGACCCTAGCGTCTTATCCTCTCGTTGCTTAATGTTCATTAGGCATGCAATGAATTTCTTATACCTATGTCCCCCAATAAAGTGTGAGGCAAACTGAGCACTCAACTCTTTGAAGGTACTAATGGAGTTGGGCATCAACCTGCTAAACCAAACCCTTGCGAGTCCCTTTAGCGTAGTGGGGAAGACCCTACACATGATCTCGTCCACTCCTTGTAGGTGTATCAGGGTCTTGAAAGACTTTAGGTGATCTAGGGGATCCTTAGATCCGTCATAGGCCACCTATGGCATGCGAAACTTCGGTGGAAGGGGGAACGAAGTGATGGATGTAGTGAATGGTGAATCAATTCGATGGACCAACTCATTGAGGTTACTAGACACCCGTCCTCTGAGGGCGTTCATCGTGAAGTCCATCCGTTCCTTCATCATCTACATCTCCACGACCATGTATGGTGGAGCCGTATTTGCAGCAGATGGATGGCTCGTGTCCTATCGCTCTTGTCTGCTCGAGGCATTGCTACCCTCCGGCTCTTCTTAGTCCCTTCTCTCAGTGCTTATACCTTCTTGGTCCTCCTCCTATGTGTTAGGCCTTTCTTTTGGCGTAATTGCTCATCTAGGTCATGGTTTTGCTTTGTGAGGTGTTCTATGGCTGTGGCGAGAGTGTGAACCTGCCTTTTGAAGGCGGTGGTAAATGGTTTGTCTCCTTCATTATTGTTGGTGATCGTCATCGAACGAGTAAGTACCATGCAACTCTTTGTCTGGAAAGCGGTAGTATGGCTTACAAACAAGTTTCCTACAAACGGCGCCAACTGATGATGCCAAAAATTGTTAGTAAGTCACACAGTCCTCACTTGCTCAAGACAACACCTGCACAACAAAGAAAAAGAAAACCTTAAAAGAGTATCGGTGTGGTAGTGACCAAATACCCTCCGAATGTCAAGTTAGAGAACTTTGACAAGTCTAGAGTACCAGATCTAGGGTAAATTATGCGTACCTTGGTGTGTGAGGGTTCTAAATACATCTGTTCCTTAGCATAGAGAGTCTTTCCTTGTAGGGAAGATCTTCATTAATACGCGTATCTTGCGAGATCCTTTCCTTGTAAGAATCACCTTGTTTATGGTTAACTGTGGGGCACAAGATGTTTCGTTATATACTCATGCGTGGAGGCCAAGCAAGGCCATGTCAGACCCATCA
Source organism: Quercus cerris (assembly GCA_963669245.1). Lineage (NCBI taxonomy): Eukaryota > Viridiplantae > Streptophyta > Magnoliopsida > Fagales > Fagaceae > Quercus > Quercus cerris. Next base: position 9,539,670 of record OY770009.1, on the reverse strand, counting down.
AATGTTTACTTATCAGTTAGGTTCTAAAGACTTAGGAACTAATGTATTTAGAACTCTAATATGTAATGTTGGCAAACCATGATTAAAATAGTTGTTAGTCTTGTTTAGATTTGCTCAAAGTGTGTACGTTTATGTAAAGTTGGAATTGAGTAGTTGCATAAAGTATTAGTGACTTTCAGCCTGGTGCGATTGATCGAAGCTTAGACTCAATCGATTGAATATCGGGCATAATGTTTTTTTTTTCCTGCAAAATTCCAACTCAGCCCTAGCCTATTTAAAACGTTTAGGGTTTTATGTTTTGTCAGAGGTATATAAGGCAAACCCTAGCCATGTTTTAAAGGTTGCTCATATTGCTGTTTGTGTGAATCTCTTGTGAGATCTAAGAGGAGTTTTCCTTTACATAAGCTTAGAATTATCAAGAAAGAGATTTCTTCAAGAACTTGATGATCATTCAATTGTTGCCATGAGAACTTAAAGATACACAAGCGGGTATGCTTGTACTTGCTGGAGAATCCAAGAAAGGAGTTCGTAGTCTCGAAGCTTGCACGTGGTCGTGTCAATAAGTTTTCTACTGATGGGTAGCAATAGAATGTTAGTGGTCTAAGTTCTATTGTACAAACTTTGATTCTTTCTATAGTGGATTCAAGTTTACCTTGAGGATGGTTAGGTTAAATCCTTCCCAGGTTTTTTACCGGTTTGGTTTTCCTTGGTTATCATATCATTGTGTTATTTATTTTTCTGCTGCTATGCATGATATGATTGTTTGATTATAATAACATAAATTTGGAATTTGGACTAAGCAATAACTTGGCTTGTTAACTAGGTTAATCCAATTGTGTTTTAAGGGGTCTAAAAACAAACAAGTGGTATCAGAGCAGGTTGCTCTCTTGTTGTAGATCTTTTGATCTCTGAGCTGATCTTTGACCCTTGTTGTCATGGAATACGGACACTCTCTAGTTATTCCTCTTCACTTTGATGAGAATAATTATTTTTATTGGAAAGTAAGGACGAAAGCATTCTTGAAATCTATTGATGAGAGAGTCTGGAACTCTGTTGAGTACAGATGAGAGAAGACCTCTACTCCTATGAGTGAGTGACAAACTTCTCAAAAAGAAGCAGCCACGTTCAATAGCAAAACTATGAATGCTATCTTTAACGCTATTTCTATGAAGGAATTTAAGAGAATCTCTAATGTTGAGGTTACTCACACTACTTGGAATATCATCCAAATTATGCATGAAGGCACAAAGGCAGTTAAAATTAATAAGTTGCAGCAATTAACTTCTAGATTTGAAAGCATTATGATGTCTGATAATGAATTTTATGCTAAACTCAATGACATTGTTAATTCTGCATAGAAGATTTTTAGATCTTTAACTGAAGATTTTAGACCCAAAGTGACTGCCATCACTGAAAGTAAGGATGTGGACTCCATCCCTATTGATGAACTTGTAGGATCTCTTCAGTCCTATGAGTTAGACCTACCCAAAATTAGCAAATCCAAATCAATGGCTCTTAAGTCAGTTGATGATGTTGAGGTTGGTGGATTTGATAATGAGCTCTCTGCTACAGAGATTGCTTACCTTGCCAAGGACTTTAGAAACTTTTTTAGGAATAGTAACAGAAGGACAAGAGGTACGAATACTGCTGAACCTAGAAACTTTAAAAAGAATGATCCCACTAAGGTTAACAACAATGAAAAACCGAGAGAAAAAGTTGGTAAATCTTCAAATAATTCTATGGGCTCTCAGTGTTTTGGATGTCAAGGATATGGTCACATGAAATCTGAATGTCTTATATACTTAAGGTCTAAGGGTAAGGCTATGGCTGTAACCCTTAGTGATAATGAAGTTTCTGATGATGAGTCTAGGTGTGACGAGGATGAAAACTTCATTACTTTCACTGCTATTGTAATAGTCAATGAAAGTGTGTCTATTGAAAAAAACCCTTCTGATGGGAAACTCTTTGAGGATGCAGATCTTCAAGAAGCTTATAATAAACTTTGCAAAGTTGCTGCAAAGGATGCTATGAATGTTGAATTAGGCTTAAAGAAAATTGTATCTCTTGAGCTTGATAAGAAAAATTTGCTTGTGAAATTGTTTGATACTAATGAACTTTTGAACAATGTGAAAACTGTGAATATGCTTTTGCTTGATAAAGTTAAATTTTTGGAACTCGATTTATCTATTGCTAGATCTGCTAGTTCTAAACTTGATCATGTGCTGAGTGTTCAAAAGTCTCCTTTTGAAAATCAAGATTAAGTTTTGTAAAAAGCATCTCTGTGTCTGCACCTAATTCCACAAACTTTGTTCCTTCTTTTTCCTCTGAACCCCTTGTAAGTGAGGTTATGAGTGAAACTACTAAACCTATAGAGGTCACACCTCCTAGGAAGATTAGGGTTGATCTAAAAGAGTCTAAACCTAAGGAGTCTACCATTTTTAAGGACAAGTTACATAGTAAGCCTGCTTGGGTTTGTCATTTTTGTGGAAAGTCTGGGCATATTCGTCCAAACTGTTACAAGCTGCAAGCTGCTAAGAGAGCAAACAAGCTAAAAGTGTCTGTGCCTCAAGCACAAGATCCTATGGTACTTATTGGTGAATTGGTAAAGGCTTTTAACCTTTATTCCAATCCTGGAATTGGAAATCATTCTAATGTGAACAAGAACTTCAATGCTCGAGGTGCATCTAAAAAGTTTTGGATGCAAAAGGTCGATCTAATTGAGTCTTTCTGACATGATCCTTGTGCTTTATTGCTTTACTTTTTGTGACTATTGTTCTTTGGTTTTTGTTTTCTTTTATTTTCTAGGACTTGCATTGTATAACATTCATACATTTCATTCTAAGACTGTTTTTGTTTCTTCTTTAAAAAAATAAAAAATAAAATAAAAAGAGGAAAAAGGAAGCAAATTGTGTTTTTGTGTTTATTTTCTTGGTTTTGAAAACAAGGTTGGTCAATTTATCTTTGTAGAACATGTCTTTTGTACCTTGTTTAGCTTCAATGAGCATATTTATTGTACTTTACTAGTTGAAGTTTTGTAGTGCATGTTAAGTGGGAAAGATGTTTATGGTTCTTGATCACTTTGTCTTGATCTTGAAGTCACATGTTTTTTACTGTCGGACTTGAACCTTTTGAGAAAAGCATAAATAACCATCTCACCATTGTTCACTAGCCAATCATGAACACTTTAGTGCATATCGTAAGATTTTATACTCGCGAAAGTGTAGCACATGCACAAAAAGAACATAAGGTGTAGTCTCGGTTTAAATTTTAAAATTGGTGTATATATTATTGGACTTAAAGTTAAATCAAATAAATAAAATTGGTGTGTACATTATCTCGGCTATTTTAATAAGTTTTTAAATAATTAAAATTGGTGTGTACAATATGAGACAAAATCAAGAAACTTACATGATTGCAAGCTTATGTTCTAGGAGATGTGGGAGTTATATGATATAACTCTTTAGGTGATAGTCTCTTTCAAATTCTATGTGATGAATTTTGTAGACTTTGTGTTTGATTTTTATTCACATATCACCTCACATATATTTCAAGCTTTTCCTAGTTGCATACACTACACAAGTTACTCTTTGCTAAACTGTGTACATGTTATTGTGTGTGTTTTTAGTTTGACCAACCAAGTTTGAAAATATCTTGAGTTTTATGCAAAACATATTTGATGCTTGAGAATTCAAAGGAAAAATGTTTGAAAATATTAATTTTGGGAAAACTGGGTTTAAACCGTGTGTTTTTGAAAAACATTTCATCTCATACCCTTGCATTTCACTCATAAATTCAATGCTTTGAGGAATTTATGCTTAAAATTTGCTAAGTTTTTCAAAAATGTTTTTTTTTTTTTTTTTTTTTTTTTAGAATTTCAATCGATCGAGGCTGTTTTTCGATCAATCGAAATTGTGATTAAAAATTGAAGTGAGCCTCTGTCTATTTCGATCGATCGAACCTAAAATTTCAATCAATCGAAAATCGTGAATAAGGTTTTTAAAAACTGATTGTGATTTGTTCAAACCTCACTTTTCAGAAGTTTTTCAAACTTTTCTCTCTCTCTCTCTCTCTCTCTCTCTCTCTCTCTCTCTCTCTCTCCAATTCGGTCTAGGCTCCACATCAATTTTTTTGTCGTTTTTGTCCATTCTTTTTGCAAGGTTTTCCTCTCCCAAGGCTGGTAAGACCTTTATACCCTTCCTTTTGCATTCATTTTCATGTTTTCATGCATAAATTTATGCATTATTTTGGGATTTTCAGACTTATTCAAATTTGGGGTTTTTGATGATTCAAGCCAAATTTTCTGAAATTGATTAATGGGATTTTGTTCTAGGATGTTATAAACTTGATCTTGATGTTAATTTGATCAATTTGATGAATTGTGAGAAATTGAAATTTCTAGGGCTTGTATTTACCCGAATTGGGGATTTTTTTCAAATTGGGTTTAATTGATGAAATTGGCTTGTTGGTTTGATGTAATTGATCATTATAATCTGTATTCTAACTTGTGATGATCAATTAGTCATTTTATTACGAATTGAACAAGTGGTTTTTCAAATTTTGGGGTTTTTGTTAGAAACTCTATGCTTAAGCCAATTTTATGAATTTGAACTTAAATTGAACTTATTCTCATTGCATTAGAGCATGCATCATGACATTTATCTGCTCATGTATCATATAGATTGTTATTCTATACTGTTTTGTGCTAACTTGCAGTTTGCCCTTAGTTTTTCTTTTTGCTCTTTTTGGTTTTGGCCTTGTGTCTTGTCCTTACCCTAGCACTATGCTTAGGAAGACTAGAGCTCATAGGTTTGCCCGTCCACCTTCTCCTCCCTCTTTTGATCTTGAGAAGTTTCTGAGTGAGAAAAACCAAGATATCTTTGATACCCTGAACCTTAGGAGAAAGATATAGGCTAAGCGAAAAGTGTTGTTAGATGAGCTAGATCCGGCCATTAGGGCTAATTTTGAGCGTAAGGGTTGATTACCATTGTTGGATATTGGTCCTCCACCACCAACTACCTTGATTAGAGAGTTCTACTTGAACATCTCTATCCGCATCTATGATTCTAACACTTTAGTAAAGAGTTGGATATGGGGTGTAGAGTTCACCATTACTCCTAGAGTGGTGGCTGATGCTCTTGGGGTATCGTTGGTCCAGCACCCTGTCTATCCTTATGCGAAGTCTCCACCTCTTGATGACGTTATGTCATACATCACTGGGTCTTTTATCTAGTGGGGTTCTGATCCTCGGATCATGTCTGCTAAGCTTCCTAAGACTACCTATCTCTTCCTTTGAATAGCTTGTCATTCTTTGTGGCCTATTTCTCATCTCTACACCATCCCTATTGAGCGATGTGTGTTTTTGTACGCCTTTGTTTCTGGTGCTTCTATTAGTTTTCCCCATCTGTTTCTTCATTCTTTGAACGAAGTTCATAGGAATTCTGCCATCGCTTATGCTCTTGTTCATCCTATTTTCATTCATAGGATTTTGATGTTTTTAGGTTTAGATGGATTCCCCACGTCTGAGCTCATACATGTCATAGCTCCCATAGGTGCCACCTTCCTTCGGCAGAGGGCTGCTTATATGAGAGCTCCTAAAGTTGAGCCTTCTAATGTTGTACCCCTTCCTCCCTCTTCTACAAGTGATGCTTTGGCTGAGGCGTCTGGTGCTGCTGCTGCTGCTGATATTCCTCCACCGACTACTTCGGATGATTCAGAGATTCGACGTTTGTTGGATCATGTCTTGACCATTCAAGTGGCTCATGGACAGATTTTGGTGGACGTGCTTGATGAGATCCATGCCTTGTGAGCAGAGTTGGCAGAGTTTCAACGATCCTCACCACCACCTCTTTTTGATGATGGATTTTGAGTGCCCTTTGGCATTCCGTCACAAAAAGGGGGAGTACACATATGGACTTTTGTAGAGGTTTTTTGATCTCAGGGGGAGAGTTTTTGTTGGAGCTTGTGGAGTTTATTAGATTGTATGTATCTAGGTGCTTCACATTGTATTTACCTTTTTGGCTCTTGTTACATTTTTGTTGGGCTATTCATGTTAAGGGGAGATACATTTTATTGTTTTACATGTTTCTTGTTTCATTGCTTATTGATTTATATTTATGAGTTATTCATTGATATATATCTTTATTTTGTGTTGTGTGAAATCAAGAATCTATTTTGCTTACTTGTATTTTTTCCACACATGCGTTTATACGTTTTCTTTAGTGGTTCAGGAAATAAACAGGTTGATTCAATTGAGCTGCTGCCTACACTTGCAACTGATGGATAGTAGTTAGGATTGAATTTGTTGTAAAGGACTTTTCTTTGTAAACTTTGAGCATTTAGTTGTGTTTTGTCACGGATTGCCAAAGGGAGAGTTTGTTAGGTTCTAAAGACTTAGGAACTAATGTATTTAGAACTCTAATATGTAATGTTGGCAAACTATGATCAAAATAGTTGTTAATCTTATTTAGACTTGCTCAAAGTGTGTACGTTTATATAAAGTTGGAATCAAGTGGCTATAGAAAGTATTAGTGACTTTCGGCCTGGCTCGATCGATCAAAACTTAGACTTAATCGATCGAATATCAGGCAAAATGTTTTTTTTTTCCTGTAGAATTCTAACTCAGCCTTAGCCTATTTAAAACGTTTAGGGTTTTATGTTTGCTAAAGGTATATAAGGCAAACCCTAGCCACGTTTTAGAGGTTGCTTATATTGCTATTTGTGTAAATCTCTTGTGAGATCTGAAAGGAGTTTTCCTTCACACAAGTTTAGGATTATCAAGAAGGAGATTTCTTTAAGAACTTGATAATCATTCAGTTGCTGCCATGAGAACTTAAAGATACACAAGCGGGTGTGCTTGTACTTGTTGGAGAATCTAAGAAAGAAGGAGTCCGTAGTTTCGAAGCTTGCATGTGGTCGTGTCAGTAAGTTTTCTACTGGTGAGTAGTAATAGAATGTTAGTGGTCTAAGTTCTATTGTACAAACTTCGATTCTTTCTATAGTGAATTCAAGATTATCTTGAGGATAACTAGGTTAAATCCTCCCTAGGTTTTTTACCGGTTTAGTTTTCCTGAGTCATCATATCATTGTGTTATTTATTTTTCCGCTACTATGCATGATATGATTGTTTGATTGTGATAACCTAGATCTGGAATTTAGACCAAGTAATAACTTGGCTTGTTAATTAGGTTAATCCAATTGTGTTTTAAGGGGTTTAAAAACAAACAACTTATCCCCTTCCGCTTCCTTCCGTCAGCTTCTTATCAGCCTATGCATTCTGGTCATTTCATTCAGGTGTCATTGATCTCAAGGCGCAGCCGTCGGCCTTGAGGTGGGACTGTCATTTATGTCTATGAATGTACAAGTAAGACCAACGAGTTTATTAGGACCGTTGACTTTGCCTTATGTGAACGAGTTTACCAAACTTTTAGACTTATCAATAAGAATATGAAAATGTTGATGTTTAATATAAAATAGTTAAACATGGAAATAAAATTTGGTTTTTGATAAATTCTTTGTCATATATAATAACATATCTTAAAAGTTAAACAATCACATCGTTGATAACAATATCGAGGTTCAGTAAGTTGAAATATTTTGGTAAAAGTATTTTTTTACACGTTTTTTTACACGTTTGAATACACAAATTATATAGCTTTTAGAGTAATTTTATTTTGTACAATATATGAGATTGGTTTAAAAGATGCATCTGTAATATATAGTATAATACACAAATTATGTAGCTATAGATCACCATAGGTTATAGCAGCGGTTTTAGGAATCGCTGGTATAGAAAACATCTATAGCAACAGTTCTATAAACTGCTGCTAGAGAATTAAAAACCGCTAATACACACAACTTTACCTTTTGGAATTAATTATTTATACCAACAGTTATGTAACTGCTATTATAGATTTTTTAGTAGCAGTTCATAGAACCAATGCTAGAGAATTAAAAATCGCTAGTACACACAACTTTACCTTTTGGAATTAATTATTTATACCAATGGTTATATAACTGCTATTATAGATTTTTTAGTAGTAGTTCATAGAACCGATGCTAGAGAATTAAAAACCGTTGATACACACGACCTTTCCTTTCGGAATTAATTATTTGTACCAACGGTTATGTGACCACTCCTGTAGATTATTTAGCAGCAATTCTATTAGCAACAATTCATAGAATTGCTGCTAGAGAATTAAAAAAACCGCTAGTACATAGGGCCCTTCTTTTTAAAATTAATTATTTATACTAGTGGTTATGTAATTGATGCTATAGATTCTTTAGTAGCAGTTCTATAAACCGCTACTAAACAAAATTAAAAATGTTTGTATACGCTTCCCTTATTTCTAGCATAAATTATTTTTAACAACGATTAGATATTCTTTAACAACAGTTTTATAGAACACTGCTATAAAAAAAATAAAAAATAAAAAAAATAAAATAAACTACTAGTTCTCCCATTCGTACACTTTGTTATAAATTAGTTATTGCAGCAAAAAACAACCGCTACTGTAGGCTCCATACAGGAGCAATTATAAAAACTGTTACCGAAGGTATAAACTTTATTGAATATTACAAAAATATTTTTTTAATTAAATTTTTCCCTGAAAATTAATGATATAACATGTTTGAAATGTTATTAAAATCCACAATTCCAAAAATCAAAGTAATAAAATAATTGCAAATAGTTAATAATATTGATCCAAATGAAGAAATAAAACTTTACAATTCGAAGTTTGGAATCACAAATATATTAATAAAAGTATAAACAATATTTTTTGGTACTTAAGATAAGACAAGGATAAAATAATTGTAGACAACCTACAATAAAAACTAAGACTATAAATATTCCCTTTGAAGTATGCCAAAAGTCACTCCAGCATGAAACTTGGTCTCCCTTTATATTCCAATGTATTGTCTTAGTTTCCTGGAATACAATAAACTATATATTTGCATTAGTGAAAACTATATATATAGGCAAATCTGCGAGAATATATCAAATAGCTATAGGAAAAAAAATGATGACAAATACATATCTTCTCATGTGCATTATTTTTATTGTATTACCTCTAAACCAAGAGTCAACAAGCTTAGCATAATCTTGGCAATTTATTATATTTGGAGCCTCAGCCACTATTTGTGTTGCAGTTTTTGACTTATCAAAGTGCTTTGCTTTCAAAGCATGCTTCCAATTCCTCCATTGATCACCCAATCTCTTTAATTTATGACGCTTGATTATCTCTCTTGCAATCTCATCTTGGGGGATGTAAAACTTTGATTGAAACACAAATGCATATATATAAAAAATAAATAAGTAAAAACCATAACCACTACGTAGAAGCATTCTTTCTATTTAAAAAAAAAAAAAATATATATATATATATATATATCTATGTAGAAGCATTGAAATTCTTAAAAAAAAAAGCATAATATATGTTACTAAAATTTTAATACCTCAATTATATTCCAACAATTTTCTTTGTAGTCATTTGGCATTGTACGCCAACTAACAACATTAATAGGACATAAGTGAGGGTTTGTTGCGACAATCTGTATAAATTGATTAAACCTACAGCTTTCATGTTTAGTAGGCTAGAAATAATGGTCAAAAGACAACTTAAGTTTGTTTATGCAAAAAAAAAAGTAGTCAACACCACAATCATACTTTTAATTAAGTGTTACATGCTACAAGGACTAAAAACATAAGTAATCATATTCATAGGTTGCTATAATCATATTCATAAGACATTTTGGGTTTTTTTTTTTACAAAAAAATTTAGTAACTAATCCTAAAAAAAGATTGATTTTCACTAATATTTGATTAAATTAGTATATATTCATGAAATTTAAGAATCACATGCACATATTCAAAGCCAAAACTAAGCCTCAATTCAGTCATTACTCATTTTATTAAAAAAATGCTAAATCTCAATAGATCAAAAAAAAAAAAATCAAATAATTAATTAAAATTATTTTATTCTATTTATATGCTATATAATATATTTATTTATTTAATAAAAAAATGCATAATAGTTTAAAAATCTTGATGTTTACCTGGGGAGTAATGGATAAAAACCATACATTCAATCACTCTTCAGTCTCCACTCTCTTAGATTTGGAGGAAATAGCAAATTCTCTGAGAAAATTGTAAAAAAATATTGGAGATTAAGAAAATTGATGAAATGAGAGAGAGAGAGAGGTTAAAAACTCACCTATGAGTTGTTGTTACAACTCCGTCAACAAAAGTTTCTTTTTTTTTTTTTTTTTTTTTTTTTTTTTTGAGGAGACTAAAACTCTTTTAATTTTTCCTAAGCAATTATTGGCAGCTACAGGTTTTATTTTTTAATTAACATGGTGGGTAACTACAATTTTGAGATAAAGATGAAGAAGGCCAGTATTAGAAACCAAGATAAGATAAGGACTCTTAAAAAGTTAAAAATAAAAATACGTAAAGTCCAAGATGAGATAAGGATTCAGTGGGTTAATAAAAAATAAAATAAAAAGGAAGTAAAAAATTACGCTTATTTGGGATAAAAAAAGGACATGAATTTCACTTTCCAATACACGTTTATTTGGAAAAAAAAAAAACACTTCCAACACACGTTCATTTGGGAGGGGAAAAAAAACATGTAAAAAAAAACTTCTAGCACACACGTTTATTTGGGAGGGAAAAAAATAAAAAAGAAATTGAAAATCTTTCCAATTTGTAGGGTTAGAACCCACCATCTCAAGGTAAGTGTCAGATTCAGTGGGTTAAAAAAAAAAAAAAGAAGTGAAAAAATACGTTTATTTGGGAGAAAAAAAAGGAATATGAATTTCACTTTCCAATACACGTTTATCTGGGAGGGAAAAAAAAAAAAAACACACTTCCAACACACGTTCATTTGGGAGGGGAAAAAAAAAAACACATAAAAGAAACTTCCAGCACACACATTTATTTGGGAGGGAAAAAAATAAAAAAGAAATTGAAATTTTTTCCAATTGGCAAGGTTAGAACTAAGGTAGTGAATCTCGTATCGTACCGGCCAGTATTACCGGCAATTTCCATACCGGCACCTACTTCGGTACAGAAATGCCTGTGTTTCATGCCGGATTAAATACCGGTCTTACCGGGTTGATCCGGTCATACCGGACCAAATACCGCCGGTAATTTCCATACCGACACCTACTCCGGTACAGAAATGCCTGTGTTTCGTGCCGGATTAAATGCCGATCTTACTGGGTTGATCCAATCATACCGGACCAAATACCGGATTCCGGTCGATAAATGCATACCCGACCCGAAAAAAAAAAAGAAGAAGTTTACTATCAGATCTAAAAGTCGCTCTCCCTCCTCTCAATAACTTACTGGATTAGCGTCAATCACGTCGCCTACACAGTAAACATGCTTCTTTGTCACCCTCACCTTGTTGATCTATCTCCCTTCTTCGTCGTTGTCTTTTTCTTATTCATTTGGTCTGCTCCACTAATTTATTTCCTTCTTTATTTTTGTTTTATACGAGTCTTAATTTATGTGCTGCTTGCCATGTGAGTGTGTGACTGGCGTGAGTGTGATTCTACTGACCCCTCACGTAATGGGTAAATTTTTTTTGAATTGAAGTGAATGGTTAAAAAGCTTTCTTGGGACTATAAGCTATAGCTGTCCGCCACTCTTGTTTCTTTATCCTTTATATCAATATTATAGGCTTGTCAAATAAAGACTAGTATTCTGACACTAGTATCATTATTATTATTATTATGTTTGGAAAGACACTAGTATCATTATTATAGGCTTGTCAAATAAACACTAGTATTCTGACACTAGTATCATATTTATCATTTATATCATTTAAACACTAGTATTCTGACATAATGGGAAATCTATTAGTATTAACTATAATTTAAAGAATTTGAAAAATTAAAATAGTTTGTGACACCTACTAATTAATAAAAATATAAAATACATAAGCATATATATAAATTTTTTATTATAAATAATATATTTAGCATTTATCACTATATTTTATAGTCGAAAGAAACTTAGGCCTTGTTTGGATTTTAGGAAACTCATATCTCATATCTCATATCTCACAAAAATTGAGTTTTGTTAACTCATATCTCAAAATTCGTGGGCCCCACATACACAATGTTTGTTTGGCTTCTTTTCCATATGTGAACTCAGTTATCATATCTAAAAATTGTGGAATATGGGATATGAGTTTTGGAAACTCCACCGGGCTGTTTTTTTTTTTTTTTTTTTTGAGTTTTGAGTTTTGTTCACTCAATGGCATTTTGTGTAATTGTTGGACTACTTTGGGTCCCACAACAGTGTTTAGTCAAATCACACAGCAGACCACTGAAATAAACCAACGACACTTTTCTTTATTTTCCCAACTACCTTCAGCCCAACCCTTCACTACACCACTTTTCTATCACTTTCTATTTTCTTTCTCCCAAACCCACAACACAGCAACAAGTCTGAAGCGCCGCAGCATAGCACGCACTGATCTCTGAAGCGCGTCTCTCCGCCGATCAGTTTTGCTCTGTCAACTGCATTTTTCTTTTCCGGTGAGAATATTCAGCCCCTCCATCTTTTGGGTTTTATTTTGCTATTTTTTATTTTTTTCATGTTCTTCCATTTTTTGTGTTATGTTTACTAAGAACTTGAGGAATGGCTAGGAATTTATTTATGCCTCTTTTTTTACTCTCTACTCAAGTATAATACCTATTTTTATGCTTCGTGTGGGTTTCTGGAGTTCGATATGAGGGACGGATCTAACGCAGTGGAGGTGGAGAAGTGAGGGGCAGAAAATGAGAGGCGGAGTGAGGCTTTGAAAATCTCAAGATCAGTGGTGAGAGAGTGGAGACGTTGCTGTGTGCTCAGAGAGTGTTGAAGTTGGGGAGAGAGTGCTTTTGTTGTGGAAAGGTTGTGAAGAGAGGAAAGAGAGAGCCAACGCGGGACGGGCTTGTGACCGTTCTGTGCACCTGTGCTGGGAAGTGATTTTTGTGGGACCGGTGAATGACATAAAGGTGAGTAATGGAATTGAAAAATTCATTGAAATGTTTCACCCAAACAGCCCACAAACTGAGTTATAGATATTTGAGTATTTTTAAGTGAAGAGTGATGAGTTATGAGTGATGAGTGATGAGTGATAAAAATTGAGTGATGAGTGATGAGTGAACAAAAAAAATAAACCAAACAGGGCCTTAGCCATTCTTGATATAACCAATATGAATTAATATTTTAATTTTAATTTTTTTATATGTTTTATTATTCTATATTTTTATAATATAAAATTATTTTTAAAAATTATTTTATTTCTTTATATTTTTAATCAAGATTGGTTATTTGTACAGAATGTGGCAATTTGTATTTGCGGGTCGGGTTTGTGTCTTGTCGAGCCATGAGTATTAAGTTATATGGGTTAACCTGAACTTGACTTGTTTAGTAAATGTGTCAAGAATCCTCAATCTGAACACAACCTGTTTATTAAACAGGTCAACCCGACCCGACACATTTAACTTGTTTAATTAACAAGTTATGTAAAAGTCAATGCAAATGAGCCATTTTTAATAACCTATTTGATTAACAGGTCATACCTAACCTATATAGAGATTGTCATACCCACAATCTTCTACACAATCCATTGTGATTTTCCTCAACTCCTACCTCTCTATATCCAAATCCTTGAGAGATTGATAGCCCAAACACTTACCACACCCATTTTGAGTGTAAAGTGAGGTTTTGGAGTTGCTGGGAAGCATTGGAAGAAGCCATTTGTTTGGTGGATGCATTCGAGCTGAATTGCGTGATCCAAAAAGCTAAAAAGGACAATGCTTCGTCAAGTCAATTAATAGCAAGAGCTTAGAGGGCTCAAGTACATTGAGTAGATAAGGCTTGGAAGGTCTTTTGTTATTCGGGTACTCCAACTCATTCTCTAGTAGATCGGAGAGGTTTTTCATCAAGTTCTTCGGTTTCCTCTTCGATAACACATTGACATGTCATCTTGTGTTTGCATTCTTCTTCCTAGTCTTTTAGCTTTCATTTTACTGATTGATATATGATGAATATGGTTTAGAGTAGTTTATTGTTTGTTTGTTCGCATTTACACTATTCCACACTTAGTTTAAGTTAGAGTAAAATTAACCAAGCCGTAGTTGTAATTTGGGGGTCTAAACAGTAGGAATGACAATTTTTACCCGACCCGCGGATACCCAGCCCGGCCCGGCCCTAATGGATCGAATTTTACCCGATCTGATTAAAAATAGGGTTAGGTTTGGGTTTTTTTTTTTTAAGAAAAAAACCCGAAACGGGTCCGGGTCGAGTCCAAGGTTTTACAAAAACCCGGCCCGACCCGGTTATATATATATATATATATGTATAATTACTATAATAACCTCTTATATATATATATATATATATATATATATATATATATTGTTATAACCCTCACTAAAATGCCTCACCTCACACACAATCTCTTCAAACTTCAGAGTCGCCTCTCATTTCTCTCTTCAACTCACTTTCCTTTCCCACTCTCACTCACTCTCCTCTCATGTCTGTCGCCGTCAGCCTCTCTCATGCTCTCAACCTCTCGGTCTCACTCTCTTTGCCGAAGAAGATGAAGACGAAATCCTAAGATTCTCGCCGCAAAGATTCTCGGTCTCACTCTCTCATCTCACTCTCTTTGCCGAAGAAGATGAAGACGAAATCCTAAGATTCTCGCCGCAAAGATTCTCGGTCTCACTCTCTCATGCTCTCATGTTCTTCTTCCATTTTTTCTTTTTTTGATTAGTGGGTTTGGGGGTTTAGATTCTCTTTGTTTAACTTGTGGGTTTGGGGATTTAGATTGTGTTGTTAAGATTTGATGTTCCTTGCATGTACTTGTTTTAGATTTTGATTTCAAATGTATTTAGTTTCTGTGAATAGTTTGATTTCAAATGTATTTGGTTTCTGTGAATAGGAAATTTGAATAGGTATGGTGGATTTGATTTGAGATTCATTTGGATTTGTTGTTTGTGCTGCATTGCTGCTGTGATTCTTTTTTCTCAAGAAAACATTTTTTTTTAATTGATTGGGCTTCAAATTTTTTTTTTGGCTGGGCCATGAATTGGGCCCAATCCCTTAACGGGGCCCGGCAGGGCGAGTTTGGGCCCTGGGAAAAAAACTAGTTTAGTAAACGGGCCGGGTCCGAGCCATGGGTCTTGGCCCGCGGGTCGGGTTCGAGTATGGAAAAACCCGGCTCGAACCCGACCCATTGCCATTCTTGCATTTTCACACAAATTCGAGCTTTCACCATAAATGCAACATGATAAGTTGGCGCAGTTCATTTAATGTGAAGAAGATGTTTACTTTCTAAGTAAGCTTCCTCCAACCTTCACTTGGGGAAATTATTGTTTCTCAGCCAGATAGTATCTTAGGTGTAGCCTGATAGCCTTCATTTGCCTGTTTACATTTTTGCGCCTGTCCTCTTCCTCGACACAGGCTTTTTGTTCAAACCTTCCTTGGGTTGGTCTTATCGGAATTCTAGATGATGGTTTGTTTTCAGACACGTCTTCTCTGGGCTAATTCCCTTGACCTCTGGGCCAAAATGCTTGGTTTGAGCCCATTCCCTTTCCTTAGTACATAATTGGGCCTCTTTGGGCTCAACCTAGGCCCAATCCTCTTTGATTTTTCCTTCCCCCCCCCCCCCCCCCACCCACATTAGTAATTTCATTTGCTTCTCAATAATGCACTTAAAGTTTTGGTTTATAATTTGAAGACTTCATTAGTTATATTGGAAGTTTTTTGGCCCTAGCCTTTAGACCAATGTCGATGTTAGTAGTTAGGTGTCTCCTAACAAAATTTGTTATATTATAAAAATAAAAAGCCTAGATCTCACCATGTTGCACTTGGCCTTAGTATGGTCAAAACCCATGGCAACAACTCAACAATAAGGACAACGGATTTTGAACAACGGAATTTGCCCACCTCCATATAGTTACGTTATTATTTTTTTTAATGAGTAATTTTAATCAAAAAAACAAACTATCATATTATTAGATTTTTATATTGGTCATTATAAATTATTTTATTTTTATAAGATTTTGGACTAATTTTTCCCAAAGTTATGACAGAAATATGGTACAAGTTAGTTTTAAGGCTGAAAAAATTGAGTATGTTGATAACATAATCAATTTTTTTTCACACTCCATATTTTATAGTCTTGAGAACTAAAATTATTTGTTCTTATCTATATTATCTATTATAAATAGAAGAAATTATCTATTTCCATAAAAAATAAAATAAAAATTATTTGTTTCACCAAAAAAAAATAATTTCTTACATAAAGCATGACCCACGTAATAGCCTGAAGATTATTTTGCTCTTCAATCGTTAGCAATCTTCATTTTGAAATAGATGTCTATCCAAAACTAATATTTATCCTATTAAAAAAAATATATCTTAAAAAAAAAAAAATTTGTGTAACCAAAGGTTTGAAATTCCCTTTTATCTGTGATACCCAAATCTTAGATATATTTTGGCGCGTATTCTAAAAAAAAAAAAAATAGATATATTTTGGCGCGGGCGTGAAATATTGCTTTGCCTTGCTTTCACTTCTCTTTTGTCTCTCTTAACTGTTTGTCTTTCACTTCTCTATCGCAAGGAGGAACTAATATTTCAGAAGGTTTGTAATTTTTTCATCAATTTTTTTCTTCTTTCTAATGTCATAGATTGTACAGAGGTAGTCAAAGTATGCTAATATTAAGATAGTTGGGTCTAGCCTTACTCTGTATACTAGGTTTAGTCAAATAAAAGTTTCTATCATTTTGGATTCCCAAAAAAAAAAAAAAAAGACTTATTTTAATGAAGGTGGTATGGTGTTTTCGGTTAAACATTGTTTGTATGCCGTTTTGATTTATATGCTTTACATCTACTCATTGAAGTCTCTTGGCCTTGATGTCAATCATGAGAAATTGGCTTACAGATGTAATTGTGTATGGGTTTGATGAATAAAGAAGATTCGGTCAATGCAATAGAGTAGATTTTAAAAATAAAACTATAACTACACAAGGAAAATCCTTCACACTCTCTAATCTTACCGCTAGCATTTGCTAAGTTGTTTCTTTCACCAGCCCGCATGAAAACTTGCTGTGTACACAAAACCATAAATAGTATTAGTTCTATGTAACCCCATAATACCAATTATCTGAAAAAGCATTCTTATAGGGTGATAAATTATTTGTTAGGTTTGCGTTATTGCTATACATTCCTTGTTGGATTTATGTATAATGAATATGTGATTTGTGTTGATAATTATCTATATTGATATTTTTCTAAATAGATATGGGAAAGAAACGGATTCGTATAGTTAATGCTGAAATTGAACCACAGCCACAAGACCCATCACATAGGTCATTAGGGCCTAATCAGTCACAAGACACACTACCTCTTGATCATTCACTTGGCCCATCAGCTAATCAATCAAGTGTCCTATTAGTGCCTCAACCTCAAGCAGATGATAATTCAGATGAGGAATCTACAAATATAGAAGTTCAAATTACAGGTATTATGAAATAAAATAAATATGTTTTATTGTAGTCATTTTTCACAAAAAAATCTTAATTAAAAGTATGCTTTTGTTGTTGACCACATTTTTTTGTTTTTTTTTTTTTTTTGTTTTTTGTTTTTTTTTTTTGTATAAATAGATCATGTAGGTGTACATAGCACACGTGGGATAACACGTATGTCTGAGATATGGAATTTAATTGATGGAAAAAAGGTGCAGTTATCTTTTAATGGCTGTTTTCAGCCAGTGGAACATGAAGGTATTATTTTTAATCGATTTGTGGGCATTGTTGCAAGAAAGCCTAACTTATGTCCAATTAATTATCTTAATTGGCATAAAGTGCCTAATGACTACAAAGAAAAATGTTGGACTATTATTGAGGTATTAAAATTCTAGTACCAAAAGCTATATTTATTTCTAAAATTTTAAATGTTTCTTTCATGTGGTTACATTTTTTTTTTTTTTTTTTTTTGTATTTGTATTTGTATTTGTATTTGTGATTCAGTCAAAATTTCACATTTCCAAAAATGAGGAAGAAAAAAAGATCATCAAACATCTGACTTTAAAGGGTTTGGGTGAAAAGTGGAGGAATTGGAAGTGTGCCTTGAAAGCAAAGCATTATGATGAGTCAAAAACTGCGGCAGGGATAGTAGCTGAGGCCCCAAGTACAGTGAATCGCCAAGATTTTGCTACACTTGTAAACTTTTGGTTTAGTAAAGATGGACTGGTATAAATAACATTGTCTTATACATTATGACATCTAATGCTTTGTTAGAACACTTATTCATAAATACAAATGAAAAGAAAAGTGAATTAACTTTAATTTTAATTTGTGTGTTTTTATGTTGAATGTAGGAACGTAGTAGGGCTGGTGAGAAAGCCAGTAAAAAGAAAAAAGATGTACACACTGCAGGATCAAAATCTTATGCACATCATGCCTTTGATATGGTAATTACACAGTTAGTACTTGGAAATAGGACTGGGAAGGATTTGACCTAGCTATCCTCAAGGTAAACTTGAATCCACTATGTGAAAGAATTGAAGTTCATACAAAAGGACTTACAAGCTCCCCGCTTGACTTCCTAATGCTACCCACCAGTAGAACTTACTAACACAACCACGTGCAAGCTCCGAATCCACGGACTCCTTCTTTCTTGGATTCTCTAATCAGCTACAAGCACCCACGCTTGATATTCTTTAAGCTTCTATGGTCGCAACTGAGTTGATCATCAAGATGTTGAAGTAATCTCTACCTTGAAAATCCTAAGCTTTGTGTAAAGGAAAGCTCCTCTAGATCTCACAAGAGATTTACACAAAACAGCAAAGTATGAGTAACAACTCAACTGGAGCAACACTAAAAACGTGGCTAGAGTTTTTCTTTATATACTTAGGGTAAAAACAGAAAACCCAAAACGTTTAATGAGTTAGGGCTGAGCTGGAATATTCTGCAGAAAAACATTCTGCCCGAGATTCGATCGATCGAGTCTTTCTTTCGATTGATCAAGCCAGGCCGAAATGCACCAATGCATCTGCAGCCTCTCGATTCCAACTTTACATGAAAGACCCAACTTTGAGTAAGTTTAAACAAAACTAAACAACCTGTTTTGATCATAGTTTGCCAATAATACAAATTAGAGTTCTAAATATATAAAATCCTAAATCTTTAGAATCTAACAAACTTCCCCTTTGGCAATCCGTGACAAAACACAAATACTAAGCTCAAAGTTTACAATTGAAAAGCAATTTACAAAAAATAATGCTCATAAACCAAAATTCAATCCTAACTACTATCCATCAGTTGCAAGTGTAGACAGCAGCTCAATTGAATCAACCTATTTATTCCCTGAAACACTAAACAAAACGCATAAACGCATGTGTGACAGAAAAACAATATATAAACAGGTATAACATTCTTGTATGATTCACACAACACACAATAAAGACATATATCAAATGAATAACTCATAGAATATAAATCAATAAACAGTGAATCCAAAGAAAAAAGAATAAAAAAGAAAACATGTATATCAATCAATGTTACTCCCCCTAATATGAATATCCAAAAAAAAAAATGATATACAAGGTGAAGTGCCTAAATACAATCTAACCGCTCCACAAGCTCCTCAAAACAACAAAAACTCTCCCTAACTACAAAACTCCTCTACAAACTCTACTTCCCCTTTTTGTGATGGAATGCCAAAGAGCAATCACAAGCCATCATCAAAAGGAGGTGGTGAGGGTGAACGAAGATGTGCTAGATTAGCTTGCAACGCACGGATCTCATCAAGCACATCCACCAAAATCTGACTATGAGCCGCCTGAATGGTCATGACAGTCTCCAAAGTATGATGGATATCAAAGTCATCCGATGGAGGTGAAGGAATAGCAGCAGCAGCATCATCAGGATCAGGAACATCCTCACCAGAAGGACCTGTAGAAGAAGAGGGAGGAGGTGCGGACCCAGAAGGTGTAGACCTAGGGTGTTTAGAACCAGCTTGAAGGTGAGCAGCCCTCTGTCTAAGAAAAGACACACCTATAGACCAATGACATGCACAGGCTCAGAGGAGGGGAAACCACTAAGATCAAGATAAATAAGAACCCTATGAATAAAAATAGGATGAACAAGGGCATGAGAAGAAGATGAACTCCTATACACTTCGTTCAAAGAACGAAGAAATAAATGGGGAAAACTGATAGAAGCATCAGTAACTAGAGCATACAAAAATACACACCTCTCGAGAGGAATGGTGTGCAGGTGAGAAATGGGCCAAAAGCAGTGACATGCTATCCTAAAGAAAAGATAGTGTAGCTCAGAAAGCTCAGCAGTGGTGATCCTAGGATCAAAACCCCACTGGATAGATGACCTAGTGATGTAAGACATGACATCACTCAAAACTGGAGACTCATCATAAGGGTAGATAGGGTGCTGGACCAAGGGTACCCCTAGAGCATTAGTCATTACTGTAGGAGTAATGGTGTACTCTACACCTCGTATTCAACTCTTGACTAAAGTGTTGGAATCATAGACGCGGATCGAGATGTTCGAGTAGAACTCTCGAATCAAGGTAGCAGGTGGAGGAGGATCAGAAATATCCACTAAGGGTAACTAGCCCCTACGCTTTAAGTTTGCCTTAATGGCAGGATCCAACTCATCTAGAATGACAGACCGCTCAGACCAAATCTTACGCTTAAGGTTCAGCTTCTCAAAGATCTCCTGGTTTTTCTCACGAGGAAATTTCTCACGGTCAAAGGATGGAGGGGAAGGAGTAGGTGAAGGGACAGACCTACGAGCCCTAATTTTCCTAGGCATGATGCTAAGGAAAGGACAGAGACACAAAAGAAAACCAATAGAGAAACAATAAAAACCAAGGGTAGACTGCAAGTTAGCACCAAAAAAATATAGACAAAAAACTATATGATGCATGAACAGTTAAAATGACATGATGCATGTATTAAAGCAGTAAACAAAGTTCAATTTTAAGTTCAATTTCACAAAATTGGCTTGAGCATAGAGTTTCTAACTAAAAACCCCAAAAATTTGAAAACCACTTGTAAAATTTTGAAACACATCGATGAAGTAAGCATTACAAAATACAATCCATAGATTATAATGCCTAATTACATCCAATCAACAAGCCAATTTTATCAAATTCAACCTAATTGAACAAAATCCCCAATTCGGAACAATTATAAAGCTTAGAATTTTCAATTCTCCACAAAACCCAAAATTGATCAAATTAAACTATCAAGAACATGTTTATAGCTTGTCCCCATAAAAACCCATTGATCAATTTCACAAAATTGGGCTTGAAACATCAAAAATCCCAAAAAGAGAGAGGTTCGAAAATGCATGAAAAATGCAAATAAACTAAAAAATGAGGGGCAAAAGAGACTTACCGGCTTGAGGAAAGAGAAATCTTGCAAAAATTTTGGAGGAAAACGACAAAAAATCGCTGTAGATCCTTGCCTAGTCGGAGAGAGAAAAGAAGGTTTGAAAAAAAACTTTTGAAAAAGTAGTGGAATTAGTCAAAGAGTACTGTTTAAAAAACCTGATTCATGACTTTCGATTGATCAAAAATTACATTTGATCGATCGAATCACTCCGAAAGTTTTAAAAAGAATTTTAAATATTTTCGATTAATCGAAAAACAGAATAGATCGATCGAAACAGGCAGCGGATCATAGTATTTTGAGAAAAAATTCCAGTTTTGAAAAACTCAAACCAATTTTTGAAAATAATTCCTCAAAGCATTAAAATCAATGAAACACAATGCATGAGTATGAGATGAAATGGAATGCTTTTTCAAAAAAACCCAAATTTGTAATCCCAGTTTCTCCAAGGTAAAGTTTTAGCTAGTTCTTCCTTTAAATTCACAAGCAAAAAAACGTTTTGCATAATACTCAAGGTATTTTTCAAACTTGGCTGGTCAGACCAAAAACACACACAATAACATGTACAGTGTTTAGCAAAGAGTAACTTGTGTAGTGTGTGCAAACTAGCAAAAGCTTGAGATACATGTGAGGTGATATGTGAATAGAAATCAATCACAAAGTCTACAAAATTCATCACACAGAATTTAAAAGAGACTATCACCTAAAGAGTTAAATCATATAACTCCCCCATCTCCTAGAATAAAAGCTTGCAATCATGTAAGTTTCTTAAATTTTTGCCTCATAATTATATGAGATGACATCAAGCATAATAATACACACCAATTTTAATTATGTGAGATGACATCAAGCCTAATAGTACACACCAATTTTGGGCATTAAGCAATTAATAGAGGCTACACCTTATGTTCTTTTTGTGCATGTGCTACACTTTCTCGAGCATAAAATCTTATGATATGCACTAAGGTATTCATGATTGGCTAGTGAATAGTGGTGAGATGATTATTTATGCATTTCTTAAAAGGATCAAGTCCGACAGTCAAATAACATGTGACTTCAAGATCAAGACAAAATGATCAAAAACCATAAACATCTTTCCCACACAACATGTATTACAAAGTTTCAACTAGAAAAGTGCAATAAATAAGCCCATCAAAGCTAAACAAGGTACATAAACTTGTTATGTAAAGATAATATGGCCAATCCTTGATTATAAATCCAAGATGTGAAATACAAAACACACAATTCTTTTTGGTTTTAAGAATTATATGACCAAAAGCAAAAAAGCACATATTATGCTAAATGAACAATGCAAATGCAATGCATGACAATGCTTAACTAAGCTATAGAAGGTACACAAACAAGAAATATCAATTTCTTAATTAACCCATGAGTACATGTACAAACTAGTACATACTCACACAAAATCAGAAATAGCTTAGCACAAACTATTTAAGTTTCTCCACAATGTCAAGCATGTTCTAAATCAAGAGAGAGATATCATAATTCATGTAATCCTCAAGAAAAATAAAACAAGATTCAAAATAAAATATTTTTGTCTTTTTGAAAATTTTTCAATGTTTTTGGATTTTTTTTAATTAAAAAAAACTAAAAAAATAGAACAACCAAAAACAAAAATAAGACATGTCCACAAACAATCGAAAGAATTAATTCAGGGACAAGTCAGCAACACTCACCTTGGAGAATCTTTTCTCACCTATCTAGCACAAGTCTTTGGCTTTTCAGGTGAAAATCCATGTGAAGCAGAGTGTATTTGAGGGATTACACCAATTTTCTGAGAGAGACTGAAATCCTGCAAATTCCTTTCACAAGCCAACAAGTATAAATTTTTCAAAAGCATATGAAACAATTTATTTGGACTTATGGCCGGAAAAATATCATCACATATCCTAGATTGAAACATAAAATGCTTAAATTTTAATTTATGACAATTAGGATGAATGTGACCACGGACACCACAAAAGTGGCAAACAAAAACAAGTTTAGGAACATCAGTATTCCTAGTGGCAAATCTAGTATCAGATTTTGGTTTTTGCCTCAACACAGAACAATTTGGTCTAATATGACCAACAACACCACAAAGGTGACAAGTAGGCACAAAAACAGATTTCTTTTGCACACTAGTAGCAGGTTTAGACGTAGGTTTAGAAACTTCAGCGTTAACATCAGAACTTTTACCTTTGTCTAACCTAGCAAAATAAGCATTTTCTTTATTATTCCTCTTGAAAGGAGGGATATAAATTTTCTCAGTCTTAGGCTTAAGAGAAACAGAAACACTTCTGTTATCAACAGCAGGCTTGGTATTAGTCAAATTTTCAATTTTAGTTTTAGATTCAACTAACTCTTGTTCCAAGCTTTTCATCTTCTCATCTTGAGAGGAAAGTTGATTTCTCAAAAATTCATTCTTTTTATTAGACTCATCTAATCTCACAATCAAATCCTCCTTTTCAAGATTAGCCAATTTTAACTTTTTTTTGAATTTCTTAGAAATTTTCAAAGATTTAGATAATTCCTTACGAAGAGTTTCAAAAGCATCAAAAAAATCAACAGAAACAATAGTGTCCTTTTTATTCAAAGCATCATAGGCATCAATAAAATCAGCAGAAGCATGAGAAGAAACATGATCAGAAAGACACTTCAAATTATCCATGACAACAGGGGTCAAGGATCAGTTCAGAGATGAAAAGATCTACAATAGAAGAGCTACCTGCTCTGATACCACTTGAACGGTTTTAGACCCCTTAAAACAACCAGATTAACCTAGTTAATTAGCCAAGTGATTAACTTAGTCAATTTAAGCAATTCTAGGTTATCACAAACATACAATCATATCAAAAGAATAAAGCAGTGGAAATATAAAAGACACAATGATATGATCACCCAGGAAACCACACGGTAAAAACCTAGGAAGGATTTGACTTAGCTATCCTCAAGGTAAACCTGAATCCACTATGCGAAAGAATTGAAGTTCATACAAAAGGACTTACAAGCTCCCCGCTTGACTTCCTAATGCTACCCACTAGTAGAACTTACTGACACGACCACGTGCAAACTCCGAATCCACGGACTCCTTTTTTCTTGGATTCTCCAATTAGCTACAAGCACCTACACTTGATATTCTTTAAGCTTCTATGGTAGCAACCGAGTTAATCATCAAGATGTTGAAGTAATCTCTACCTTGAAAATCCTAAGCTTTGTGTAAAGGAAAGCTGCTCTAGATCTCACAAGAGATTTACACAAAACAGCAAAGTATGAGCAACAACTCAACTGGAGCAACACTGAAAACGTGGCTAGGGTTTTTCTTTATATACTTAGGGTAAAAACAGAAAACCCAAAACGTTTAATGAGTTAGGGCTGAGCTGGAATATTCTGCAGAAAAACATTCTGCCTGAGATTCGATCGATCGAGTCTTTCTTTCGATCGATCGAGCCAAGCCGAAATGCACCAATGCATCTGCAGTCTCTTGATTCCAACTTTACATGAAAGACCCAATTTTGAGCAAGCTTAAACAAGACTAAACAACCTATTTTGATCATGGTTTGCCAACAATACAAATTAGAGTTCTAAATACATAAAATCCTAAATCTTTAGAAACTAACAATTAATATATTTGTGATGCAGTTCAAAAAAGATGGGGTTGCACCAAATCGAGGGAAGCTATATGTAAAGCTTCACAAAAAAAAGGATGGGATGCCCGTTAATGAGGATGCAAGTGAGAAAATTGTATGTGTCATATTTTTTTAGTATAAGAACTTTATTTCTACCATTCTCCATTTTTTTTTAAACAAAATTTATAATTATTATCCTGATTCTTAGGACAAATTGAAGGAGTTAATAAGTCAAGGAGCTAGTGACTTGCCTGAAGGTGCAAATGGAAGTATAGCATGGTGTTCCACAGATGCGTTTTCTAAGGTAATGGGTAAAGAGAAACATGGTCGTGTGCGGGGTTTAGGATTCGGGTCAACTCCTTCTAACCGAAGTTGCTGAAAAAATCGCTGTTATGGAGGGATAAGGATAACTAGTGAAGAAGAGAGGTTGAAAGATGATAAGATACGTCGCTTGACAGATAAAGTATCAACCTTAGAAGATAAGTTGGCAATGGTTATGCAGCATATTCAACTCCCTACTAATACTGATTTACAGGTTATAAATATGTGATATATTCTTTATGCTTTACATGTTTTGTTAGGATAACTAAATTATGTTATTTTATATCTTTATATTATTGTTTTACTTCATAATTTAGGACAAAGATGTGGCTAGTGGTTCCCCTCATCAACAATCTCCATGGCATCCCTTTGCTGCAACTGATGAAATGGAAACCTGAAGTAAGTTTTATTTTATTTTATTGTATTTCTTTCTAATTGATAATTGATCAACTTTTTTATTTTTAAATTTTTGATTTAGGATTCTAACCAGAAAGAAAACTGTTAGAAATTTAGACCCCTAAAACACACACAGATTGCGTAGCCTAGATTAATTAGCCAAGTTGTTACTTAGTCAAATTAAGCAATTCTAGGTTAAAACAATCAAACAATCATATCAAGAATAATAATGCAGCGGAAAATAAATAACACAAGATATGATCACCCAGGAAACCACACGGTAAAAACCTGGGGAGGATTTGACCCACCGATCCTCAAGGCTAACCTGAATTCACTATGAAAGAATTGAAGTTCGTACAAAAGGACTACAAGCTCCCCGCTCGACTTCCTAATGCTACCCACCAGTAGAACTTCCTGACACGACCACGCGCAGGCTCCGAATCCACGGACTACTTCTTTCTTGAATTCCTCAATCAGCTACAAGCTCCCCGCTTGCTTTTCTTTTAATCTTCAATGGCAGCAACCTTGTTGATCATCAAGATGTAGAAAATATCTCTACCTTGAAAACCCTAAGTTTATGTGAAGGAAAGCTCCTCTAAGATCTCACAAGAGATTCACATAAACAGCAAATATGAGCAACAAAGACTTAGAGAGGTTTGGGTACAAAACCCTAAAAATAAAAGGAGGCACAAGAGGCACTCTAATCTCTCTCTCAGAAGTCCCAAAAACGTTCTAGGGTTTTCCTTATATATAGAAGTGTTTTACTTGAACCCCAAGACGTTTAAATAGAGTTTGGGCTGAACTGGAACTCTGCAGAAAAATAAATCTGTACGTGGTTCGATCGATCGAGTCTAATTTTCGATCGATCGAGCCTTACAGATTTAGTCCAATAAATCTGCAATCACTCGATTCCAGTTTTACAAATAAATATACTTTGAGCAAGCCTAAACAAGACTAAACAACCTGTTTTGATCATGGTTTGCCAACAATACAAATTAGAGTTCTAAATACATAAATTCCTAAATCTTTAGAACCTAACAATCTCCCCCTTTGGCAATCCGTGACAAAACACAAACTAAAAGCTCAAAGTTTACAAATAAAAGCCCATTACAAAAAATAATGCTCATAACAACAAATCCAATCTTAACTACTATCCATCAGTTGCAAGTGTAGACAGCAGCTCAATTGAATCAACCTGTATATTTCCTGAAACACTCAACAAACGCATAAACGCATGTGTGGAAAAAATACAAGTAAACCAAAATTAAATTCTTGACTTCACAAAACACAAAACAAAGACATATATCATGAAGAACTCATAAATATAAATCAATGAGTAGTGAACAAGAAACAGAAATAAAAACATGAGTAAACTAACTCTCCCCCTAAGTTAGATACAACAAAAAGTTTTTATTTTCTTCCCTTTTAAAAATAATTTCAACTCCCCCTAAACAGGACAAACATGATTCCCATTTTAAAAATAATTTCAACTCCCCCTAAACAGGACAAACATGATTCCCGTAAATCAATAATTTCTCCCCCTTTTTGTCACGTATTGACAAAGACAACTCGTACAAAGAGTAAACAGTCAACATACGCAATAAAGGATAAGAGAAAATAGAGAATCAAGGGGAACACAAAACAATTCAACTCTATAGAAAATAGAGACAGCTCCCCCTATGAACAACACAGGTAAAAAGAACTTTTCTCCCCCTATAAAAATAGGAAAAACAAAACAAGTTGTGGGAAAAACAGTTTTGGGGAAAAATAAAGGGGGTGGGGGAAAATCAGCAGCAGCAGCAGCATCACCAACAGGATCAGGAACATCCTCACCAGCAGGACCAAAGTGAAAAACTCACAAACCAATAGTTAAAAACTAAGGTGAGGATACACATGAAGAAAAATATTCTCTCTTTCAATAGAATGCAAACATGGCACTATGTGACCCATAAACAGTTGCATGAGTAGAGAAAATATTTGCACATTGATTATCTATCATATCTCTTAAGAAAAATATTTTCTACAATTCATACATAAAAATAGCATATACTAGAAAGTACGTAAGTCAAAAATTAATCAATCAATTTTTAGATCAAGTTGAGTACCCAAATTAGCAAAGTGTATGCATGCTATGTATGAAAACAATGAGAGATATGACTGCAAAACTGCAAAATGGATACAGAAATCAATGCAATGCATGTGAATCCTAAACACAAACCAAGGGAGACTGCAAGTTAGCACAAAAATCAATAGAATAAAATTCTATATGATGCATGAAACAATTACAATGCCATGATGCATGTACTAATGCAGTGAGCGATTAAGTTCAATTGAGATTAAATTGACAAAATTGGTTTGAGCATAGAGTTTCTAACAAAAACCCAAAAATTTGAAAATCACTTGTTGAATTTTTAAACAAATTGATGAATTGAGCATCACATAACACAACTCACAGAGTATAATGCTTAATTTCATCAATACAACAAGCCAATTTCATCAAATTCAACTCAATTTCACAAAAGCCCCAATTCGGATCAAGAACAAACCCTTTTTTAAAAACCTGATTCGCAACTTTCGATTGATCGAAAAATACATTCGATCGATCGAATGAAACAGTCATTTTTAAACAAATTAAAGCACTTTTTCGATTGATCGAAAAACACACTAGATCGATCGAATTGGGCAGAGACTCACTAAATTTTGAGAAAAATCACAGTTTTGAAAGACACAAACCTAATTTTGAAAAACAACTCCTCAAAGCATTAACCAAAGAAAGCAAAATGCATGAGTATGAGATGGAATGCTTTTTCAAAAACCCAAAATTTTGAACCCAATTTTCTCAAAACAAATTTCAATCATTCTCCCATTGAAATTTTATTAAGCAACCAATATGTTTTGCACAAATCTTAAGATATTTTCAAAATTTTCAAACTTGAAACACATTTTGCATTAAGATCAAGGAACTTTAATATTTGATGGCCACAACAAAATCACACACAATATAATGTACCAAGTTTAACAAAGAGTAACTTGTGTAGTGTGTGCAACTAGCAAAAGCTTAAGATGCATGTGAGGTGATATGTGAATAGCAATCAATCACAAAGTCTACAAAATTCATCACATAGAATTTAAAAGAGACTATCACTTAAAGAGTTACATCATATAACTCCCACATCTCCTAGAACAAAAGCTTGCAATCATGTAAGTTTCTTGCATTTTTGCCTCTTATTTGTATGAGATGGCATTCAGCCTAATAGTACACACCGGTTTGAATTAAGTGAATTGGCATCAAGCCTAATAGTACACACCAGTTTTAAATTAATTTGAGGCTACACCTTATATTCTTTTTGTGCATGTGCTACACTTTCTCGAGCACATAATCTTATGATATGCACTAAGGTGTTCATGATTGGCTAGTGAACAGTGGTGAGATGGTTATTTATGCCTTTCTCAAAAGGATCAAGTCCGACAGTCAAATAACATGTGACTTCAAGATTAAGACAAAGTGATAAACACCATAAACATCTTTCCCACACAACATGCACTACAAAACTTCAACTAGTAAACTGCAATAAATAAGCTTATCAAAGCTAAACAAGGTACATAAACATGTTATGTAAAGATAATATGGCCAATCCTTGATTATAAATCCAAGATATATAATACAAAACACAAAAATCTTTTTGGTTTTAACAAAATTTATAACCAAAAACAAAAAAGCACATATTATGCTAAATGAACAATGCAAATGCAATGCATGATAGTGCAAAACTAAGCTATAAAGGGTACACAAACAAGAAATATCAATTTCTTAATTAACCCTTGAGTACATGTACAAACTAGTACATACTCATTCAAAATCAAAAATAGCTTAGCACAAACTATTCAAGTTTCTCCACAATGTCAGGCATGTTCTAAATCAAGAGAGATATAACAATTCATATAATCCTCAAAAAGAAAAACTAGACACAAAATAAAATATTTTTGTCTTTTTGAAATTTTTCAATGTTTTTGGATTTAAAAAAAAAAAAAAAAAAAAAAAAAAAAAAAAAAAAAAACCTAAAAAACAAAACAACCAAAAACAAAAAACAAAACATGTCCACAAATAATTGAAAGAATTAAATCAGGGACAAGTTAGCAACACTCACCTTGGAGAATCTTTTCTCACCCATCTAGCACGAGTCTTTGGCTTTGTAGGTGAAAATCCATGTGAAGCAGAGTGTATTTGAGGGATTATACCAATCTTCTGAGAGAGACTAAAATCCTGCAAATTCCTTTCACAAGCCAACAAGCTCAAATTTTTCAAAAAATTATGAAACAATTTATATGGACTTATGGCAGGAGAAATATCATCACATATCCTAGATTGACATACAGAATGCTTAAATTTCATTTTATGACAATTAGGACGAATGTGACCGGAGACACCACAAAAGTGACAAACAGGAACAAATTTAGGAACATCAGTATTCCTAACAGCAAATCTAATCTCAGATTTTGGTTTATGCCTCAACAAAGAGCAGTTTGGTCTAATATGACCAACAACACCACAAAGGTGACAGGTAGGCACAAAAATAGATTTATTATGCTCTCTAACAGTAGGATTAGACTTAAGTTTAGAAATTTCAGCGTCTACATCAGAACTTTTACCTTTGTCTAACCTAGCACAATAAGCCTTTTCTTTATTATTCCTCTTAAAAGGAGGGATATAAACTTTTTCAGTTTTAGGCTTAAGAGAAATAGAAACACTTCTGCTATCATCAACAAGTTTGGTATTAGACAAATTTTCCAATTTAGCTTCAGCCTCAGCTAACTTTTGTTCCAAACTTTTCATCTTCTCATCTTGAGAGGAAATTTGATTTCTCAAAAATTCATTCTTTTTATTAGACTCATCTAATCTCACAATCAAATCCTCTTTTTCAAGATTAGCCAATTTTAACTCTTCCTTGAATTTCTTAGAAATTTTCAAAGATTTAGATAATTCCTTACGAAGAGTTTCAAAAGCATCAAAAAAATCAACAGAAACAATAGTGTCCTTTTTATTCAAAACATCACAGGCATCAATAAAATCAGCAGAAGCGTGAGCAGAAATATGATCAGAAAGACACTTCAAATTATCCATGACAACAGGGGTCAAGGATCAGCTCTGAGATCAAAAGATCTACAACAGAAGAGCTACCCGCTCTGATACCACATGTTAGAAATTTAGACCCCTAAAACACACACAGATTGCGTAGCCTAGATTAATTAGCCAAGTTGTTACTTAGTCAAATTAAGCAATTCTAGGTTAAAACAATCAAACAATCATATCAAGAATAATAATGCAGCGGAAAATAAATAACACAAGATATGATCACCCAGGAAACCACACGGTAAAAACCTGGGGAGGATTTGACCCACCGATCCTCAAGGCTAACCTGAATTCACTATGAAAGAATTGAAGTTCGTACAAAAGGACTACAAGCTCCCCGCTCGACTTCCTAATGCTACCCACCAGTAGAACTTCCTGACACGACCACGCGCAGGCTCCGAATCCACGGACTACTTCTTTCTTGAATTCCTCAATCAGCTACAAGCTCCCCGCTTGCTTTTCTTTTAATCTTCAATGGCAGCAACCTTGTTGATCATCAAGATGTAGAAAATATCTCTACCTTGAAAACCCTAAGTTTATGTGAAGGAAAGCTCCTCTAAGATCTCACAAGAGATTCACATAAACAGCAAATATGAGCAACAAAGACTTAGAGAGGTTTGGGTACAAAACCCTAAAAATAAAAGGAGGCACAAGAGGCACTCTAATCTCTCTCTCAGAAGTCCCAAAAACGTTCTAGGGTTTTCCTTATATATAGAAGTGTTTTACTTGAACCCCAAGACGTTTAAATAGAGTTTGGGCTGAACTGGAACTCTGCAGAAAAATAAATCTGTACGTGGTTCGATCGATCGAGTCTAATTTTCGATCGATCGAGCCTTACAGATTTAGTCCAATAAATCTGCAATCACTCGATTCCAGTTTTACAAATAAATATACTTTGAGCAAGCCTAAACAAGACTAAACAACCTGTTTTGATCATGGTTTGCCAACAATACAAATTAGAGTTCTAAATACATAAATTCCTAAATCTTTAGAACCTAACAAAAACCACTTGATATTTTCAAATGTTATTCAATAGAAGTATTGTAAATGGCAACATACTTTGTCTAATGGAGATATATTGTTTTTGATATTACAGGAAAGATGACAATATATTGGAGAAAAAAAGAGGGAGCATTGGAGCAGTAAAGAGGAAGCATATTTCACTGTTGTAGTGATTCTTGGTGATTAATGCTTTCAAAGGAGAATATTATGGCCTTAGTTTTTATTATCGCTTGCCAAATTAGTTTATGTTTGCTTGGATACCAAACTATATTGTTTTTATTGTTATGTGTCGAGATCACTATTTATTTTGGATTTTAAACAATATTATTGTCTGCAATTGCTTTGTCCATGTGAGTTTTTAAATTCTGAATTTGAAACAATATTTTCTTTGCTATCACGACTAACCTAACTTATTATGGGAGCAAACTTATGTCATTTTATTTTCAAATTTTTTATTAGACTAATACATAAATAGCATTATATGCGGTCCAATAGATTACCAATTGATTAGCAACTCTCTTTATGGTCAGAATGAGTAGAGAAGGTTAATTTCTCTAATGAAAAGCAGCAAACTTATTACTTATGAGTCATGTGTCTAGTACAAGATGTGTTGTTGCTTTACAGTCATTAACATGTGTTTCTCTATGTATTTAATAGTACTTCTCTATGTACAAGTTATGATAGTAATATGGTACAAGTTAATTTAAAGATTAAAAAATTGGTAACATACTCAATTTTTTTCCATATATTTTATAGTCTTGAGAGGTCAAATTATTTGTTCTTATCTATCTTATCTGTTATAAGAAGGAGAAATTATCTATTTCTACCAAAATTAAATAAAAATTATTTTTTTCACAAAAAAAAAAAATTTAAATTAAATTGTTTAGATAAAATGACACCCACATAAGCAAGAAGATTAATTGGTTCTTTAAAAGTTGGCAAACTTCTTTTGGAAATAAGAGCCAAAAGCTAATATTTAAGTATTGTGAAAATAATGAGAGAGCACCCTAGTTTATTCGCACTTAACTAAAGCTATATAACATCACATATTTATATACTAGAGAAGGTCAGTTCATGTTTGTGACCTTGCTATACACAAACAACAACAATCCAAGTACTAATTGGATTTGGCAACCCAATCCTAATATTAATGGGACTAGGATTTAATGTGGTGCAATCACGCTCTTCAGGACGTTGCCAATATACATACATATATATATATATATATATATAGGACAAAATTGGGAAATGCCCCGTTTGAGCAAAAAAAGCAGCATTATGCCCTCTTTTCTAAACTAAATAGGAAAATACCCATTTTTTGCAAATCGAGTTTTTCAAAATCGATTTAGGCCCTATAGCGGCATTTTTTAGGAGCCTATAGTGACGTTTTTAGGACCTATAATGGCGTTTTTTAACTCGATTTATATGAAATCGAGTTATAGGTAAAAAAAAATTAAAAAAATTGCCTATAACTTGATTTTATGGAAGTCGAGTTACAAAACGTCACTATAGGTCCTAAAAATGTCACTATAGGTCTTTAAAAACGCCGCTATAGGGCTCCAAAATTTTATTTTTTATAACTTGATTTTCAGAAAATCGAGTTACAAAAGAGGGGCATTTCCCTATTTAGTTTGGAAAAGAGGGCATAATGCTGCTTTTTTTGCTCAAACGGAGCATTTTCCAATTTTGTCCTATATATATATATACATATATTCTCACGCAGTACAATTCTACCACTAACTTTTTCTTAAAAAAAGAAGAAGAATTCTACCACTAACTAAAGCCATATAACATCCCATTAAAAAAATAAAATAAAATAAAATAAAAGCCATATAACATCAGATATTTATATATTAGAGAAGGTCGGTTCATGCTTGTGACCTTGTTGCTGTACACAAACAACAACAATCCCACTCTCACTAAAAAAAAAAAAAACAACAACAACAACAATCCGGGATTAGAGCCTAGACTTGTACAAAGTCAAAGCCCAAACCAAATAGAAAAATAAATCCCTAACTCTTTGGGACGTTGCGCACTCTCAATCTCTCTCTCTTTGGGTGTTTTGATCTCTCCGTCGAGGTAAATATTCTCTCGATCGCACTTTTGTTTTTGAAATAGTTTTGGTATATTTTGATTACAGCTTTAGCTTCTTCCTTGGTTATTTATGTCAATTTTGTTTATTATTGGAGTTTTTTATTTATTTATTATTTTTGTGTGTGTGTGTGGATCTTGGGTTTAACATTTGTATACAAAGCTAATGTCTTTCTCTATATTTGTTTTGTAAAGACTTTATTTTATTTTGTTTCTGTGACTGTTTATGGTTCCTTTTCATTGTTTAGAATTCAAACCCAATAAATTTGAATGCAATTTTTCTCCAAAAAAAAGAAAAAAGAAAAAAGAAAAAAATCAAACCAAACCAATTTTTTTGGACGATGCTTTGATGTATACTTATAAAAGATTGATTTTTTCATGAAGACAGCTTTGGTTTGCTTTTTATGTTAAAATATCCACCCGTTATAACTATTGAATTATAAAGTAAAAAAAATTCTCAATACTTTTACTTATCAATATGTTAGAAAATTTACATAAGTACTATTAATGTTATAAAATATGCATAAAAAAGTGTTTATTAAGTATTTATTTTAGAGAGTACTTACATTTCATTAATTGTAATACATTCTAATACCATAATTTTGCAAATAATTTCTTTCAGATCTCACTTTTTATAGTTTTTTTGTGCATCGCATGGGTCAGCGACTAATTTAATATATTCCAATTCACCTAGGTAGGTCAACAAAGAAAAATTATTTGGCAGTCCAAATTAAACTAAACCAGACTTAGACAGTAATTGATGGTGCAAGTTTGTAAATTTTTGGGCAAGGGTTTATCATGTTCCTACATTTAAAGAAGGTAGGCCTGATAATGGTGCAAGTTACGTAATTTATTGTTTTTGTTTATGGCCTTATTAGTTTAATTTCAGCTTGATTTAATTTCTCTTGTAGAGCAGTTGATACCAATGGATAAGAGCTAGATGAAAAAACCTAGGCATTCAAAAGAGTATGTATAAGGGATTAACGACTTTTTGAAGTTTGCTTCTAAAGTAAAGACTATGGATGGGATGGTTTCATGTCCTTGTGAAAACTGTGTGAATTCAACTATGTTTGCTGTCAACACTGTATGGGATCACTTAGTATCTTTTGGATTTTGCAATGGTTATGAATGTTGGTTTTTCCATAGAGAACCCTTGACTACTGCAACAACTTCTTGTGAAACTAGTACAAGTCATGTCCAAGAGACCTTGAATGCACAAGAATTCTTGAATTCACAAGACATTTCCACTGAATATGGTGATATACCTAATATGATGCATGATTTATTGCGTGGCCACATAATGAATGAATCTAGAGATAATAATAATTCTTCAGAACCACCAGAAGAAGTCCCAAATGTGCAACAATCTAGGCAAGGTCCTAATCAAGATGCGCAAAGGTTTTATAGTTTACTTAAAGATGCTGATCAACATTTGTATGAAGGGTGCAAGAATTTTAGCAAGTTGTCTGCCATTGTGATTTTATATCAGTTAAAGTGTCTTAATGGCTGGAGCAATAAGTCTTTTACAATGTTGCTCCAGATTTTGAAAGATATGCTTCCTTTGGATGCGAAGTTACCGAAAGACACATATGAGGCTAAGAAAATTATTAAGGATTTAGGACTTGGATATGAGAAGATTGATGCATGTATAAATGATTGTATGTTATTTTGGAAAGAGAGTGCCAATGATGAAGAGTGTAAAGTCTATCATACTTCTAGGTGGGCAACAAATGAGAATGATAAGAAGAATAGTGGAAATGATAAGGAGAATAATGGGAAAGGTAAGGAGAATAGTAGGAAAGATAAGGATAATTTGATGAATGCTTCACTCAAGACAAGAAAGAAAAAAGCTGCTAAGGTTTTGCGTTGGTTTCCTTTAAAACCAAGACTACAAAGGTTGTTTATGTCTCCTAAAACAGCTTCTTCAATGAAATGGCATGCTGAGGGTCGCATAAATGATGGAGTAATAAGACATCCCGCCGATTCTCTTGCTTGGAAAACATTTGACAATCATTATGTAGATTTCTCATCTGACCCTCGCAATGTTAGACTTGGATTAGCAGCTAACGGATTTAATCCTTTTGGGAATATGAGTACTAGTCATAGTACATGGCTGGTCGTTTTGATTCCATACAATCTACCTCCTTGGATGTGCATGACAAGATCTTCTTTCATGTTATCCTTGCTTATACCTGGGCCAAGTTCACCTTTAAATGATATAGATGTGTATTTACAACCTTTAATAGAAGAATTGAAGGAATTGTGGGATGATGGAATATCAACTTACGACGTGTCTTCTAATGAGAATTTCAAGATGCATGTAGCATTGATGTGGATGATAAATGATTTTCCTGCATATGGTGATTTATTTGGTTGGAGCACTAAAGGGGCCTTTGCTTGTCCTTTTTGTAATTTGAATACTCGATCTTAGTGGTTAAAATATGGAGGGAAATACTATTATATAGGTCATCGACGATTCTTGGAAGAAGATCACAGCTTCTGTAAAGATAGAAATTTTTTTCATGGGACCGATGGAATGGAAAAAGCCCCTGTTATACCATCTGGCATTGACATCATGGAGCAAACTGAAGGCATTAATTTTATTTTTAGGAAGAAAAAGACCAAAGTCCAAAAAAAAAAAAAAATGAGAAAGAGAAAGGAAAATGTAGACCAAGAACCAAAAGGATGGAAGAAGAGAAGTATATTTTTTGAATTGCCTTATTGGGAGAATCACATGTTGTGGCATAATCTTGATGTGATGCATATAGAAAAAAATGTTATAGACAATGTACTTGGCACAGTGCTAGAATTGCCACACAAGACTAAAGATAACTTGAAGGCACGTTTTGACCTAAAAGATATGGGTATAAGACATACACTTCACCCAGAAAAGAGGGGAGATGATAAGACATATATGCCGCAATCTTGTTTTACAATGGTTCCAAAAGAAAAGGATAGTTTCTTGAGAGTTTTGAAGAAAATAAGAGTTCCAGGTGGCTATGGTTCAAACATTTCACGTTGTATCCAACTTAAACAACGCAAATTTTTTGGTTTGAAGAGTCATGATAGTCACATTATAATGCAACAACTTCTTCCAATAGCAATAAGAGGAGCTTTACCAAAGAAAGTCAGTATGGCTTTAATAGATTTATCTTGTTCCTTCAGAGAAGTATGTTCCAAAGTCCTACAAGTAGAAGATCTTGAGAAACTTGAGTCTCGAATTGCAATGACATTATGTGAATTGGAAAAAATATTCCCTCCTTCTTTCTTTATTGTCATGGTTCATTTAGTCATCCATTTGGCCACTGAAGCAAAAATTGTTGGACCAGTCCATTATCGGTGGATGTATCCCATTGAGAGGTAAGTCATAATTATTTAAAATTTTCAATGAAATCCATTATTCCACTATTTATCTTCTGTTTCTAATTAGGTATCTCTTAAGACTTAAGTCTTATGTGCGTAATAGAGCTCATCCAGAGGCCTCTATTTCTGAAGGATACATTGCAGAAGAGTGCTTAATATTCTGCTCGCGATATTTGGAATCTGTTGAGAGTATTCAATAGACCCATTAGAAACATTGATGATGCTATAGGAGTAATGTTGAATATTCAACTTGATTCAACTGAATGGGTACAAGCACATCATTATGTTATATTCAATAGCAATGAAATTATTCCATTTCGCGAGTAAGTAATATTGATAAATATGATTCATATTTAAGCATGTTAATCAAATTATAACTCTTAATAATAACACATGCTACACTTGTTTATATAGGCTACACAAGGAACGAATAAAGAGCAAAATATGTCCACGTCGCGTAGCAGAAGGAGTTATTAATAAGATCCATATAGAAAAGTTTTGTGACTGGTTTCGAAATTATGTAAGTAATTCATTACTAATAATTTTTAGCATACAATAGAAGTAGTATAAGGGTTACCTAGCTCATATTGATATATCATATATAATTTTAGGTTGTGGCCATGAGTAATACTGGGAAGGTGAAACTTACTGATAAAGTTAGATGGCTTGCTGAAGGACCCAATACTGAAGGTAGACGGATGAAACGATATGTTGTCAATGGTACTAAATTCCGAACTAAAGATTATGAGGAAAATAAGAAAACTCAAAACAGTGGAGTCAGTGTAACAACAGGAGGCATTACTTACTACGGTGTTCTATCTGACATAATTGAATTGAATTATTATGATAATTTGAGATACATATTATTCAAATGTGATTGGGTTGACGTTGATACAAGTAGGGGATATAAGATAGATGAATTTGGGTTTCCCCTTGTCAATTTTTCACATTTAATACATGTTGGGAAGAGAATGACAGATGACTCGTTTATTTTGGCATCTCAAGCTTCACAAGTATATTATGTTGAAGATGAAAGAGACAAGGATTGGCTTGTTGTTGTCAAAACAAAACCAAGGGATGTGTTTGACGTTGGTAATGGCGATTTGAGTGATAATGATGTAGACATTTATTGTGATAATGAGCCATATGATATTGAAAATCCACCTAATAATGCGAATGACAACCTAAATTGGGCTTGAAATGATGTGGATGGAACCATAGTCCATACACCACTTCCACTTGATGAAGAGAATTTTATGGATGATTCTGAGTCTAAAGAAGATTACTAGTCACAAGAGGGAATATGTTTCATTGTTTTAGTGATTCTTGGTGATTAATGCTTTCAAGGGAGAATATTGTTTCATTGTAGCTTGCCTAATTAGTTTATCATTGCTTGAGTACCACTCTATATTGTTTTTATTGTAATGTGTCTAGTGACTATTTTGGATTTGAAACAATAATATTGCTTGCAATATTTACTTTGTTTGTGTGAGTTTTTAAATTGTGGATTTAAAACAATATTTTCTCAGCTACTAGGTCTAACCTTTTTGCCAAGGTGTATGAGCCATTTTATTCTCAAAATTTTTATTAGAGTAATACATAAATAGCATTATACCTGGTCCAATAGCTTGGAATTTATGCTTTTCTCATTTCTTTAGTGCTAGCTGAGTTCCCGCACGATGGGCAGGGAAACTTATTATTAGCTTTTTCCAATATTTCAATAATTTTAGCCAAGAATCTTGCAACTTAACTGGTTGCCACATTTCTAACAAAGTCGTCCAAGGTTTAAATCTCCCACCCCAACAATCGATGTATAAAAAAAATTATTTTCCAGTAAAAAAATTGTAAAATTTAGTTATTTTATATACAAAATTGAAAGACAATAAGAATATTGTAGTGATTTGATTATACTATATGTAGGGACTCAACTTGGATTAACCCTGAGTGACGGGTCTTTAGCCCAATAAGCCCAAACAATAAATTTATAGAGGGTGGGTTGACAGGTTTAGGTGCTGGCCGTCGATCACCATGCACGAACTTTTCTTATAAAAAATGCTAAGTGTTTCCTTACAAATGGGGGAATGCTCCTCGGCCTGTGGCCGAGGAGGCCTTCATGTTCTCTCTTCTTTTTTCTTCCTTTTTCCCCCTCTCTCTCTTTTTGCTTTACTAGCTTTTCTTTTATAGTTTTCATCTTCCTATCTCCTGCTTCCATCTGTTGATCGTCTATTTGCTTTTCTTCTGGTCGTCCGTCCCATCAAAGGCCTTATCGGCACTCAAGTGACTCACTCTAATCAACGTTATCCTGCCAAGGGGTTACCTCCCCATTAATGCGGCCAGGGGGGTTAGTTGAGTGCATTAAATGCGAGAGTGACAGCTTACTTTGAGGTTAGCCTCTCCCCAAAATCACCTTTGTCAGGCCGAGGACAAGGTATCCTCGGCGTGGCTTTAGGAAAATAGGCTCTCCCCCTCTCTCTCAAAAATAGCTTGTGCTCTTCGGCATGGGCCTTGGGCCTGCTATATGATGGGCCGAGGCTATCAGGCCTATGGGCCCCACACTATATATATATATATATATATATCTGTGTGTGTGTGTGTGTGTTTTCAAAATTGAAAATTGCATGATATAGTAGCTAATATAGACAAGCATGTTTCATGCCTACTAAAGAAAATGCAAATATAATTTGATTTTTATTTTTGTTTTTTTTTTTTTTTTACATTCTTGATTATGTGTAACTAAATTTATTTTTTTCCTTTTTGTTGGAAATTGTTTCAGTTGTTGCAAAACCAACTTAATTTGAGCAAGAATACCATATTTCAAACCAATTGTTTCTCACATATAAAAAAATTCAATTGTTTCTAGTATAAATCTTAGAAAAATGATATTAAAATTTCATTATGCTTAAAATAAATAATATAACAAAATAAACATATTTATTCTATTAGTAATCTTTCTAATCACATAGAATAAATACTAAAATGTTAGTTCCCCCTCCCCCATCCCCCCACCCCCCACACACACACATATGTGTATATATATATATATATATATTACATGTCATTAAAATGAGTTAGGAAATTATGGTCTTCTCAATAGGTGTTTGACACCACACTAAGATTGCTGAGGATAAACATCTTCACAATTTAAACCAGTAGATAACAGTAGTACAATGGTTTGGGGGGTATTTTTATCATTTAGGGATTTTAGGGATTTTTTTTTTTGTTCATTGTAATCATTCCTAATGTATTTTGTA
Source organism: Quercus cerris (assembly GCA_963669245.1). Lineage (NCBI taxonomy): Eukaryota > Viridiplantae > Streptophyta > Magnoliopsida > Fagales > Fagaceae > Quercus > Quercus cerris. The sequence continues at coordinate 9,499,067 of OY770009.1, read as the reverse complement.
AATTTGGAGGTCTAGGGGTATATTGTTCAATTTGAAAATTTTAAAAATAGTTCTTTAGTTATGGACATTCTAGAGATATTTTGGTCATTTTATAATTCTAGGGGTATTTGTGTCATTCTGAGTATTTTAGGCGTATGATGATCTCATTAGGGTATTAGTTTTCTACATCGGAGTATAAAAAATTTTTTTTTAAAAAAAAAGACTAAACTTTGTAGTTTTGTATTTAGAAAACACCTGTAGAAGCACAAAAAATAAAGTACATTGTAGCAGTTGGGAAACCATTGCAAAAAAATAAAAAATAAAAAATAAAATTGTAGTTTTGTATGTAGAAATCACCTATAGAAGCACAAAAAATAAAGTATATTGTAGCAATTGGGAAACCGCTGTAAATATATATATATATATATATTATAGCGGTTACAAAAAAACCACTGCTACAAAGAGACTTATAGTAGCATTTGAAAATCTGCTACAATAAACCCATTATAGCATCATTTTTTGTAAGTGCTACAAAAAAGACCACTGTTATAACTCATATTTTTTGTAGTATACAAACCAAACATATCATTTCATTTGTAAGAGCCTAAATACGAAGTCATCGACTCACCAACCAATGGCAGAAATTAATAATGGACAAACCTATACATGTTTATCCTATACAACTGATTTGTATATCATTCATCTTCATATACGCAAGATCAACACACATAAATCCTACCTACAAGTGAGTATTAATATTACATAAATTCTTTGCTACACAAAATATCACCTTCTTTAAAGTTAATTTATGTGCTTTTCTTTTCCTGAATAGAAAGTTTATATACTTGCATGAATGAAGTCATGAAGAGAAGTTGCCCTATAAATTACGTAAGCCATTGCTTCACTAGAAAAATACAAAGGAATAGGTTAGAAGTCTTAAAAGAAATGAGAATACCACATGGGGCAAAGAATATATTTGACTCAAAACACGCACGTCCTTGGGAAATACATATAAAGCATGTTGACGTTGATTTCTCACTTTAAGCTATTCTGTACCTCCTAGCCCTAGGGTCATGGAAAGTATAAATTCTTGGATTGAACAAGGTGAATTCCAGAAGTAGCTAGATACCAAAAGTACCATAAATCATACGTAATATAGGCTCACTTTTTGGTCATCTACTTCATCATAGAAAATCAACCATCATTTCTGAAAAAGTAAAATATTTTGGCGAAAAATTAGCAAATATGATTCAACTTTTGTTTACGCTTGTATTGGCGGAAATGGCACTGATCATGACCCTTTTGTTTAGAACGCCGCTAAGGAAGCTAGTAATCTTGGGGTTGGATCAGTTGAAGCAGGGAATGGGTTCCTTGGTAGCAAAGAGTGTGGCAGGGACAATGGTGGTGGTGTTTGGGTCTAGCATTTATAGTGTAATGAAAATCCAGAAACGTTCTGCGGATGCTGGCATAGTTAATCCAACTGATCAGGCTCTTATGGCATATCGTCAACTAGAAGTGTGTCTTATAGGTAAATTTCTATATTTATAGACTCAACATTTTTTTCCCCTAGTTTTTGATAGAAATGTTTTGTTTCCATTCTAATGTTCAGGCAATTGTGCCTGCCATGAATTAGGATCCTAACTATATTCATTATTGAATAGGTAGTTAATAATTTATTATATAATTTTTAGTTTAAATAGATTCCAAAATAATACTAATAAACGTTTGTTTAGATACCATGATGTGACAAAATTTTAACAACTGTAATTTAGATTTTAAGAACTCAATATTAGGCTTACCTTAAGAAATCTTATCTGTAGACTGTAGTTGTTTTATTAATGTTCTTGTATCTTTAACATTCTTTATTCTATCATTTGTTTTATGTTTTTTAAACATTAGGACTAATTTTTAATGTGTACACAACCTCAAGATGAAGTTTTCAAAGAATGCATATTAGAACTGAGCCCCAGCTATGGTTGAAGAGGCTGAAAATTGTTACTAGACAAGTAGAAATTTTTTTTGGTTTATAGATTTATGCTGTGTTTCTCTTGTTAAACTTGAAGGTTATTAATGAAAATCTTGTCCCTTGGATTGCACAGGGTTTTTCTTTTTCCTTGCGTTGATGATAGACAGACTACAATATTATATTAGAGAGCTCCAGCATCTGAGAACAAGCTTGGAAATGACAAAGAAATTAATGGAAATTTGGATTGGTATACACATTTAGCTATGCAAAGAGTCATTTCCTATCTTATTGGTACCACAACAAGAAATTTGATGGCATTGGATTATTTTCTTGTTTACATGTAATACCAAAATTTCAGTCCTATTACAAGGTGCGTCAGTGACTGCTGCTTCACTCAAGAACCTATTAAGGAATCTGTAATGACCATATTAATTAATGAAGGATGACTTCACCCATAATATTCTACATCAAACAAACTTGGACAAGTTGAACATTCTTGGGCCAAACAAAAATGTTCTTAATATATTTGATCAGCCCCATGAGGTTACTTTGGGGTGCCCTGCCAAGTTTCCATTTGAATATCCTAGCGTAGCTCAATCAATGTTATACAACACCCAAATTTTGGCTAAAATGGATATTTACTCCTAATTTGAGAACTATGTAGCAAAATGCCCTTATTTTATAAGTATTTAGTAAAATGTCTCTGTTTTTGGAACTTAATTTTAACAAAATCGAGTTACATGTATAACTTGACATTAGTAATATCAAGTTCTATGCATATTTTGTTATTTAAATTTTTTTAAAAATTTAAGTGGAACTTAACATTGCTAATGTCAAATCCTACTTAAAAATATACATAGAACTCAATTTTGAGGATATCGAATTTTATACAGAATTCGATTGTGTTAAAATTGAGTTTCAAAACATGGGCATTTTTTTACATAGTTTTCAAATTAAGGGTAAATGCTCATTTCCCCCCCAAATTTTAACCTCCTATTCCTATTAAAAAAAAATACCATATATTTGTAGGGTCAATTTTAAAACCTCATCAATCAAAAGTCTCAAACCACGATTATGTGCACAACTAACTCTCTCTCTCTCTCTCTCTCTCTCTCTCTCTCTCTCTCTCTCTCTCTCTCTCTCTTTTATTTTATTTTATTTTATTATTATTAACTTAACATATTAGATTTTCCTCTCTTCAAGACTTCAACAAAATCTAGATTTGGTGGAAAAAAAAAAAAAAAAAAACTAGAATTGTATTTTTTATTTTGTAGAAAGTTGTATTAGGGGCACAAAACTCCGCTTCTATGGACATCCGAAAAGGTAATTAATTGGTAAGAAATATCATTAATATCCTTTCATAAAGATGATGAATTTCACAAAAGATATGTGCTCCATCTTTCTTTCTTTCTTTTTCTCTCTCAAGAAATCACTTCTTCTATGGTCGAAATGAATGTAAACCTTAACTTTGTTTATATAGGCATGCAAATTTTAAACGCTTTCAATGTAGTATTTAATTTAGATAATATGTAACATATTAGTATATTACACGTTGTTATGTGCTATGGCTACCAAGACAGAAATTATTAGGTCTACCAGGAAGACTGATGACGTGGTCCTCCCTGACTTTCTAACCAATAAAATGCTGTTATTTATACAAATGTAATATCATCTGATATTTTTATTTTTTATTACTTGTACTGATTAGGAAGTTCACACATACATTTACATAGATAGCATCATTTTATTGGTCAGGGAGGACTGTTGAGTCCTTCCAATGTAAATAATAATTTCTCCTACCAAGACTCATCCATTGCTCAGAAATTGAAAAGCAATTGTGTTGTTCCTTCTTGAACAAAGCCAACTATGGGAAAGAGAGAAATTTCTGGTTAGTTGATTTCATAAAAGACAGGAAATCCATTGTTTAGATTTCTGATTTTTAAAGACATTCACTTGCAATGTTGTGTTGAAGACTCATCTAGCACTATATGACCTAATGACCTTACCGGTCTTGGATGTAATAGATAATGCACTGAACCTGGCCTTAGGTCAACCTATACCGGCAGTTTCTAAAAGGGTTGTTATAAGTCTCCTGCAGTGGTGGTTTTGAAAAGTGCCAAGAGAAAATGCCCTTATAGGACGAATTTTTTGTAATGTCCCTATTACCACCAAAAAAAAAAAAAAAGAGTGTTTTCTCTTTCCTAATACTATGAACCGAACATATTATTTCATTTGTAGGAGCCTAAATACGAAGTCATTGACTCACCAATCAAAGGTAAAAATAATGGGCAAACCTCTACAAGTTATCCAGAGGATATTCCATTTTTAAAAATTATCTTATACGATTGATGTGTATAACATTCCTCTTCATATACTCAAGATCAACATGCATAAATCCTACCTACAAGTGAGAGTATTATTATTATTACATATTATTATTACATATATATTCTTTGCTAAACAAAAAAATTACCTCTTTTGATACACAAACTATTATTGCATATATTCTTTGCTACACAAACATCACCTTCTTAATTTTGTTTACATAGAAAGTTTATGTGCTTTTCTTTTCCTGAATGGAAAGTTTATATACTTGCATGAAGAGAAGTTGACCTATAAATTAAGTAAGCCATTGCTTCACTAGCAAAACACAAGGGAATAAGATAAAAGTCTTAAAAGAAATGAGTATACATAGGGCAAAGAATATAATATTTGAATCAAACACATATTTAGGAAATAGAAAATGCTAAAACCACATCTTTTGTCACAACTTGCTCATATGGCAAGTTATGAGTGGTGGAGTAAAAGTGGTGGGTCCACAATCTTACCACTCATGTCTTGCCATATAAGCAAGTTATGACAAAAGTTGTTGTCCGCATTACTCCTTAGAAAATACATATAAAGCATGTTTGACGTTGATTTCTCACTTTTAAGCTATTTTGTGCCTCCTAGCCCTACGGTCATGGAAAGTATATATTCTTGGATTGAACCATGTGAATTGTGGAAGTAGATACCAAAAGTACCATAACATCACACGTGATATAGGCTCACTTTTGGGTCATCTACTTCATCATACAAAATCAACCATCATTTCTGCAAAAGGAAGTAAAATCTTTTGGTGAAAAATTAGCAAAGATGATTCAACTTTTGTTTACAATTGTATTGGCGGAAATGGCACTGATTATGACCCTTTTGTTTTGGACCCCGCTAAGGAAGCTAGTGATCATGGGGTTGGACCAGTTGAAGCAGGGAAGGGGTCCTTTGGTGACAAAGAGTGTGGGAGGGACACTGGTGGTGGTGTTTGGGTCTAGCATATATAGTTTAATGAAAATCCAGAAACGTTCTACGGATTCTGGCATAGTTAATCCAACTGATCAGGTTCTTATGGCATATCGTCATCTAGAAGCGTGTCTTATAGGTAAATTTCTGTATTTGTAGCCTCAACATTTTTTTTCATTAGTTTGGATAGTTTTTTGTTAATTTCCATTCAATTCTAATCTTCGGGAAATTGTGCCTGTTGTGAATTAGGATCCTAATTCCTAACCATTCATTATTAAATAGGTAGTAAAGATTTTATTATATAATTTTTAGCTTAAATAGATTCCAAAATAATACTAATAAATGTTTGTTTAGATACTATGATGTGTGACAAAATTTTAACAATTGTAATCTTAGATTTTAAGAACTCTATGTTAGGGTTAATTACCTTAAGAAATCTTATCTGTAGTTGTTTTATTAATGTTCTTGTATCTTTAACATTCTTAATTCTATCATTTCTTTTATGTTTTTTAAACATTAGGACTAATTTTTACTGTGTATACAATCTCAAGATGAAGCCCTCAAAGAATGCATATTAGAACTGAGCCCCGGCTATAGTTGAAGAGGCTGAAAATTATTACTAGACAAGTAGAAATTTGTTTGGTTTATAGATTTATGCTATGTTTCTCTTGTTAAACTTGAAGCTTATTAGTGAAAATCTTGTCCCTTGGATTGCGCAGGGTTTTCCTTATTCCTTGCATTGATGATAGACAGACTACATTATTATATTAGAGAGCTCCAGCATCTGAGAAAAAACTTGGGAAGTACAAAGAAATTAAGTCAGGATTCTGAGCAATTGGAAAGGAGGAAATTTGAGGAGACGAATAAGCCACAGGTTAAGCAGCTGGAATCTGAATCAAAACAAAGCCAAAACAGACAAATGTCCCAGAAGCCAGCGCAAGGATCATAAAAGAAACAATCAGGAAGAGGTTGTGGAGGGCCTTATAGTTTGCTTGAAGTGTAATATATCTCTCATTAAGACCCAATGTGGATGTATCTATGTTTACTTATCCCAAAAAAAGAAAAAAGAAAAAGAAAAAGGCATGTATTTTATTTATGATAGAGATGCAACAATGTTGTGCATCATATTAGATTAATAAGTCCTTGGTATTCACCTGTAAATTGCATATACGTGGTGCTAAATTAATTGTTGTAACTCAATTGCAATTTCCTTTGTCAATTTCTCAAATTATGAAGATGGGAATCATAAAGCATTAAGGTGCTCCTATAATCTTGTGATTTTCTCCAGTCCTTTGAAGAGAGTTAGGTTGCACAGTAATTATGGTTAGGAAGGGCCACTCCAAAATTCAATCAACAGCCTATTTGGTCGGTTGACATTGACTTAATTAATCAAATAAATTTTATAGGGAAAGTGATTGTGTTGTGTAAAATGATCATTCCGAGTGGACCATTGAAGATCTTGATTCCCAAGACAACTCTAGTCTACTTGAATATCTATATTAATTTAGATCATATTGTAAGGGTATAATTCAACACATGAACCTCAGATCAGAATAGAAGTAACACTTAACCATCAATTCTCTCATCTTTTGGCCAGAAATGCATATTAGCGTCCTTTTTTGGGTCTAAAAGGAAGGCATGGAACGTCTGAATATTTCAAACCATTAGGCGGTTCCTTTAGTTATGAAAAGACAAAGTAAATAAAAACAATAAAAGTACTAGTATAATTCAACCAAAGAAATCCATTTTATTACTTGTCAAAAAAAAAAAATCCATTTTATTAATGCAATTACATTTATTATCATAAATATATATATATATATTATATAATTTCTAAACCCAATCTATAATATATTATAACGGAAGATTGTTCAATTCATGCCATTTCCTCCAAGTTGTATGTATTCTCAGCAGATGCACCTTCCATCCACCTTCAAAAGTACAGATATAATGCTGATATGAAACAATGAGTAGAAAATGATAAATCAAGGTAAAAAAAAGATTATGTCCAAGAAAAATTTAAGAATTGGCTTAGAGTCTTGAACTTTTCACATACCTAGTATTAACATACAATCAGAGTTAGAAGAACCTCCCTTGAAACTCTACCATGAATATCGATCGCCTCTTCGGCCTTGACCTTGACTGCCAATGCAAAAATCTTTACGTCCAAAAATAATTTTAAATAATGGATAGCCAGTCATAAACAAGAAGAATTTCACAATTGAAAGGTGTTCCATCTCTCTTTCTTATTCTCTCTCAAGAAATCACTTTCTTCTATAATGGAAATGGCTGTGAACCTCCAAGTTTATATAGGCGTGTAAACATTCCAATGCTTTCTTTACAGCAATATGCTCCTCACTCATATTTACATTCCATACATAGACTTGTTAATATGCTCACAATTTCAAAAGTTGTCATATTATTGTTCCTCGTGTAAACCAACTAAGAATTTTATTTTTTTAATTTTCCCATTAACTCCCATTTTTTACAAAATAATATTGCCAAGATTACTCCCCAAAATTATCTAGGATTGGCAATGATGATTAAAATTTTCAAATGCACGTCCTTCATGCGTTTCCTTTTTAAGAAAAAGCAAGGGACAAGTAATCTATATTTGGTAAGTAAGGAACAAGAAATAATAATTGTAGAAATTTGGCAGGGTAATTGACTGAGTGATGGCTACTTGTGCATTCACCTTGTGTGAAAGGAAAGACTCGATAAAATATATATATATATATATATATATATTTTTTTTTTTTTTAAATCTTCCTTCATATTTTAATAAAAATAATCCATTGTTTAGATATCTGATTTTTAAGGTATTAATTAATTGCAACAAATTGATATTGTAATAATAAGTACGTAATGGAAATATGAATTTTTTTAGGCTAGGGATCGAAGCTATTACACACAAAGTATTTCTGTAACAAGATCTAACATATATTATTTTCTTTATATATGTATAACACAAATATTTCGGTCATGTTAGTCTTTACAAAATTTAAAATAATATATTTTTTCATTGAGTTAGTATGTAAACTGTGAATTATCTTTTAAATAATATTAATCACAATTAGTATTTTTAAACATTTTATATCAAGATATTCGTTAAATGATTTATAAATTTCATGGTTAATTTGTATACACTAAAAATCATTATAATAATAATTGTTTCCAATTTAAAAATAAAATAAAAGGTTTTAATTTTTGAAAAACAAAGAAGGCAATCCAAAATCATTATAATAATAATTGTTTCCAAAAAAAAAAAAAAATCATTCTAATTCATCGTTTTAGGAAATAGCCATGTAAAGGACAGATAATCATGGGCCTTGCTTTCTTCTTTTGTGGGCTTGGAATTTTTTGTTTCTTACCTTAGCAGCTTGGGCTAGCTGCTGGTTGTGATGTCTACGGGTCCACTCACAGCTCCTCCGTGCCCTCTTAAAGTTTTTGAAAAATAGTGTGAAAGGCCTGTTTCTATTGGGCCTTCTGTTTTCTTTTTGTTTAATATTTTCCTTTAATCTTTTTTTTTTTTTTTTTAAATGGTGCTGAACCGAAGGGCTAAAGATTAGGGCAAACCTCATTTCTTTACCAGCCCAAATTCAATTATATTAATTCAAACAAAATTATATTAAAGTCTGTAAGACACTATGGTTATTAAAAAAAAAAAAAAAAACCTTTTTCCTCTATGCCATAAAAATTGGTAAAAGTAGCAAGAAGCTTTTTCCTCCAATTCAGTGGATGAGTGTTTTTATTTGAATCCTCTGACCATCTAGCATGGTTTGAGGGTCATTTGAAATTTGAATTCTAAGCATTTCAGCACAAACATCTTTTCAAGTTCTTTTAGTGGACTCAACCATTGCCTCACCCTCGATGGGCATCCCCATGGTAATTTTCACATTTTGCAATGTGATTGTCATCTTACCATATGGTAGGTGGAATGTATGGGTCTTTGGGCGCCATCGCTCTACAAATGCAGTGATCAAGCTCTATGGATGGGACCATGTGTAGACCCTCTAGACCAAGCAACCTCATAATGGCAATGACACGATCATCTACCATAGGATCTTGACGTGTCAACTCTTCATGGCGACTTTGACAATGCAGTGTGCTAGGAGGATCCTGCAAATGTTTTAACAATAGATAAATATCTTATACTACAGTCAAGTATGCAATATGCCATTAAAAAACAACTCAACATTCAAAAGAAGTAGTATAATCTATATGTTTAGATTAAGCTTTAAAATTATAAAAATAATGCTTGTGTACATATTAGTCCTCAAAAATGTCACATCATTGACATTACTTATTAACAAGAAGCATGATGCAAAAATTTTTACCTAGCCTCTAGGGTTCCAAAGTAACTCAAATTGATGATTTGCTTGTTCCTTCAAAACGCTACCATCAATGGGTCTAGGATCTATCGTCATGTTGCAAAAAGATTTTATGTCATATAAGATAAAAGAGCATTATGAGACCAATTAAAGAAAATAAAAGAGAAAACCATCCAACGAAAATCTTATATATATATATATATATATATATAAGTTAATTAGTAAATATGGGACCAAAAACGCTACTCAACTATTCATAATTGACTGAGAGATATTTTAAAAATCAATGACTTCTCCTAAATCATTACAAATGACAAAAATATTCCACGCACCCAACATATGTTCCTAACGCCATACCCTGTAATTATCCTAATGAAGTCTTTTGTCTAATCTCTCTTACATTGCCAAGAAATGTCTGCAATGACAACAAAATTTGTCAATTTGAATTGTGTCATACTTTTGAATCAACACATATATCTGATTACGTACATACTTTCAGATCATTCCTCACGTGCCCCAATTATACAAATATAAATAGCTACATATCTTAGGCCACAAACTTAAGTGTACCTTGAGGCAACTTGTACAAAACTTGAACTTAAGGCCAATCTTAGGACCTAGCAGTTGCATCCACTACAAAAACCCTTATGTTGGATAACAGGATAAGTTTGATTAGATCAATTTGAAGCTTAGCTTTTCTTCCAATCAAACACTAACAATCTATTATTAACCCCAATAAGTAAGCATTTCATCCACATACTAATTTGATTTCAAAAAAGTTCTAGAGAATTACTAAAATAAGTAAACCATTTAGCAAACATTTCACATAATACAATCTTTTTAAGGCATTTTAACACATGCATCATGCATTATTGTTGCAATCACTCCTACACATAATCTTATGCTTTTATTAGTATTCAATTCGAAATTTTAAAAAATCCTACCATTATTATAAACCCAAATAAATCATATAATTAAAACATCCAATCAAATATATCCTAAACAAATTTAAAGCAATTCCTCAAAAAACCTAAACAAATTATTCAGAACCCAAAACATATTTACAACAAAACCTTTACAAAATTTCACAAATAAGTAAGGTAAAAAAGAGCGAGCTTGCCTTGTTTTCTAAAGGAGTGCTGCCGCTTGTCACCGCCGTTAATAGAAAGGCTGTCGTCTATTGAGCAAGAGGTAAGAGATGACACGGTGTCGGAGCAAATAAAAGAGATGAAGAGGCAACGAGAGAGATGAGAGACTGAGGGAGATGAGGGACTGAGGAAGATGAGTCAGAGTGAGGGAGGAGAACGAGAGTAAGAAACGGCGGTATTGTGTGTGTGTGTGTGTGTGTGTGTGTGTGAGAGAGAGAGAGAGGGACGTTGTTACCGTTATGTGACTTGGGAAAAATAAAAAACTAAAAGGTGTAGGTTTACTTGACTGGTACTCGAGTTTACTATACTCGAGTTCCAAACTCTGGTTTACTTTGCCATTGGTCACAGAATGAAATTGTTTTTCCCTGCACTTTTCTTCTTCATTAGCAAAAAATTACACCATTTTTAGCACACAAAAATTACAACCCTATTGACCCCTTGGAAAAAAAAATAATCCTAGAACCGCTACTAACCAAATCATATCCACTTGTATAGTTGAAGTTTTAGTAATTGCCACAGGGAGTCAAGATAGAGTTAATAGGAATGCTCATCATTCTAAACAAGAATAAATTCTGGATTTATTTCATAAAATCTTGGCCAAATGTAGTTGAAGAGGAGAATGTATGGATTGTTGTTTAATTTTGGTTTTGGCTTCTGCTTAAAAAATGAATCACAGTATTCTAGTCATATTGTCCAGTTTTGCAATTTCACTATGTAGGAATCACAAATCTGAATTAAGAGAAATGCTAGATAGAAAGGGTGTAGCCCTATAGCTCAAAATGTTATACATGAGAAACACCACAAAGAAAAGAGTGAAAGGAAAAAATTATAAAAATTAACTATTAGTTCAATGCTTCAATTATATCCCAAGAAAGAGCCATAACTAGCAAGATAGATTGTTCCTCTCATTAGTGGCGGCTCCATGAATTTTTTTTTCAGGATGTTCCTCAACAAGCATAAATTATATATACAATCTAATAAAAAGAAATTTTTGTATATTGACAACAATAACAATCAAAAGACACACAAATACATAAAATTAGTTGTTTTATTAATTTGTTTGTCTTTTATAAATTATAATTTGTTATATTGTTATTTCATTAATTATAAAATTATTAATTGTTGTTTAGCCTAACATAATTTAATTTGTTTGTCTTGGTTAATTAAATTATTAATTATTGTTTATTAGTTGCTTCTCCCAATTAATTATTGGTTAATTAAATTATTGTTTAGCACACACCCATGTGCATTTACTTCCCCCAATTCAAATATCCTACTTGGCCCCATGCCCCCGTCCACCCCCCCACTCAATAGACAAGCCCCATGGCCCCTAATCACAAGAGCCAATCATATAGATTCACAATCATAGATCACAATACACTAAAAGATAATTAATTGTATCTCACCAACGCTAACACCAACACCAACGAATAAAGCCAAAAATAGGGGCAAATATTAATAAAGTTATCAAGTAATTAGCCAATCACAGTTCAAATTTTATCAGATAAAGTCTTAAAGGAGAGAGAGAGAGAGAGACTCTCATTTCATAATTTTCATTTCACTTTCATTCTTCAGATAAAGAGAGAGAGACTGAGACAGAGAGTAGAGTGAAACCCATTAAACCCAATAAGCAATAACCCGTATATGTAAGAGAGAAAAAGAGAGAGAAGTGAAGTGTAAAGATGAAATACCTTGAGGTTGAGGGAGCAAGGAGGCCTGAGGCTGAGGGGTGGCGCCGTCGGGCAACACGTCAAGGCGAGGAAGACCTCTCCGATATCCAATGTGTTCAGGTTCTAGAGCTCAAGTTTGAGGCTTGATGTGATGATCGATCACCGATGTGCTATGTTGCAGCGTTGCTCAAGGCGGAGGTGTTGTCCATTGGTTGTAGCATTGCACTGTTCTGGTTTTGCTTTACTTATGAATCTATTACTCTAGTTTCTTTAGGTTAGGTTGTAATCGCATATACTAGGTTTTGGTTTTTTATTTTTTATTTATATATATATATATATATTTTTTTTTTTAGAATCCGTGGGTTTGCTACCGTCTGTAATCTATTGGGTTTGCTTTACATTTTTTTTTCTTTTCTTTAGATTGGGTTTGTAATATGTTGTTTAGGATTGATGTTGGGCTTTTTTTCCTTGGTGGGCTTGCTCTGTTACAAATATATATATATATATATATATATATTTTAGATTTTAGTTCAATTTTTTTTTTGGGTTTTTTTTTTTTTTTTGAAAGTAGAACAAATAATTTATTTTTTATTTTATTTTATTTGAGGGTGTTCCTAATTTTTATAAAGGTCGTAAACAAATAATTTTTTTTAATTATTATATATAAATTTATTTTTTTAAGTTAGGGTGTTCTTGGGAACACTCTGGACTGAACGTGGCGCCACCACTGCCTCTCATTACAAATTCACCATAACAAACAAAGAGGAACTACTTACCATGCCATTTGACTCCTACAGTCCTATTTCTAAATCCAAATCTCAAATTAAGCTAACATAATCTTAATTGCTAATGCAGGCACTACCCAATAAACCAAAATAGAAAAACGAGGATAGAAAATGAGATATTGCTACCATGACAGTATAAGACAAATGATTTACTATCCTCTGTCTCTTTACAACAGTCTATCCTCCCTATGGTTCAAAACTCACCAAATGTTGACTAATGAGTCATGATCCCCCAATTAGGATTACTAATCTAGAAGATCTTATGAAGTTAATAGTAAAGATTCATTATGTTCTCTTTTTTATATTCAAAACTGTAAAAGTTCAAACACATTTACTCAAATCATTACTCTCTTTTATTATTCTTTGCTTTGAATGAAAGTCTTTATTGTATGTGGAATTCTTTAAGCTATTTTCATTTTATAGTATAGTAAGGGTGAGTATAGAGGGGATAAGTGTAAAAATAAGGTTTAGTATAGAGGGTAAATGTAAAAGAGAGTTTTTTTTTTTTTTTTTAAAGAAACCAGTACTTTGGACTTAGAACTCTCAAATGATCACAAATTTAGACTTTTATCAATCAAATTTCATAAATAAATTCCAATAAGTAAGCATTTCATCCACATACTAATTTGATTTCAAAAAAAGTTCTAGAGAATTACTATAATAAGTAAACCATTTAGCAAAACATTTCCCATAATACAATTTTTTTGAGGCATTTTAACACATGCATCATGCATTATTGTTGCAACCACTCCTACATATAATCTTATGCTTTTATTAGAATTCAATTAGAAATTTAAAAAAATCCTATTATTATTATAAACCCAAATAAATCATACAATTAAAACATCCAATCAAATATATCCTAAAAAAACTCAAAGCAATTCCTCTAAAACCTAAACAAATTATTCAGAACCCAAAACATATTTACAACAAAACCCTTACAAAATTTCACAAATAAGTAAGGTAAAAAAGAGCAAGCTTGCCTTGTTTTCTAATGGAGTGCCGCCGCTTGCCACTACCGTTAATAGAGAGGCCGTCGTCTGTTGAGCAAGAGGTAAGAGATGACACGGTGGTGGAGCAAATAAAAGAGATGAAGAGGCACTAAGGGAGACAAGGGACTAAGGAAGACAAGTCTGAGTGAGGGAGGAGAGCGAGAGTAAGAAACGGTGGTACTGAGAGAGAGAGAGAGAGAGAGAGACGTTGTTACTATTATGTGACTTGGGAAAAATCAAAAACTAAAAGGTGTAGGTTTACTGGACTCGTACTCAAGTTTACTATACTCGAGTTCCATTGAAAAAAAATTTACCCGATTGGAACTCGAGTTTACCAAACTCGAGTTCCATTTGGGTAAATTTTTACCATCCGGAACTCGAGTTCCAAGTGGTTTTTTTTTTTTTTTTTTTTTAATAATTCCGCGTCAGACTTATAAAAGTTGGACTTCGAGTTTGTTAAAGTCGATTTTGGGTTGGAACTCGAGTTCCAGAATCAACCTACTTAACTAAGTAAGTTTAGACGCATGCTATTCACCTAAAATTTTCCTAAAAAGTTACTATTCAGCAAATTTTGTCGGAAATTGTGCTTGTCGTGAATTAGGATCCTAACCATTCATTATTAAATAGGTAGTTAAGATTTTATCATATAATTTTTAGCTTAAATAAATTCCAAAATAATACTAATAAATGTTTGTCTAGATACCATGATGTGAAAAAAAATTAACAATTGTAATCTTAGATTTAAAGAACTATGTTAGGGTTAATTACCTTAAGAAATCTTATCTGTATTTGTTTTATTAATGTTCTTGTATCTTTAACACTCTTAATTCTATAATTTGTTTTATGTTTTTTAAACATTGAGACTGATTTTTACTGTGTACTCAACCTCAAGATGAAGCCCTCAAAGAATGCATATTAGAATTGAGCCCCAACTTTATATGGTTGAAGAGGCTAGAAATTATTACTAGACAAGTAGAAATTTTTTTGGTTTATAGATTTATGCTGTGTTTGTCTTGTTAAACTTGAAGCTTATTAGTGAAAATCTTGTCCCTTGGATTGCACAGGGTTCTTTTTCCTTGCGTTGATGATAAATAGACTACAATATTATATTAGAGAGCTCCAACATCTGAGAAAAAACTTGGAAAGGACAAAGAAATTAAGCCAGGATTCTGTGCAATTGGAAAGGAGGAAATTTGAGGGAGACGAATAAGCCACGGGTTAAGCAGCTGGAATCTGAATCAAAACAAAGCCAAAACAGACAAATGTCCCAGAAGCCAGCGCAAGAATCATAAAAGATACGGTCAGGAAGCAGAGGTTGGTGGAAGGCCTTATAGTTTGCTTGAAGTGTAATATATCTCTCATTTAAGACCCAATGTGGATATATGTGCACTCATCCCAAAATTGTAGACATAGATTAATAACTCCTTCGTATTCACCTGTAAATTACATATACGTTGTGCTAATTAATTGTTGCAACTCAATTGCATTTTCCTGTTTCAACTTCTCAAAGTACAGAGATCGATGGGAATCATAAAGTATTAAGGTGCTTCTATAATCTTATGATTTTCTCCAGTTCTGTGAAGAGAGGTTGCACAATTACTATGGTTTGGAAGGGCCACTTCAAAATTTAATTAACAGCCTGGTTGGTTAACCGGTTGACATTGACTGAATTCATCAAATTTTGTATAGGGAAGGTGATTGTGTAAAATGATCATTCCGAGTGGACCATTGACGATTTTGATTCCCAAGACAGCTCTATCTACTTGAACATCCGTAAAGGGTCTAATTCAACACAGGTACCTCAGTTAGATTAGAACTGAAGTAACTCTATATCATTATTTTTTTTCTTTTTTCGAACAGAAGTACAGAACCATCAATTCTCTTCTCTTTTAGCCAAAAAAAAGGGGGGGAATAGAAGCAAAAAGCTAAAATGTATGTTAGCATCCTTTATTTGGTCTAAAAGGAAGGCATGAACAGTCTGAATTGTTTCGAACCATTTAGGCTCTTCCTTTACTGTTTCTCATAAAAAAAAAAAAAAAGGATTTTCCTTTAAGGGAATCTCTCTTGAAATCCATTGAACCAAAGAAATCCATTTATTTATTTCTAAAGCCAATGGAAGAATATATAATAAGGCGAAATTGCTCAATTAATGCTTGCATTTCCAAGTTGTATGTACTTTCAGCAGATGCACCTTTCATCCACCTTCAAAACAGATATAATACTAATTAGATACAAGGAGTAAATAATGATAAATCAAAGGAAAAAAAGGATTGAGTCCAAGAAAATTTTAAGAATTGATTTAATAATAACCAAAAATGAAATAGTCTTGAGCTTTTCACATACCAAATGTTAACATACAACCCGAGTTAGAAGAACCTCTCTTGAAACTCTACCATGAATATCGATCGCCTCTTTCGGCCTTGACCTTGACTGCCAATGCAAAAATCTTTACGTCCAAAAGTCATTTTAAACAATGGATATCCAGTCATATGCAAGAAGAATTTCACAATTGAAAGGTGTTCCATGACTTTTATCTCTCTTTCTTATTCTCTTTCAAGAAATCACTTTCTTCTATAATGGAAATCACTTTAAACCTCCGAGTTTATGTAGGCGTGTAAACATTCCAATGCTTTCTTTATAGCAATATGCTCACCTCAATCATATTTACCTACCATACATAGACTTGTCAATATGCTCACAATTTCAAAAGTTGTCATTTACATTATTGTTCCTCCTCGTGTAAAACCAACTAAGAATTTTATTTTATTTTGTTTTAATTTAATTTTCCCTTAACTCCCATGTTTTACAAAATAATATTGCCAAGATAACATGCCAAAATTATCTATGATTGGCAACGATGATTAAATTTTCAAATGCATGTCCTTCATGCCTTTCCATTTTAAGCAAACACAGGGGACAAGGTATCTATATTTGGTAAGTAAGGAACAAGAAATAATAATTGTAGAAATTAGGCAGGGTAATTGAGTGAGTGATGACTACTTGTGCATTCACCTTACATTAAAGGAAAGACTCGATGATAATAATAATAGAAAAAAACAATTTTAAATCTTCCTTCATTTTTTTTAAAACATAATCCATTGTTCATATATCTAATTTTTAAGGTATTAATTGCAACAAATTGATATTGTTATAATAAGTGATGGAGACATGAATTTTTTCAGGGATCCAAGCTATTACACACAAAGTATTTCTATAACAAGATCTAACGTATATTATTTTCTTTTATATATGTATAACACAAATATTTCGGTCATGTTAGCCTTTACAAAACTTAAAATAATATTTTTTTTTTCATTGAGTTAGTTTGTAAACTGTGAATTATCTTTTAAATAATATTAATTATAATTAGTATTTTTAAACATTTTATATGAAGATATTTCGTTAAATGATTTATAGATTACATGATTAATTTGTATACACTAAAAATTTTTAAAAGTAAGAAACATATAAAATTTAATCAATTTAAATAATAAACATCATTTTACGTTCCTCAACATATACAAGTCAATTTATATGAACTTCAATTCTTTCTAGTGAATTTGTTTACTTTGAGGATAGTTAGGTTAAATCTTTTCTAAATTTTTACCTTAAGATAGTTTGTTTCATTGGTTTTCTTGAGTGATAATACCTGTGTGTTATTTTCTTTTCCGCTGTGTATGATATGATATTTTACTGTTTAACCTTGATCTCATAATTACCCTAAGTAAACACCTAGCTAATTTATTAGGTTAAACAATCTATTTTAAAGGGTCTAAATAAACAAATAGTTCATGCTAAGTAAAGAGACTTAGGTACAGGTGGGAACGGTCAATGCCTCAATGGTGAATTAGGAAACCATATATTAAAAAAGAGTTATAATTTTCATCAAAAACATCTGGTCCCAAATAGGCCACCAAAGGTTGTGGCAGGCAGCCTCACATTTCACAGGTCACTCTAGGACATTTTAATTGGGCTGCCAGCAATTTTGTAGGAGTGGAGAGAGAGAGAGAGAGAAATTAGGGAATGATACTACACAATTCTTATAAATGGGTACTGGTCACATTTATTGTTAGGTTGGTTTATAATCCTCTCTTAGTAAAATTAGTAATAAGTTTATAAAATAACACCATGCATTATTAGCGTGATGGTTACTCCACTGGTTGCTAATTTTTACTATGTACACAACCTCAAGATGAAGCCCTCAAAGAATGCATATTAGAACTGAGTCTCAGCTATGGTTGAAGAGGCTGAAAATTATTACAAGACAAGTTGAAACTTTTTTGGTTTATAAATTTATGTTGTGTTTCTCTTGTTAAACTTGAAGCATATTAGTGAAAATCTTGTCCCTTGGATTGCACAAGGTTTTCCTTATTCCTTGTGTTGATGATAGACAGACTACATTATTATATTAGAGAGCTCCAGCATTTGAAAAAAAACTCGGAAAGGACAAAGAAATTAAGCCAGGATTCTGAGCAACTAGAAAGGAGGAAATTTGAGGAGACGGATAAGCCACAGGTTAAGCAGTTGGAATCTAAATCAAAACAAAGCCAAAACAGACAAATGTCCCAGAAGCCAGTGCAAGGATCATAAAAGAAACAATTAGGAGGAGGTTGTGGAGGGCCTTATAGTTTGCTTGAAGTGTAATATATCTCTCATTAAGACCCAATGTGGATGTATCTATGTTTACTTATCCCAAAAAGAAAAAGAAAAAGAAGGCATGTATTTTATTTATGATAGAGATGCAACAATGTTGTGCATCATATTTACAATGATTGAATTCATCAAATTTTGTAGGGAAGGTGATTGTGTAAAATGGTCATTCCGATTGGACCATTGAAGATCTTGATTCCCAAGACAACTTTGAACTACTTGAACATCTACATTAGTTTACCTCATATTGTAATAGTATAATTCAACACATGAACTTTAGATAAGAACAGTAGTAACCCTTTATTTTCCCTTTTTCTTTTGGAACAGAATCGTCAATTCTCTTCACTTTTGTCCAAAAATGCGTATTAGCATTCTTCATTTAGTCTAAAAGGAAGGCATGGAAATATTTCAAACCATTTAGGCGGTTCCTTTGGTTATGAAACGACAAAGCAAAAAAAAAAAGTAGTACTAGTAAAATTCAACCAAAGAAATCCATTTTATTATTGCAAATACATTTATTATCACACACACACACACATATATATATATATATATATAATTTCTAAAGCCAAATGAATAATATATTATAAAGGGAAATTGTTCAATTCATGCTTTCTCCTCCAAGTTGTATGTATTCTCAGCAGATGCACCTTCTATCCACCTTCAAAACAGATATGATAAATGATAAATCAAGGTAGAAAAAGGGTTTTGTCCAAGAAAAATTTCAGAATTGATTTAACAATAAAAAAAATACAACTTGCACTTGGAGTCTTGAACTTTTCATATACCTAGTATTAACATACAACCAGAGTTAGAGGAACCTCTCTTGAAACTCTACCATGAATATTGATCGCCTCTTTTGGCCTTGACCATGACTGCCAATGCAAAAATCTTTACGTCCAAAAATCATTTTAAACAATGGATATCCAGTCATAAACAAGAAGAATTTCACAATTGATAGGTGTTCCATCTCTCTTTCTTATTCTCTCTCAAGAAATCACTTTCTTCTATAATGGAAATTGTTGTAAACCTCCAAGTTTATATAGGCTTGTAAATATTCCAATGCTTTCATTCCAATATGCTCACATTACTCAAATTTACATTCCATACATAGACTTGTCAATATGCTCACAATTTCAAAAGTTGTCATATTATTGTTCCAATCCTCGTGTAAAACCAACTAAGATCCCATAACTCCCATGTTTTACAAAATAATATTGCCAAGATAACATGCCAAAATTATCTATGATTGGCAACGATGATTAAATTTTCAAATGCGTGCCCTTCATGCATTTCCTTTTTATGCAAACTCAAGGGACAAGTAATCTATATTTGGTAAGTAAGGAACAAGAAATAATAATTGTAGAAATTTGGCAGGGTAATTGAGTGAGTGATGGCTACTTGTGCATTCACCTTGCATGAAAGGAAAGACTCGATAAAAAAATAAAATTTTTAAAAAAGATTAAATTTTTTTTTTAAATCTTCCTTCATTTTTTAATAAACATAATCCATTGTTCGTATATCTGATTTTTAAGGTATTAATTGCAACAAATTGATATTGTTATAATAAGTGATGGAGACATGAATTTTTTTTAGGGATCGAAGCTATATATTACACACAAAGTATTTTTGTAAAAAGATCTAACATATATTATTTTCTTTTATCTATATGTATAACACAAATATTACAAAATTTGAAATAATATATTTTTTTTTCATTGAGTTAGCTTGTAAACTGTGACTTATCTTTTAAATAGTATTAATAACAATTAGTATTTTTAAACATTTTATATCAAGATATTTCGTTATATAATTTATAGATTACATGATTAATTTGTATACACTAAAAATTTTAAAAAGTAAGAAACATATAAAATTTAAATAATAAACATCATTTTACGTTCCCAAACATATACAAGTCAATATATATATATATATATATATATAAAAAGAATAAATTAAACAATAGTACAGCCTTAAGGAAAAAACAATTTTTTTCCCTACAGATAACAAATGCAATATGGATAGGTAACTCCTAACAAAGAAATTCGCAATTGTCATTTCTTCTTAAAAAAAATAGTGTCTGTATCTCTAAAAAGTAAAATAAAAGGTTTTAATTTTTGAAAAACAAAGAAGACAATCCAAAATCCTTATAATAATAATTGTTTCTAAAAAAAAATCATTCTAATTCATTGTTTTAGGAAATAGCCTTGTAAAGGACAGATAGTCATGGGCCTTTCTTTCTTCTTTTGTGGGCTAGGAATTTTTTGTTTCTTGCCTTACCAGCTTGGGCTAGCCGCTGATTGTAATGTCTACGGGTCCACTCACATCTCCTCCGTCCCCGCTTTAAGTTTTTGAAAAATAGTGTTATGGTCCAGTTTCTCTTGGGCCTTCTGTTTTCTTTTTGTTTAATATTTTCCTTTAATTTTTTTTTTTTTTAATGGTGCTGAACCGATGGGCTAACAAGTGGGGCAAACTCCATTTCTTCTTCTTTTCTTTTCTTTTTTTGATGGGAAACATTTGAGATTTCATTCATCTGAAATTGAATTACAACAAAGAGAATAAACTACAAAAACAGCTACATGCCACGTTCCTCTAATATTACATGCTCCACAAAGCTTGGACAAACACCTTTCCACACCTAAGAAACACTTGAAGTTCTAGCTGCTTTTGCGAGTTCATAGGTAGCTCTGTTGCCACTCCTTTTCAAATGCTGAAAAGAACACTGGAAAATGAGGAAAAGATGTCCTTAATGTTTTGGATGATGTGCCCCAACTCACCACCCAGATTACCTTTGTTGATGGCTTGAATAATTGAGAGAGCATCAGATTCAAAAATGGCATGGGAAATCCCCATTTTCAATGCAAACAACACACCTTGTAGTGCCATTGCTTCTGTGATCTCAGCAAAGAAGTGCGCTAGGAAGATTCTGTTTGATGCTGCGATGGGAGAGCCCCAACAGTCACGAATCATCACTCCAATGCTAGAAGGCTTGCCATCATCTGAGGCAACGCCATTCGCATTAATCTTGAAGAAACCCAAGGGAGGGGCTTGCCAAATCGTTGGGGTAAGGGCTAGAGAAAGAGTAGGGAGGGAACATGCATCCTTATATTCACCAAGAATTCTATTTGCCATTTCCCATATCGGACTTGGAGGAGTACCCGAGTCCTCGTGTAAAGCTTGGTTACGATTCCACTAGATGGACCATGCCACTGCAAAGAAGAGCTCTAAGTCATTTGGGGAACCTTTTTCAATAATGTCTAAGGCAATATCCATTGGTTTTCTGGAGGAGGAAGTTACTTCAACTGGGCAATTGTGCCCAAGTCAACTTGGCGTGATTACAAAGAAGTAGTGCATGGGCAATGGATTCAATGGCCTTGTCACACAGAGGGCAAAAGCTTGAGCATTGAATACTCTGTGACTTAAGTTGTGCATGGTGGGGAGGCCGTTTACACAAGTCCTCCAAGAAAAATTTTGAGTTTTTGTGGAATTTTCTGACACCAAATCCTCTTCCACAGTAAGGTTCTTGAGTCAAATGATGAACACTCCCCCCTCCTCATTTGAGTCCACTAGGCTTGAGGCAATGTAATATGCATTTTTTACTATAAAAACTCCTCGTTTATTGCCTAACCAGATGAGGCTTAAGGTAATGTGATATGCACTTTTGACTGTAAAAACTCCTCATTTATTACCTAACCAGATGAGGCTGTTTTCGAGTAAGTTGTAATTGAGGGGGATTTTTAAAATTGTGCTGACCACTTCTACTTTCCACAATCTAGTATCATTATCAATAAAGGAGGATACCATGGGATAGTCTTCAAAATCTATTTGGGGCGCGATCACTTTGTGAGATGTTGGCGTTGGCAGCCACTTATAATCCCAAATATGTATTCGTCAACCATTACCAACCCTCCATCTTGTGCCCCTCTTAATTACTTCAAGACTATTGTGGATGCTCCGCCAAGTATAGAAGGGTTTGCTTCCTTTTTTGTAATTGAGAACTTCATCATAGGGAAAGTACATGGCTTTAAAATCCTGTACCATTAGAGAGTTTGGATTGGTGAGTATTCTCCATCCTTGCTTGGCCAACATGGCTAGGTTGAAAGCTTGGAGGTTTCTGAAACTCATCCCTTCGTGGAGCTTTGATTTACACATCTTCTTCCTACTAACCCATGCGATTTTGTTCTCTTCATCCCTTTGCCCCCACCAAAAATTCATCATCATATTTTCTATATCTTTGCATAAAGTGCTAGGGAGTTGGAAGCAACTCATTGTGTATGTGGGCACTGCTTAGGCTACCGCCTTGATAAGAATCTTCCTCCCTCTTATTGAAAGAAGCTTTCCTTTCCAACTAGCAAGTTTTTTAGCCACCTGTTCCTTTATTTTTGCAAACACCTGAGTCTTGGATTTTCCAATAATAGAGGGGAGCCCCAAGTATTTGTTGTGCCCTGAGTCTTGCATTGGACCAAGGATATTCAAGATGCTTTCCTTTCTCTCTTGAGGGGTGTTTGGACTAAAAAATACTGATGACTTGTCGGTATTAATTTTTTGCCTCGAAGCCACTTCATAGTTATTAAGGATATCGACAAGCTTCTAACATTCTTGGTCCTATGCTTTGCAAAAAAGAAGGCTATCATCAGTGAAGAAGAGATGAGTGATTATTGGGCAGCCTCTGCTGATGGAAATTCCATTGATGAGTGTTGAAAGGCCTTTAGCACAAAGGAGAAAGTGGCAAGGGGAGAGGGGGTCTCCCTGCCTAATGCCTCTTGAAGGGATGATGTTTCTACAAGCCTCGACATTAATGATAACTGAATAAGGCACAGAAGAGATGCAATGCATAATAAGGTCCACCCATTTTTTAGCAAAACCCATTTTCTTCATTACCTCTTTGATAAAATTCCATTCGCCTCTATCAAAAGCCTTACTCATATCTAATTTAATTGACATGTAATTTTCCTTCCTTTCATTTTTGTGGTTCAAATAATGCATGAATTCAAAGGCCATTAGGACATTATATGTGAATAGGCGATCGGGGATTAATGCACTTTGATTTTTAGAGATGATACTTGGTAAGATGGGCCTGAGTCTATTGGCTAGGACTTTTGATATGAGTTTGTATCTAGTATTACAAAGGCTGATGGGGCGGAATTCTGTCATTTTGGATTGATGGTTGGTTTTTGGGATGAGAGCAATATTGGTTTTATTTATTTCAGTTATGGGCATATATGAGTTCAACACATTTAAAACCATGTTTGTGATATTTAGCCCCACAATGTCCCAATATTTACGAAAAAATATTGCAGGCATACCATCAGGCCCGGGTGCTTTGTTTGGGTGAAGTTGCTGAAGCGCTTTGGTGACTTCATCTCTTGTGAAGGCCTTGGTAAGCTCAGTGTTCATTTCCTCTGTAACACACCTAGGAATTGCGCTAGTAACCTCACTGGTTCAATTGGGGAGGAAGTGGAGCAAATCTTCTCAAAATAAGATATTATAGTGGCTACAATGCTTTCCTTATTTTCACACCATATACCATCATCATTCCATAGTCCGAAAATGGTGTTATTTTTCCTCCTCTCAAAAGCTTAAGTATGAAAAAATTTTGTGTTTCGATCCCCTTCTCTATACCAATGTACTTTGCTGCGCTAACGCCATATGGTCTCCTCACTATCTAAGAGATCATTAATTTCCCTTCTAAGTTGGTTAATTTCTGTCCCTCTAGTGCCTCTGTCATCAATGGTGAGTGAGTTGAGAGCTCTTCTTTTCTCTTGAATTTTCTTTTGAATACTGCCCACCACATTTTTGTTCCAACTAGTTAGTGCAATTGCACATCTTTAGAGGTTGGATGCAACCCCTTCTGGAGTGGCAGAAAAGGTGCCTGAGCTCCTAGCAACTTCAATAACTTCTCAACAATCTTCCCTTTTGACCCACATAGCCTCAAAGTGGAAATAGCGTTTACTTTTGCAAATTGGGGGAGGTTAATCAATGGTGATGAGAATGCAATGATCTGATATTGATTTGACCAGATGATGCACTCTTGGATCCTTAAAGTGTTCAAGCCACTTTGAGGTAGCCAAGGCTCTATCCAAGCGGAGCAATATTTTGTTCTTCCCCTCTTTCATGTTACACTAGGTAAAATCAGGGCCACAGTACCCTAGATCCTTGAAACCACACAAATTCACAACTTGGTGGAAGCTATCCATTTGGCTTTAAGAGCGAAGGACACCTCCTGCGTTTTCATTCATAGAGAAAATTTCATTAAAATCACCATAACAAAATTAGGGAAAATTAAATTGATTATTGAGAAAAGAAAGGAGTTTCCAAGATTCTTCTCTAAGATGGGTCTCCAAATGCCCATAAAACCCAGTGAATCTCCATAAAAAACCATTGCCTAATTCAGTAATTACCGCATCAATGTGATGGTCTGAATAACTCTTAGTTTCCAAGTTAACATCATTGGACCAGAGCAAAGCAAGACCTCCACTATGACCCTTACTAGGAACAATTAAGCCATTCAAAAAGCTTAGACTATGTTTTGGTTTCTCCATACGTCTACTTTTTATTTTTGTCTTTGAGAGGAAGACTAGTTTGGGATTCCAGCATCACACATAATCACAAAGCGCAAAAACTATTCAAGGGTTCCCAATTCCCCGGCAGTTCCAACAAAGGGAATTCATTGCTCCTAGCAGTGCTGCTTAGCAGCCACCGCCGATCTCTCCAAGGTGCCATGTGCTTCAGTTTGGTGTGAGTCACGTAGCTTCTTCTGAGGTCTTCCTACACTCTCGTCCAGACAATCAGGCTTGACTGTTCTTTTTGAGCCCGAGAGCCCAGTAAGGTTTTGTGTTTTCATGTTAATGTTTTGGGATTTCCTACCTTGGGCTCTAGCAACTCTCTTCCAATTCCCTTTCCTTGTGCCTAATGGGGTGTTGGTGAGCTCATTGTTAAGGGAAGTTTTTTTTGTGGGTCTCATCAGGCTAGTTGATTCTTGGGCCTCAGGAAGGTGCTTTTGAAGGCCCACATTAGATAAACTATCTCCTATTTCCTTTCCCGCCTCTAATAACTTTTGGGAATCACGTGGGTGTTTGTCTGAAGAGGGTATAGAGCTTAAGGGGCACACCTTGTCAACTTTTCCCTAATTTTTTGCTAGCAACATGACTAACGTGTTATCTGGTCCTGGTTTCGTGTTTTTAGGGCTTGCGTAATTTGACAGAGTTGTTGGGAGTTTCATTTGCTTCGTCTCTGAGTTCATCGGAATGGTGGTCATCGGGATTTGCCAATCATCAAGGTCCTCATCCATACGTTCCTCGAACCCACTGCTTCTAACAGCTTTTTGTTTTTCAAGACCACCTTTGGAACCACTATTTGATTGAATCCAGTCACCATAATGCCTATGAGCTTTGGATTTACTCTGATACCCAGAACAATGCTTCTCATCATGACCTAGAATTCCACAGAGAAAGCAAAAATTGGGAAGGCTTTTGTATTTAAACGTGACCTAATATTTATCTCCTTCCGGGTTGACAATATTTCCACCCGTTCGCAAAGGCTTATCAATGGGTAGATCCACTCATATCTGCATAAATTTTACTTGTTCCAACAACCAAGATTGCCTATCGGATTCAATATACTTCCCCAATTTGTTGCCAAGATCCCTTCCTACTTCTTCTGTCATACTTTCAAAAGGGAGACCCCAAACTTGAATCCAGAATGGAGAGTGAGTGAATGAGATATTCGTGACTGATAATCCTTTCCTCCATCTACAAAGGAGTAAGAGGTTATTGTCAAAGTTCCAAGTGTCATTTCTCTCAACCCACTCCATTTGATAATTTAAGCTAAACTTGAACTGAAAAATATTTTTTCCCACATCCACGATCCTTAATTCCGAGCCCATTCTCCAGGCTGATCTTAGAGTGGACTTTAGAGCTCACATATTCTAATGCCTATTTGCTAGAAGTCGACCAAACAGGCTCAGCACACACTCATCCAAGAGGTCTGATTTGTTAGTGGTTGATATGGAGATTTCTTCTTCTTCTTTAATGAGCTGGAGATGCTGTATCCCATCAATAATTGCTTGATCCATTTCGATGAAGAGTTAAATCAAGCCCTATGGGCTACCTGAGACCCAGAGAGAACCCGTAGTAGAGGGAGGGAATGAGGGCTCGTGCTAAGGCGAGAGAGAGGGGCTTGTACTACTGACGGAGATAAAAAAGGGTGACGCAAACTCCATTTCTTTACCAGCCCAAATTCAATTATATTAATTCAAACAAAAATATATTAAAGTCTGTAAGACACTATGGTTATTCAAAAAAATAAAATGCCTTTTTCTTCTTTGCCATAAAAATTAGTAAAAGTAGCAAAGAACTTTATAACTTAACTGGTTTATTACCCTTAGTGTTTTCAGTAGAAAAATTTAAAGTTCAAATCTCCCCATCTCCGTATAATAAATAAATAAAATGGTAAAAGAATATAGAGAGAGATAAAAAAAAAAAAAAATCATATATAAACAAATAAGTTAAAATGCTAAAAGAAAAAAAAATAATCCAACTTCACACTAATCACCCTAGAAAAAATGAAAAAATAAATAAAAAAATCCCCTCCCTAATCCCACGGATAAGGTCAGTAAAATTGTTTTTAAGTGCCTTGTCCCTAATCCCACGGATAAGGGCAACCAATTAATAAATCTAGATATATTCGTAACAGGCTAATAAAAAAGACCTCAACTCACCAACCAATGACCCAATGCCTAAACGTGTTTTCGAATTCCACTTGCCTTCCCAAAGTCACTCTTGGATTCCACATTTTTCTTTAGTTGCATGGAAACTTTGACCTGCAAATTAAAGTAAGCCATTGCTTTGCTTCACTATCAAAAACAAAAAACCAAAGGAATAGGTTCAAAGTTGTAGTAACTTACCAACTGAAATGAGAGAATAGTCAGAGCAATGAGCAAATAATTGACTCTTGTGATTTTATAGAGACAGAAGTATCTATTATCCTCCACTTGTCAAACGCACGAGGCCTTGGGAATATGCCTTTTTATACCTTGCTAATAAAATTGTACACTACATATTCCTCTTCCTTTGCTAATAAAATGGTAAACCAAATGATAGTTGGGGTAAGCGACAAATACCGTTTACATCATTAGGGCAATGCCAATTCTGGGAATTTGCCAATAGTTAGAAAACAAGCTAACTATGGAATATTGGAGATGCCTTTGAGGTAAAAATATCGATCAGGCCAATCCATTACAAAGGGATTTTTTATTAGTATTGGATAAATAATGATAGAAATATATTTTATCTATTCAAATAAATTAGTTTGGATTATGATTAGTTTTATATATTAATAGATTATAGGATGTTAATATTTATTTTTATCTATTTGGAAGTTGGTTTGGTATAAATTCAAACTGTATTTTGATAATAAATGAATAGTAGTTATAAATTTTAGAGTCTTAAATTGTTAAGTTGTTAACTAGTTTAACGTGAACGTCGTGAAGGTCTAAACTTCCTTTTAAGTAGTCAAATTATCAAATTGGAGGCATTGGTTTCTTCCAAGTAACAAACAAAAAATGTTGGATGACTTGTATCCATAACAGTTGTACTACTAAAACTATACCAAAAGTGCTATACACAACGTAGAGGCAGGGATATTGGTCGATGATAGTCTTGGACCAAAAACAAAAAGGATCTTGGTGGAATTAGCACACCTTGCTGCAAATCCTAAACCTAACAAAAAAAGGTTTCTAAAGGCAGTGCGACAATCATGGAGGATGTTAGGATCCAACCAGCCATGTCCCATCATATATATTACTGAGTAGCCCTGTGACCACCATTGCAAGTTGTGCAAGAGCAAGCAAAAGTAGCGACCATATGCTTCATCTGCAGATTCTAGGCCTAATTTACTTATTTTTGCCACACACACAAAAACAAAAAACTTTGCTTCAGATTTTTGGATAAATTTAATCATGTGATTGCCCAATCTACCCCTAACAATAACTAAAGGGAGCATACCACCTACCAATAATTAAATTATATCCACTTGGCTTATTGGCCAATCTTCCCCTAATAATAATTAAATTCAACTATGTTACCGATTGTATTAAAATTCTAATGTGTGGGTCAAGACTCCTTAGTAAGTGAAGTTCAACACGTGGTATTTTTAACTTTTTTTTAAAAAAAAAATGGGAAATAGAGTGGAGACATGGTTTGAACTCAAATCGCCTACTTCAATATATACCATAATAAATTACCAATTATCGTAAAAGGCTAATTATTAATAATTAGGCTTGAATCAATACTAAAGGACAAAGAGAAATTATTATAACAAAGTGTTCGAAGAATTATTAATTAGAGTCTCACTGTCAAACTTGTTGTCGATGGCACTGATTAGGCAACATTGTGGGGGCATTGGTACAAGATGGTAGAGAGAGCCAAATAAAAATAATTAAAGCAAGAAGTGGGTATTGTGTAATTTTCACACTCTAAAAAATTTTCTTCTATTTCTAGCAAAAATGTTTAAAAGTTCAAATATTTCCTTCACATTTTGAAAAAAAAAAAAAAAATATATATATATATATATACACATACACAACATTTGCAACTATGGCTCCGGTCAATGAGTTTATGTATGAAATTCCATATGTAGTACAAACAATTGTTTTTAATTTTTTATAGAATTCCTAACTCAAATTGTAAGGCAACTGTGGCTCCGGTGAATGAGTTTCTGTATGAAATTCCATATGTAGTACAAACAGGTGTTTTTAATTTTTATAGAATTCCTAACTCAATTTGTAATCTAATGTTTAGGTCAGACGTACCTTTCTCAATTGACTTTTAGTCTAATCCAGATTTACAACATGTTGTAATCATATCTTCATAATTTCCCATTTGTTCCCAAGTTGCTCGTATTTGTATAAATTTATCTCTTTTTATTTTATTTTATTTTGATGAAAGTATAAATTTATGTCTGTTATCTTAAATATTTCGGAAAAATGGCTATTTGGATTTTCAATTTTGATCACCTATAACTCTGTTTCCATCACTCATAACTCAAAATAGGTGGGTTCTACGGCTGAGTAGTTTGTTTGGATGTGTTTTCAATTTTTGTTTCCATCAGTCAATTTTTTTATTTTTGAGTGATGAGTTATGGAAACTGAAACATATTTTAGATGTTTTTTAAGTTATGAAAATAGAGTTATGATGGCATTTTAATAAATACACATTTGAGAGACCCACAACATGTAAATAGTCAAATCTGGTCTTCTTCTTCTTCTTCTTCTTTTTCTTTTTTCTTTCATACTGGGTGGTCTTCTTCTTTTTCTTTTTTCCTTTCACGCTGGGTTTGGTATAGTCTTTTTTTTTTTTTTTTTTTTTCACTGGGTTCAGTGAGTTTGGATATTAGGGGTTGAAGGAGAGAGAAAAAAAAGAAGTAAAAGCTGCACTAAGTCAATCCATGGGTCTCACAAAAAGTAAAATTTTTTGAGTTATCAAAATTAGAAACAAGTACCAAAACATGTTACCTTAGAAATTTGTGATATTTTCAGTAATAAATGATGAAAATTAAACGAGGAGAAATGGTTTTTTAAAAGCCAAACTGCCCATTATAAGGCTTTCATTATTGGCTCTTGCCCTTTTTTAAATGGTACTATGGTAGTACTACGGTAGTAGTTGATTCTCAATTCTGTCTTTGTTTGTACATGATACATACGGTCATCATTGTTCATTGATGACACCTAAATATTATTTTATTGTTGGATATTTTCTTTCTAAACATTTGCTTCTTTTTCTCATTCTTTTAAATTTTTTGGGGGCCTCAACTTATGCATATTTTGCAATCCAAATAAATAACTTGTACTTTTTGAGTTTTTTCCCTCTCCAAATGTAGGTGTTCACTTCTTACAGCCCTTTCAATTTATTTTTGTTATTATTTATAAGTCTCACTACATTTTTTAGTACTATTTATAGGTCTTACTATACTATTTAACTAACTATTATATTTATCTATAGTACTTTCAACAAAAAGTTTTCAGTTTCAACTAAATAAATTGTTTCCAAACGGATACTGAATGTGTGTAATCTTCCCATTTCATACATAGCAGTATACTTATAAAGTGTCAAATAGAAGACTTAAATTCAAGATTTTATGAATTACATGAGACTTAAAAATGACCAGACTAACTCTTACAATTACTTATACACATACTTCTTGTTATACTTATACACATACTTGTCGTTTTGTTAGATTACTTTTATTGATGAACCAATTAGATTACTTTTAAAGGTCAAATACTAGACACCTCTGTATATTATAAGCTCAGTACAATATTCTAGTAATTACTCAACTTTAAGACATTGGAACCTACCCCAAATTTCTCATGAGTCATAACCCAAATTCATTTTTGCGTGGATGAACTTGAAAACATATTTTATGTTAAGCTCCACTGAGTCGGTGCTGAATTGAAAGGCTCTATAAAATATAAATAATTTAATAATACAATAGTCATATGGTTAATATAAACCAAATCACCAATAATAAAAAGGTTATGTTGATGATTTATTAATAGACTATTTTAAAAAGTTTTAAAATAATTTTTATGAAAAATATAAAAACTTGTTAAAAGAGTTAGTTATTTTTTATAATAAAATTTATAAAATTTCTAATATTTTGGGGAAAAAAAAAAAAAAAAAGGTCAACGAACTGGTTGAATTCTCGAGTGACGTCCACATAATTCCGCGTATTCATCCATTCAAAGAACATACGACAAAGTATTCACCAACCGATGACAAGAAAAGTGAGCCATGTTGACCTCCAACTTGTATTCCCAAAGTCTCTTCTGTTCACATTGGAAGCTTCTTTGCTTACAAAAAAAAAAAAAAGAAGTTGACCTGTTAATTAAGTTGACTTTGTTAAAGTCTTTTTTCATTTTATTTTAATAATGACTTTGTTTGAAGTCTAGTCCTATAGATCTAAATAAAACTTGAAAGTTCAAACTCTGCCATTGCTTCACTTGCAAAAGACGAAGGACTAGATTCAAAGTTTTTGTTTTTATGGTAATAGAGAGCCAAAATTTGACTCTTGAGGCATTTTTGGAGAGATCTCTATAACATAAACTGAAAATCTAAAGAAATAGCAACAATTTTCTTTTCTTTTAAATGATAAGATTTGAACTCACTGTTGCATTATATGTATAATTTACTATCGGGTTAAGATGCATGTACGTGGATAAATTCAACCATAAACGGAGTTATCATGCATTCTTTAAGATTGACTGATTTTTTTTTTAAGCATTCTTTATGATTGAAGAAAATATCAAATATGTTAGCATTAGTTAGCAGCCAAGTCCCATTTACATTTCCCACCAGACCCAACCACTTTAACTGCAAACTTTTACCAACTAGAATTTCCTGTATAACTCAGGAAAATCACAAGGGGACAGACATTAATATAATCAACTAAATTCCCTGTTATTCAGCCAAAAAAATAAAAACTACATTTATTGTGATTATCCTGGGAGCAATGCTTACTATTGAGTCTCATGATGTATTGCACCATTCGTGTAAAATGAGTACGGATTGCTCCCGAATTATTAAATAATTTTATTTTTAAACAAAAAACTTGCCCAACTGTGGATACATTAAAATCCCAAAAAAAAAAAAAAAAAAGCTATGGATACATTAATGAATGTAGTCAATGTACAGAGTAACGGATTGGAATTATGTGGGAAAGATGCTTGCAACCCACTATTCATAATAGTGTGGAGACAGCTAGCTAGTTGTGAAATTTGTATGACAAGATACTTCAATATTGGATCCAAAATAAAGGGGGTGAGGTGCATTCACCTATCCATTGTCTGGTGCATTGTTCATGCTAAGTAAAGAGACCTACGTTTAGGTGGGAATGGTCAATGCCTCAATGGTGAATTAGGAAACCATGAATTAAAAAAGAGTTATAGTTCTCATCAAAAACATCTGGCCTCAAATAGGCCACCAAAGGTTGTGGCAGGCAGCCTCACTTTTCACAGGTCACTCTTGGACATTTTAATTGGGCTGCCAGCAATTTTGTAGGAGTGGAGAGAGAGAGAGAGAGAGAGAGAGATTAGGGAATGATACTACATAATTCTTATAAATGGGTACTGGTCACATTTATTGTTAGGTTGGTTTAAAAACTTCTCTTAGTAAAATTAGTATTAACTTTATAAAATAATACTGTGTATCTTTAGCATGATAGTTATTGTACAAATATAAGTGTTTGTGAGATGTGCGGAGAAAAGAGCGGAGTTCAAGTATATAGGCTTCACTAACATACATTTAAATTAGACTAGGGTAAAATTCTATCTCACATTAAAAAAAAAAAAAAAAATTGAAATGAGTGTCCATTTGGAAATGGTCTCAAATGAGCCACAAAAAAGGGAATCACTCAAGGGGGCAGGAACTCAATTGACTTCTCAAAGTCTCCACCTAAAGTCGCTTTTGTTAAATATAGAGACAAACTCCTAAAAAAAAAAAGAAATTGACCCATTATAGGACTTGCTCAAAGTCAGTCCTCTACACCAAAAGAGGGATAGAGAGGGTTAAAAAAAGGGCTGTTTCACATCGGAATAGATAAATCAAACTCTGCAAGTTTACCTTGGCATTTCCAGCAAAATTAAAGGAATTGAGGGATTGTAAAGAAATTCTATTTGCAGAAACAAGATAAAGATCATATTGAATGAATTAGGATTCAAATGAAGTAACTTAGATGGAAGAAGTCGAAAATTTTCATTATGAGATTCAAAATTTAAAATTGCTAATACAATATCATCTTTGACACTATCATATTCCATTACAAAGTCTCTCCTAATACCAATGGCACTAATACTGTCAACAGAGTATTCAAACAAATCCTCATCAAACATTAAGCCTCCAAACTCTTCCATTTGAGTAACTTGATCCAGGGCTAATTCAGATTCAGCTGTAATTTCATCCGCAAAGAACTCGTCGAATTTTTCAGCTAATTTCTCATTTTCCTCTATGCCATTGCTTCTCACTGTGATCCAATCTTCATCCCAAGTCCAACTGGGCTCACACGAAACTGATGAAATTGTCCTTCCAATCAACCTCTTGATCCTTTCAGCTGGAGAATTGGACAAAATACCTTCATGGGGTACATTCCTAGGACATTCCAACACTTCCATTGAATCCCAAAGAACCTGTTCCAATACACTAATTGGAGAACTCGTAGTAAAGTCCTTAACTTCCAAAGAAAGAGAATCCAATTCGGCAATAAATGGATGCTCAAGAAGCTCTTTAGCTGTCCACCTTTCCCTTGGATCCCTCCTCAAACACTTGCTCAAAAAGTCTCTAGCTTTACTTGACAACCACCTTGGAATCTCTGGCACCTCACCGGAAAAACCAATCCGATAAAGAGCTGGTACCGGATTAGTCATCTCCGGCCACGGGGTACTTCCAGTAGCCATTTCAATGATTGTGCATCCAAGAGCCCATATATCAGCTGCAAAACTCTGCTCTTCCCCACGTGCCACTTCCGGTGACATGAACATCGGAGTACCGGAAATTGCTGATGTGGCAGAACCTCCATTGCCAGCAACTCTTCCCACCAATTTAGCACAGCCCAAGTCAGCAATTTTTGCACCATCCTTGCCAATCAATATGTTCTGGCTCTTTATGTCACAATGCGCCAAGCCATTCATATGAAGATATTCCAAGCCTCGTAGAACTTGCTCTGTGTATGATCTAATCATAGGCTCAACTAGACACCCTCCTTGCCTTTGAATTGCGTCTTTAAGCGTGCCACCAGGTACATACTCCATGCAAAGATTGTACATAGGCTTGTTATTTTCATATGAAATGTCATAGCCTATGTACTTAACTATGTGAGGACAACATAGTTGAGACAAAAGATGTTGTTCTTTCTGCAAGAACATAGAGCAAGAGAGCTCGGTGGTCTTGACCGCGAATAGCTCACCAGATGGGGCGGCCGTGGCTAGTGAGACGGTGGCGGTGGAGCCGCGGCCTATTGTTGGTCCTCTAGTCCACTCCATGAAGATAGAAAAGCAGCAGAGAGACAACAAAGGAAGAAATATGAAGATCTATGGAGAGGTTTCGGTTGTTGGGTTTTAAAAAATGAGGTAGTGTATGTACAAATTTATAAATGTGACTTTGCCCCTTTTGGCTTTGGTATAAACACACAAAATTTTACATATTTAAATATCTTTCTTGTAGACTTGGTAGTTGGCCAATGTAACTGCACTTTAAAAATAAAAAAATAAAATAATAATAATAAAATAAAATAAAATAAAAATCTTAAGGATTGAAGATTCTTAGAAACCCACGTGGCAAAAGGAGGGAGAGGGATTAGAAATTCACACAGCAAGAGCTAGCGGTCTTCGGACGGCGGTAACTTGGGTTTGGAATAAAGCCATCCACATGGTGACACATGAGCATGTGCAAGGATTGCGCTTTTTTAGAAGGGTCATGACATGAACAAAGTGATTATTAGCGATTACCAAAAAGAATATAGTATTACTTACACCAGTGATTTTGCGGCGGCAAAGGGACAAAGCTAAAGGCAAGAAAGAAAGAAAGAAAGAAAGAAAAATGTGAATGTGTGTAATGTATATTCCAACGCGGAATTGGTGAATGTGATATTTGTTGGAAATTGCTTTTGTTAAATCAAAATATGTTAACCAAGCTAAGTAATATACAAATGTTAATTTCTGTACCTAGTGACAAAGGGAAAAAGTTATAGGATCTGAATTCTGAAAAGAAAAGGAAGTGTCATTGAGAGGCTATTTTCAAATGGGTTTGGGAATATATTAAACTGTAAAGTAATTTTCAAAAGAAACACGGTTTCATATTCATGTTTTATATGTAAAATGTTTTTTTTTTTTTGGGTTAAATTTCCTCGGAGACTCCAAGTAGGCTCCTAGTTACCATATCTTGACGAGTTAGTTTATGTTGGCGGTCAAAGTCTCCTATTGTATATTATTTATTGCACGATCAACGCTATAAACCTGAGAAGGGTAATTAGAATGAATTTTTCAATGTGAAATTGGAAGATTCTTAGTGGAATCCAGTGGATAAACGCGTAGACGTACAATAGAGGAAATTCCAAAGAATTTTTATTTTAAGGTTTTGGCTTTTCAGCAAAGCAAAAACAAAGGCAGAATGGACCTAAACCAAGTCTAGACGTTAAGATTCTTAGTAACTATCTACAACTGTATCCCAAGTCCCGAAAAAAAAGGAGTGGATGTTGGTTAATGGGACGGTGTGTATTGCTGCAAAAGGATTCTGGATTTGGACGAGTAAACTCCAAGCAATGCCAAATATGCGTCATGCCTTTTCTTGACCTCCCAACATTACCATATTCTATCCTTTGCCTTTGCCCACATTTAGTAGAATAAAATATACCAATGTTAGCGCACAATGTGAAAACTCTGTAAAAATTGGAAGGGGAATGGATAAGTTAAGCGTGATTCGTTGTGTCGGTGATCAAATCCTTCAATGTGTGCTGTGCTTTACACCGCTCTTTAGTCTTTCAGCTTTACAGCTATACAAGCTGGCCAAACAGGAGTGTTATCTTAATGCAACCCCCAGAAAGGACACAGATAACAACTCACTCACTGACCCCCCTTTCCCCTTATCATATATCCTTTATGTAGGAGCAATCAAAACAATAAGGCAACAAAGTTTTCTTGGGTAAATCTAAGTATTACAAATATAATCTTGTATTTTACATATATCAACTCTAGAACTGGCTTGGGTCCAGTGCACTTGTACCCTAAATCCATTGAAATTTGGACAAATGTCAAATAAGTATCACAAGTTCACATTTCAACAGATCTCAACCTTTACCTATCAAACATTTCCCGAGACACCGAACCTATATATATATATATATATATATATGATATATTCAACATTTGTTTTGCTTATTTGACTTATTTGTTTATGTTATTTTTTTTTTAAAGCACAATATTTTAGTACAAACGTTATCCTTAATATACTTTTTAACCAATTTTCTAACAAATAATAAAAAAGCTAATCCAATCCCACTAATAAACCTTCCTTCCTTTTGCACCTTTATTTTGATAAGTTGAAATAAAAGACTTAACAAAACTTATACTTACAGGTCTGTCTTGCATTTAAATCAGTCCCGTCTATTATCTTCTCATTGTCTCTATTCTTCGTCTGACATTACCTTGTAGCTTTCAACTTGCGCCCAATAATTTCCTGGTAAATACTAAATACTCCAAAATAAAATCTGTCATGCCACCAACAATTACTGTCCTCCGAATAATTCGAATAATAAACTCTATCCTTTAATATTTTGCCCATTATCCACCGTGAACCAATGAATATCAATTCCAAATCGAATGAATTATTTCTGAATTAATACTCTCATCACTACTTCTACCTCTCTCCATCCACAACCAAAAGCAATACAATATCCTTTCTTGTCAAATGTCATGCCACAAAACCCTGACAAAACATCTTCTGGCTATGCAGGCTGTGCTCGATGCATAGTCATTTCTACTACTGTCTCTCAAAAACAAAAGCTATCGACGTGTATTTTTTTTTCTCAAAATTTATTACTTGTTTAAATATGATTTAATAAATCAAATTTAATACACGACAATCTCATGAACCAGTGAACCACCACGTAACGCGTTAGAGAAGATTTCTCCGACCTGGTTTAGAGAAAACTTAATCTTTTTTGAAATCTGACTGTTTTGACTTGACACAGTCTATCGAAAATCTTAAAATTACAAGGCAATCTTCCCCAGTTAAGCCCAATTCGCAGTAGCTTGTAGCTCAGTTGCCTTTAGAAAAAGGTAAAATAATCAAGACAGACCATAGATACATGTTTATATTATAACGTATAATTCTTTTAACATGATTAAAACAAGTTTGATGCGGATTCACAGAAACAAGCTCCACATTATGCCCACACATATTTACATGTAATTGTCATTTTGGAGCTTCAAGTTCAACACCAAGGACGATATTACAGTAAAACTAGTATTTCAGAATGCAACATGTTCGGAAGAGATGGATAGACTAGGGCAAACTGAAACAGTAGATTAGGCAGCTTCAGCAAACCCAACTCTCTGATTGCCATAGTCAAATACTGTATGGTAGCGACCCATGAAAACATCCCCCAGGATCCTGTGATGCACAAGAATTGAATGGCTATAATAAGTTCCAGTCCAACTTTACCAGCAGTGAGATTATGCATCTCACTTTGAATATTAATATCCAATAAAATCATTGAATGGACTCATTATGACACATGAATCTTAAAAGTATAGTTAATCAACAGCAGAAGTTGGGTAATACCAGAGAGGTCCACGAGGAGGTGGCACATCCAGAGCAGTAAATCCACTAATGCATTGAGCTGCTTCTCCCTCACCAACTTTAAGGACATACTGATTGAATCATCCAAAAGAAATAAACTTGACGTTTGAGAATAATGCACTTCTAAGGTAACAAATGCCCAAAATAACCAAAATGAATTACATATCCATGTTCACAAACAGAAATTTAAATAGCCATGGTCATCACAGCGCCATAATACGACAAGGGCAAAACAATAAAAAAGAGAGAATCTAATTTTCCTAAGTCTTCCTACTGAGCATGTTGCAATTGGAAGAAAAAATTGCTCTAACACCAACTGGAAAAGAAAACTAATTACATACGTAGCATATTTTAGTGACTGGAAAAAAATCATATAGGATGCACCCAAAATCAAAGCAACAACTAAGTTCCAGAACCATTTAAGAATATTTAAGTAATAATATCAAACCTGCTCAGGGCTAAGATCAAAAACCCTTCCGCCAATCGTAAGGGAAACATTAGGCAATGAAGACAAACTGCCACAATCAACTGCTGATTCTCCCATTGGACTAGGCAGCCGGTCACAGAGCTGCAATTGTGAAAGAGTATGAGCAAAGCACGTAATGGCAGAAAATGGGGAAAAAAACTGGATTGAAGGGTTACTTCACCTCATTGACATAAGTTAGTATACGGTCCTGTGTTTGATTCTGCTTAAGTTGGTTCTGCATCCAAACAACTGTCATCTCACATGTAGAGCACATTGCATCGCGCAAACCATTAGATGCTTTACGAGTGTTATCCACAACGCTCTCAATGTCCATACTGACCATGACATATTTGCAAAACTATTAATTAGTTGAAGAAAACACCCATAAAAATTGGTCAAATTAGTGATAGAAATGTATATTTCCAATTGTAAGAAACCAGTTGACTCTTACCTTACACCTCGAGTCCCATCAAAAGTGCACAAACCAATCTGTGAGCAGATTTTCATTGGTTGGTCCTGGCAAAATATAGTGTTGGTCATTAGAATTGAACAAGCATATATCATACAACAATTAGTTAAAAGAATGGTTTTTATAGCATGTCAACTTGGTAAATACCTTTTCTAACAGCATCTTGATTATGGTTTCTCCATATTCTGCAACTACAGCCTTGCACTCTTGACTTACAACCCCAGTTGCTCCTATTGCATGATTGACTTCAGTGATAATAGTCTGCAAATGAGAAAAAAACAATATCGATCAAACAAAGACAAACAGGGTGAAAGTGTGCATATGTAACACTTTTCTGATGCATTTAAATAGCATGACCACTGCATTTAAAAAAGAAAAAAATCATGACCACCATAGACACATTCAGGGTAACATCAATCACCAAGTAAAAAGTTGACCCATGACCTGAATTATCCTACGATGTAAGCAGCAACACAGAACAACAGCAAAAAGCCAGTAAAATATAAATCACTTTTCCTATTAAGAGTAATATGGAAAACAATCTCAAGCAGGAGATCACACAAAAAATCCATGATAAAAAGGGACGCACAAACACAAATTTCTTTTTTGATGGGACAAACACAAATCATCTGCTTCCTCATTTTTACGTTAGCCCATATAGTAGATGACAAGAGACGAGAAAAAGAATGGACAATAAACAAACATGCACATCCAAGAACACAGCAGAAAAAGGAATTCCGTGTAAAAGGCATGTTTAAGGCATCAAAATCGGCTTTGAATCTACACAAGAGAAGAGGTACACACCGTTGGGCCTGCCAACAAAGATGTTCCAGAATCTGCAATTGCTGAACATCCACTGGCACAAAATCCTGAAATAGACATGTTTGAATCACGATGGAACTAGTAAATGCTACAGGAACAGCAACAAAAACTAATAAAGGCTAAAACCCATGTGTCCTGGGAACAATAGTTTCATGCTCCATAAACCAAGAAAGCAACCAAAATTTCTATAATTCTTACCAGTTGTTTGACCATCAATCAATACATCACCCATGTCAAACTGCCAACAAAAGGAACAGGAACACATTTAGAAAATTCAGATTATCTACAAAAAGTCATTGATATTACAAGTGCATGAAATTTGGAACACCAACCTGCCAATAGCCTTTCTGTGTCACAGGAACATAAGTATGCTTCCCCTTGTAATGGTTAGGATCCACCCCACCAAAAACAATCTCACCCCCTTCTTCTTCATCAGTATTTCGGTTAAACCAAAATGAAAAAACCGGTTCCTTAACAAGACCTTGTTTAACCATGTTGTACCTGGAGCACTTCAATAGTTACCAAACTTGGAATGGAAGATCAACAAAAATCGAAATACAACAAGCAGTAACACATGATGGTAAAGGTGCAATAATATATACCACACAGGTACAGCATTTCCAACTGAAATCTCTTTAAATCCAAGGCCAAGTATGCCATCAAACTTGGCCACCAAGAAAGTGATGCTGGGCTCCCTAGTAGCCTCAATAAATTCCTGAGAAATGCCACCTTTGTCAATAAAGGGAAACCAGCAAGAAGAATTTGTGTATGTAGAAAATATATGAATGTATAAAATAGTACCAAAACCTTGAAACTACCTGATTCTTGACGACAAGTTCACCAACTTTCACATGGTCTTGACTAAAGTACCCAGAAATAGCTCCGGTTCCATAATGGATATCAGCTGGTTTACCTGCACAATGTATTAAAAACAAAATTCTTTCTTTAATTTGTAGGAAAGTGCCACAAATACAATCAGGTATCCATTTGCCAAAAACCCAAGACACTCAATTCATCCATCCTCTCAATCTACACACCCAACAGATTGCAGGCCTATGGAAACAGAGACACAAAATATTGGTGCCCATTTGTCACTAAACACACGAGCATTGCTAATATAAAATAACATAACTCATGATATGGGATACCTATCAGTAGAAGAATTGAATGCACACTAAAAGATTGAAAGAATTCCAATAAGAAATACAAGTATTTCAAGACCAGTAAACTGAAAAAGGAAACAGACACAAACCATTCTTCTTGTAGGTACTTGAACTGCTTGACTTGTACTTGGAATGGAAATAGCAAGCAACCTGGACCCAGATGCAATATCATGACATTATCTCCTATGGAAGATTATGTAAAAAGTAATTCAAAGAATAAATCACACACAAATATCCAAAAATAAATTAAATCACAAAAACTCACCGAGAAGTAACACTTGGAAGAGGGCACCCACAAATTAGAACTACCAGTGTCGAATATTACAGTGAACTTCTGAGGGGGAGTACCAACACCAATCTCTCCAAAGTACTGGGCATCCATGTAATTCTTTAGAGATACAATATCAATGTCCTCTGGATCTCCTGAGTTCCCACGGAGATAATATTTCCGAATAGAAGCACTCCGGACCTCTCCATCTTTTGACTCGAGCTGGGCAGCAACCCGGTTATTTTTATCAAGCTTCGTCTTTTTTAATCCAATTCTGACCAACCCACCATTGGAAGCAGAGAACACCAGAGGAAACAAGAGGAAGCAAAGGAAGAAAGTGGCCACAACTGTTTTGAGTTTGGTACCCATTTTGCTACCTGTCAATTGAGAAGACAATTTCTTATATGAAGGGAAAACACTAATAAACTAATAATAACTTGTAAGCTGGGAAATAAAGATATCAATTTCTACACAAGTGGTTTACAGACCAGCCCAAGTCCACCAGTGCTTAGAGGCATTTCCCCCACATGCTCAGGCACGCACAGTTGCATATAAAAGCATTCGCAATCACGTTATTAGACACAAGTTCTCACTAAAAATACTTTTTTTTTTTTTAATCTAGGACCTAAATATGCAATTTAAAAGTCCCTAAAATACATCAAAAGCATAATTAAAGGAAGAATTTCATATTGTTTCATTTTATCATAAAGGGACATGTAAATTTTGATTCTTACCCTCTCTTTTGTTCATTAGATCACAGAATATGAGCATAAATATAAACATAACTATCACTGATTTCTGGCAATTGATTTCCGATATAATTCATCATCTCAAATTAATAAAAGCCATGCGTTTGTATTACACTTGATTAAATGAAGGTTTAACCGTTTAACTTCTCTCTAGTACCAAAAGTGGAAATCCAATTTTATTACCCCCCCCCTCCCCCAGGGCGGGAATTTCTCGGCAACCAAACAGAACTGAACTAAAGAAGCCCCAACTTCCTAACACGCAATGATCACCCTTGTATAACAACAAAAAAAAAAAGTATCTTACCCAGCTTGTATATGCATCACTCTAATGTGAG
This sequence comes from Quercus cerris, assembly GCA_963669245.1. Lineage (NCBI taxonomy): Eukaryota > Viridiplantae > Streptophyta > Magnoliopsida > Fagales > Fagaceae > Quercus > Quercus cerris. The sequence continues at coordinate 9,456,643 of OY770009.1, read as the reverse complement.
ACCCACACAGAAAACACATGTAGACCCCACATGCATGTTATGGTTATATGTTACGTGCACCCACGGCACAAGACACCAACTAGCACAACAGAATAGCAATACCAAACATGGAAAAATAGTGCCATATCTTACACGCCAAGCTAGAGTTCCAATCAATAAAAAAAAAACACAAACAAACAGCTCGTCGTAGATTATGAGTTTTCAGTAGCAATCAAACCTTATGTTTGATTCCAGATAAAACAGTGAAATTATTCATTAAAAAAATTACAAAATTTTTTTTTTTAATCCAAAATGTAAATTTCAACTCGATCAAGTCAAGGGGGCCTGCGATTCACTACAATCAATTCTATGGAGGTACCTAAACCTAGCTTTAAGTTGATCGACAAAAAAAAATTAAAAAAAAAAAAAACCCTAAAAATTTAAGAATTCAATCATTTTATTTTCCCACCGTTTCTCAGCAACCAAACAGAATCGCGTACAGAGAAACTCAACCTCATAACAATCAATCATCAAATTCATAACAAAATTAAGAAAATAGAAGGTGCAACAATTAAAGCAACATCAAGCAATCACAAAAAAAAAAAATTAGATACAAATCAGCACAAAAATCAAAGATCATTATCGATTCAAAAAAGTAGAGAAATGGATTTCAATTCAGAAGAAGAAATTACAGAGAACGACGGAGAGAGTTTGAATTTACTCACACGGGTCACACAGCTCTTGACTCTTTTCGAAGAAGAAAACAAAAAAGCACCGAACAATTTAGAAATGGTAAAGCTCAACAAACCGTACTGTATGGTTCGGTTCGCTATAAACGAGGGAGATATTTCAGTGTAGGCTGCTATCTTTTAATCTGGACCGTACACGTTGACACGATGCCAGAATTGACGTACGACAAAAAAAGTATATTCTTTTCTGATTTATCAAGGAGAATTTAGAAATGGGGCTGTGATTCTGTGTAGCGTTGTGCATGGAACTCAATAAATAATCGATAAGCCTGATTAAGATTAACCCAATCCAATCCGAGGCGATAGATTAGTTTTGATAAGCAATAAACTTGACGACATTTTCACAATAAAATTTATGTGATAAGTTATCATTGATTCTAATTTAAGTTCACTATTAAAATTATTATTTTGCCCATAAGTAATAATCAATAATAACCTACCGTTAAAGATTTGTTATGAAAGTGTTGTAAAAATATTGTTAACTTAGCATTTATCATTAGTTTCAAGATCAAATAAAATGAATCAATTTCTTCTATGATTTTTAAAATCTTATTCTTATATTTTGACATGAGCATATAGAAATTCGGTAAAGTGGTTATCATTATTTTAATATTTATTTATTAAAAAAATTTATGGGAATTTATTTAAATTATTAAAAATGTGACAAATTCAATTCAACCATCTTAAAATAGAAGGACAGAATTTTGAAATTTTATCTTTGAGTTATTTTGAGAACTTTATACAATGTTGACCCCTAAATTAGGTTGAACATTTTTTGTCTTGGCATAAAAACTGGCAGTTTTAATTTTAGAATAAAGTAAAATTGCATAGTATTAGAATTCAAGACCATCAATTTTTTTTTAAAGGAATAAACCATCAAATGTATTAAGAAAGTTGGATCGTCTATCCACACTTATTGGCCTTTATGTGAGGAGGCACAATGAGCCAAACTCTTTACTCATAGTTTTATATTAGAGACACGTTAAACCCCATACTTTTAAATGAGACATTTGTTTCCAAAAAAAAAATATATTAAACCACATACTTTCACAAATATGCCAAAAACCCAATCAAATCCCACATTCACACCCTTAACTCCTCTCTCTCTCTCTCTCTCTCTCTCTCTCTCTCTCTCTCTCTCTCTCTCTCTCTCTCTCTCTCTCTCTCTCTCTCATTTGATATGTTGTTGGGTTGGGGTTTTGTTTTGGTTCTATCGTTAAGAGGACTAACATGTGATAGGGGAATTCGTTTGGGTAATTTTTTGTACATTTATGAAAGTTTGGGGTAAAATTGTCTTATTTAAAAACCCAAAGTTTGATGTGTCCCAAGTATAAAAATACTAGGTTTTTTAGAAACTTCTTCCAATATTTTTTTATTACACGTGTCTAGTTTTATTTAGTACCCCTCATTTCATTTCACAAACTCACAGTCTCACATTATGCCAATTATTTGATGGGTTTGAGTAATAAGTACTCTTAAGACATTTTATAATAGATCATTTTAGAAAAATTTTAATACTACTTTTATAGGAAATATAAAAAAATCTATGAAAAAATCAATTGCCTTTTCTTTTTCCATAAAATATTTTTAAAAATAATTACTAAACTAATGACTTCAGGATATTTGTTAACTTTTCCCTTATTTTATTACCTACGTTTCAAATTTGTACCCAAAATTTTAGGGCGCGTTTGGATTGAGATGGGAGGGAGGGAGAGTAGTTAGAGTAGAGTTGGCTGAAAATAGGCTAATTTTAGGTCAATTACGCTTTACTTTGCTTTACTCACTCTCCCTTCTTTTTAATCTAAATGGACCATTAGGCTTTTAAATGTTAAGCCCAAATACTAATTAAAAAAAATGCAAATAGAGTAAAAATATATGGCCCAATAGGCCTTGCAAAATCAGCCCAACGCCCCAAATTGATCCAAACCAATCACATGTGAGTTGGTTTGGATTAATTATTTAGCATTTGTGTATTGATTTGTGTTGGTAGTTTCTCAAGTTAACCCAATGAGATCATAGTTCTCAGAACCGGACCGGACCGGGAAGTCGGACCGTGAAAACCGTAAACCGTGATGAAAACCGGTTTTTTAAGCATAAAGAACCGGACACATGTGACAATTCCATGAACCCCTAAAACCGGGGTTGGACCGTACGAACCGTTCAAGAACCGTGCGGTCCAACCCCTTAGCAATTTTTTTTTTTTTTTTTTATATAAAAACAACTTAACACAATTTTATTCTACTTAATTAAATTATCCATCTCTTACAAGGAATAAAAAAAATTATAATTAAAATCCTTCAAAAATATTCAACTTTACTTCAAAAATTAATCATAAATTTTAATGTTTTCATGGTTATTATTTTATTTTATTAACTTTCTTATTTAATTATTAAATATATGCTTGAAAATCATTAAATTTCCCTCACATATATATATATATATATATGTATATATATATATATATATATGTATATATATTAGTCAATTTTACTAGTTTTATAAATTTAATATCTATATTTAGGCTTTAATTAATTATTAAATTAATTATGACGTTATCACGGTTCGACTCCGGTTCAACCTCGGTTCGACCTCAAAAACCTTGAACCTCTCCTTTTTACGGTTCAATGAACGATCCGGGTTTAAAAACCTTGAATGAGATTAGCTTGGGTTGGAAGAGTCCTTCAAAGCTAACCCAAACCAACCGTTCAGTAAAGGATATAAAGGCTAGCCTTCAATCTTTCGTCGTTTGGGACTGTAAACATGTCTTCCTTAGTGAGAACTTCAATTGCCCAAAGCCTGGTTGCTTGGGCAGTTCTTGCCATAGGCCAGCTCAATGCATTTTGGGCCTTATGCAACAACATTTTTAAAAAAAAAAAAAATTTAAATAATTTCAACCTGTAGCATCTGCTCATAATGACAACTCTTTATCATTAAACCAAGATATCAATTTGTTTTTAGTGTAAGTGGGCTTTGAACCCTAGATCTCTTATTCAATCATCAAAAACTTTACCGATTGAGCTAACAACAACATTAAGTGTAGTATTTTCTTATATTTAATTACTTAATTAAATAATATTTGTTAGGTAATAAAACTTAGGTAAAATTACTTAATTACAACACATTAGATTTCTTTTAATTAAATTCAAACACGTGGTTATATTGACCAATAAAACAGAAACAATATTTTATTTTCTAGTGACAATTAAATTTAATATAAATATAGGTTTGAATTCAATTAGAGAGCTGACTATAGAATTGAACCTAAGTTGTACCCATATTCTTTTCAAAAAAAGTTGCATCCATATACACTACAAATTTTACTATGTAAACCTTATAAGTTAATGTGACACTAATAAAAAAATAAAAAATAAATAAAAAAACTCTTTTGACATTCATGTATTATGTCATTAAAGTTCACTAACCGTGGGTTCCAGTTAACTTAACTAATTAAGTTTTTAATGGTTGAATAACAGATTTGGAGTTTAGTTCCCGCCTACACCAAAAACCGATTGGTGTCTTGACATGATGATAAAGATGACAATTATTAAAAGTGGACGTTATAGGTTGAAACTCTATAAAATAATAATAATAAAAAGTCCACTAATCACATTTCACTACCATTACCATATCACTTTGTAAACATTTTATAATAAAACTAGTATATAACCCATGCTTACACATGAGAAGAAGAATCGTAGTGGTGCTATTGATATTAGTTTGAGTTATTAAACATATAAGGCATAGTTTGGCCAGTACATTTGGAGGTACTAAGATAGTTTTTTCTTACAATTTTCATGATATTGGTTACGCTAAGTTTCTCATTACATTGCTATTACACATATAATTTTGAAAATCATTATTGGATCTACATATACAATATCAATTCACAATTATTATCTGTGAAATTCTACTAAATACAACACAAAATAAAATAAAAAATTGGTCAAATAATATTTCTTAAATTGAATGGAGATAAGTGTATGAGATTGTTCAGCTCAATTACAATTTATTATGTTCAATAACTTCACATACAAATATCCGAATAGAAACTGTATAAAAAATATATTCATTCGTTCAGAGCTAGAAAAAATAATAACAAAATTATAAACAATTTAATTTGTATTGGAAAGTTATCAAAAGCAAAATCCAATTTTGATTCTAATTGAATTTTCTATAAACTATGGTTTAATATTTATATATATAACCTAGTTAGTAATGGACCGTACATAGTCATTGTATATTATATAAATGACTATAAATTTGAATTGTTTTTAGTTATATGATTAGGTGTTTTATGGTTTATTTCTATTTAAGTTCTCGTTTTCTACACTAAATTAACTCATTTGGCACAAGAATTAAAAAATTTAGATTATATGGAACACGTGACACAAGATTAAACTCTAATTGAAATCCAATTTTTACACTGAATTAACTCACTTGACACAAAAATTTAAAATTTAGATTAAATGGGACACGTGTCACAAAATTATATTCTAATTGAATTTCAACTTGAATTCCAATTGGATTTTTTCTCAACTTTATCTATTAATATATATATATATATATATATAGATTTGTTATAGTTTTATCATTTTCTTGTTTATTTAACTTTGGATATATTTTTCACCCAAATTTTTTGCTATGTCTTGTTTATTACTATTTGTGGGGCCAGAAAATCAGGCAGCCTTGGCCCACTCCAAGCCAGGCCCAAGGGCCCGCGCCGAGGATGCATGAGGGGTCCGAGGATGAAAGCGCGAGGACCGGCCTCCGAGAAACATATCCGAAGATGGCCCCATCCTCGGGCATCCGAGACCTTGGAAGAACACGAGCACCACCCCACCAAAGAGGAGTCTTCTTGAATATCCGAGGAGGAGAGGATCCAGTGCCACGCGTCGGCGACGGGAGCACGGCGAAGAAGCAAGCCTTAGGCGAGCTGTCACCTCTGCATTGAATGCCCTCAACTAACGTCCTGGCCGCATTAATGAGGACAAGACTCCTGAACAGTGCTGCCTTGGGTGCTGCAACCCACTGGAGGAATGGAGATGCGGCTGATGGGACAGGCTCTCAAGTGGTGGCCTGACTGGTCGACAAATGGAGGGTTAGGATCAGTTTAGAGAGGTATATAACGTAAGGAGTCTCTCATGAAAGGGGGACGGAAGATCGGCATTAAGAAGTTCTGTAATGACCCGTGCCCTCTGAACCTTTGTAATCAATCTTAAAAGAAATAATAAGAACATCAAGTTTCGGAAGACCAGTCTGAGGAGCATCATTGTGCATCCCAATGCATGTTTAAGTTGATAAATCCACATGCAACCATGCAGGGCAGTTGTACCCCTTACTAGGGCCTAGTTCTTGAGCCCACTCTCTATAAATTCATTGAAGGGCAAGTTGGGCTTGGGTCCACTCTCTCAACCTGAAGAAGAGTTCCAAATCTGGTCCCTACACTATTAATGTATTTATTTATCCTTTTTTAGATTCAATTAAATTTCATTTTTTTCACTCTTTTTATTAAGGTTTTCATATCAAATGGATATTTTCTAGTAAATATTTATAATAAAAAACTATTTATGAATGAATGAAACATAATCTATAATAGAAATTTATAATTTACAAGTAAAGCGTATTAATAGAGTGCACAACATTTGAAGGGATATTCTTTCAAACATTATATTATCAATTAAATTTTTTTGGACCTTAATTAATTTTTTTTTACACTATGAGACAAATACACAATACATTAAATTGACCAATAGATGGGACCTTATAAATTTTCTTTTGGACAAGTGAATGGCCTTCATTTAAAAAAAATAAAAATTACTACATATTAAGTTAGAGTAAATATAATATAGTATATTGGTTAATAGGGACCTTTTTAATTTTTCATTAGGACATTACCTAGCTAGCTAAGTGCCTAAGAGTCCCATTGGCCTTGTTGCCTTAACTAGACTAGGGGTGTATTCTTGTTCCTCTTATTCTCTCTCTAAGTCTTGATTAGGGTCCATTTGGATTGATGAGGGAGGAATGAGGAATGGAGAGGAGTAGAGTAAAGTTGGCTGAAAATAGATTAATTTTGGGTCAATTTTACTCTATTTTACCCTCCATCCCTTTCCTTCAATCCAAATAAACCATTAGAGTCTTAGAGATGAGGGAGAGCTAGTTTGAGTTACCTGTGAATGGGTTAATTTCCTTTAAGTCTTTCAATTATGAAATTTTCTTATTAAAAAAGGACCTTATACAATACACCTCTAATGTTGTTTGTCAAAGACCGTCCACTTTATACTAAGGCCACATAGAAAGTACTTACACAGTTACGCTATATCTCAAGGTGTAGATGTAATCATGACAATAGACACACGCAATGCATCTTTTTAAATCTATTCCAATATTAATATTGTAAAAGCATTCGTAATCAACTTTGTAAAAAAAAAAAAAAAAAAATTGTCTATTTTAAATTTTAATATAAAAACTTACTTTTTTTCTAAAAATTTATATATTCACTTTCAAAACAGCTCATATCAAATTATTTATTTTACATTTTATTTCTTTAGATAAAATTGTGTAAATTCTACACAATTTTAATGTAAATAAATATAAAAAAATAATTATGATTTGTGTTTTTTTTTTTTCTCTCTCCCTTTCTACTGAGTCAAATTCTCGTAAACTTTTAAATTTTTCCTTTATTTAAATTCTTTTTCTATTCTTTCTCTCTTTGCAGTCTCCATTCTAGTCTAGGATTTGTAGAGTTTATATTAAAATCGTTGACTTTAGTTAAGATCTATCAAATTAATATAGATAATCTTCTCCAATATATATATATATATATACCCAAATTAAATATTATCGTGCGTCATAGATAAATTCTTGTAATCTTTTAATTTCTCTTCTATGTAAATTAATTTCCAATTCTTTACATCTTAGTCTAGAATACTTAATTTTAAATAAATAAATGCTGAAAAATACGCCAAACCTTCATGAGTTTATATGTTCATTGACTTAAGGTCTATCGAATTTAGATAGATAGTTCAAGAAGTTAGGTAGATAAATAAATAAATAAGTATATATATATATATATATATTTATATATAAAAATAATTTTATAGTGGATATTATACCAAATTGTTTTGATCATTTTGGGTCAACTAGAGGTGATAATAGTTTAAAATGCTGGGTCTTGGAACATTGGAATTTCAAGAATAGTACATGCTACCTCGAATAAAATGGTTGGCTATTTTTAATTTTTATATATAAAAAAATGGTTGGCTATTGCTACTTAAGCGTGCTAAGCATGCATCATAAAATAATTTTTCCAAGTAAAAGGGAATTTATTTTGACGTGGGTATAATAATAATAATAATAATAATAATAATAATAATAATAATAATAATAATAATAATTAAAAGGATGCAAACACGCGACTCTATCTAGTTGAGCACTCTAGGATGCAATCTCAATCTGTTTTGTTTTTCCTATTAATTAAATAATTAAAAGGCTCAACGATTGAAAGGCCTCAAAGTTATGATTTAATTTATACAAAGTAAAAATATAGAAATCTCAGGCAATCACTAATCTCTATTATTTTTCTTATTTTTAATAGGTAGATAGTGAAAGAAGGGAAAAGTAAAGTTTGAATCACAAATACATGTAGCACCACAAAGTATATCATTATCAAAGACTATTACTTGAACCCATCTCTATCTGCCTTTTAATCCAATAGCAAATTTCTATGTATTATCTTTACTGCATATAAATTCAATTGAAAGTAGGTTAAGTAACTAATTTTCCAAGTTTGCATGTATTATCTTTGCTATAACTTCTCTTTGTTTTAAATTAATTTGGTTTTTAATGAGAGATTAATGATAGCTTTATTTTTTATTCTAGAAATTTCTCAATGTCGTTGAGCACATAAACCTTTTAGAATTTGATTCTTCTAGTGTGTTATTGTTGCTGGTACGTAGAATGATTTACAGCCAAAATATGGATGATAATTAAGTATTTTATATATACACGTAAAAAAGAAAAAACAAAGTTTGAAGAAAATTACGAAATAGTTTGAAATACTAAGGTAAAAGAATAGGAACCTATTTTTAAAGTTTCCCCATTAAAAGTAGTAGTTGTTGAGATTGATCTCTCTATGATCAAATAAGGTGGTTGACATAAATTAAGCCAAGAGTTTTAGCACATAAATATTCTAATTTCGTTTTCAATTTTCTGCTTTTATTTGGATCTAAGAATAACAATAATGAAGCAAAAGAGTACAGTTGGAAAAGGCAAAAAAAAAAAAAAAAAATGGTAAGGATATAATCAAGGAGATAGTTCCCATCAATATTGATAGAAAAAATGCTTGTTTTAGATGGAAAGTTCTTAGGTACTTTAAGAGCATAGTGAATGATGTTCCTTCCTTTTATATTCATAGTGAAATCCTCCATGGATATGAAAGAAAGGAGTACTGTTAAAGTCAGTCATGATACTCAAACAAAGTACACAGTGAAAATAGAATAAGAAGACTCAAACAGCTAGTTAATGACTAGTTTCATATTAGAAATGATGTCATTTAATTAGGCCTATTTTATGTTTTAATGAAACGGATCGTTTTGGGATGATGTATCTGATTTAAGTCTTCCAGTGCTCTGTTTCTTCATTGAGTTACAGAGTTAGCTTCAGTGCACAGTGAAGCTCTAACCTTCCAACTGTCATCCCTTGATTCATGGAGCATAATGTGGAATGGGTTATATTCAATTAGATTAGTTTTAGTTTCTGGAATGATCTTGATGTAATTATACTATATAAACAGTTTTGATGGTTGTATTTGATTAAGTCGATGAAATACATTTCTCTTTGAACTCTCTCCAGAAACTTCTCTCTCTCTTTCTCTCTTTTTCACTCTTTCTCTTATTGTTTTTATTTTTTATTTTTTTTTTCTGCCATTGTTGTACACTCTAGCAAGCTCCAAAATCTCACAAGTACCATTCACTGTGCTCCAGAAATACTTAAAAATAATTACTTGTGCTAGATGCGTTCTTGTTCTCTTTCTTGGCAACTAATTTAAGTATATAAAGCAAAATTCAAAACTATAATTTCATCCATCATTCTTACTAATAATAAGGAAAGGAAATGTCATTAACCTAGAGGCCATTGGCAACATATACATTGATGAAAGTTGATGCAATTTTGGTTTTACCCAAAAAAAGTGGATGCAAGTTGGTAATTACAGGCTACATGGATCTTAAGAAGTCTACTAGTCTTCCTTTGTTTTTTCTATATATCCACTTCTAAACCTAGCTAAGTACTGATGTCCGTTAGGAATCTATTCCAATTGAATTGTAATTACACATGTGAGCTAGCTATAATGGTTGTAACAGATAGTTAGTTACTAGTTAGTTACTGTTGGGTTAAAGATTACCACACTAGTTAATAGATTGATGGATGGTTAAGAGTGGGAATTAGTTGTATCACTGGATTGTGAGTTAGTTAGGATTACCTACGGGTATAAGGGATGAACTACTGTAACAGATTCATTTATTGATGAATAATATACTAATTCTTTTCTTTATCTCTATAATCTTCCATGGAGGTCAGGTTCTCTTGAAGTGACCAACACCATTCTTGCCCCAATTCACCAGCAGAACCATAACATCGTCCTCAAACCTCGTTTATTAAAAGGTTTAACTTAAATGCTAGAAGTCAAAGACTTTCACAGTTGCTTGATCAAAAGGTAAACTTAAGGACTAATCTAAATGCTAGCTAGGGAGTCTGAAAATTTTAGGTTTCTTGCATGTAGCTAGGTATGAAACAAGCAAGACACCAACGCCACAAGCAAGAAAAGGCCAATAACTAATCCTAGCTAGCATGCATAACTCTAATAGTTAAGCTCTATCTTAACTTAATCTTAAGTTGAAAATGGCTTGTCTTGCAAAGCACAGTAAGGTCAAGGCAGCTTGCACCCCCACATATATAGTAAAAGATAGGCCGGCCATTGCCACCAGCTTGCACCTAATTAAGTTGTCCAAACTGGAATGCGGTTGGGACTGTTACTAACTATTGGAAAAATAGACTGACCGTACGACCAATATAGAATATACCCAGCCCTCCAATGTTGACCTTAATTGCTGTTTAGAGTAATTGCTTTGGCAGCTCTTTGAAGTTTGATGGCCTAAAATCAGGCTCTACAGACTGACCCTACCATATATACCCAATCCTATACTCAGAGATCTCAAATTGCCAACGAAATTTCATATACTCTGAATACTGAAAAGATAAGGTAAGAAAGGAACCCTAATTTTACCCAGAATAATAACTTGAAATGTAAAATTGATTTCCTACATACATATATATATATATACATATATATAGTCTATTAGAAATATAGATCTAAATTCAGCATACCTGTACAACTTGTTACTTTTTTTTTTTTTTTTTATAGGACTTAATTGTACTAATACATTGTAACTAGATTAAAGATCTTAGCTGTCTTACTTTATAGTGTTAGTCTAGAATTAATCTATCCATATATATCCTTAATTAATAGGTAGATTACAATACAACAATTTTATATATACACTAAATTGAGATGTAGACTCTTAAAGCTTTTTCTTGTGGATTTTATTTTTAGGGGCTATGAGGCCAAACCAAATTAATCTTATTTCCTCTTAGGTACATAATCAGAATTTCATCTTTGGGGGGAAACCAAAAGATGAAAAAAAAGGAATTTAAAAAAAAAAAAAAAAAAAAACTAAGATTTAAAACTAAATCAATACATGAAAAATAAAATAATATCTATTTGGAAAATATAAGAATAAGTACAAATGTACAGCCACTCTATAAACATGAGGTAGATTTTCTAGTTACCAACCATTGCCAAAGTTCTATAAAAAAATTGATTACAAATATAGCCCTATATGTTTGCATGCGTGCGTGTGTTATAATGAGTGTGTGTAGGCACGCATGTGTGGGTTTTGGATTTATGTATATACCATTACTTCAACCTCCATCAAAATTTTGAGTAAAAAATTAATATGAAATATATGGATATAGAAGAAAGCCAAAAAATGCATGTTCAAGAGAATGAAACTACCTTAAATTAAAAGTAAAATAATAACCTTGCTCAAAGTTGTATAATCTATAATTTCTTAGTTTGTCCTTAATTTTCAATTGATTAAGAAAGATTGTTACTTACTAAAAGATTATAATTGTTAAAATACCAAAAACGTAAATCTAAAATAACAATAAAAAAGGCTATTTAATTCTATTTTATTAAGAAGGGACACATGCCATCCGTCTTTTTTTTCTTCCCTTGCTAGACCAATTGAATTCTTCGAAAAGTTAGATGTAATTTTTTAAACTAAATATTTATATGATTATTACATAATTTAATTAAATTTAGGGGGCGGGGGTGTTATAGGTCCGGGGCCATGGCCTCCTTAATTATTGGCCTTAATTTAGGTCTGTCTGTCTGTCTCTCTCTCTCTTCCCTATAAACAGTTATGATATAGAGTCTATGCCAATTAGAATTCTCTTACTTTTAAGGTTTACAGTACCTAATGCGCTAGCTAGCCGTTTTCCTCCAACAAAAGGTGACCCACAATAGATATAACCAAAGTGATGAATTGGTCATATATAAAACAGAGAAAAACCATAGACCACTTCTCTTTTGGTCGGAATTCTTTTTAGCTCTGAGTCTAACCCTTAAAGGAATTTCCACCCTACCTCTTTATTAATTAGCTGCGAAGAGTGACATGAAAATCTGATTTCAAAATGGTCCTTGAGAAATTATAGTGCCGCCACCTAGATATTAAATCACTAGCAGCAAAGCCCTAATGCCCCCAGGCTTTGTAACAATTCGGAATTGAAAGCTGGCATTTCATAAAACAACATGCAAGTAGGTAATTGTATAGTGTACATATATATACCAGCGTGCATGGAAATGCCTTTCTTGTGACAAATTCAACATAATATATATATATATATATATATTCTTTCAGAGAATGGAATATTATTGCATATTGTTGGTTCATTTTGGCGGGACACTGGAACTGTACTAAAAATATGGGGAAATATAGGAAAGGAATATTCTTCAAAATAAGACTAGCTACTACATGACGAGTCGGCAGTTTAATAGAATCAATACTTTGCAAAACTCTTATAAAACAAATAATAATAAAAAAAACACTTTGCAAAATGTTCTAGCATCAATTTCCCGCACAAATTGCAAATTTTAGTAAATGAAATGGAGTAAAGAAATAAAGCTATACTTTGATACTTTAGGTCTATATAGTACAAGCAGCATCCTTATGAATATCCATTTATATTTGAGAGATACAATTTAGACACCGATTTTACGGCTTATGTCAGTTTTAATTTAATTAGAGAATTAAGCCCAACTGTGAATATAATTAACCAATTGACATGCAGATGCGTGGATTTATTGAAAAAGAAAAAAAAATCTCAATCACAACACAGGCATCCCAAACACATGCACCAAAGTGTTTATAGAGAGAAAAACCCAAAATAGAGCCAAAAAAAAAAAAAAATCTAAGGCCTATAGCAACAAACAATCCACTAATAAGAATAGTTTCAGTTAGCAATTAATTTCACAATACAAAACCCTCTAAGCTAAGTAATGACTTTGTACTTGAGCCTCTAGCTTCAGTTAGCAATCGATTTCTCAATTCTATTCTCCTTGTTAGTCTTTAGATCCGTAAGTTGAGCTACCAACTGCACAATCAAGTCTCCTTGATCACTTCAAGTCCTCTTGAAAGTTTGAGATTGTTCCATTAATTCCCCAACACCAACCAACACTCAAGAATTCAAGATGTGTGTGGTACTAACTCTCCTCTCAATGAATTTGGAATTTGGAATAATAGAGAGGATGAAGATAGAGAGAACAAAATGGGTTTTGCACTAGGGTTTTAGTTGCTTTCTAGTTCTTCAATATGGGAATTCTCTAAAAACAATCATGAGAAATGAGAGTTAAATAATGAGATTTATGCTTATCCAAAAAAAAAAAATAATAATAATAATAATAATAATAATGAGATTTATGAATCTGAACAACAGTAAAAAAAAAAATTACATATTTCTCAAATTCTGGCAACCTTGATGGATAAAGTGAAAGGCAAGGTGAGAGGCGAGATTGCTATCCAACAGTTTTTCAAATTAAATAAATTGCCTACAAAGTGGCCTAACCCTTTCAACTCACTCATGCGAGATTGTAAAGTCTTCAATTTCAACTTTAGCTCTTGACTTCTTCAACGAATTATTAGATTATCCAACTAAGTGTACAAATTACAATGAAAAGTAGTAAAAAAATTAATACAAGAAAATAAGGCACCGAATATGCCAACACACTAATATCCTAACATAGTTGGTTATATCCATTGCTCTCTCTCACATGTATAGTGCTGTGAAGCATGCCTCATATTCTTTGGATTCGATTAGAATATAAAGTACAAGTTGCACAGACGTGTATTAAAATTTCATATCGGATATGTATTAGAGGTTGATCTAAATTATATAATTGATTATAAAAATCCCTAATTACAACCGAATTAACTAGTCCTTTTGAGTATAGCTGGGTTAGTACTTTTTTGTGTTTTGACAAATACAAATTAACTGCATATAAGAGATTTACCAAAGACAGTGACGTACAGAACTGATTGCTTTTTTAGTTGACATAACATGGGTCCCTACGGTTAGCCAAAAATTGATATAAGAGTTAAAAAAACAGTGACCTAGAGATAAGAATACTCTTGTAGTTGACATAACAGGTGTCCTAACATTTAATGAAAACAAAAGACAAATGCACAATTTGCTAATAGCTAGAGGAGAACACGGTCTAATATTATTTTTATCCTGAAAAAAAAAAAAAAAGAAATTGAGATGAATTTTTTTGTTTTTTGTTTTTTGCTTCAACTAACTGAAAGGTTGCAGTGAACTGTTTTATTAAAAAGAAGCTACAGTTGTATATGCCTCATCAATTGTTGTCGTTGTTGTTTCTTGTAGTTGGCTGAGTACTGTTACCACTGTGGTTTGAATGAACGTTACCAATGATAGAGGTAATGGCCGCTACTAGAGCTGCAGTGAAGTTAGGGTCCGCTGTGATGGCAGCTGTTGCTGAGCCAATTGCATCACTCAACGAGGGTGTATGTATCTGATTGCTGGATGCAAAGGGAGGAAGCTCTATTCCTTGAGAGCTATGAAGACCCACATATTTTGACTGGTTTTGAAGGGCTTGACCGAAAACTTGTGGCGCAGACATGAAATGTGGCAAGCTTGAAGAAAACATGTTATACTGGCCTTGTACTGCCCTCTGGAACTGTGAGGCATTATGAGGCTGAGTGAGGTCCAATGTAACAGTAGGAAATGGAGCTGAAGCTGAAAGTGTTGCGAAACTTGGTGAGCTAGAAAGTGCAGATCTTGCTAGTATGTTTGAATTCATCAATGCATCTGAACTGGGCATTGATCCTGAGAGTAGCATTGATGCAGCTGCAGATGTATAGGATGCCGTTGCCATGGCAGCCGGAGGGAGTGGATGGTTGTGATTACCTTCGTAAGTGGTAATAAGGATCGACCGGTCTTCTGCACATCTTTGTACCTATTGAAAAACCAAAATTCCTTAATTAGTCGAGTGATAAAAAAAAAAAAAAAAAAAATCGAGTATGAAACAAAATGATGTACACTTTGCTGTGAATTGCTCTTTTTGTAATTGCATCATAGAGAGTGATTGTAAAGTTTGTATAGATGCCATTAGAGTTGGTAGGGAGTAAATTTCTTTAAGAATTTTGAATTTTGTAGACTCAGTTAAGAATGTAATTAGAGATTATGGCAATGTATCTTTTAGCTGGGTTCATAGGGAGGCTAATCAGGCTGCGCATGTGCTAGCCAAGTGGTTCCTTAGCCATTTATTTTTTTGTTATTTTGATATGGGATTTGGCCTTCCAAGTTTTGCTAATATTATCTTGGCTGAGGCATCCCGAGCTATTGTATATGTGGTGGTTCAATAAGATTTCTATTCAGCAAAAAAAAAAACAAAAAAAAAACAAATTTGAAAGTATATTTAGTGACGGGACATTCGTTAAATTTAGGATATAAAATCTTAATTAAGCATAAAAGGAAGAGAAGGAAGCATACTTGTTTGCGAACAGGACAACTAGCTCCCATGGTGCAACGATAATAAGCTCGAGGACATGGATTTCCTTTTGCCATCTTCTGCCCATACTTTCTCCACTGGCATCCGTCATTAATCTGGGGCATAATTAAGATTGATCAAATTAAAAGCTAGTTTCAATTATATTTTAAGCATTTTATAAGTAAAATAAATTTTTGATATATATACTCCAATGGTTTCTAATGTTTTAACTATTTATTGGTATAATTTACTTTTAAATTTCTTAATAACTATATAAACTCCCAATTACAAAAGTAATTGGTGCTAGACTAGCAGCTAAAACTTTTCATTTTTGACTTTTTGGGTGTGTGCACATGTAAGCTATACCTTCTTCATTTTGAGACATTAACTTCCTTGATGTTATCAATTATCAAATTAACAAGAACATGATTGTTAAAATTTTGAACATATGCAAGTTCAACAGTACTGCTTACCGTAGTTCCATCTGATCGTGCTCGAACTGAGACACGTGCTTTTCTGATCATTGACAAGGTTTCTGAGTTTTGATGATCAGCATCCCTGGAAGTAGTAAATCTAGGGGCTTTGTTAAGAACCGACCCTGGAATTGCTTGGTCTGTGCTATCCTCTCTCCCAGTTGTTGCAGTACCATTCCGAGAATCACTCTTATCCAGATCCAACTGAATAATCTCACTACTACTACTACAAATCTTTTGTTTTTTATACTCTAACTCAACCTTGTCTTTCATAGGTGAACTAGAACAATCCCGCAATCCACCTTCAGAAGAAGTATGTGATGGCTCATCTTTTTCAACTCGATGCAGATCCATAAACTGTCTTGTTAGGCCTCCTCCATTGCTTTTATCTCCGTTAATCACCTAAGCAAATTCATAGAGAATTAATGTACTATTAATTTGATGGTGCTTATCAAATATCTACACCTCTCCCACATCGAATAGAAGTGAGAGTTTTGTGTGCTGAGTACAACATTTTTACATCTATACAATAGATATGCAAGATGAGCTTTCTTTATTGTAATTTTAGTAAAATTACCTCATCAACTATTCCTGTTTTGGCCTTTCGAGCCTGTTGGTGTTGCATCAGTGTTGCAAAATGAATCTGCAAGGAATTGTAGTTATCTTTCACCTGACTAAGCAAAACTTTTAGGCGTTCATTTTCCACACTCATCCGGTCCAATTCAGCCTGCAGAGCTATCAACTACACCAAGAAAAACCTTCATCTTAATAAATCTGAAAACAAAATAAAACAGAAATAACTTTCAAACCCAGATAATAATCTGTGTCAAAGTTTAATACCTCATTAAAACTTTTCTTGTTACTCGTGTTGTTTGTTCTATCATCCTCATTTGACTTCTCGCTACTAGTATTTGTGGTAAGATTCAAACCAGTCTAAAAAAAAACACCCCAAAAATCAATTGTTTGGAGAAAAAAAAAAAAAAAGAGGGAAAAATTAAAAAGCTAGTGAACACAGAAAAATTAGGAACTTTTTTGCATAAAATTTTTAACTTACGTTAAGTCCCAAACTGCGGATCACCACATCTTGTGCACTCTCTTTCTTGACATTAACCCTATGACTTTCCTTAGAACTATTCCTATCGGTGGGGAAGAAGTCCATTTCATTGACAATTACTGGTTTCCAATTGGCACTTGCAGGAGAAGGAACATCTTCATCACCACTGTTACGAATTGGGTCGGTAGAGATGTCCACGATATCATTCTTGAACCTACTAGTATGATTTGGTTCTGTATAAGAGTTTAATACAGTTGGCTTGTTGGTAATGAAGAAACTAGTTGAATCAGGATCTATAGTGAGTCCTCCTCCTTTGGCCATTAATAAAAAGGAAGTAGAGAGAGAAGAAAAGAGAAGGTGCAGCTGTTAAGTTTGAAGTCCTTTCTTTTTAACAGGTGCAATGGACTCGGCAACAATAAGGGCTTGGACTAAGACCAAGATGTGTGTGTGAAGAGAGTGATCTTTATAGTTTGAATATTGACACAGATTTGATGATAGTGAGGTAAGATGGTGCGTCAAGTGCCCACGTGGCAGCAGTCCGAGGTGAGAGAGAGAGAGAGTGTGTGTTTGTGTTGAGACTTTAGACTTGAGAGCTCAGGCTTGTACAATAAGAGAGGAGACACAATTCATAGACATTCAGCAAGACCACAGCAACCTAACCTCAAATTTTTATTAAGGTTTTATCTTTTATGTGTTGTTGATTATTATTTATCACCTTTTTTTTATTGAAGACGACTGACATGTTTGTTCAATAATTCAAACATAATTAATCATTATTGCTTTTTCTATTCATAGTATATTTAATCTTCATGAAGAAATAAAAAGTTTTAGACTAGATTATGTTTTAGATTCTTTATGTTTTCGGACCCATATATTCTGATTCTTTGTCCATCAACAACATGAAGCATTTATCTCCAAAAAAGAAGAAAAACTACATGAAGCATTACAACTTGGAAGATCTTTTCTTTTCTTTTCGTTTTTTTGGTTATATAAGTACGTGTGTGTGTGTATATATATATTGTGGTCTTACAAATTCAAAGTTAAATTTCTCTTAAAAAAAAAAAGAGAAAAAGAAAGCTTCTTTGGGCCCTATTACATTGGATCTCTCTGACGTTTATTCCAACCTCGCCCAGCAAGCTTTTACTCTTCTACATATAAAAGTCAATTTTTCGGTTAAATGTCGAAATCATTTTTATGGACTAGATTCTTCATTGTGATGGTACTTGTGTCTAGGGTTATAAAAAGAACCAAATAATTACCTGTGAATAGCTCGAGTTTGGTTCGTTAAGATGCTTGCTCGTGTTCGTTAATGAATTAACCCAATTTAATTTGAGCTCAAATTTGAAGCTTTATTAATTAATAAATCAAGCTAAAGTCTATTTGATATTATTAGGAACACACCACCATGCACCCTTAGCGTAATGATCATTTTACATGTACAAGTACTTGTGAGATGTGGAGTTTAGAGGTCAATGACCATTCAAATTTCTGAAAGAAAGTTTCACACACATATACACTAAAATTATGTTAAAATAAAATTTCTATCTTGTATATAAAAAAATTTTAAAAAAAATTGTTAGGTACTTTATGTAATAATGTAGCTTTAAAGGGAGTTTCAAAATAGACATTTATATTTCATGGTTTATAAAACTTAATTATTACTATTGAAGTGTGGATGAGTTAATTAGCAAAATTTTAATGTAATTTTTTAAATGTAAAGTTAGATAGCTAATGTGCACTAAGAAGGGTAAAATTAAAAACATAGGGTTTAAAAGTAAAATTTGTATTAAGATAGTTTATTTAATCAACTTAAGAGACCTTGCAAACACTAAAAGTTTTATCACTCTGTAGCATTGACGAATTAATCTCATCTATGAGGGGACCTAGGATTGAAATTTCTCATTTTCTTTTATTGTAATAATTGAGATATGTTATATATATTAAAGAAAAAATTGTGAACAAATTTGAACTAGTTCTTGTTCTTAAAAACTAGGTTAATTATACTTTAACTCAATATCAATAGTAAATCAACAAACCAAATTTAAACACCTTAGTACCTTTCAACTGGAGTGCTTAACAATTTTACTTGTGTCGAATTGCAGTAGGAGAAGATTCTTGTGTGGCATAAGTCATGCATGAGTCCTATTCCTATACCAATATATTGCCAAAGATTTCTGACAATTCAGACCTTATCCCATTTATTTTAATATCTAAACGAAGTTGAATTCTTATTTCTTAAACCAAAAAGTCAATTGAAGAGGCTAACTTATTTGCTCAACATGTTTTCCTTCAAACATATGCTTGTCTGTATAATGAATCTTTCAAATTAATCCTAAATTATAGGGCAACAAAATAGACTAAGAACAGGAATCTATGACTAAGAAATAAGGATCAAGAATTATACTCGTTTAAGTTATTTAAAAACAAAAAAGGTTAATTTTTATTTTTATTTTTTTTTATAATTCAATAATTACAATAATGAAGGAATAGAGATTTAAACATTAAAACCTTCTCCCCTCTCTCTATGTGTGTGTGTTAAAAATATTTAGTATTCTAAAAAAAAAAAAAATAGAATTTGTTAATTGATTTACAAGACTCTTAGCAATAGGCTGTTTGATTACTCATTTTCAGCATTGAAGTATTAAGTAGTACAAATAAAATTCTTTCTTAATTTAATGAAAACAAATGGTATTTGCCAACAGATCCCATATATGAGCGGAAATCGTAAAGCAATGGGGTTTGGTATATTTACAAATATTAAAATATAGCATATATTTTAAATTTTATAAAGTTAGTTGTATGTCTTTGGAATGCACGAGTTAATGCAAAGCCCTACGCAATTTTTGTTTTTTTTTTTGTTTTTGTTTTTAAATAATACTAAAATAAAAAAATAACAATAACGTAATTTAAAGTAATAAAAATGGTAATATGGCTGCAGAATATCATATAATATCAAGAAATTTATCCAAAACCAAAATTATTGCAATGAAAAGATAAATTTAGAATATATAATGATTTTTTTTTTTGAAAGATAATTGAAGTAATATATTTAAAATTTCTTGAAACTTTTTTTTTTTTTTTTAGGAACAAAATTTCTTAAACCTTTAACAATGGAGTTTACTACCGCATACTTTCGGTGCGATGGTCACTTCACAAATATAAGTGCTTGTGGGATTTGGGGGCAAGGATTGAAGTTTAAGTCTCCAAAAAGAAGTTTCACATACATATACACTTAAATTAAGTTCGAGTAGAATTTTCATTTTGTATAAAAAAAAAAAAACAATAAAATTTTAACTTACAAATTAATGTATTTATTATTTATAATAAGTTAAATTATAAAACCGCGTAACGAAACATGAAACAAAACATAAACCTAATTTTTAATATATAGTATATGATACGTTGAAACCTTTTCTCCCGTATTTCATTCTAATTAAAAAAATACATTTGGTTTCACAAGGCATCTCTCCAATTGTGCACAATCCATGTGATTCAGGAAAGCACATAGTCAATGATAAAGACTTACGGCCTGTTGCTTTTGAAGGTTGAATAGACACAGTTTCAGATCATGCGGACATCTAGTTAAGACTTTTGAATTAAACAGCTTAGTTTCATTCTATAAACTCTAGACCTTAACACACTTTAACCCCCTTAGTAATCAGTATATATATAATATATAGTTTTTTTTTTTTTAGTTTTATAAACCGACAACCTCGCATGCGCACAATCTCATACGTACCCTCCTATATGATCAGAACATGACTCTCCTTATTATTAGGCGAGGTCAGTCAATCGTTTGTCTAAGTCTTTCTCTTTAGGTGTTTTCTGAAGATAAAAATAATATTTGACTAATAAGCAATATATATGATTATTTTAGTTTGAGACCCACCCAAAAAAAAAAAGCAAAATAATAACCAGGCAGTACTGCAAGATACACACATGTCCATATCCCAGTAACATATAAAAAAGATGCAATATTATTGATATTACATCTTTGCATTAATTGTGTATTCCTAACAGGAAAAAAAAATGGCATATGAATGATAGAAATTAAAAATTAAAGAAGTTTCATGATATATATATATATATATATATATTGCATCATGCCTCATGTATGATCGAATTGTTAACTTAAAGTTGTTCAAGATACTTGATGAATTCCCTTATCCATCACATTTTCAATGTCAAATATGCATGTTGAATGCATATAATAAGACAGAGAGAAGGTCTTGAGCTCCATAATATATAACACATATTCCTTCAGTGACCAATTTGTACGATAGAAGTGCAGGCACGGAGCTACCGTTGGACTTGGGACGGCAATGCTCTCAGTTTTTTTATAATATATATATATATATATATATATACTTACGGGTATTAATTTTAGTAATTTTGTTCTATAAAATTATACTTTTCTCTTTAACAATATTATTAATTTTTTTAAGTGTATTATTAATTATAGTCACAAACATTTCTATAAAAGTTTTACAAACTGTTAAGGTAACAAATTTTTATTGTTAAAAAAGTTTGTAACTCTAGCATTTTTCTCATTTTAAAGACTATAAAAAAAAATTTATAGATCTAAAATCTAAAATAAAATATATAAGCTCAAAAAAATTAGCTTAACAACAAAAAATGCTAATAATAAAACTAAAAAATATTAAGCCTAATCAACTAATTTTACCCAAAACAAATAATCTGTCCTTTAAAAATTAAATCAAAATTATTTTGTTCTTACTAGCAGCGCACAAAAAAAAAAAAAACCTCTCAACGGCTAGCTAAGCAGCAGAGTTTTAGGCTGAAATTGTCGCATACAATAAGCAACAAAGTCGTCACCCTTAACTTTAAGTTCTGACTCTATCCCGTATAAAGTAGTGTCACACACATGTGCTCTCTCTCTCTCTCTCTCTCTCTCTCTCTCTCTCTCTCTCTCTCTCTCTCTCTCTCTCTCTCATATATTGGGTACATATTTGTGAGGCAGAGAAGAATGCTTTGGAAAGGATTTTTAAGGTATTTTTTATTTGGCATTTAGTAGAAAAGAAAATGAAAGTCTTTCCTAATCATTCCTCTCAAAAATGAGAAAAAGAGTTCTCATTCCTTTAACGTAATCAATGTGAAATATTGATTCTATCCCTACTTTCTGAAAGGACAAACAAAAAGTAACGGATATTCATATACTAATAAAACTTATTTTCTTTCTTCTCAAAAAAAAAAAAAAAATTTTATTTTCTTCTCTATTCAATCTTTTTTATAAATTCCTATGAATACATTGAGAACATGAATTTTTTTTCCCATCCTATTTGATTCCCTTTTTATTTAATCATTCTATCTTCTTCTTTCTTTCTATTTTTAATTAGAAACTTCCAAATATAGTAGGGTGGTAATTAGTAATAAACAATATAACAACCACAACAACAACAGCTACAGGAAGAAAATTCACAATCTGTAGAAATGGTGTAAAGGGTAAGCAATTAACCAATGAATTTCCTTTAGTTTCTTACAATCTGAAAAATAGTGATAACCATCATTCCATGATGACATGTTAATTAAAATCTACAAAAAGTAACTCGTCTACACATTAGTCATTACTATCTTATCTTATAGTCACGGCCTTCACACTTTCTAAAATGATAATGTTCAAATATCACGTAAAAGTAGTACACAGAAAAAAGAGCAAAATTATATCTTTTTTTTTTTTTTTGGGGGCAATAATTTGGGTGTCAGTGGGGAATCCGAGTTGTCTAGTGGTCTATGCAAAGCTCAGACAATGTGAACTTTAAGACTTTAAAGTGTAACCCTAACTTCAACTAGGGTTCCTTCAATTATTCTACTATGACCAAAATAGTAAAATTGCTACTATTTGCATAAGAAAATCTTCTAGATTCAGGTAAAATTGAGCACATGATTTATTTTTTCTTCAAATTTTTCAGGATAAGTAAGTTGGACTTCAAAGAAAGAGGAATAGATCTAGAGATTCATATATACCAATATTGTCCGCTAGCTTGGATCAATACCTAACACAACCACATAGTCAATCATATATGATCGAGCTTTGTCTTACATGCACACATCTTGTCATTTCTGTAAATTTTATGACCATGAATTTGAACAAGCTTAAGGCGATGTGATAGGCTAGATTTACTTTTGTCGCAAGTTTTGTGTGAGTAATGGATTCTATTCTTTTATTTTATTTAACACATTTGCTTATGTATAGTTTTTTAACAGTTTATATTGTCATAATAGTTGCTATTCAATTTTTTGAGGCAAGGGTGACCCCACACACTCTCTAGGGGTTCAACTTCAAATGACCCCTGTATATATGTATGTATAATATTTTTTGCTCGTTTAACTTATCCGAAAAAATATTTTTACACCATAACTTAAATCTTGCACACTTTCATCACAAATATGAAATATCTCTGACTTTAAGAGTAAATAATAAGTGTTTGTAAGTTGTACGTGTCTCTCTCTTTATTATAAATTTATATTATATGTGTGCGAGTATGTATTTGATACTGATTTTGTGTGTTATTTATTTATTTATTTATTTGTGTGAATTGTGATGTGTGAGATGTGTACATATAAATATAATATAATTTTATATAATTTAATAACTAGGAAATAGAGATAGCTTGTTATATGTGTGTGTATTGTTATTATGTTATATTAACTTTTTATTATAAAATTAATGATTCAAGAAAAAAAATAGCGCAAGTAATTTTTCAAGCATTTGATTGGTTAAGTAGACCCTTGGTGTATTATTTATAGATGGAAGAGTGTGATTCTGTAAGTCAACAATTAATATAGTGCCATTGAGTTGAGTTTTCTCATTTAGTTTAAAACATTTTTATAAAAACAATGACAGATAGATAATGAGAACTGGATAAAAATAAAAATGTTATGCATGCTTAAAAAAAAAAAATTGTCACATCTATTCACATTAGCAATAGATGACAACTGAACTATCATGTAACAATTTCAAAATTTATAAACTCATAAAAGGAAAATGTAAAACTTCATGTCTTTGAGGGTTTTTTTTTTTTTTTCCCAATAATTTAATATATTCAAGTATTTTAATGACCTGCCTGAAAAAAATTTCTTGAGCAACCACTGTTTTCAGAGGTCAATTTCAATTCAGCTTCTTTACACCTCCATTTCCTTGAGCTTAGATTTGTGATCAAATATTGACTTCTATTGTTCAAAAGGTTACTTGTCCATAATTGAAGTGCTTAATTAGGATGACCTAGGAGGCTTGATTCAGACATTATTGAGCCGTGCTAATTTGTAAATAAGAACATAGACATAGACTTGACTTAGGCCAAAGAATGCAAGGTTAGGTTTGCCTTTAACTGTGATCGGTGGTTAGCAGTGGGCGAACAACATGCTAGTTAGTGGGTACAATCCACCCACTTAAATTTAAATTATTCGGGGTTAATTTATGTGTAAAATGTTCAAGAATTTTTTAGAGAGTTAATTATTTAAATCTCTCTCTCTCTCTCTCTCTCTCTCTCTCTCTCTCTCTCTCTCTCTCTCTCTCTCATGGTTGAACACTCGAACTTCAACCATACAAGTGGATTAGAAAAAAAAATGGACTTTTGCATTGGAGTTTACATTCAAGACAAAAAAAAAATGTTCATTTGTTTTATTTTGGGACCACATTTAAGAAATTTTATTTCTTTATTATTATTTTTTAATACTTAATATGCTAATAAGTCTTTAAATTTCTAATAGCCTTAATTTCTAAAAATTATGATGTATTCTTTATAATTTTAAACCTAATTATGCTCTGATTAAATAAAAATAATGATTCTTTTTTTTTCCAACGAACTCACAGGACAAACAAAAACAAAAGATCACTTTTCTTTTTGCTTTTCATTCTTTAAACTTGATCCTCAAAACAAAAGATCACTTTCTCTTTTAGTACTTGTTACTTAAGAGTTAAGAGTTAAGACACATACCTCATCACTTGTTTCTCTTCCTTCTTAAACTGTTCAAGTTTCAACTATTGGAACTCTAAGAAGAAGATGATAATGATAATTGTTGGTTCAAATAATAAAATTATTATTAAGACACTTGGCAAGGCAAACATGGATCATGTGGAAATTGGATTTAAGCATAATTTGCCAAATCGGAAATGGCATGACTAAGGATCTTAACTTGAAAAGATGACAAGTGGCATCAATCTGAAATATGTAGCAGTTGTCTTGAGTGATTATTGTACCAATTACCTTCGGCAATTATTAAAGGTTGCTAGACATGTGCTGAATGATAATTAATTGGGAGGGAAATGCTTGTAATTAAGTTCATTTCTTTTGTACTCGCGTTATCATTCAATCAAGAATTCAGGTAGTTTGATGCAATTTTTAGTTGTTTATTGAAGATTGATATGATTTCCTGTTTATTTCGAATCAATTTAGTGTTAGAGTAATCAACTAATAAAGCTTGAATCCTTTACATTTCCTACAATTTACTATAACTCTAGATGATTTGTTCTAGTTTCATTCACTTCGAGATGATGCACTTCGGCTTAATTGATTCACTTTCAGTAGGCTTGGTAACTTAGGCAAACAATTCTTAGTCACTAAAAGGTTGTTTGGCACCACTTTTTTTATCACTCAATTTCCGTCACTCAATTTCCATCACTCATCACTCATCACTCATCACTCATCACTCATTACTCATCACCCATCATTCTAAAATATAACACCCGTTTGGCCCCATCACTCAAATACCATCACTCAATATTTTTCACACTGTTTGAGCCCCATACCTATCACTGGTGCAGTTTTTTTTTTTTTTTTTTTTTTTTTTTTTTCCTTTAGTAACCAGAAACCTGAACCCAGTTGAAAAAAAAAAAAAAAAAAAAAAAAAAAAAAAAAAAAAAAAAAACCAGGTGAAGACCAAACCACTGAAGAAAAAAAAAAAAAAAAACCCAGGTGAAGATCGAACCCACTGAAAGAAGAAAGGAAAAAAAGAAAAAGAAAAAGAAAAAAAAGGAAGAACTGAAGAAGAAGACAAGCTAATCAGAAAAAAGGAAAAAAAAAAAGAGGCAGATTGGTCAAAAAGGTGCGGCTGAGTTATGACAAGTGGGTCTCCCATGTGTGTTTAATTACAAAAATGCTATTGAGTTATGAGTTATGGAAACTGAAACAACCAAAATGTGTTTTCAGTTTCTATAACTCATAACTCACAAATTAGAGAATTGAGTGTTGAAAACAGAGTTATGAAAACAAAGAAATTGTGCAGCCAAACAAGTATTTTGCTATGAATCCCACCATTTTTGAGAATTGAGTTATGGAAACAGAGAATTGAGTTATGAAAATAGGTGAACCAAATAGCCTCTAAGGAACGTAGTCACTTAATATTTTCTTATCCTCATTGTTAACTTGCACATTTCTTCTAATAATATATTGTAGATAATAGAAATGGATTATTTTAGGAATTTTATTATTAAATGTTTTAATAAATTTTTTAAAATGAGATTTTATACTAGCTTAAGTTTTAGCAAATGTAGTTGCACACTTTAATACTTAGTATAAAATTCATGTAAGGTTGTTTCTTTAACCCAAAAAAAAAAAGTACGAGCTTAATATTCTTCAAGGTTTTAAGGTTGATCATTAGATTATTATTTTTGACAGTGTTGATGGTGGAAAGATTATACAATATTGTTTCAGATCACGGTAATTCATCCAGCAGGTTTTTTTTATTTTTATTTTTTGATAAGAAGTGAGGCAAGCGTGCAAGTATGAGTAAAGATGTGAAGCATGCCATCAAATTCCATTAGTCGGATTGGCAAAAAAATTTAACTGCGACTTCTTTAAATTAATTAGGGGGTTTAATATAGTAAACTTACAAAATTTCAAAGACTAAATTAAAATTTTAATTATGTCAAAAGTCTTACAACTCAACTGATTGGCACTTCTTGATGCTTTCAACGAAAATATCTAAATTTCAAATTCTCCTTGTTTAGGGTATATATACACGAGTTAGATTCTATCAGATTTTCCACCAACCCACCACTCAACCCGTTTGAATTGAATGGTAGAAACCTACACTTGATGCTGATTGTTGGACTATGGATTGTCAACTGGCAAGTCATCAAAATTTTGGAAGTCAAATTGGTTGAGCCTATTAGATTAATTCTCATTGGTGGCGCATCACGGAAATCTGTATTAGTTTCGGAATGCAAATCCTCTGTACTACTTTTTATGTACCACTCTATATTCCACCAATCAGTACATACCATGTTTTGATTTTACTTTCCTTATAAAATAAGTGAAGCTAATTTGGCAAGATTTCAGCTAATTTGGCACAAGATCTTTGCTAAATCTAGCAAGTCTCATATGACAGACTACAAACGATGACACCACTATGAGCGATTGAGAGTCAAATGGGCCAGTTAGAGTTTGATTTCTATAAGAAAAAAAAAATCACCTCTCAACTCGATATGATTGGATTTTATTGACGTGCATGTTAAGGCTCTGGTACAGTATATTACTGCTGTATTCTTAGGTGCAGTGGATACTTGTATAGAGTTAGTTGAGTTAGCTGGGACATGCATTAGAAGATTGTACTTGGTTAGTTAAGTGACTAAGTTGCAATGTACTGTACTCTGTAGTTAAGCAGTAGTTGTACTCTGTTAGTTGGTGAGTAGAGTATAAGACTGAATTGATTGTAATGTGGAATTTATTGAAGAATAATAAAGTGATTAGTTCTCCTTGAGATACTATTGGAGGTTGATTCTCTCGAAGAATCATTGGAGACCTAGTTCCCTTGAAGAACTACTAGAGTGAGAGTAAAGAGAGATTAAGAATCAATTTGATTCCAATCAGTGCATCCGTAGTCAAATGACCCACTACAGATTGAGATCAAGTGCAATTCCTAAAGTATTGCACCTAATGCAATAACTATCAATGGTTGAGATTGAGAGTTGAAAAAAACAGCTTTTAATTTCAACCATTGAATAATAATAAAAAGTGAGAAAAAAAATTAAAAAGTTAAAGTTAAAAAGTGAAAATAGTAAAAAAAAAAAAAATTGTGAGTAGGAGGGGGTAGTTGCACCAATTGCGATCTTAATCCCCCCCACTTCCTAAATCCGATAGACTTTATTAGCTCTGTGCATGCCTTGGTCGAGTAGTTTCAGGGATGGATGGGGCCTAAGGGGGCTCGGGCCCCCCCTAGGTCCAAAATATTTTTATTTTTTTGGTCATTCTATATTTTATTTTGTAGTTGGGCCCCCTTCTCCCCAATTAGTCTAGCTAGCCTAATCCAAGTAGTAACCATCCAACCCAAAAACTTAACAAAATGACAAAAAAATCATGTGTTATTGGAGAAGCTAAATATAAATTTTTTGCAACTACAGTAAACTGATATAAATACCAGTTGACTAAAGTAAGTTATTAAAAATAAAATACAATATTTTATTAAGATTTTATCTTTTCCTTCAATTAAAAAACTCAAATTCTTTCTCTTTCTTATTATTTTAATGAGTTGTTTATATTATTTTAAATGAAGTGATAAAAAAAAAAAAAAACATTTGATATTAGATGTACTATAAAATGAGGTGGTAAAATAGAAAAAGAAACTTTTTGAGGTACTAAAAACTAAAATTTTTAGCACAATCATTGTAAATTCTTTAACTTCAAAAAAAGTTAAAAAATAAAAAAAATTCCTAGCCAGCGTAGTATTAAAAAAAATATATATATTTTGTTTTGTTTTTGTCTTTGTTGATAGATGATTTCATCTTAATGTATTTAGAAATAATGATTTTGTGTATTTATAATTTTTTAATACTATATAAATGTCTATTTGAATTTTTTTTATTAATACTCCAGCCCCCGCTTAAAATCTTGGGTCCGGCCTTGAATAGTTTTGTGGGGTTTAGGTGTGAGTTGGATAGTCCTAATGTTATAATTGCACACAAATTAGCCATAAGCAAAAAAGAAAAATAAATTCAGGATTTACCCAAGCTTAATAGAGTTATTTCCTATAACTTTCGTGCCGGTGCCGTCAAGGCTTTGTTTGGAAGATGATATAATATCAAAAAAAAAATTCCTTAATGAAGGCAAATCATATAAATTTTAAACTTATTATTATATATTTATAAATTTTCTTGAAAAGCTAAAAGTTAGTCATGTTTGTTTGTTTGATACCTAACTGTTAGCCGCATCACATTTCCATTGAAAAATTTGTTGCCAATAGTAACAAAGGTGTAAAGTCAACGTCACATAGAAATGATGCATGCACACAACGCAGCCACTTTCTAGGCATGCATGTACAGTGCGTGTAAATTAAACTCTATATACTCTAAATAAACATAAACAAATAGGGTGATGCTAGGATGACACAAACATTATTCTTTTACAAACTAATAGTTTGTTTCTGAGTGATAAAATAAAATGTAAAGAATACTTATATAGTAAATTTAATCATAATAAAATTCGCTTCAAATCTCTCTTCTTCTTTTTATTTATTATAATTTCCAGGTCGTTCTCTCCTTTTAGGTTTGAATATGGCTTTATGTTTAAGAGAGAGAGAGAGAGAGAGAGAGAGAGAGAGAGAGAGAGAGAGAGAGAGAGAGAGAGAGAGAGAGAGAGAGAGAGAGAGAGAGAGAGAGAGAGAGAGAGAGAGAGAGAGATAAGAGAAGTGCTATGTACATTCACGACATTTATACAATACTTTCATAACAAATTGTAAGTGGTAAGTTATTACTAATTGTAATTTAAACTTGTTACTGAAATTACTTTTTTCGCACTTGTAAAAGCTAATAATAACATGTTACTTAAGATTTATTGTAATATTATTATGGATATAGCATTTCTCAAGAGATTATAGTGCACATACGTTAGAAACTAGAAAAATATAAGACAAGAGGGGCAAGACAAGGGAAACAAAAGTTTATTTTATAACATGTGTATGCAACCTTTTCTTTCATACATGTTTTTTTTATTTTATTCTCTCTCTCCATAAGTAGGGACTTGGAGCTATTCATTGGCATTGGGGGTCAATGGCCCCTCCAAATTAAATAAATGAAAACTACTATATATATATATATATAGGTGCTTGTTTTAGCAATTTTGTTCAATAAAATTATATTTCAGCGATTTTGCCCCCCTTAACAATATCATTAATCCTTTTAAAGACTATAAAAAAACTATAGATCTAAAATTTAAAATAAATTAACAATAGCAAAGCTAAAGAAGATTAAGCCCAATATTAGCCAATTTTACCTAAAACAAACAACCCAACCATTTTTAAAAATTTTAAACAAAATAATTTTTTCCCTTACCCAATAGCAGATGCACACATCAAAGATAGAAAAAAAAAAATCCTAAGCAACTAAGTAGCCTAACCAAGAGAAGAGAGAGTGAGAAATTACGGAGTGAGCATTTTTAGCTACGAATGTCATCAAAATTGACATTCATAACAAAATAGAAGATGATTGGATATTTAGACTCCAATTTAGAATTTGATTGGATTTTCTCTTAGTTTTGACTATTAATGATTTTTTTTTTCTACTCTCTAACTCCAAGTTCTGGCTCCGTCCATGTCCATAAGTATTTTGTATATATACAAACACAAACACGTGCAATAGGATTTAAATTTATAGTATCCGCTAATTCCACTCCATGATTATTGTTTTTTACCATCAGAGTAAAACACCTTTTGTGAATTTTGTGTTTTACTTTAAGTGAGATTCAAACCACAATCCTTATTCTTTATTCGAATATAAAAGACTTTATCAAGGACTCACTAAAAACCATCTCTCGCTTCCTAAGTTACCATCAATAAGTCAAAATACTTATGATAATTATTTAGTCAAAATTGGAAAATTAATATATGATGGAACAAAGGTTGAAGCCAATTGTTTTTAGAAGGTATTTTAACCGTTTCTAAAGATTCAATCAAAAGTCAGAGAAAAAAAAAATTAATTAGGTATAAAAACTATGGAAAGCATATATCAAAAAGTCCACATCTCTTCACTTTTCTACTCCAAGAGCACATGACATCCCATATCTCACTCACTTTTCCAGTTTCCATCTCTCTGGTGGTGACTATATGAATCTTTTATGATAAGACTGGTAAGATAAAGGCACAAACCATGCCTTTTTTGGCCCCTTAATACACATAGTCAAAACTGAGCATGCAATGGGAATATGTTAAAGCCTTAAAGTAGTGATTCAACAATAAACCATAGTTCCATCTAGGAACTCATTTACCATCAGTTTTGACTTTGACAAGGTCACCAAATGTGTCCTGTCTTCAACAGGTTTTTTATTACCCCAATTCAAATTCAGCTACTGAGAGAGAAAGACTCTGTGAGTGTGTGTGTGTGAGAGAGAGAGAGAGAGAGAGAGAGAGAGAGTTTTACTTCGTTAAAAATCACAGTTTGACATAAAGGATTTTGTAATTCAACTAATTGTCATCTCTTAACAGAAATATTAAAATTCAAATCTTCATCCTATTATAACTATTGAAATATTAAAAAAAATCACCGTATAGCACTATAATTTAACATTTACTAATGATCTTGTCGGAAAATTACACAATAATAAATAAATAAGATTGTTGAGTGAGACCGTACACAATTCAACATGGTAAGTGGTACGCATAGTTTAGGCAGGAATTTAAAGAAGAAAGGCTCTGAACTTTGAAAAATGCAGCGCCATAGAATTTGTTAATGTTTAATGAAAAAGAAAAAAGGTAATGCTGTATCTTTGGTGGTGAAATTCCATTGGGCAAAGCTTTTCAGGTGAAATTCAATTGTCTCACAAGAATTTTAATGCCAGTTTGTCATGTGGGAGGGCTTAAAATTTGTAAAACCTTTTGGGCAATTACAACTTACTAGTTTAATTGAAATTTAAGTTGTTTATCTGTAATTTGAAATTTGACACTTATTTGTGGTTGACCAAAATTAAAGTTGCTTACATGTGGTTTGAAATCTCATGATACAAATATTCCGTTTAATTCTTTTTTATCTTATTTGACCTTATATTTTTATTTTATTTTTATTTATTTATTTATTTTATTTGTAGAGGAAAGAGACATAAAAGTGGAATAAAACTACATATTTAACCCCTTTTTTTAATAGATGTGTATTACAGAACTCTAACTAAGCTAATCTCGGGTGGGTAAAGTGTCAAATTTCAAACCATAGAAAAACAACCAGGGATGACAATAGGGTGGGCGGGCCCGAAGGATGGGGTCTTCACCTCCACCCCACATAGTTTTGTCTTACTCCATCCTCACCTCACCCCGCATGAAGAAAAAAATTTTCTTGCCACATTCCTGCCCCTTAGGGCCCCACAAAGCTCCACCCCACCCCCGTAAAACTTTACTTCTTGTTAATTTACCGATAACTATTACAATTGTTTTTAATAAAACTTGTTTTGTTAATAAAAATATACTTGAAATTACAAATAAATTTATCCCATTAAATCAAACTAATTTTTTTTCAAAAATTGAATAATATTATTAAAGCGTTTAATAAGACAATATCACAACAAAAACAAAAATTTCATAATACAAAATCAATGATTCAATAGTATATAAATTTGTTTATACTAAAGACAAAAGAAAATGTTAAAATTGGTACTTGATTTCCAACCTTGCTAGAGAGAGAGAGAGAAGAAAAAAAGAAAAAGAAACCTTATTAGGTAGAATAAAATAAACTGATAATATGTTTGTTTAAATAGTAGGATTTTAGGGTATGAAAATTTTAAAATTTAACCTTTATCAATGCCGGGTAGGGCGGGGATGGGACAGGTTGGGTCTAAAAAGTCTAGCTAAAATCTCACTCTATCCCCGCCCCACCACCTTTGCAGTGTTGGAAGAACCTGCATGGGGCGAAGTGAGAAGGGGAGGATCAAGCAGGATGATGCAAAATTGTCAACCTTATAGGCAACTTAAATCTTGGCCAAATCACATGTGGATAAGCTACAATTTGCCCAAAACAAATTTTAAATACTGAATAGCCTGATTAAATCATGCATCCGATTCTTAAAATTCTCTTTAAAAAAAAAATTAAATTAAATAAACCCTCATGCACACATACATGAGCGATTTTCATTGGGCCATCAGCCCATTGACAGTGAAACCTTACTTTTCAGCTCAATAGCCTCAATTTGTAGTTTGTACTCGACTTTCATAG
Source organism: Quercus cerris (assembly GCA_963669245.1). Taxonomy (NCBI): domain Eukaryota; kingdom Viridiplantae; phylum Streptophyta; class Magnoliopsida; order Fagales; family Fagaceae; genus Quercus; species Quercus cerris. Next base: position 9,423,114 of record OY770009.1, on the reverse strand, counting down.
GATTAAAAGATTAATATTATATTGAGTTACATTTCATTTCGCCCACATATTGTGCTTAAGACTTAAGAATTTGTGTGGATTTTAATTAAATCATTAAATAAGAAATGTGGATTTAAATTCTACCTATACCAAAAACTAATTATTATCTTAATTTGATAATAAAACTCAATTATCATGAAGCGAAGATTATAGATTCAAACCCCTCAAATCTACCTAAAAGACTAAAGAATTTGTATAAAATAATTATTTGGTAGGAAGGATCCTAGATGTGACCCACGCTCGCCGGATTTCTTTGGCTGTTGTAGTATGATCTACCCAATAGGCTCTTCAAGTCGTTGCGTCTTGTTCAAGACATCCACGGTTTGACTTTGAGATATATACTACAAAAGTTCAAAGAGATTCCTTAAACTTCAGAATTCTTGTCCGTAGCCAACTAGTCAATCAACCAAGTCTGGTCTATATGCTATTACTGACCTTTTAGTGAAACTACCCCTACTCTTTTTCAACTTTTGTGGCCTTATGTTCCTTCACACACACGAAGAAGGAAGGGGAAATTTTTTACAATTTTTAATATAATACGTTGTAATTGGTGCAAAATTAAAAGGTAAATGTTAACGAATACTGTGCGGTACTTATTAAGGTTGAACTAATGCGGGTTCTACTTAATAAAAAAATTGGATAAATGAAAGAAAAAGACATAAAATTACCTCTAGAGTTTTTTTTTTTTCCCCCAAGCTGGCTCCACGGTTTATAAAACTTAAAAAAAAAAAAAAAAAAAAAGTAGTCAAAAAACTGCTGTTAAAGGCACTTAACAACCCAAATCAAAATAGTATTAGTAATAAACTCAAATAAACAAATAATATTGCTCCAATTACAACATTTCATAATAGTTGTAATAAATAAATAAATAAATATTGTCCTTACCAGAGAGAATTGTCCAAAACCTTGTGATTGAGAAAATTTTTCTTAGGCCCGCTAAATGGGATGGGCCCCTTACAAGGATGTAGGTCCCACACTTGTGGAGCCTACTTGTTTGTGAGAGGCCGAGGCATGCATCATAGAGCAATTCGCTTGTTGACTTGACTCGATGACATTGTCTTCTCTTATTTTGGGGATGAAAAAAAAAAAAAAAAAGGTTGCTTTAGGTGTCAATTCGAGTTAGCGTGTTGAATTTGTGTCATGTCGAGGTAGGAGTATTCGACTAAATGACTCAACCCTAACCCGGCCCATTTAATAATCGTGTCATGATCTTTCAACCCTAACCTGACTTGTTCATAAGGCGGGTTGACTTGACCCAACCCATTTGACACACTTAATAAACGAGTCGTGTTGGGTTGACACGAATGTAACACAACTCATTTCAACCTGCATAATATTAAATATAACATCCATCTATAAATAATTTTTTTTATATCTCAAAAAACAGCGCATACACTTCAAGTTTTCAACCCACATTCAAAATAATATAGTTCAATAAAAATATAATATTCATCTAAAAATAAATTTTTTACACTCCAAAAGAAGTGCATACACATCAACTCAAATTCAAAATAACAAAGTTTAACAAAAATAAAATAACATAGTTCAACAAAAATATAATATTCTTGGAACTCGCCAAATGCTAAGTATCAATATTGAAAGAATTTGAGCAAAGAATAAACTAATTCTAATTATGACCATGATTATCATCCATAGATTCTTTGTTGATGTCCAAATTCATAACATTTTCCACAAGCTCATCCAATTTTATTTGTATAAGTTTTATGCCAAAAAAAAAATATATTAGTAGTTCTATGGTCTGTAAAGTTTCAATTTCCAATTATATCCCTTGTAAATTTTTATAATTACTTACTTTTCTTTTTAAATTTAAAATATATGTTGGATATAAAAGGTATTTGACAAATCTAAAATAAAATAAATATTTATTTGTTATACAAGTTAAACGGGTTGTGTTAAGTGGTTCATTTTAGGTTGACACAAATAAATTGGCGTGTCAAACATCTCTATTGCGGGTTACACAGGTTGACTCGCTTATGACACGTTTCTTATCGTGTCGCTTTTGAGTCAACCCGTTTATGACCCAAACCCACCAAGACCCAACCCTAATCCAAAAAAACCCGTGTTGGGTTCGTATCGTGTTCGTGGATTGGGTCGAATATTAACACCCCTACGTTAAAGTGTCTTTTAACACTTTTTTTGGTACAAATTTATCTTTTTCCGTAGTTTTATGTCATTAAATGACTGTTTTTGTCATTTTCTTTTATTTATTTAATATTTTTATTAAATGATATCCACTTTAATACAACTTTAACAACCACCTATGCCATGCTTGTTAACATTTTTCAAAAAAAAAAAAAAGCCCCAAAAGAGAGTTTTCCAAAAAGCATTGGGTAGTCAATAAAGAATGTTGAGAACCTTCCTTTCCTTACCATATATTTGGGTTTGTTTCTTTTTCATTTTCTCTTTCATTTTTTTTTTCCTTCAACAAACTAATCGGAGATACCTTACTGTTATGGCACAAATCTTTACAAAAACTGTCTTATAAAAAACCAATGGATTGCATCAGGCAGACTCCTAGTCTGAAAAACAACAATTGTCGAATTTCAGTGGTCCAGATCAGACCCAAGATTTAACAGCAATACAGAACACCCAGAAGAACTATACTTAACAGAACACTCAGTGGGTTAGGCAGTTCCAACTCATGTCCTTCCAAGGAAAGCCCATATGGAATTTCAAAGCTTTCGATCACTACTCGAATGCAAGGGCAAATGCAAAAATAGTAGGTGATAGTGTTTTACCTTGTATTCTAATGACGCGCATTCCTTCCAGATACTTCTATAAAGAAACTAAAAGATGTGCTAAGTGGAAGCGAAGGTATTGATTTCCAACATTAACTTGATGATACCACGAACAACTTAATTAGATTAATTAGTATACAATAAAGCTAACATCACAAGATATTCAAATTCACAACAGATTTTACTAAGAACCATGACTCACAAGGAACAAGAATATAAGAACTCTTGGCTCATTAAAATTAGGGTAATGATTAAAACTTTTACCATTACAAAACAAGAAAATTATAATGTGTGATGCTACTTACAAGGTTGCCATTAACATGGCTCGAATTTTAGCTCTAAGATCATCAGAAATCTCGGTGGGTTCAGAGGGCTGAGATGGGGCCCCTCCATCTTGATATGATTTTGATAATTCAACAGAAGCTTCCCGACTAGCAACATCACCCTGACTAGCTTTTGATTGATCTGATTTTGTAACAATCTCTCCTTCTTCCACGTCCATTTCTTTGTCAGACTGAGATTTCCTATGCCTAACAGATCTGCTTCGGTGTTCATGCTCATCATCAGAGCTATGATGCTTACGCCGTCGAGAGTGCCGATGTTGATCATCAGACGAACTATCATGTTTACGTCGATGTTGGGAACGCTGATGATCATTATTGGAGAGAGTATCATCCTCATCCCGATCTCGAGAGTGCTGATACTCATCATCAGAAGAGTCACGCTCATCCCGATGTCGACGATGTTGAGAACGCCGATGCTCCTTATTGGAGGGAGTATCATGCTCATCCTGATGTCGAGAGTACTGATGCTCATCATCAGAAGAGTCATCATACTTACGCCGATGTCGAGAATCTCTGTCCTTAGAAGAATGTCTTTTCCGGTGCTTATGCCTTTCCCTACTGTGGTGTGAAGACCGATGAGACCGGTGCTTTTTCCGAGTGTGCTTGTGAGCCCTTTTATCTTCCCCTTCTTGTTCCTCCTCTATTTCCTCTTCTTTATCTTCCTCAACTTCCCCTTCTTCTTGTTCTTCATGTCTTTTAGACCTGGAACGGTAACTCCTCTTAGATCGCCGTTCATTATATTCATCAACAGAAATTTTCTTTTCAGACTTCTCAATCTTATCATCCACATCGATTGGAACTGAACTGCCTTCTCTTTCTTTGCCCACAAAATTTTCAACCTCAGTACCTGATCCAGAAATTCCAGACCCTAATGGTTCAGCTGATAAGCCACGCAATGGTTCCGTCTTCAATGGTGCAGCTCCACTTTTTATCATGACTGCAAACATCTTTGCCCGTTTCAATCTCTCAGCCTTCAGCTTCTGCTCTCTTGTCAGGCATGCTTCAGAGGAGTCAGCCTCACTTGCAGCTGCAATAGCAGCTGTCTCTGCAATAGCCTTGGCAACCGGGACAGAAACACTAGGCTCCCCCTTTTGATCTGGCTTTGAAATGGAACTTTGGGGTTGAGATGAACGGAGACTCCCAAAGCTTGAGGTGTGTCCACCATCACTGCTAGGGCCTCGACCAATACCATTTAATGATGTCTTAGGAAAATTTTCTAAACTAGGATTCTTAATGCCCCTTGTGGCAGCCTGAAGAATTGCAGCAGCAGAAGCTGCATCCATACTTATTCCAATTTGTGGCTCAGTGGCTTTGGAAGGAGGATCCTGCCCATCCTTCTTTGATTTGCCAATAAACATCTTAAACTTCTCTTTCCTGTCATAACTATATGGTATATCAAGATCAGAAGATCCTCTGGACAGAGTATCACCTTCTTTTGGTACAGCAGTTTTCTTCTCCACCTGATGCCCCATTGAATCAGAGCCCTTGCCAGGTAATTTCAACTGTAAAGAAAGGACCGACAAAAGATATCAGTTAGCAAAAACAGACAGATATATCATGGTAGCTGAGAGCTTCTAACTCGAAAATATTTATCAAAAACAACAGACTAAAACCCATTTTGATTTGATTTTCATGAATTTTATAGGTCAAATAAATTTGAGGTCAAAGAAGAACCCATGGAATTTGTTCAGTACATAACATGTCTCCAACAAAACAAAATACATTGAGATAAGTACAACAAAATTCAATATGATAAACAACATCAAGGTTACAAAAACTTCATAACTTTTTTGTTTGTAATTACATAAGGATGTAGTGGCTCCTGAATCCATGACCTCACACTCTACCAATCCACCTTGCTCTCACAAGGGGAAGAGATTCCATTTGAGCAGGTCATTGGCCATTACAACAAACCACAAAACTTTAGGACAATGATATTGGCATTTGAAGTCAAATTAAAAAAAGATAGAATTAAATATAGGTGCTCTCCTCAACTATTAAGATGTATCATTTTGTCACTGGATTTTCCATTTAGCTTTTAAGCTTATTTGCTTATGTACAGCTTTTGAAAGCCTCACTTTTTCTAGGTATAACCACACTTTAACCAACTTTCAACAAAAAGCCAAATAAGTTGGTGCCAAACATATTCACTCATTAATCAAAAGTGCTTACATGGTACGCTCAATGCACACTGAAAAACATTAAAAGGCAACATAATAATATGATTTATAGACGCAGTTTGACATGAAACCAAATTTTGGCACCAAATAGACAGAAAAAACATATTTATCAAGCAGCAGTTGTAAAAATTATGCTTATACCACATTCCTCCTTTTCTATATTCTTGCAAATGGCAACCCATAAACTTCATTTTATCAACAAGAATCTCATGGATTCATGGAAACAGCCTAAGATTAGTAGAGCACAAGGAACAGATAACTGTACCTCTTTAGCTTTCTCAAGAGCTTTTAAATAATAAGGGTGATATTGATTGGATGACAGAAGGAACGGAAATCTTCCATGTTTTTGATCCTGTTCCACAAGAACAGCTTCAAATTGTTTACCGTTTTTCAGGATGAACTCGACTATCTTGTCAACCACTCTCTTTAAATCAGATGGAGGCTCCACAATAGGTTGTTCAACCTTGGGCGTGCTAAGCAAAGAAGCCTGTGATTTGTCCCCAGCAGTGCAAAGTGAGCCCAAGGCATCAGCTTCTTTTCTGACCCCACTTCTAGTTCCAACCATAACTGTACTGATGGAACGATTCCGTTTTATTATAGGAGCTTTTTCTTTCAAACTCATAACTGAACCCTTGGCAATCGCCACATCTTTCCCAGCTACATTTACAGAAGAGACTGCCTGCACTGATCCATGAGAAACAGTAACATTACCAGCATTGACGGCTTCCTCTAATTCATTTCTTTTATATTCAGGAATTTCCTCAGTTGCACCATCCTCATCCTCTCCAGACCCATATACAGAACCAAGGATAGACAAAGCACTACCAGCCTGATCGAGACCAGCGTTATTCTTTTCTACTAGAGATTTGTCCCCACTGTCAGGCTTGAGAAGTTCTTGGTGATCAACAAGAAACCGAAAGTAGGCATGGAGATGATGATCTGGCATCAAGAACCCAAATGTAGGGTTGTCCCCCTGTTTGACCCTCAAAACAATTTCTGACTGACCACCATGTTTGCTAACAAACATAGCAGTTCTTGCAATGATCTGATGAATCTTCTCTGTTGGTGGCTGGAAACACAGACAACAAATAAAAAGTTTCGTTTTCAATATGTGAATTTTGCATAGCAAAGTGTCCAAAAAAATATAATTCTTATAGCCCAAGATTAGTGCATTAAATCTGATATATATCTATATGTATATATATGGATAACCATAACGAGCAAGAAACAGAACTCCATGTAGATATGCCTCATCCAACTTGCTGTCGAGTACTAAAGATTCCTGACAGAGTAACAATTTTCTATCATCCTAATCCCACCTGCACGGCCCATTTGTCATGACATCAAAAGGAAACAAGGTGCCCGTGATGGCAACCTTGGGTCACAACTCACAAGAAGTCCATCCCTGCTCCGAGCATCTGAAACTTAGACATGGTAAGCCTTAGAATAACATATGCACCTTAGTCAATTATCATTTGGCCAGACTGTTCAATTATCCAAAAAAAGAAAACACAACAATATTCAGATAATACTAAGAAAATAAAAGGTGAATGGTATATACAGGGGCAGGTTACTTACTAGGTTTTGAAGTAAGCTCTCCGGTACTTGGAAGGGAGGACGAAAACCAGACTCAGCATCATTATTCTTTTGCTCGATTGCTTCATCAGTGTTCCCATATGAAAAGGCAACAGCATTATAGCCGCCAGCAACTACTGGTTTGGTACCATCTTGTAAATCTGGAAACAAAAAAAAATTAAAATCAAATCTCAAATAGACTTTTGTGCCCATAAGGTTGTCATAAATACATCAGTGGGAGAAGGCAAAGACAAGAACCTAAAAAACGACACACTGAGGCAAGAATACTCTAAGTAGTCTCTCTGAGATTGAAACTGTTGCAAACTATACCACATCCTGCAAATGGGGAAGTGTGTGTTGCTAAAAATTATAATGTCAATGCAAACAAGCAGCTAAACCCATCACTCAACAAAATTTTATAGTTTCAATGGGGGTGGGAGGTTTGAAACCTAGATGTCTCCATTGGAAACACCATGAGGTGTCAGTTGATCTACAAGGCTCTTGGCCCCATCACTAAGCAAAATTGCAGTTGAAAAGAGAGAGCACTACAAAAATGTTTCCCCTCCAAAGGAACTCTCACTTAACCAAAACATTATATTCAACCCAAGAACATATATAATATATATAAGATGGGGCATTATGCCCAGTGGCAAAAAGTCTAAGTAATATAAAATAACAAAAAAAATTAACTTATGAAGGTTAGTGTATAAGCCCCACCCATGAGGCAACAGTACATAACAACCAGCCACTCGGCCTTTCCCTTCTTCTTTTTTAACTGGTAAGTCTCTCTCTCACACACACACACACACACAGAGGATTTTGAATACCTATAAAATTCTAATGGAAGGAGGAAGTATCATTTAAACAGGAACTCATTGGTACTTGATTGACCTTTCCTCTTGGAACCTTAGAATGGCGACACCGAAATGTTCAACAATAATCAAACAAGCATTACAGAGTACATTCTGAATTTTCCAGCTAAATTCACCCCCCCAACCCCCCCCCCCCCCCCAAAAAAAAAAAAAAAAAAAGAAACCGAGTTAACGTTGCACCACTAACAATCATATCCAGGTGATTAAAATCCGAGGTCTGTCAATTCCTTCACTTCTATAACTTTTACATCTCCTTTTTGTCCTTGATCAAAGCATAATATTTTTTACAACATGGAACCTCCAACCCCACCTTTGGTGGCAGTGGCACTGAAGTAAACCTAGGATACAGGCAACCAACCTTAAGCCACCTATATCAAGTAAGTGATGACTCAAACACTAGACCTCAAACTTGGTACACCAAGGCTTCACCATTAGAGCTATCCCTCGCAGAAATTCAACCCTATTTCAATCAATCAAGTCCTAAAACCTTACTTTTGGGGAAAAATTACATCGTAAACCCTATACTTTCGGGGTCGTTTAATATTAAACCCTGAAGTTTAAAACTTACAAATTAAACACTGTAGTTTTAATAGTGTGAAATTGAACCTTGAACTTTTAAAATATGATATCAATTTAAACCCTTAATCAAACCCAAGTCCAAAGTTCTATGTAAAACTAGTGAAACTGTAAGGTTTAATCTGTAACAGTTTTAAACTTTAAGGTTTAATACTACTTTTGAAACTATAGGGTTTGCTATCAAAACCACCCCTAAATATCAGGTTGAAGACATAATTTACATTCTTCTTTTTTTCCTTTTTTTTTTTTTAAAAAAAAAAAAAAATACATTTGCAACTCTATCATTCCACTAATTAAGCGTAGAACGTGTACAACTAACACTAAAACAAGTGTAAGACAAGTGGCATTTAAAATGCCTATGTAAACCATAAAAATCAAATAAATGTCATGTGCCGGGCGTCTGAATTAAAATTGGAGGGAATTGGAAGGTTTATACAATTCTTCTACAACCACAACTTTTTGCCACAATTTACTAAAGTGGTCGGCTATGAATGGTGAACAATCACTTTCAAGTGGATTCGGCCACTTTTTCTCTATTTTTTTCTCCATTACTTACTGTCTACCATGTCAGAGTTTGAGTTACAACAAAAGTTGTGGCACAACACTAGTGTCCCTAGACTATCTCGGATCAAATGAGAGGATCTTATCCTAAAAAAGGCAATACATAACCATGTCGTCACCACAATAACACAAATTTAATCCCTAAAATAATATTTTAAAAAATAAATAAAATAAAATAAAACCTAAAACCTTGATCCACCGAAGCCTAAAGAACCATTGGAGTGAGGTTATTATGAACAATCTAATTTCATCCAATCCAACGAATTTCATTTCCATCATCTTCTTCATTTTCGAGAATTAAACAATTTTAAATTAAAAAAAACCAAATAAATAAATAATAATTAAAAGCAAAATCATGCGGTAATTGTTTTACCTTGTTCTTGATCTTCATCGGACGGCGACGGTAAATCGAGGTAACGCTCGCGATCGAGCTCGGAGTCGAGCGAAGGATCTTCGGAGCGGTGGTGACGGCGGAGCTTACGCGGCGGCGGAGGACTGGAGAGGAGGTGGCGCACGTCGTAGCGGTCGATGGAGAGCGAGTTCCACTCGACGAGGGCGTCGCTGGTGTTGATAAAGGCGGCGGTGGCGTCGTCGTCGAAGAGCAGCGCGTGGCGCCCAACAACCTCCAGATCCATTCTGCTCTGTTCTCGACCCTCCGATTGGATCAGATATTGTGTAGCCAAAGCCACGGAGAGAGAGAGAGAGAGAGAGAGAGAGAGAGAAGAAGAGAGGGTTGGATTCGAATTGGAAAAAAGAAAAGTGTTTTCTGCGAATTGCGTTGCGGGTGGGATATGATATATATACGTGTTTATTTTCTCTTTCTTTAATCACAAGATTCACAACGTTATAATGGTTGTAATAACGCGACTTTTAGTTTGTAAAGGCGACTTTAATTACAGACCGCTACCAAAGACGTTTACTACGGCAGAATACTTGGTTAATATAGCGATTAATACAAATACATTTTGGTGTCCCCAAGATATCTCTTTTTGTTCTTTATTAGTTTCATTTTAGTCCTTAGAAATTTAATTGTTCTTGATTTTTTTTTTTTTTTTTTCATTTTAATTTTGTGCTTGTCCTAGCCATTTCACTAACAAAATCTAGTGACATGTCACGTTTGAAATTCAAGTTTGCTACTCACTTTAATGCAAAGAGTGAAGAAGGCTAACAGTGCACCTTGAAATCACACTTGATGAGTGAACTTGCAATAGAAGGAAGAGGGGATTTCCAACAAAGTATTTTCTAATCATGAAAGTGAGTAAACTGATGTGGTGAGGGAGAAAGAGGACTTCCTATTTGTGCTTCCAAATATAGAAAATTCGTTTTAGTTTCTACTGAATGTATTGGATTGACAAAAACTATGTAATAACTAATGAGGAGTTAAAAACTTTTGTGAGATTCAGCTAAATAAATAAATAAATTTTGAGAGGTACCTCCAAATTTCCAATACCTTCTTTTTCAAGAGGACCACTTTGATCAGCAAGTAGTAGCAAAATACAAGCTTAGAGAAGTGGGATTTCATAAAGAGTTGTTATTACGGTTTTATGTCTTTTGAGGCAATATGGTTGGTCTATCCCCATCTAATTAGTTCATTTAAGGGTAGGGTAACTTTCTGCACCTGTTAAAATTTGTAAAATTATGAAAATCAACATCAGATGGTGATAGGTTTAGAATCGATCAAGATTTTGAGGTTGTTTTGGTTTTATACAGTTTGCGATTGTTTGATTAGCTCCATCCCATCGCCTCCAAGTAAGCTATTAAATTTGAGATAATTGGTATCGGACTTTTCTAAGTGATATTAAATGTGTAAGTTGTTTTGAACAGGAATGTTGGCTTTTGCTCTGTTGGTCACAAGATTTTTTTAGTCCCTCCCCTATGCCTAGCTTGCAGACGTTTTTTGTATTTTAGGGCAAAATATGGCAAACTCTTCAAGCTTCTTTTTATATATATATATATATATATATATATATATATATTATGTATATTTTGAAAATTAAAAAATTTCATATTTTTTATGTTCTTATCGTACATATTAAATTTCGTTCAAAGAAAATGTTATTTACTATTTGATTAATAAACTTATTTTTTATATACAATATTAGATTATAAAAACTTGAAATTTTAACATTTGTTTAATGATATCATAATTGATTTTTTTTTTTTTTTTTTTTTTGCAATCTAATAGTTAGATTTTCAAAATTTATATTTAATATAAAGATATACAAAAAGTTTAAAAAGAAACTTTGTTTAAGATGGTTGGAGCTATTTAGTAACGTTGTTCTAATAATGTTGTTTGTATTTTTCAAAAATATATATAGGTAAAAAAATATGTAAAAATACATTCAATATTGCTTAAAAACTAAAAAGTATTGCTTAATATACCGTACCTATAGACCTAAGTCTTAAGATGTGATTTTTCAACTGATTTTGTAAGTTTTTCACAGGTGGCAACTTGATTGGACTTTCGGCAGTGAGTTTTGCAGGTGGCAATGATTTTGGAAATGATTAAGGCAATTCAATTAATCTGTCTTGGTTTGGCACGTTTCCCCAAAGAGAATGATGCCTCCTACTCCTAGACTTGCTAAATGCAAGAAATCATAAAGAGTCTCAGGTCTGAATTTTTTAGGGACTGAGGTATGTTTTGAATCTATTTATTTGATTGAAATTGAAAATTTATTATTTAAAATATTGTAAATAAAAAAAATGTTAATTGAATGATATAGTGTGTTTTATAAATAATATCAAAAAATATAATAAAATTTATGAATAATATTAAAAATAAACTAAATAATAAAACAAATTGGTAAAAAACAAGTTAGCGATGGATGTTAAAGAATTCAGCAAACACAATAAGTCCTCTCCATGTGTTCAGCTTTTATGACAATGGACTATACATGGGTTTGGTAGACTATGCAAATATCCCAAGCCCATTTGCAAAGTTTTCTATTAAATTCAAGATAAATGACAAAAATGATCTTTTACCTTTCAATACATAATTTTCACTGCCCCACGTGTTAACATAATTTTCATTGTCACACATTCTTAACATGATGATCATTCTACAAGTATGAAGTTCTTGTTAGGTGAAAAATAAGGGCTAAAATTCAAGTCTTTAAGAGAGAATTTAACACATATACATTTAGATTTAATATTTAGATTAGATTAAAGTAAGATTTCTATCTCGCATAAAAATAAAAATACATAATTCCCAAAAATGTTTCCTTTAAAAAAGTATATATGGGCTTTGTCGGGTTTGGACTTAGGCCTTCTTTTGAAATTAATATTTTGATATGGCTATAGATTTGAAAAAAGTGTCATCAACAAACTTTGTGTATTAATTAATTGTGTCAAATCATTAGCTTATATTGCATAAATAGTCATGTGTGCAAATGGGATTGGGAAAACTTATCATTCTCATGAAGGAAGATGAAGAGATGGTGAATAAGGAGAAAGACCTGGCTGGGGAACTTGGTGGAGGGAGAAAATGAAAGTGGAGGAAAAACAAAATAAAAAGAGAAGAAAAAGAAAACCAAATAAAAAGAGAAATGCTATCAAAGCTTATGAGGTGGAAATTCTATTCCCACTAATAAGTTGTTGAGATGGTCATTTTAAATTACTTTTTACCTTTAATTGGTCACTTACTATGACACTTAAAGCAATCTATTTAACACACCATTTTTCTATTTGACATATCTGTAAGTTTTGAATGAGTTTTTACTTTAGTTGATCACTTACTATGACACTTAATCTATTTAACACACCATTTTTCTATTTGACATATCTGTAACAGACACCAAAAAAAAAAAAAAGATAAAAAAAAAAAAGATAAAAAGATAAAAAGATAAATGATTGTAGCTATGTTCAAATGTTCAATTATTTGTGAAATATCATGTAAAAGTAGTTAGATGGAAATAAGAGAACCATGCCCAGTTAGTATCTCCTGTACAACGAAAACGAATACTATACTCATCTAAACTATAAAATCTAGCTAATTTCCTTTGCAAGGCTTCAAAACTCCCCAAAGAACTGTCTCTGCTTCTTCCAAGAGCCCAGATCATTATTAAATCCAATAGCATCTACAATTGTGTTGATCCCCCATCTTCCATGAAGACATATATCTTCTATGAACAAAATATACATTTTCTTACAAACTTTATACGCTGTGAAAAGACTGAGTACTGTCACAATCAAAGAATTATTATGAATTAGAATGAACATTTCCAAGGTGGACTTCCAATTTAACAAATCATAATACCTTTATCTATCATTCAGACAGTAATGGATGGTGACACCATGGGCGTTGGCAAGTTTATGTCTAAAAGTGTAATGGTTGACTGCAGATATTTGTCACTGGCGCTCAAACACAACCTGGCAGTCTCTATGAGTTTGGAGCAGACTTGGGATATTTCATTGCTTAACTGCCACAGAGAGAGAGAGAGAGAGAGAGAGAGAGAGAGAGAGAGAGCCATGAGGAAGAAAAACGAACATAAAAATAAAAAATAATAAAAAAGTACACATTGCAGGGCAATGCACAGTACAGCACGGCAAAGCTGTGAGAGAGAGTATTGCAGGACAAGCAGAGCAACCAAGGTTTATCAGATTCATGAGAAAGGAAACCAACATTTTTCCATGTTTATTTAATTGCTTGAAAGTGGATTGCCTCTGGACAAGCCTGCCTAAGAACCATCATGGGAAACCTACTCACAGATCACTTGCTTTGTCATGTACCATTCCTTTTGAGTCTTGACGATTGATCTACTAAAATTGATAGCTAGTCAAAAAGATGACAGAGGAGCTTACCATGAAAGATGATGCAATGCAATTGCAAGCTTCAAGTGCCATGCTTCCACGAGCCGCCTTATTCAGCATCATACATCAGTAAAATCTAAAATTGTCAATTTATACAATAATATAGTGAAAGGCATAGTTACCTGTGAAGGCTCTTGCTGAACAGTATCAACCAGGTTCTGAAGAACATACTCAGCAAAGGACACAAGTTCACGTAAGTAAGATGAATCACCAAAAAATAATAGGTCATTTCCAGGAATCTGGGAGGAAAAGAAATAATCTATTAGGAGACATGAGATATAACAGCACAACTAGGCTTTTTCTTTACAATGGTTACTTCACCCCGTTCATGCAAATTCCAAATACTCTTCATGGACTACATGTTATTTGACAAGGAGCAAAATTAAAAATTCATGTATGAGTCAGCTAAATTTAAATTGTATATGCATATTAAGTAGTAGCTGTAGGGAATATACACGAAATTTCCAGATCTGTGAGATGCAAAATAGAGAAAAAAAAATATGCATCAAAGCAAACAATCACAAGAGACAATATTTACGTGGTTCAACAATTTGCTTACGTCTATTGAGTTACAGGGATTTCACTATTCACTGGGAAAAAATACAAGATGCAGCAATATAGTTTTCTCTCTCACAACGACATACCAAATCCTAATCTCCAAACAATAGTTTTCTATCCTGCGCATAGGATTCACCAATTAGCTAAAAACGGGCCAAATTTTTTTTCCCAGAGGCCCCAAGGAGGCTTGTCCATGAGCACTCCGGCTTGGGCTGGCCCAAACCTTTGTTCCATGGACTAGGCCTCTAGAAAAAATCCCATAAACCGTAGCACTTTTATATTAGGTCGGGTCATAATCTGGATCAAACACAATTAGGCTCCACAAAGCCCAACTGTGGCCTTATGGAATAAAACAAAATCAAATCCTTAATCGTTTTTAATTTAACAAATATTTGTTTATCTTTTTTTGGCTCTTTTTTAAACCGTCAATACTATTTTTTTTTTTTTTTTATCAAATTAAATGATGTCAATGAAGGCAAAACTTAATAATAGAAAACTATCTTTGCCAATGTGTGTTCGTCCTTTTTTTTTTTTTCTTTTTTTTCTTTTCTGGTTTGGTGATTAATTAATGCACCAGGTGGGATTTGCACCCACAACCTCGCTCACCTCTCCAAACTTATGCTGAATTGAAGAGCCATTAGGCCTAAAGGCCATTGGTGAGAGTCTATATCATGTCAGTAAGCAAATCCCTGCGAAGCTTAATGAAACTAATATATTTACAAAAGATGACACCAACATAAGCAAAAACTATGAAGACATGAGATCTTCTTCCATTTTGATAATAAGGAAATTCAAATCCACACATTTCAAAACTTTTTGACCCATATTTTCAGTATTCTGACCATGTTTTAAAAGTCTGAAAGTTTGGATTTCTCAAATTGTAAAATTAACACATTTAAAAAGAAGAGTGTAGATATACCTCTCCATGATCTGCATGGTATGGGAGCTTACTTTGAGATAGTGTAGCTGTCAATGTAAGAATTGTACAAAAAACTCTTGTCCTCATTCTTGGTGTCATCCTGCAGTGACATTTTCAACTATCAAAGTAAGACCTACGACCATAACAAAGAGACGGAAAAGAAAAGAAGAGAAAATGGAGCAATGTTGTTGACATAATTTGCAATGGAAGGCTTACCAAGATCTGGAATTAACAAGAGATAGTATGTTATTTGGGAAGTAGGTGACTCCTTGCTCAGAATTACCTTCAGATGGAACATATGAAGTGAGGGAAAAAAAGTGTATGAAGGATATCTCAAACTGTGATCTTGGAAAACACACAGATTGCTAATTGTAACACAACGTCACGTCAACAGAAAATTTCTCAAATATATGATTGTTTAGCTCATTTTAGAAAACCCCTTTCTTAAGTGAAAGCCCTGTCTTTGGAGCATCAAGAAACCCCCCTCCCCCCACCCCCCCCCCCCCCCCCCTTTTTTTTTTTTTAATTTTTAAGTAGCATTAAGAGAACTCTGTGTATCAAACTATCAATACTTTTGCCAAAAATATTACTGAAAGGGAACAAATGCATTATGACGACTCTGTGCATCAATGTAGTTTATTGTTTGTCTTTCTATATATCTGAATTTATAGAGCTACCTCGATAGGTGTTCATATATCATCTTAGAGGGTATATACCAAAACTCAGTTAGATGGACTAGAATAACACAATCACTTGCATTTTCAGCATCCTAACTTACTTTTGTCGTTCAAATTGATACCATCCATAACTGCCAATAAGGAATCACCAACTTTATAAATTCAGGTACTCTTTCTTGATGTTTATTTCAGAAACAAGTTATAACTAGGTCATCATCTTCACTTCTATCACTCAACGTAAAAGTCCTTAAATTTTATTTACTTTGGATTTGTTTTTCCCTTGGGGTGGCAAACGGAGGTGAGGGACCTTATGCAGAATACGCTAAACCTAAAGCTTTTTACCATAAAAAAAAAAAAAAAAAAAAAAAGCTCATCAGTGTTTCTGATCATTCAAAATGAGATTAGATTTGGCAAATAATCTGAAAATGAGTTTCCATTTTTCATTTTTTTAAGAAATTTTTATTTTCACAAACATTGGTAGAAAACTAAAAATTAAGAAAGATTCCACTCTCAGATAAGATCTAGTCTTAGAGATCAGAAAATGGCCAAAAGAGAACCATTCAAATAAACATGCAACTTAAGCTAAACTTATCCATATTCTAAACAGATTTTGGATATAAGATGAGGATTAAAAAGAAGAATTAATCACCTGGAACCATAACCAAGTGGCTGCATAACTTTTGAATTGCAGAGAGTATGCCTTCAACATCAATTGATGTCCGGGACCCTACAGATGCAATTAATCCAACTGAGCAACGAATTTAATTTGGAAACGTTCATCTTTGATATATTTACAACCAAAATGACCATTACATCATCAGTAAATAAAGAAATATAAAATTTATGAGCAATCGTAAACAAACAAAAACACATAAAAAATTAGCAAGTTGGAAGATTAAGAAAGGATATCTTTAAAGAAAAAATGTATAAAACACATTGGCAATGGGTACTATTTGTCTGAGAATGAGATTCCATGTAATCTTTTGTACTAATTTTGAGCTCTATAGTGCATCTTCCTAGTAAAGAAATTAACAAAAATAACAGGAACAATAAAGCAACAGAAAAAAAATAATTCCTGAAAGATGTTCACACACACACTTGAACATGTATGCATATAAATATGTACATAGGTATGTATTCAAGAACCATATCTCATTGCAGAGCTTTGTTCATTTCAATAGCCAGCAATAGTTAATTAATGTTCACACATATTTGTGTAAATATTAGTGATGCTACTTACTACAATGTCACATATTTCTGTATATTTGTTTTTATCTATGTGCTAAATGCTAATGTAGCTTGATATGTATAAAAATATACTCTCAGCTTGCTTAGAGCAAGAGAAAGAAAAATCAGCTACCAAAGTGCCAAGGACCTTCCAGAATAGGTGCAACATCTGCTATTCATTTAGATAGATTAATACACTAAATTTGTGGTCATTACATTCGACCCCCACACACAAAACAACGTTAATTTTTTATTGCAAATGTTTCTGTTAGATGTTAAGGAAAAAGTAATTGCAAATGTTTCTGTTAGATGTTAAGGAAAAAGTAGGAAAGAAACGAGGGGGGTTGGTGGGTGGAATGGCCTTATAGGCCCTATGTTAAAGGAGGGAGGTCATCCTTGGTTTTCACACACACAACAAATGCTGTTGAAGATCTACTTATACAGAGCTTCAAAAAATAGAGACGAACTAACCATCCATCAAGTCTAAACTTAGCAAACAGTTGATTGCGGAATCTATCAGTCCATCTGAATGAGAGACTAAACCACATAACAAGGCAACCTGAAACGTTGAAGTGAATGAGTATCAATATTCAGATTAGTTTCAATAACTTAATGATGTTAAAGGAATAAAAATTACCTCAGCAGTCTCAAGATAAAGATATAACTGTTTAACCCAAGCTGAAATAGAAGGCAATGTGACTTCACTAAATGCTATGCAAGATTTGACAAAACTAAGATGCTTTTTTGCATCTTTCAAAGCCTTAATCGCTAAACAATTGCTGGAGTGAACAAGGGTTTCCTGCCAGAAAATTGAAGTGCTGAATCAGTGTGAGCATATTGAAAACAAATATGATCATTTACTTCTTTTTTTTTTTTTTTTTTGATAAGAAAATATGATCATTTATCATTAGTATGAAGTATTAAATGGACATTCTAGTAACTGTTTCCTTCTTGAATGCAAAACCTCAAATGGTGCTAAGACAGGCATTTGAACAAACCATATTGGGGGGAAAAAAACCTTAAGTCTACATGAGTTCATTTTCTTTTTCTTTTTTTCCTTCCCTTTTTCTTATTCTTCTAAGCAAACTATAGCTCTTTCTGAAGTTGGTTTATTTTTCCTTATGAAACATTGAATACTTTTCAAGTATAAGCATATTGAAAACAAATATGATCATTTATCATTAGTATGAAATGTTAAATGGACATTCTAGTAACTGTTTCCTTCTTGAATGCAAAACCTGAAAATGGTGCTAAGACAGGGATTTGAACAAGACATATTGGGGGGAAAAAAACCTTACGTCTACATGAGTTCATTTTTTTTCCTTCCCTTTTTCTTATTCTTCTAAGCAAATTATAGCTCTTTCTGAAGTTGGTTTATTTTGCCTTAAGAAACATTCAATACTTACATGCCATTTTATCCTAATAAATAAGATTGGATGCCCCAAAAGAACCAAGCTGTACCTCCTCACTTTACTACATGAATAAGACCAAATTCTCTGGGTGTAGCATGTACCCCTGCAACCCTTACAGGTAGCAAGTAGCAACCAGTTTGTCTTAACCCCTGCATACATTGAACCCTTCTCTTGAACATGAAAGCATGAGCTATTGGGTTGTGTTATCTTATTATCTACATAAAAGAATTTATACAAAGCAATCCTTTTTCCCTTTTTTAACTTCTAACTTCTAACTTGCCCTAAAAATATGGGCATGAAAGTTTTTAAGTACCAGAATATCCTCAAGAATCCTTCTACCTCAACTGAGTTGATGCTATTTCTTTTCTGAAACACATAATTTTCCAGACAACAAGTGGACTGCGTAATGTTTGGATGGCTTCATCTATAGATTCAGTGTCTGAGTATAATCCTATAAATTAAAACTGCATAATGTATGAAAATTCAGGAAGATGAGCTTCACAAGGGAAGCAAGTAATGCCATGTTATCAGAAAGCATAATGCAGATACATAAATAAGATTTTTTTTCTTAAAATTTATATTTAACAAATATCACAATATCAAAGACCATAAGATTAAAAATAGATACTGTGCTCATCCATGTTTCAGAAAAAGAAAAGAAAAAATTCATACCTTAAGTTCGTTTAAGCTACTAAAAGCTCCACGACATTCAACTAAAAATGCTAAATGGCGTTCCATCTCTGTTCCATAGTCAACCTAACAAATAAAGAGCAGCAACGTATGTCAATCCAATTATATGAATTGCCACAAAATAGTCACAGGATAGCAATTGCTGGGGGCAAATCAGCATGGGCTTGAAATTATTTACCATATGGACGAAATGAGAAATCAACCGTGCTGGCTGGTTATCATCATCTTTCGTATTCAAAAAATCACCATCATCATGTAGATTTTGTGAAATTTCAAACAGCAGCTGTATGGATGTTGGATCACTTATAGAACCGTTCCTGCTCAATGAAATAAACATAAACTATAACTGCTACCTGGAAATCAAATCAAATCTTCAAACATACCAAGAATTAGAAAGAAATCCAGGTCATAAAGTATAAGGAGCCAACTAGATATCTATATTTAGGTTCTCACTGGATTTTATCTACCAGATACTAAATACAAATACATCAAATCATGAAACTTGAAGGATTGGTAGTTGATGTTTCCAGATATATGAACCTGGACTCTCCTGTACATTTCCTGTGTACTGAAGTATCTCTTTTTTGCAATATAAGTTTAATTTATGAAAGAAAAAAAAATTCCAGATATGAACTAATAATAAACCTACCCTGAGGATGACATTCCATGTTTAAGTTAAGACATCTATATGTATACAATATTGAAACCCAAAAAAAGAGAGATTCCAACACTACCAGGTTTTTGAAACCCAAATTCTGTCACATAACATTTGGTTCAGATTGTTCTGTAAATCAGTGCCTCACATGTTCTAAAAGTTACTTTATGACCTAAAATCATTCAATCACATTGTGTCATTAATCCTTCTTTTATTTATTTATTTTTTAAGGTAAAGAGCTTCATTGAAAAAAATACAAAACCAAAGCACATAGGCAGTGTACTGTGGAACCATCAAAATGTCTAAACTAAATTGCAAGGAAAGTACAAGAATCAAGCAAATCATGCAACAAATTAAAAAATAAAAATAAAATGAATCAATCTCTCATTCCCTTCAAACGGATCATGGTCCAAATTACCACACTTTTGTGTCTATTGAACTTGCTCAACCAGCTAGCTAAAAGCTCCACAACCCCCATGGCATAAACCAATGAACCCCAAATAGTGAAAACATCATAGTCCACATCTCTAGCTACAGGGCAGTGTAGGAGTAAATGAGCAATAGTCTTCCAATTCCTCTTACACATACAACTCAATTTCCATAGTAAGGACCATTAGTGTTACTTCAAGGCTGTCTTTGGCTGCATGGAAAATTTTGGATGAGGAACTGGGTGGAATTTTACTGCCTTTTTTTTTTTTTTTTTTTTTAAATCCCCATGAAGTTTGGCTCCAAATCCATCCATCCCCAGGAGTCGCCTGCTTTTCAACCTGAGTGCTTATGAAGACCTTTCTTACCTACCTACTGCTATCCACCTAGGGGGTAAGACAGGTAGTGGCTGGTCCAGTAGGCAGGTGGAACCAATCCCAGTGAAGGGTAGCATAGGAAAGCCAGGCACATCAACATAAAGATCAGGCTTTAACTAGACAAAGCAGGGTATGAAAACATAGTTGTTGAAAAATGTACCTTGTCGCCATGTTGAGGATATGCATATTGACAATGCTCCGTGAGCTCCCATACATTATATCTAAGATCTCCAGAAAATGGTTCTACAAAGTAGCATTTACAATTAATCACCCCATTTTTAGTTCACAAAAATGTAAAGTGTCTCAAACTACACAACATGAAACAAAAAAGGCAAATAAAATTACTATTCATTTGCAATTTTATGAAATATCAACAACAACAACAAAGCCTTAGTTCCAAAATTTGGGGTTGGCTATAGATCCTCAACAGATTAGATTGGGTCAGTCACATGAATTCTTTTCCTCAAGAGATTAGATTCAAGGCACACACACACATGAAAAATAAATAAATAAATAAAAGCTACTATGAGAGTAAGAAGCATACCAAGGTGAATACATCCTCTACGACCTTGAAATGAGTAAGAAGCTTCACCAAGATGGATTGCAAGCTTGCCAATTCATCTTCAGTGACCATTTTATTGTATGCTCTCTTTGAAATACCTCCTAAAATGGTGTTCAGATGGTTATCCTGGCACAAATGAATAGATTCAGAGGATATACAAATGCTCACATCCACAATACTGCAAGCAAGCTTGATAACAGAACAACTGAAGTTGGAAGGATATCAAATAAAAAAATCAACATTGCAGAGAGAGCCCAAACAAGCTTCATCCTAGAAAACATAGCCTAACTATTCTTACTGCCTTGGACCCAAAGTTATAACTATGTCATAATAATTCCAACAAAAAAGCCGTAGAACTTAGCAAAGTAGAATACTGAGGTTATTCAAATTAGTCACTATTGTACCAAAAAGGGAAGAGTGCCTAACTCTCTCTCTCTCTCTCTCTCTCTCTCTCTCTCTCTCTCGATAAGCAATAAATTTCATTAAATAGCACAAAAGGGGCACAGCCTTACTACCTTAGTACTTGGGAATCTGGATGCATATAAGATCAAAAAAGAGAGTAGAATTATCCTTTCATAAATTTAAATTCTTTACAGTTAACTAGTATTAAAACAAGAGAAAGAATAATTAAAAACGACATGGAAAGTTACAACGATGGCATTTGATTTTACTTTTTTAACTTGTGCTGGGACTTAGTTGCATTTAAAGAATTATATACAACTAAGTTGCATTTAAAGAATTAATTACTTTAGATTGTGCTGGGACTCAGTTGCAATTAAAGAGCGTGTTAATTTTACATAGAATTAAGAATTAAGTTCAGTTTACTTCAACTGAACAAGACTGCCAGTGCTGCAATAGCATTGAGGGGAAAAAATAATAAAAGAAGGAAAGAAAAACTCATAATGAGTCAAAGCACCAAACAAATGTTCTAGTTAAGACTGTTGCATGTAGGAAAGAGTTGTGACAATTTAATGCCACATCAAACAAAGATAGTCTCAAAAAGTGTCACAATAAATACAGTTATTCATAGAACTGAATTGAAAAACAGAACCAAAGGTGTGACAGTGTCAAAGGCCACCCAAACTTACCATCTGATTTTGAAGAACAATATCCACATAAGCATCCACAACCTTCAGGTACTCATCAAGGCTATTCCTTTCACTCATAACCTGATATTGTATTTATCATTGAAACACAGAGACTCATTCATAAAACAAAGATAAATAAAATATTCCAAAACAACATAGCATTGGGAATTTTAGGACCTATAATGTATTTAAATAGCTCCAACATCAACCATTACTATTAAATATTATTTCTTCCCTACCATAAATGCCAATAAATAATTGTGTAAACTAAAAAATAGTGAAATTTACATTTCAAAAGGTTACATAAAACGTGACTCATTGATAGAATGAACACACATACCACTCCAAAAAAAAACAATAATGAGTTGAAGAGAAAGAACCCAAACCTAAGATTACTCTTAACATACCAAAGTAGGGTTTTATATAAGAAAACTAACTATGTTACAAAAACTCATAGAATGTAAAAAGTAAATTAAAAAAAAAAAATGTTGAAATCAAGCAAATAGGCGTAGATTACTCTACAGACCTGAGTAACTTTATCAACCACAGCATGGACAATGTCCCTTCGAGATTTCCTTTCAGAAAGCCTGAATCCAAGTAACCTGTAATTCAAACACTACTCCCACCACAAAATAAATGAATAAATAAACTGCATATCAAATATCAGGATAAATAAATTAATTAATTAACGGCCAAAGTAAAGGAGGTGCCACTTCTTATGCAAAGAGTCATTAGCATAAGAACAACACCTGGTCAAAGGAATAATCATTGCTGCATTCAATGGTATGAAGGATCTCCACAGCACTTGAAGTAACAACTTCAACAGGAAGTTCCTTAAGTAGATGATGCAGAACAATTGAGAGGCAAGAGAAACTCCCAAACACCTCCACTTGATTCATTCCTAGCCCAAACTCCACAAGCACATTACCTACTTGCCTCTTGCAAAACATACAGTACAAATGTCATCAAATGAGATATTGCAGAAAGCAACTAGTTCATGTCAGAGAACCTACTATTAAGGTTAAGATAACTTCATTAGCGCACTCTTAGATTTCTGGATAGATGTAATGGAAGAAATGGCTTCAGAAGAATCAAAATAAGAATTTTGAAAACAATTCTTATAAATCAATATTTTCACTCTTGCATTTTAGTAGTTCAGAAAAAACATATTAACAGTGATATGTAGAACCCTACCGTATGCTAGGGTTTGAGACAGGAAGTATGAGTATCACATGAAACTCCACATATACCTGAGAAGCATCCTTAAATATGCATTTCATAATATACTCAATGGTTGGCTCCATCAGAGTGACAAGCAATCTTCTGTTGTTTGTAATATTTCCTTGTGTTGTTTCCTTGGCTGATATGATCCGCATCACTAGAATCTTGATGTCGTTAACACATTTAACTAGGTATCCTGTCAAATTATTGTCAGACATGCAAGTGTAGATAAGAATTGAAAGAAAAGGGGGAGCAGGGGGGTGGGGGGGGGGGGGGGGGGGAGGACATATGAATAGCCTGCTACACATGATCCGCAAAGGAACATGTCTCAACAGGATTATCAATTACTAAATGTAGAACACAGCACAAAAATCCAGGTCAAGTCACAGGATTTGGGCACACCTTCAGATTAGCAGGATTCCAATTAATAATTTTTTACACCTGTCTAAATTGCCTCTATAAAGGTGGAAATCATCTTGGGTTCTGGTGCAGCATTTTCTTTAATGAAGTTACACACACTAAAAATAGGGCAATCAGAGAAGTCCAATATTCAGTGAAAATAAGAAAAGAATATGTAGTTAGGGAATTATTATATGAATTTCACCAAGAACTGCAGAAAATATTTTCAGAGGGCATAATTTCCATTCAACCATTAACCAATAAGGATCTTTTCCTAAATGGATATTCTGAGTTAAAAAGTAGTAAGATAAATTTAAAGCTGTATAGCCACCAAAGCAAGTATCAGTTTCAATTCTAGCAATAACTAGATTCAACTCAGTCTTAATTTGGGTTTTTAATCCACTGTCAGCACATTGGCCAGCCAAATGTCAACAGAATCTAGGATATATGAACCTGGACCACACTGGGCCAAACCCACTCCATGTTATGCCTAATCCATGGCACATGCTAATAATGTTTGCATACTTGAGCAGGAATGCAACTAATGGGACAGCACGTCATTGGTCAGTTATGCATGCAATTTCTGTATGCATGAAGAATACAAATGTGTACCTATATCACATGAGGGCAACTTCTGGGCACAGTGGGCCATATACAGACGACAGTAGGCAGATGCCAATGGATCTGCTAACCCTCTTGTCATCATAACCAAACGCTGGACACTGTCTTCAGGTTTGTCAACCAGGAAACGCCAGCAAGGCAATAAAGCCAGCTCTAAATAACTGAAGTCCAACATCAAGCAAACAACCAATTAAAGAAAGAAAAATCTCAGAGAAAGAGAAATTGAGGAGAAAAGCCAAAATAAATTCTAACAAGCATTTGTATGAAAAATACAACGAGGCAGATATAGAGAGAAATTCTGCCAAATAACTTTGGAAGTCTATTGGAACAATCACATATCAAGAAATTGGGTCCAGTGTGTGCTGCTCCTGTATGCATACAGGTTATTTTCATGTATTAGGGGGTGTTTGGATTTTTGATTTCCATAACTCAATTCTCAGTTTCCATAACTCATAACTCAAAAATGGTGGGACCTATAACAAAAAGGTTGTTTGGCAAACGATAACTCTGTTTCCATAACTCTGTTTCTATCACTCAATTTTCTGATTTTTGAGTTATGAGTTATGGAAACTGAAAACACATTTTGGTTGTTTTCAGTTTTCATAACTCATAACTCAATGGCAATATTGTAATTAAACACACATAGGGGACCCACAAATAGTGCTCAGCCGCACCTTTTGACCACTTTTGACTTTGTTTTTTTTTCTTTCTTCTCCTGGGTTGGCTGTGCGGTTCTTTTTTTTTTTTTTTTTTTTTTTTCATTGGTTCGGTCTTCATGTTCTGGGTTTTTTTTTTTTTTTTTTTTCACTAGGTTCGGTGAGTTTGGGTACTGAAGAAAAAAAAAAAAAAAACTGCACCGGGTGACAGGTATAGGGCCCACAAATAGTGTGAACATATTGAGTGATGGTGCCAAACAAACATGGTATTTTAGAGTGATGAGTGATGAGTGACGAGTGACGAGTGACGAGTGACGGAAATTGAGTGATGAGTGACAAGTAACGGAAATTGAGTGATGAAAAAAAATAATCCAAACACCTCCTTAGTGATTGAAATAAATTGCCAACTAGAAACAAACATAACACTTTCTTTAACAAAACATAGGAACCAGGGGGAAGGGAGAAAAGCATAGGCAAAAAAAAAAAAGACCATAAAAAATGACGAGCAAGAGAAGTAGAAGAGATTACAACTTGGAATGACTAGCAACAGTCAATACTACAAGGATACTAAATATAGAGACTAAGAAAAGAGGACTTCACATGCGTGGAAGAAGCTCCCGGATGGAACCAATTTTGCAGAACCAATTATTGCAAGTTTCTTTGGCATCAGAGCAAATGTCACTTGCTTGAAAGTTATCTGCCATAAATAATAAAAAAAAAAAATCAGGAAAAACTATCAACCCACTACCAAAAAAATAAAACTAACAATGTTGTGCTGCGTAGACCTAACTTGTTGAAGAAGGATTAAATAGAATATTCAGCAACAAGTAGGGGGAAAAAGCAAAGAAGGGCAGAAAAGGAAGAGCCACAACTAAGTTTGAATTATCAAAGGCCTTGAAGATCTGTTGCTCTGTTCTAGATGCTACCAGTACAAAAAAACACCACCCAACAGGCTCTTACTTCATTCATTCATTCTTCACAACATGGCAGTTTACCATGCCCTTCAATCATGTTAACATACAGTAATAAGATTTGAGAAAATATCAGCAATAAATTCTTAAAACCATGCATGAATGATATGAACAGAGAGATCATTACATGTTATTATACCAAAGATTACCCAGATATGCATAGAACACTTCAAGGCTTCTTACATCAATCATTCGCACTCAAAGAGTAGTCTCCAGAAAATAGAATGAATGTTTCTCCTAGAAATCCATCAAGAATTTAGATTCAACTCATAGAAATTGACACTCACATTTAGCTTGACCCATTTTCTTCCATCTGAAAAAAATGATTAAAGAAGAAAATTGTTTTTTCTTCTTTATCATTGTTTTTTCAAAGAAGTAGTGATTTTATTAGAAATTAATAGTACAACATGTACATGGAAATGACACTGAGACCCCTGAGTTTAGGAGTTCAATGAACGCCAACAAATTTGAAAAAATGAAAGAACCTTGTAGCTACCACTTAATCCAAATGCACCACACATATAAAGGAACAACCTTTTCTATCTCGCCACTACAGTCCTTCAAACTGTCGTATCCAGCATGCCAATAATTCAACTACTGTTCCAGGTATAGTCCACATATTACTGAATAAGCAGAGCATAAAAAACCAAAGGACCTTTGCTATATTACAATAAATAAGAAGATGGTATGCTGTCTCCCTGCTAGTCTTACACATGCAACACAAATCAACCACAACAATCCTTGTTTTTCTAAGATTCTCCGTCATTAAATCTTCTCTAATGCAATAGTCCAAGTAAAGAAAGCTACTCTTGACAGAGCTTTGACCTTCCAAATGCCTTCCAAGGAAGAAAGACACTTCTATTTGACCTCAAGGCCAACTTCAAAACCATGATTTCTGGAATGTGACCATAACAATCTATGCTCGCCAACCCAACACATAAAAGTGGAACATAAATAGTCAAAAATATAAGATCACAAACTCTAATTCCTGGTCCTGAACCGCCCTAGTAATGTGTGGAGCCCATGATAATTACCATGAGACTCTTCAAACTTTAAAGTAATAAGGAGCAATTTTTAGCCTAATGCTGAACCTCCCTAAGAATGTGAGTGCTTTACCAAATACAATCTGCTTTTAAAAGACTCAACTTTGCCACCAGATAGCTGGAGCCTAAGATGCCCCAGGCAAACCCTTTAAACATGAGGTCCATACCCAACCAATACCATAAAGACTAAGTTTCACAACCTATGCAAATTCTAGATGGTTCACAAAGATTCCAACAAGTTTTCATCATAAGCAGTCAGATTAGCTGACTGAAAACAATGGCTAAGCAGAACATCAGGTTTATATTTCAATGGCCACGTCAGTTCAGATCTCATAATTCTGTTCCAACTGAGACATGCTATTTATGCATGTCCTGCCTTAATATTTCCAATTCTTTAGATGCATAAATCCCATTGCATTACTATAAAGAAAAAGAAGAGAGAGGGAGACAGAAAATGATGAAAGACCTGGTAAGGAGCAGAGTCTGGTTCCATCTTCAGCAAATTCGGCTTTCCACATGATTCGCTTCCATACCATATCCCCAAGCATATCCATTATATCCATAGCAAGAACAAAAAGTGTAGGATAAAATTGTAAAATTGATGTATCCATCAAAAGCCTAGCAACCTGCAGAAAGAAGGAATGTGATATCACTTGATGACATATCGTTTATTTGTTATTTCACTCTCCTTTGGTAATGTAAGGAAAAAGATATTAACTTAATAGGTAACAATGGGTAGGACAAGTCTAATCATAGTTGAGGCTCCTTGTAGTTGTTTATAAGCCCAAATCGACCTAGTATATGCCCATTGCAAGACTCAACACACATCCACACAACACACACTCAACCAACTCAATTTTAAATTGAGGCATCACAATCTCCCCCACGTTGTGGAATGTCTTCAAGCCCACATGAGGTTACCATGTTGGCTTTGATGCCATTTGTAACAACGCAAGCAAAAATGCTAACTACATTTGCGCTATACCCAAATGGATTAAAGTAGTCATTGTTGAAACTCCTTGTAGTTGTATATAAAGACTAGATTGACCCAATATATGCTCAATACACACCCACAACACACACACACACACTCAAATAGTAATCAATATGAGGCATCATAGATCAAGTTCATATACCAATTAATTGGAAACATTCAGCCAACTGTTTCTTAGTCAATAAATTAACTTCACCAACTGTTTCTTAGTGAATAAATAAAATGCCACTGCTACAGATTTCTTAATAAATATATTAAAGAACAAGAGATATATAACAAAAAGATGCTTGATCATTCCCACAAATTTCCAGTAATCAAAAAAGGCATCAAAAAAATTATATATACAAAAAGTTGACCATATCATATTAAACTCACCTTTATAGATAACTTTAAAGATGTTACACGGTCATTAGCACGCCAAGAACGATTAATTTCATCTTTGAGCTCATGCAATCGAGAGACATACTCTTGCCGAGTGATGACCTTGACACCCTCTTCAGCATATTTTTCTGGATCTTCTAGTTCCTCTAGATGCATACTTGTTGAAGATTTATCATATGCTGCAAATTGGCATCATCACAAAACTGCAATTAAAAGTAATATGGGCTCCTGACAGAAATTTAAGCAATTCCAACTAAAATAAACAAAGCATTCTTGCCATTGATAAAACTTGATATATTTTAAATTACTATTTGTTCCAAAAGCTTAAGCTGTTTGGAAATAGTGAATTTAAGCTTTCAACCATAATTCTAAAGCTTCCCCCACATGTGTGAGTCTAAACTCCCCCTTAATAAGTGGAGCCTAAAACGTGGAAGTTTTAACATTTTAAATAGGAGGTAGAGTGCAAATAGGGATCAAAGTCAAGACCTGCTGCTCGAATAC
Source organism: Quercus cerris (assembly GCA_963669245.1). Classification (NCBI taxonomy): domain Eukaryota; kingdom Viridiplantae; phylum Streptophyta; class Magnoliopsida; order Fagales; family Fagaceae; genus Quercus; species Quercus cerris. The sequence goes on along the minus strand of OY770009.1, from coordinate 9,394,021 downwards.
CATGATAATTTACCAATTCCCCCAAAAGTTAAGTTGTTTAGAAATGGTAAATTTAATCATTTAACCATAATTCTAACAATATCAACTAAAGAAAAACAGAGGAGAGCAAGCCACCATACCCTTTGCACCTTTCATTATCACATTGGATATCTGTAAATAAATTTAAAAGGGGGAAAATGTTATGTCTTAGAAGAAGAAAATTTGAAGAGAAAAAACAGCAGCTCTACTTCAAAATTTGATAACTATACACATGCACACACACACACAGAGGTATAGGTCCAAATTTAAATTACCAAAACCTTTGTTAATGTTACACCATTTAATAACCTTTTTTTTTTTACAAATCTACTGTTAGACTACATTGTCTCCTTATATCCTCCCTCCATACTTGCAAACTATCAATATGATCAAAGATCAATAACCATCTAATCTATAAAAAATTTACATTTCAATTTTTTTTTTTTATATTATCTAATAAAATGAGTTTATGGATTGGTAATATAGATTTTGCATGCATATTAAGAACAAAGAAAACATGTAACCCATGATGAGTTTTCAATATATTTGTCCAAGAAAAAGTTATTAAATGATGCAGCAGAAATAAAGAGTTACACCAAGTGTAACTTGATCTTGACCCATATAGATATCCTTCTCAACCCTATAATGCAGGTGATGAAACTGTTCAGGACAACCGACAACCATATGTATTCCCTACTTGACCACAACATTTTCGAGTTGTAGTTTTCCTAACATATTCTTGCCAAAAATTTTGATTCAATAATGCTAGGAAGATCATGCTTAACTAGGAAGCCATAAAAGAAAGTATTATAATGATTGATGGTCAACTCATTAATATTAAAACTAGATGAACTGAACCATTACATCCCAACAAAGACTGGAAACTTGAATTCAGGTAAAATCTTTAACATTGGCCTTTTTGGAACTACAAAAAATAAAGTAACATCTAAGTGCATTGTCTCTATGCATCAACAATTTTTTTTATAAGTAGTCTCCCATGCATCAACAATGCTTCAAACATTTCAGGATTCTATTTAAATGTATGCTAGAAATGACTAGAAGGTGAAACCAACATCTGGACCATCATTATGAACAGCCATTTTAATATAATCCAAATCTTTTGATGAGTGGTAATAAATTTTAATGCACTCCTTTAACCAAAGAATAATATTTAGTAATGCATTACCTCAGCACTATAGTAGTCTTTATAAATCCTAGCATAAAACATCAAATGATTAAAAAATAAATAAAGAAAGCCCTTATGGCAACAAAACGTGACTATAACTTTATTTTTATAGGTAAAACGTGACTATAACTTTATATACCTCAGTATCGTTAATGGTTCTGAAACCTAAATTGGCCAGTAATAAATTGAGTAACTTTTTTTTTTTAAATAAATTGAGTAACTTTCATCAGAGAAACCATAATCAAGCAATATTTTATAATGAAAACTGTACAAAGTTAAAATTGATGATATAGACATCAGTGCACCACCAAAACACAAGTATACTAGGCTTAAAAACACTTGACATGTCCTTGGTCTTCAGCAAAAACTACAAGACATATAAGTATCAACTAGGAAGTTGAAATTTCCAAGGGAAATTATTCATATACTTACTGAAGAAATTGAAACCATTTTGGAGACAGGAAATCTCTGCATTAAGAATCTCTTGAAAGACATCCATTCCTTTGTCGGGAGTTGAGTAGAAGTTTCACTAGAAGTATTTTCATGATCTAGAAAATCATCTTTAGAAACTGTCGCATTATTATCTGATCTCCTCAGTGGGTCGAAAAAGTCATTGTTTCCATGATCCACAACATCAACCTATTATAAGACATAATTGAACTTTGTCAAGAGAAAATTACACTTTGTTGACCAAACTCAATCCATAAATCAATACATTTATAACATGATGATGCATTGAATGTAACACCTCAAAATTCACCTTAAGATCAGAAAAGACAGGCATGCAATACATAAATAAATACACATACATACAAACATACACCTCACATATTCCAACACAACATACAAACATAAACAGGCACGCACACATGAGCGCACACAAACATGTGAGCGTATGCATAAATAGGCACCTGCACGCATGTATGGGCATGTGTACAGCTATGTACATATCTGAAATATTCCAACACAACTGCAATGCATCTCATGGCTTAGTTTAAAAAGGTTGTATCCAGCTCCCACTTCTGCAAGGTTTGGGACAGGTGATTGGTAGGTAGTCTTAGCACACACACATGCACGCAAACAAACATGTGAGCGCATGCATAAATAGGCACCTACGTGCATGTGCACATATATACATATATCTCGAATATCCAACACAATTGCAATGCATCTTTTTGCTTAGTCCGAAAAGATTGTATCTAGCTCCCAATTCTACAGGGTCCGGGAGAGATGATTGGTAGGTAGTCTTAGCACATATGCACGCACATAGACAAACATGCGAGCGCATGCATAAATAGGCACCCACGCACATGCCTGGGCACAAGTGCACATATATACATATATCTCAAATATTCCAACACAACTGCAATGCATCTCATAGCTTAGTCTAAAAAGGTTGTGTAACCATCTCCCACTTTCGCGGGGTTTGGGAGCGGTGATTAGTAGGCAGTCTTACTGTAATCCCCAAACTCATGACTTAGTCTATAGAATGCATATTAAACAGTACCACATCCATGTCCTATTTGGTGCAATTGCATACTCTTGATTTAACAATTTCACCACCTAGCCATAGCCAATTTAAAAAAAAAAATAATATTTCATGGTTTAATATCAATTTTGTTATGTATCATTAAGTAGCACGTATATAATTGTAGTTAACGAAAAATAATGTATGCTCTGTTTGGTTGCTGAGAAATTTATTCATGAGAAAACGAAATAATGGTCAGACTCTGGCGCCAAAATACTAAGCCAATTGGGCGTACTGGCCGCAGAGACTGAATTAATCTAAATTTGAAAATTTCGGTTGCAACAGGTTTTTTTCTTTCTTTTTTTTCCCCTAGATTTTCTTAGCATCCAAACAAGTGCTTAAGGTCAACGAAAAAGAAACGGAAAATTTGAGAGACAGTGAGTTGGACCTGGCTAAGGAGAGATGAGGACGGAGCGGAGAGAGGATGGTTTTGGGCGCGTAGGCGAGGGAGCGCGTGGGATTGTCGTTCGGCAATGTAATTGCGGGGTCTGAACTCCATGGATGGAAAAGCCTGTGATTTTTTCAGTGGGAAAGATGGAGATCCCAAAGGAGGTTTTGGCAAGAAGTACAAAAGAAACAATACTGTATGTGAGTAGAAGGAGACGCGTGTTCAATTCACGTTTTAGGTGATAAAGAAATATGAACCCGGGAAGCGAATTCGAGTTTTCTGATTCTCATAAATTTATTTATTATTACATTGTTAAAAATTAGTAAGCTTTATATAGAAACGTTTGGATTTTTGAATTTAAATTTAAATTTTAAAGTGATAAATTTGAAATTATTTAATTTGAAATCCATAAATATTTAAGTATATTATATGAATTTTTAAAATTTTATAAATTAAGAAGTTATTTGAAATTCAAGGATTTTAAGGTTTAAAATACTTGACCAAGAATTCGGTCACATCTTCAAGGGATCCTCCACTCTCTCCACTCCTTTTGCAATTGGAAACTTCATCACTTGAAAAGGGAACATAACAGAGCAACTCACAATCTTGCTCTTTTTACAAGGTCAACTGGAACCTCACACGTCTAGAGGGAATGTTCCCTCCATTGCTCCAACAACTACACCATCAACACCCTCCCTAATTTATGAATTTGTTGGCTGTCTTGTACTTTCCCTCTGTTGTATTTCAATTTCTCTTCTTGAATGAAATCCATATTTTCTCTTTAGAAAAAACACTTGATAAATTTGTCAAATTCAAATCATTGATTCTTTGTAAATGATTTAAACAAGGTATTTTGATTTTAATTACTTAAATCTAAAATCTATGTACCCAAATCCTGTCATCCAAACATACCATTAATATTTTTTGGGATTCCAGTGATGGCGAGTGGTAATGACTAATGACATCATTTTGATGCTTCATGTATGTAATTTAAACCCTACCTCGCTCTCTCTTATAATTTGCTTAGCTCTCAAGCTTTAATATTTTTCATGTTGCGGGGACCTCTTAAAATTGTATTTTCAACATTAATTAGATATAATTACATACTTCTCTCTCTCTCTCTCTCTCTCTCTCTCTCTCTCTCTCTCTCTCTCTCTCTCTCTCTCTCTCTCTCTCTCTCTCTCTCTCTCTGTGTGTGTGTTTTTGTTTGTGCTTACAAGTTACAACGAGCGGAAGTGATGGAATTTGAAACTCAATTGTTCTCATGGAAAAAATCAGACAATGTCAATAGATTACAATACTCTTGACAAAATACAGACTTTGTAATAACAATGGGTGATGGGTTAATTTTGAGGTGGGATTTTATTTAAAGTTTCGGTTAGGTATTTTCAATATGGTTTTCATTTATTTCGATTTATAAGAAAGTTATTTTGATTAAGTATTAGGGAATGTGTCATTAGAGTAACACTTGGTATAGTCAAAGGCTGAGCCAAGCGAGAGAAAAGAAAGGGGGGGGGGGGGGGACCTAGCAAAAACTCATTTAATATGGGAGCTAAGATTAGTTTGCCCTATCTTGGACTGGATTTATAGATTCTTTGGCCTCCTATCAAGTATAAATATAACATTTTATATAAAAAAATTGGTTAAAATATTATTTTCATCCCTACAATTTCTACAAAGTTCATTTTCATCCCTAAAGGTTTGTACACATTCCAATTTATATCTCTCTTTTTTGGATAATACACATTCCAGTTTATATCAATTCTTCTACTTCCGTTAACTTTTATCATACATGACCTAATGGAAAACTGAGGTGGTATTAATTTTCAAATAACTCACCACATTTTTCAATTGCCTTCAAGTAAGTAGTACTAGGACGAGGAAGAAGAATAAGAATCCAAATCTTCTGTCCCACTTTTTCTGCTCCACTCTATACTCCACCAATAAATACTTGCCACGTGATAGTATTAATTAATAACTGTAAGATTAATAAATCAATAATGATAATATTTAATTAATTAGGTAAACACGTGGTAAGTATTTATTGGTGAAGTATAGAGTGGAGCAGGAAAAGTGGGACAGAAGATTTGGACTCGAAGAATAACTCAGGAGCTCTATACAATCGTCATCTATTTTTTAAGCACCTTTACTTCTTTTTTCCTTTTATTTTTATTATAAGAATCACCTTTACTCATAATTTAAAAACAATTGATTATAATGAGATATCTAGAATTTGGTGTGTCAATATTAAGGGGTGGATTGCTCAAGTTTAAATTATAAAAGGGGTTTGTCAGAAATCTTGTAACTCAACTAGTTAGTATTTCTTCGTGTGTTCATGACATCAAGATTTGAATTCTTTCTCCTCTTGCAACTGCTGAATTATTAAAAAATAAATAAAAAATTATAGGAGTACATCGCAACTTAAGTAACAGTTTAGAATGGATATTGCAATTTACCCGTGTTTTAACTCAAATCACACCGTGTAAAGATAAGATAGATTGAGGTTCAGTCGTGTGAGTTCCTCATTGGATGAGGTATTAATTTATATATAATAGATAAAATAATTGGATTATCGAAAGTATTTTTTCCCAATTTCAAAAAAAATAATTGAATCAACCAAGATAGGTAATTAATGTGGATGTTTGACAACTTTAATTGCCTCGCAAGATTAAAAATAGAATTTTAAAAAAAAAAAAAAAAAGGCTACTAATAAATTATGATTGTCTAGTTTGTTGAGATTCAGCATAGTTATGTGGGATTTGTCTTCTCAAGATCATGAAAATCACATCAACTTATCAGCTATTCAATTGATTGTTTCTCAAAAAAAAAGGAAAAAAGAAAAGAAAAGCTACTCAATTGATAAAGATCTCAGATCTGCACGCAAATTGTCTAAACAATTCTCATCTGCATCCAACGCTAGAAGGAGAATCTGTACTTCTCCAAGCGTAATAAGATCAAAAGTGGTGAAATGTGCACAAGAATTGACCTGAATATTCCTCTTATGTGAGACTGCAATTGTACTCCATTCCATTCCAGTTTTCCCTGTACATTTGGCATTCCACTAAGGAATATAAAAATGGGATCTCATTATAGTCGTCAAATGCAAGCTATGGTCACCCATTGGAAGCCAAACTGGACCCATGGTCGTCATGATTGACTTAGTGTTTTCACCATCAGAGGAGGCACTTTTTGTTTATCAGGATTTTGATGTGTAGCTCGGAATAGCTGGTAGTTAACGGAGTGCGGTTCAGAATCATCGTGATGTATGTAGCAAAAAGAAAAACTTGCTAGTAAGCAACTTAGGGTATTTGCTTTTTGATAATTATAAGCAACATATGGAAATAACTAATGCATTTTTATCGCTAAAAATATTTTTAATGTTAAACAAATTCTAACAAGAGGTTTATCGTTAAGTGTCTTTGTGCGGGTCGTAAATGAGGCCAATGGGCTCAGCCCCACTTGGGCTCACAACTTATTTGTTTGTTGGGCTGAATTTCCTACTATGGGTAGTTCTACAACTAAGGACTCAATAAGATCACTTTTCTCTTTCTTGGCAACACAATCCTTCCTCCTTCTCCTCTCGGATTCTCTCTATTTTGCTTCTCTATTACCACTGTTCTCTTCCCTCCCCTTTTCTGACCAACTCTTTCTTTCTTATCCTCCCCTCTTATTTATAGTGCTCAGCTCAGGCGTAGGTTATCAATGCTCTCATGTTTGTGCAACAGAGGGTCCAGTAGGATTTTCTCTAAGTGGGAGGTCAGGTATGGGTGGCTTTGGGACTTGGTTCCCACCTTTGTCGGCAGCTCGGCAGAGTTAGTGCGCGCTTAGTGCTACGGAGGGTCCAATTAGGGGGATGGTAAGTAGGAGTCTAGGCTTGGGTGGCTTTGGGACTTGGTGCCCACTTCAGGTTAGAGCTAGGTGGTGGCACTTGGAGGGCCTTCTTCGAGCCGAACAAAGTTGATGCGCCGTTCAATGACACCTCCGAACATGCTCGGTAAAAAGTATGTCGATCATAACTTCGCAGTGAAGCTCGGCACCCCCGAGCTGTGATAGCAAGGGTTGGGCCTTAGGGCGAATGAGGATTGGGCCCAATGACCGTGCGTTTTGGAGCGGAGACTAGGGGCTGAGTGGGCCCAACAGTTCGGACGCCATACAGTCTTATAGCTTAATTGACATTTTTTAGTGTTTTTAATAGAGACATTCAAGGTTTAAATCTCCCATTCTCAGGAAAGATTGTTCAAGTTTTCAGGAGGGAGTTTCACACATATACATACATAAATTAGACTAAAGTAAAATTTCTATTTTGTGTATTAAAAAAAAAATCTCTTATTCCCATTATAACTATCAAATTATCACACAAAAAAGAAGCCCAATTAGGAAATTATGCACAAGCAATGAAAAGTTTTGCTTGCACTTCTGTATTAATGATTTATGAATTTAAAATAAGAACGGTTTTTCTCCAAACTAATTAAGAAGGATCTCCTCAAATTAATTACCTACAGTGTGATTCACAAGACCATCTATGAGTATTATTTAAATAAATTATATGATTCATTAAAATATTCACATGACTAAAAATAAACTTAAATAGTCTTTTCCTCGTAGTGGGTTGGAAGAATTTTCCTCCAAAATAATATGGTGGTAAACTTTTTTCCTTGATAATTGGTATCTTAAAATTATTGTTCCCTAAATTATGTGTGTGTTTGGCCAGATAATAAGACAATTTATTGTTTAAAATTACTTTTTTATCTCACATTTAAGCAAATAAGTTGACTGAACGCACATAAATCTTCTTAGTCTATTCAAGCTTCAATAAATTTTGTCAAAATGACAAGGTTTAACTCTAAATATGTTTACAATTATCTTTTTCAACCCATTATGTAGTGATTTATATGATTATTCATATGTAGTATTTAAACAAGCCACATGATTTGTTAAAAAAATCATGTGACTAAAACTACATGTGGGGATAAGGGCCCAAATTTGTATATTGGGCCTTGGGCCTTATTCGAGGACGTGGACATGTCCGAGAAGGAGTAAGTGACTGGGAAAGGCCCCAAAGTTGAGAATCATATAAGAAAAAAATGGATGAATATAATCCGAGGAGTAGCTCTTTCTCGGATACGATGAATATCAGTCAAACCCGTGTTTTGGCAATTTAGGTGATCTTCTAGGAAGTTTTAACGATAAGGATGAATTTCAGGTACGTACAAAGGTGATAGGAGCTCAAAAATATCTGAAAGAAAAGTTGCTACCACCGCATTAAATGCACTGTAGCAACTTTTCTAATCACATTTATGTGGAGAGAATCTCTGAACAGTACAGTCTCAGCTACCACTATTCAAAAAGAGCCAAAGAAGATGTCTGATGGGATATGCACTCAAGTGAAGGTTTAGATGGTTAATAAGTGTACGATCAGGATGGTCTGAAAGGAACTATATAATGTAAAAGACCTCTCATGAGAGGGGGATCGGGAAAAACTGAGAAAAGAATGACTGTAGTATTCAAATCTGTATTAGCATTCAGTTCTATTGATTTCTCTTATAACACATCTCCTCGGACAACAGTTCATTGAGTCTTTACACATCTTTCGTATTTATTCATTTTTTAAATTCCTATTAACCGTTGTTAAATTCATTAAAAGTCTAGTTCTTTCACCCACTCTCTACAGATTTATTGTACTGGACTCATTGAGCCTACTCCCCATAGCTTTTGGATTTGAGCTACAAATTGTGACCCTACACTACATGTAAATGATTTTTTTGATTGTCGCATTACATGTTGGACTAAGATAATTCCAAACATATTTGAAGCCAATGCCTCATGTGATACACAAATGATAATTTTATGCAAATTTAGATCACCAATTAAACATATAAAATGGCCATTACTCCCATAAAGTATAATGAAACATTAAATTCAAAGAACAACAAATTTGCATTATTAGTTTTTTCTTTGGTATATTAGTATTATATGGACTTCTAATTCTTTTTTTTTTCTTTTTTACGATAAGATTTGAATTTATAGCATCCATTTCTTAATTATTACTTTCATCATCAAATCAAGACATTAATTAATTTTATATGTACGTAATATTAATTTAAACTCAAATCCTTATTGATAACCAAAAAAAAAACCGACTCGGTTTTTGTTTTAACTATAGATAAAATTTAGTTACAAAATTGGTTATAACCTAAGGCTACAAAATTGGTTGTACAATATCTTTTTATTGGAGGTGAATTTTGACAAATCTATTATCTTTTTCTTAAATCCTCTATGTTTGCAAAATTTCTAAAAAATTAAATATCAATAGCTATGTCATCAATAAATTGTTTAAATTGCAAGTTTTTGTAGTTTAAAATTATACATAAAATATAAGCTTATAGATTATATGGTAAATAATATTTGATTAATACAAAATTTGATATGTGCACAAAGAGCGTAAAGAACATGCAATTCAACGGTTAAATTTTCAAAATATATAGTAATTTTTATTTTATGAAGTAAGGTTGTAGTCTTTTTTTCTAAAAAAAAATGTTGTCGCCTTAGCTTACTATCAATTTTATAGCTAAATTTGGTTCTTTAACTATTTCTTTGTATCTGAAAATTAGACCGCATGTATAATTACTGCCATGGTTCAAATCTATTGTGAGCTGGAGACGTAGATTTAGGGTTTAGCCATTTGGGAAGAGCTGCCTCACCTTGTTCCGTCATTTTCTAAAGTAGAGGTAGGCTTGGTTATCACTTATCAGTTATCATTTCTGCCTTACCTTTGTTCACGCTGTGTAAAAACTAATTTGACTAAATATCATTTAATTTTCTTATATGTAAATGTAAAAGATTAAAAAAAAAAAAAGGAAGAACCCTCCATGATTGTAAAACACAACATCCTCGAAATTGTACACGCCAAAACATAAATTAAGCTTAGAACGTGGGCTTATAAAATATATCAAAAATTGAGTCAAACTCTGCGTATAATATGGTGACATGTGGCATTCTATCATAGAGTTGTTGGTATCGTATTCATACTTGATGCACAAAGAACGTGAAAATATTAATTCTTCAGGGCTAGTTTACTTGCATGACTTATTTGCTGAATAAAAAAAGTGAGATTATTTGTACATAGTAACATATGCCTACCTTTGAGCTCAAGTTTTGTTTAACTAAGTAAACATGTCACGTGGTAGGATGTTCAGGGTGTGATTGCTTAATTGTAGTTTCCTTCAAGGGCCGACCCCCTTTGCTTCCCCTAACAGCATGCCTAAGTTTCTTCAGTTCAGCCATTTGACATACATTGGATTTCAATCAATGGGGCACCCCTTCATTGCTAAAAGGTCATAATCACCCTTTGACTTTCATATAGCTGGAGGTCAATATGCATATGCATTTATTTAGATGAAATGAAACATTATTTAATGAAGAGCATAAGTAAGTTTCGGCTAGTTCAATAGAAAGGATTTAGGTTAAATCTTGACTATATCAATAAGAAATTCATTGATATTTTAATTTGATGGTAAGAAACACTTATTCTGAAGTGAACGTTACGTTAAATCATATCATATCATATATATGTATATAAGAAATTCATTGATATCTTAATTTTATGGTAAGAAACACTTATTCTAAAGTGAACATTAGGTTAAATCATATATATATATATATATATATATATATAGTAAGACTTAGGTATAGTGTTTAGGTGTTGTTCCTTAGGTTCTCGTTTTAAGATTTTGCCATGTGGATTTTTTCTCATGGGATAAAAATGTATTCTTTAGTTAAATAACTACATGGTTCAATCTTAAGTGGGGAACCTAAGGAACATCACCTAAGATATTGTACCTAAATTTTGTCATATATATATATATATATATATATAATTAAAGGCTAGGATAGTCATTTTATTAAGAGAAGGACCTAAAAATCAAAGTTAGGATTGCCCAAATTAGTGAACTTTATTAAGGACTTAGCCTATAATTCGAGTATACTCTTCGTGTAGCACATCCCAAAGAGCTTCTCTCAACTTTTTCCACTTTGTCCGCGTCAACCCTCTTTTTATTCCTACTATAAAGTTTATAAACCCCAAAGTCTTCCACCCCCCATTTGCTACCAAAGCTCTCTCTCTTCCAAGAAACAAAGCATAAAGAATAAGACCACCTTCTCAAGCCCAAAACCACTATCTCTCTCTCTCTCTCTCTCTCTCACACACACACACAACCATGGAACTTGTGAAGGTGATCATCATTATAGCCATAACCATGGCTTTATCCATCACAGTGACTATGAAGAGCATTGGTGAAGTGGAGGAAAAACCACCATTTCCACACACCGAGAGTACTTCATACATTTATCATAAAGAGGAGCTTCCCTTTAAGGAAAAGAAACTAATATTGCCTTCCAAAAGACTAAGTCGCTTCCTTGCTGAGAAGAACCCAAATGCAGCTGACCATTGCCACAAAGACAAAGAAATATGCTACACTGTAGGAGGCAAAAACTCCACCTGTTGCAATAACAAGTGCATAGACTTGTCCATTGACAAGAACAACTGCGGTGCATGCAAGAAGAAATGCAAGTATACCGAGACATGTTGCGGAGGTGAGTGTGTGGATGTGACTTACGATAAGAGGCATTGTGGGAAATGCAACAATCGGTGCAAAAAAGGAGAATTCTGCGTATATGCACTGTGTAACTATGCATAATTAGAGGATGGTCCAATAATTGGAGCATGAGGTTCGTGATTTTATTCATAATTCAATAAAATACCACATGTTGGTGGTTGCTCAAACAATATACTTACAGTGAATTATTTTCCAATTTACAATACTCATGAGAGTCTTATAAATGTAATGTTATTAAGAGTTCTTAAGTAATATGAATCAATTATCAGCAACAAGAAAAAAAAGAAAAAAAAAAAAGAGTAAATATATCAATTACTAATTATCAATAGCTTACATATAATTTTGTTTGTTAGAGAAATTTAAGAGTCTTCTTCCTATTAGAATGAAAAAATGTATTTTATGGCATTTTATTACATAATATTGAAGAGTTGATTCCCTTTTCAATACTATATATAATTAATTACTTGATAAATTAATAAATTGTATTTTGGGGATTCAGTGCATGTGTACTTTTTTTGTTGTTGATATAATGTGCGTATGTTTACTAATGGATTCTATGAATAAAGTGTGAAATAAAGCTTTTGCCTCATATAACTAAAGGTTATTTGGTGTTCATTAAAATGGGGCTTTACAACAATACTCGTATCTCTTTTTTTTCTTTTTCTGTTTTGCTGAGTTTAACATTACGTTTATGTCCTATCTAATTAGGTTTATATGCACATTCATTGTAGTAGCCATTAATTTTTCCAATGAAAATATTTGTTCTTGGTTACTTGCGAATGAGAAACTGCAGTCACTATAGACAAACGCCAAAATTAAGGAGAAAAAGAAAGAGAAGCAAAGTAGGTACCAAATGTAAATGCCTTAATTTACACCCAAAGGGTTGATTAAATGTTGGAATGCGGCCATAATCTAAGCCCTATTCGCCCCTAGATTTCTAGTTTAATTGTTTGTAAATCAAGCTTCTTATACAAAATGAGCTGGTAGTCAGTAGTCTTTGTCATTTTGGCAAGCAAATTAAAACCGAGCTTTTGGTAATGGTTCATTCCCTCAAAATCTGGTTACTTGAAAAGAGCATATTAAAAAAAAAAAAAAAATCAAGTTCATGATACACTTTGAAGCAAAAAGACCATGGTACTTCCCCTGAAAGTCGCTGGTAAGCACATGCCCCTTCCATATATATACACACATAGTTTTCTATAGCTCCTTATTCACATTTACTCTCGTCGGAAGTTGCTTTCATACAGGCTACAAAATAAAAATTACACAGCTCAAATCTAGCCATATTTCTGGACTGGTCGCTATCAAAATTAGCCAGCAAGAGCTCGGTCTCGTGTGGAACTAGATAAGTCTTTGATTGCAATCATGGACAATTAAATCATGACTCAAGGTTTTCGGTCGAGAAATGGTTAAAGAATGGGCTTTGTCGCTACATATTGGTGGCTTTGTGAATGGACCTATAGAAGTTAAAAGATATTAAGTGCACGTATGGAACACCGGTATAAGTTTAGAGAGACAAAAAATTACACAAGTTACTAAGATGACAAGTTATTATTAGTTGGTAAAAAAGTAATACTCATAGTAGGCTCATATAAAAATCTGTACAAACTTGTCGATTCAACTGTTATGAAAATTGTTACGTCTATAGCGTTACTCATAGAAGTATAGAACATAATAATAGATTTATGAATGGAAAAGTTATTCATTTTAAATCATCACTCAATTGTTTGGTTTCCTTTTCATCATAAGAAAAAAAATATATTCTTAGGAATAGACATGTTTTAAAAATGAGTTATGGCTAACCTTTAAGTTACATAATAAAACATTATACATATGCGAGTGAAGAATACCACACGCGTTGTAGCACAACTTTTCTTTTCTTGCACATTCCAGTACCACATTAATGGATATTTAGAATAAATATATATTATTTTTATTAGTGTTAATTCATTGAATAATAAAATGAATATGTCTTTATTTACGTAGGATGAGATTGCTAGATACATATTATCCAGTGAGGCTGCAATTAATAGAACTTTATATTATAAATACCAGGTTCTATTGCTCTACAATCTACACTTGAATATTACTTTTCATTCTAGTTATTATAAATATATTATAGATGGTGTGTCTTTTATTTGTAAATATTGCTTGATTAGAAACGCCTACTAGAAAATATGCATCTGAATATAAAAAACTTAAAAAATGAAAAATTAGTTAAGTCTAAAAAATGATCAATGGATAAATTTGTTGTAAGGACATGATTTAGTCCACAGCCCAAAAGATTTGGACAATGGCCTAAAATGCCCACAACAATAGATTTGTAAGAGAGTGGATCTGTAAAGTTGAATTTTATCAACCATCTTGTTGGTTTTATTTCGTGCCAATTTGCTTGTAATTTAGCACTTAGTAACCATGTATTTAGGTGAGATTCATGTAAGGGTAGTGTGTGAAGAGAGTGTGAAAAATTGCTCAACAATGTGCAAAGAAGCAGGAACTCGCGGCTAGGACTCGTGACTGACTCACGACTTGCAAGCTGCCAACTGCTGCACACGTGAGAAGCATACGGGAAGGTGAAGAGTCACGCCAGCTGTCGCACTACAGGACAAAAGTCCCAAGTTGGCCAAGCTGTTATCTCGCGACTTGAACTTGCGACTTAGACCAGTCACAAGGTCAAGCCGCCAACCAGTCCTGTTTGGGAAAACCTGACTCTTCATATTCCAAACACACACTACTATATATAGACCCTTATACTCACGAAATATAGAGAGCTTCCAGAGAGAATTTTGTGAGAGAAACTCTAAAGAAAAAAAAAAGATTGCCTCATCCCCAATCTTCACTAAGAGACTCTTCAAATTCCTCTACTCTCTTCCTCTTTATTGATATATCCTTGAGAGGTTATTGACCAAATCTTTTTCTCATCACACCGACGTCTGTGAGAATGTCTTTTAGTGCTAAAGGAAGCAGTTAGGAAGGGACCAATGGTTATTGGTTGATGCTATAGGTTATAGCGGAATCCGATAAGCTAGAAAAGAAAAAGGTTCGGTGCAACCTCATTGGAGCAAGAAACTTGGAGGGCTAAGGTACCTTGGTAAATTAGGCTTGGAGGGTCTGTTGCTATTCATGTATTTCAACTACATTTTCTAGTGGATTATTGACCGCTTGGAAGGTGGCGGAGAGGTTTTACGCTGAGGGTTTCGGTTTCCACTTTGATAACACATCGCGTGTTATCCTTGTGTTTGCATTTCTCTTCCTTTATCTTTGCCTTTTATTTTCTGCTGTGGATGTGATTATAATTGGCTTAGATTGTTTATCAATTTTGTGTTTGACTTATGTTCATATTCCGCACATTAATTGTTTGACTATTAGCTTGAATTGATAATTTGTAATTTGGGGTCTAAACGTTCAAAGTTGTCTTATACACATATTGAACATTCAGGATCTGTTACGGAACGATCAATGAGTTAAATGTAAATCACAGTAGGTTAGTTGGTGCTGGAATAACTAAGACAAACAAATTGAAGAGAAAAACACTCCTCGGTCAAGTCCAAGGATCGTATGTTCTTATATATATATATATATGATCTCTTAGACTTATACAAATATTCAAGTTCTTGGTTACAAAGTGGTTTTCTTCCTTTTTTCCAATCCCTTTCTGTAATGGAATCCTTCTTCTTTTATACTCCCTTCCTTTCTTTCATCTTAGCATTCCACATGTAGATCAGATTGTCAATCTCCTTGATACTTGTCCCATCGACACATTCTTGAAGTCTTTGGGTAGCTGTAAGGTTAGAAGTTACTGTTCAAGTATCACCTCTACATTAATGTAGCCAGTTGGTTAGGTGCAGAACATTTAATGTGGTGGTAATAACTTTCTTCCCAGATATTTCTCCATTCTTCGTTGACTCACTTCTCTCTGAAACTTATCCTCCTAAGCATGGTTGCCCACTGCCCAGTACTTGTTGGGTGGTCGAACTTTAGACTTCCACTCTGTTAGCCGAGGAAGGGTGGCTCCTCGGATAACATCACCTGCTTGTTATGACCAGACCTCTTCCTCAGTCCAATAATCCACTTGCCTTCACTAATACTGGTCTGTCCTCAAGCTCTTTAACATTCTCAAGTGCGGCTCACAGCCCAATATCCTTATTCGAGCATTTCATCCCTACATTTGTTATTAGTAATAAACAAAATACAACACAAAATTTAGATCATATCTAAGTTTTTCAAAATTAAAATTAATAAAATTATATCTAAGATTGACAATGTCCCAAAAAAGATTAAGTGGATTAACTATATTATCTATTGAAAAAGAGATGTTAAAATAATTTGAATACAAAAATTTAATGGTTATAGGGTTCAAATTTCACGCATCTACACTAACAACTAATTGATGCTTGGGCTTGAGGATAAAATTTAGAAAAAAAAAAAATCATAAAATGAACTTTATATGTTTGAAATACTGTCGTAGTTAATATATATATATATATATATATATATATATATATATATATATATATATATATATATATTTATTTATTTATATATTTATTTATAAAGATCAAATGATCAATTCATAGAATCTCCAACACTCCTGTATTTTGAAGGTTTGAACTTTGAACTCTAGAGGTAATGCATGCAATATGTCTAGGTTTGTTATGGAAAGTGTAGAGACAAGAAACATGTCTTGAATGTAGCCTCATAATTAGCAATGTGACAAAGGCTTGTTATAGTAGGTCCATACTCCATATAAGAACCCTAGGATTTTCATTGACTCTCCATTAATTTTTCATTCACATACCATTTGTGCATTGCTGCTTATCGGGAACCTTTTAAGTTTGAGACATATAGTTCTCACAAGAGGATGAACCTTAAGCCACTTCATTGAAAGACCGTAATCATCCATGGGGCTCTATTGTACACATGGTATTATAGTATTTGAGTGGGAGAAACGCTAGACATTGATGAGGTGGTCCTTCATATGTACTGAATGACAAATAATGGTTATAGGGTTCAAATTTCACGCATCTACACTAACAACTAATTGATGCTTGGGCTTGAGGATAAAATTAAGAAAAAAAAAATATCATAAAATGAACTTTATATGTTTGAAATACTGTCGTAGTTAATATATATATATATATATATATATATTTATTTATTTATAAAGATCAAATGATCAATTCATAGAATCTCCAACACTCCTGTATTTTGAAGGTTTGAACTTTGAACTCTAGAGGTAATGCATGCAATATGTCTAGGTTTGTTATGGAAAGTGTAGAGACAAGAAACATGTCTTGAATGTAGCCTCATAATTAGCAATGTGACAAAGGCTTGTTATAGTAGGTCCATACTCCATATAAGAACCCTAGGATTTTCATTGACTCTCCATTAATTTTTCATTCACATACCATTTGTGCATTGCTGCTTATCGGGAACCTTTTAAGTTTGAGACATATAGTTCTTACAAGAGGATGAACCTTAAGCCACTTCATTGAAAGACCGTAATCATCCATGGGGCTCTATTGTACACATGGTATTATAGTATTTGAGTGGGAGAAACGCTAGACATTGATAAGGTGGTCCTTCATATGTACTGAATAATTTATTTAGATTTTAGAGTCCTTTTAATTAGGACATAACGCAAATTTACAACAAATTCATAATATCTCTAAATTAACTTGTTACCTCACACATGGGCTATTAATAAAATAGAAATCTGAATGTCAAATTATGGTGATCTCATGTGTGGTGATAGGCTAATTTAAGAATATTGTAGCAAAATCATTGTGGAGTTTTGTTGTGACTAGGGATGAAGCCAGAACTTGGAGTTAGTGGGGCGGCTCTAGTTACGTGCGGTAACTCCAGGCTCCTGCTTTGCTATTTAGATGTTGAGGGTTTTTTTTTTTTTTTTTTTGGCCTTTGATGCATGTGTTTACTGCTAGGTAAGGACAAAATTATTTTGCTAAAATTTTTTTCAAGGGCTAGGTTGTTTGTTTTGGGTAAAATTTGTTGGTTGGACATAATTTTTTTTAGTTTTGCTATTAGTAATTTTTGTTGTTGCGCTAATGTTTTTGGGCTTGTATATTTTTTTTTTTAGATTTTAGATCTATAATTTTTTTTTATGACCTTTAAAAATAGAAAAATATGAAGGGTACAAACTTGTTTTATAAATTAATGATGTGGTGAGTGTTATTGGTAAGTAAAAAAAAAATAATATAAGTGGTGAACTCAAACACAAACTAATAAGAATTTGCTATTTCAACACTTTGTAAAAATATTGTAGAAAAGTTTGTGACTATACTATTACTCTTGAAAGAATCAATGATATTGTTAGGGGGCAAAGTGTAATTTTATAAAATAAAATTGCTAAAATTAGTACCTATACATATACTAATATTAAAAAAAAAAAAAAAAAACAATTAGGGGGGCCATTGCCCCCCAAAGCCCAAGCTTAGTTCCACCCTTGGTTGTGACCCTAATTTTATTGTTAATTTTATCACATTTTTATCTAAGAAAATTCATTATTAAAAGCAGAGAACCATAACAATCAAGTGGTATTGGTTGAAAACATGGGTTTAATATAAAAAATGCATTGTGTTTACCTAGCACTCTTAAATTAGGTTATCACTTCACATATGGGCTACGAAAAATTAATAATAATAAATTGCAGATTATAGTGAGCTCATGTGTGAGGTGATAAGCTAATTTAGGAATATTGTTATAAAATTGCAATGACGTTTTGTTGTGTCCTGAACTTTATTGTTAATTTTATTTCATTTTTATCTATGAAAATTCATTATAAAAGTAGAGAAACCATAGTGTAAAAAGTATTGGGTGGAAGAGTCCTTGTTTTGAAGTTTTGTTGTTTATCTATTGTCTAGTTTTTTACTCAAAAAAATTCTACTTATCATTTTATTAAAAAAAAGAAAAAATGAAAAAAAGAAAGGTTAGTAGGAGGGGAAAACATGGGTTCAATATCAATTTTTCATTGTGTTTACTTGATATTCTTATTAGCATCCATTTCTGAAGTTGGGTTTGGAAAAATGGTTTTTAATGTGATGAATGATGGTGCTGTTACAGATGGAAATGCTGATAACTGTAAGGTATGTTTTGCTTAATGGAATTATGATAACCATGAATCTTTTCTTGGAGGAGTAGCATTAAAGCCTTTTGAAAAAGCTACACAATTGTTTTTATAATTTTTGTGTGTGTTTGTCTTTGTAGGTTTTTGAAAATGTATTTAATAAAGCTTGTCAATCTGAAGGAAGGAACCTTGTATTAATCTCACGAGGAACATATATGTTGGGACCTATAGTGTTGAAAGCACCATGCAACTATGCAAGGGTCAAGTGGAATTTCAAATCATAGGGACCCTAAAAGCTCTTACAGATAAAACATCTACAATTAATGTTAACCATTGGATTACCTTCCAATACATAGACCGGTCGGTACTCGGGGGTGGTGGAAAATTGGATGGCTTAGGTCCCTCTGCTTGGGATGACAATACTTGCAGTAAAGATCCAAATTGCAAAGCTCTTCCCTTGTAAGTTATTGTTCCAACAAATTCATCTTAAATTGGGTCAAAAAATGGAGTAGCCCATGATCATGTGCCTGGACCATTTGTCATGAGTCATTCTTAGTCTTCATTTTTAATATGCTTCTATCTAATAGACTTTTGTATAGGTCAAACAAGTTCAAAATTTTATAATCTGCTTTTTTTTTTCCTTGTACTTAGATTATGTTCCCTAAAAATAATTTTTTTTAAAAAAAAAACATTTCTTTCCTCTTCAATAAAATTATAAATAATTTTTTTTTTTAAAAACATTTCTTTCCTCTTCAATAAAATTATACTTTCTTTCTCATAATATGTTTAGAAGTTGACTTATTTAGTATATTTATTTTTAGGTATATATTTGATTTATTAACTTACTGGGTACATTTTTTATTTACGACTAATAAAATTATTTAAAAAATTCCCATTTTTTAAAATATAAGTCAAATTAACCAAAAAATTTAATTTGAACACTTTTAAATTGTAATTCTGTTTTAAATGCATATTATTCACATTGTGTGTTTTCCTTATGCTTTTCAGTCGTTGAGATTTGATTTCGTCACCAATTCAAGGATTACTCAACTAACTTCAATCAATAGCAAGAATGCCCACATGAACGTTTTTGCATGCAAAGATATGAAATTTGATCAAATTCATATAATAGCACCCAAAGATAGCCCCAATACTGATGGAATACATATTGGTTCATCAAGTAATATTCAAATCTTGGATTCAACAATAGCCACCGGAGATGATTGTGTATCAATGAGTCCTGGTTCTAAAAACATAAACATTAGGAACGTAACGTGTGGCCCAAGTCATGGAATCAGTGTTGGAAGCCTTGGTGGGGGACCTAATGAAGAAGATGTTAGTGGATTAATGGTGACTAATTGCACTTCCATTGGAACTCAAAATGGATTGAGGGTCAAAACATGGGCAAGGTCTTATACAAGCAATGTTTTCAATCTTACCTTTGAAGACATCATCATGGATAATGTCGACAACCCCATCATTATTGATCAACAATATTGCCCATCTCACAACTGTGAAAAGGTTCCTAACTCTCGTTCAAATATCGTTATGCTTATGCACGTGTGCTTACGTTTTCCACATAGGTTTTTGCTTATGTTAAATATATGTTATATAAAATTTGATTTATCATGTTGGTGGTTATCCTTTTTAATCTACAGGGTGACTCCCAAGTTCAGATTCGTGATGTTAAGTACAGAAACATTAGGGGCATCTCTAGCTCAAAAATTGCAGTTGCTTTTGACTGTAGCAAAGGCAAACCTTGTGAGAAGATTGAGCTCAACAACATTAACCTAACTTACCATGGTGATGAAGGAGTTGTGGCCTCCTCATGTTCTAATGTTAAAGGTATTGCTTATGGTCAACAACTACCCGGATCTTGCATATAGCACTGCTACTTGCAACACCTTTCTTGAAATCAAGACATATTGAAGTTTCATAATCCAACACTTAACCTAAATTATTTTGACGGTATTGTTTTGTACTTGATTTGAATGCTTACTGTGCACACCGAAAATGGAGCTACTGGGCTTGGGCTCTTTCGGACTCACAACTTACTTGTATTGTGGGTTTGGGTTTCCTACACTGGGTTGTCCTTGGCGTAAAAACTCAATGAGATCACTTTTCTCCTTTCTATTGCCTGAGCCACCTTTCTGCTTCCTTTCCTCTCTTCCTCTCTCCTTTTGCTCTTGCCCAAATTTTTCCAACCCCTTCTTCTCCCCAAGCTTCTCATATTTATAGTTCTACATTAGCAGTGAGGTTATAATTACTTTCTGGTTAGTGCATCGGGCGGTCCAATGTTATTGAACATAAGTGGGTGGTTAGGTGGGAGTGGGAAACGGTGAGTGTGGCTTCGGAACTTGGTTCCCACTTTCGCAGATATGCTAGGCGGAGGCGCGCCGAAAGGACTGCCGGGCATACCCCGCACGTCATGCTCAATCCCGTCTGCAACAATGATAGGTGAGGATTTACCAAGCATCTGAATGGGAGGCGAACCTTGGGCCTGTGTTCTGTAGAGTTTCAGGATGGGCCTGCAGAGAGAGAGAGAATAGGCGCATGGGTCGTATCTTCTCATGAGAATAAATGGCCCAAGGGGGACCGGGTATGTGTGCCGTACATTAGACCCCCTTGATTCATGCCCGGTCCTCGGCGAGAATCAAGGAGTCAGAACAGCGTGCGATACTCGGGAGGTCTGGAGGGGTATCGTATGGGACACTCCAACAATCCATTAATGCACTCCTAAAAAGGCGCACAGGATTCAGCCGTTTGGTTCGTTCCTCATAATTGCCTGACGCTTCGTGAATCGAGGCGGCGCAAATGCCAGTTTTGCGTTGGGAGTCGTGAAGTCTCCCAATTAATCCTCATAATTGCTGGTTAACCGTCACTAATCCTCCTCAGGACCTCTATAAAAGGCCCGTTTCAATTCACTCATCTACTTTTTACGCTCTCTTTTTTCTGAGACCCCCATTCTGCCGTACATTCATCCGCGCACTCATTCTCCAGCCCAGAATCTCTTCTCATCTTAGAGCCAAAGTAAGTTTTCTACACTCTCCTTTTTACTTCCGCATCTTCGCTCGTCCTTCTTCTAGAGTTTAGGATGGGATATTCATACCTTTTAGATACAAACGCAGCGTTTAGCCTCTTTCAGGTAGGCCTTCGACATCCCTAACGATGTGGAGGTGGTGTATTGCCATGAGAGTAACATCCCTTTTCATAAAGGGGGCAACACCGCCTTTTTTCCCTTGATGGCGGTTTTGGAGGGTGGGTTGAGGTTTCCCGTAGACCCTCTTTTAATAGACACCCTTAGGTATTATGGGTTGTGCCCCGACCAACTTCCTCCCAATTTTTACCGGGTAGTGAGTTGTGTGAGTCGGTTAAACCAGATGTACGGTTTGCAGTTGGATCAGCATGACATAAACCACATGTATAGTTTATGTGGGAGTAAGAAAATGAATTATTATTTGAAAGTTAGAGATACGAGGGTACGGCTGATCTCCTGCCTACCTGACTAAAATAGGAACTCCATTGGGGAGTTTGTTCGGGTGCGCTGCAATTGGTTTGCCGGTGAATTTCCCTGCCCCCTCACCAAGTGCGAAGTGGGTTCATCCCGATCACTGACCTGCTTTTATTTCATATTTGATTCCATGCATGAACGTACACTTATGTCGTATTGCGAACATCTTACTCACTCTGACGCTTACTCGTGTGTTTCATCATAGATGGTAGAGTTTTTGTCTCGGACGTTAGAGTCGCGCATGTGCGGGATTTGAACTTCGTGCTCAGATCCGAGATTTTTGTCCACTCAAACGGTCAGCTCCGGGCATCCCACCTAATTCTCGAGGTTGATCCCGTGTACTCCACTTGGCAAGCTTTCAGCCAAGCCCTACTGGTAGATAGCCCACTGTTGTCTTATATCGATGTTTGACACGCTAGTTTCCTCCCCCCGAAGTTTTCAGTAGGTGAGGCCCACGATCAGGGTCCTCGGTATATTTGCTTGGCCAAGCTCCAGCCTGTACGGGACGAGTCAGCCGAGCGTGTGTCCCAAGCTCATCGAGAACGAGCTCACGAGCAAATTCAACAAGAAGCACCCGCTCAGTCGGAAGGTCCCATCAACCAAGGAGCCCCAGCCCAGGACGTCGAAGAAGCAGTTGCTGAATCTCCCGACCGCCCTGAAATAGATCACAACCAATTAGCAGAGATGGTGACTCGGAAGACGATGATGATTAGCCGTTTCATTCCCGGAGCCAGACCTGCCACACAGCAGCCGCAACAACAAGTTCGCGGCCAAACCCCTCCTCTATCCACAGCCCCAGGTCGGCAAAGAAAAAAGCAGCGAATAACTGAGCAGACAGTCATTGGCCAGGGTGACGTGCCTTTCAACACCCCTCCCCGGCCAACCGGTGGCATTGTGATCCGCGAACCCACGACTCAAACCGGGGCACATGTGGCATCCTCTTCCCATGTTGTACCTGCGTGGCAGCCTTCATTCATGCTGGATGGCAAGCTCCTCCCTTCGGACGCAAATGTGCATGTCTGGCCAAAGGGGGCAGGTGGTCATGTCGCCCAGACCCTGGCGCGAGGCCTTTTGCTGCCCGAGGACGTGTGTGCTTTCGAGGAGGGCACGAATGAGTCAATGGGAAGAAGGCTACAGTGGCATAACGTAGCGGTAAGGCCCCTTTTTTTTTTTTTTTTTTTTTAACTAACTTCTATCTTCGGGGGTATGGCACCCGTTTTGTCAATTCACTAGGCCGCGCAGCTGGCGTACATACTTGACAGGCGTGTCAATGATCTTACCAAGGATGCTGGTCAGGAGAAAGCCCTCAAGGATGTTGCCGAGGTAAATGCCAAGGAAAAAGTCGTGGCTGCTTCAACCGCACAGAAGAAGGCTGTAACGGCAGAGAAAGCGAGGGTGGCGGCAGAAAAGAAGTACACAGAGCTGCACGTTAAGGTGGGAGAGACGGAGCTTAAGTTGGCGAAGGCCGAGAGCATCAATAGCGTGCAAACCAAAGATCTAGCCGAGCTGAGAGCGACCCTTGAGGCTAGCGAGAGCAAGTGGTATAATGAGGGTTTTGCTGATGCCGAGAACTCAGCAGAGCCCGTCATTGGGGATGCCCGGAAGCTCGGCTTCGAGGAGGGATGGCTGGCTGCCTTGCAGGCTTTGGGAGTTTCTGATGATTCCCCCCTGAGAAATCCTGGCCAGATTCCTTTCCCGGTCCCCGCTCATAGCTCGCAGAACCCTCAAAGGCCCATCGATGAAGAGGAGACGACCAGCCTGAGGGAACTAGTGGAGCAGATAGACTCTCACGTGGAGTTGGAGGAAATTGAGGTGGCCAGCCACCACCGCCCTGAAGATCAGCTCGGCCAGAACCCACCTCAGACCTTGACGCAACTGCATTCCGCGGAGACTAGCGCTCGGGAGCAACCTGCAGATTCGGCCTCTTAATCGCCGAAATATGTCTTCTTTCTTTAATGATGCTTTTCTTTTTTGTTTTTGGTAGACTGGCCTATGTCACCGGGCTGTGGTGGTCGAACAATTGCCCCCTTTTTATTTTTATTATGTTTGACACTGAAATGGCCACTTGGTTTTGTGGTCGGGATATTGTTTTAATTCCCAATATGATGATTTCACTTTGGAATATTTATTGCGTTGTTTGTTTGTTTGCTTCGCACCTTTGTTGTAGTGGTCCAGGTAGTAGAATCCTGTTTCGCCGTAAGACGGAGATATTGAATGGACCGAGAGTCAGGCTTCTATTCTTAGGGTATAAATGTTTACACCTGCTCGGCAATGTAGATCGAACCGAGAATTAGGCTTTTGTCCTTAGATTAAGTATAAAGGTTTACACCTGCTCGGCGATGTAGATCGAACCGAGATATAGGCTTCTATTCTTATATTAAGTATAAGGGTTTACACCTGCTCGGCGATGTAGATCGAACCGAGATGCAGGCTTCTGTCCTTATATTAAGTGCAGGCTTCTGTCCTTAGATTAAGTATAAAGGTTTACACCTGCTTGGCGATGTAGATCGAACCGAGATGCAGGCTTCTGTCCTTAGATTAATTATAAAGGTTTACACCTGCTCGGCGACATAGATCGAACCGAGATGCAGGCTTCTGTCCTTAGATTAATTATAAAGGTTTACACCTGCTCGGCGACATAGATCGAACCGAGATGCAGGCTTCTGTCCTTAGATTAAGTATAAAGGTTTACACCTGCTCGGTGATGTAGATCGAACCGAGATGCAGGCTTCTGTCCTTAGATTAATTATAAAGGTTTACACCTGCTCGACGACGTAGATCGAATCGAGATGCAGGCTTCTATCCTTAGATTAATTATAAAGGTTTACACCTGCTCGGCGATGTAGATCGAACCGAGATGCAAGCTTCTGTCCTTAGATTAAGTATAAAGGTTTACACCTGCTCGGTGATGTAGATCGAACCGAGATGCAGGCTTCTGTCCTTAGATCAATTATAAAGGCTTACACTTGCTCGGTGATGTAGATCGAACCGAGATGCAAGCTTCTGTCCTTAGATTAAGTATAAAGGTTTACACCTGCTCGGCGATGTAGATCGAACCGAGATGCAAGCTTCTGTCCTTAGATTAAGTATAAAGGTTTACACCTGCTCGGTGATGTAGATCGAACCGAGATGCAGGCTTCTGTCTTTAGATCAATTATAAAGGCTTACACTTGCTCAACGATGTAGATCGAACCGAGATGCAGGCTTCTGTCCTTAGATTAAGTATAAAGGTTTACATCTGCTCGGTGATGTAGATTGAACCGAGATGCAGGCTTCTGTCCTTAGATTAAGTTTTAAAGGTTCTTTTATGATCTGCAATTGAAGTCAAACAGAGAGTTTGGAAGAACGTAGCTAGATGTACGCCATTGTCATTGTTAGTGAAAACCGTGCAACATTACATTGACCTTACAATTTACAGTACCGTCTGTTAGTGATAGAATCTCTTAAGATTATGGACGTTCCATGGTCAGGGAAGTGGCCTCTCGTCTAGGTCCTCCAAGTAATATGCTCATGTGCCAGCGACGGCGGTGACCCTTTATGGCCCTTCCCATGTCTGCGCCAGTTTTTCGGCACCCGTATCCCGTATATTCCCTACGGCTTTCCTGAGGACCAAATCCTCGGCACCAAACTCCCTTGTTCTTACGTCTCAGCTATATCTTTGGGCTAGCTTTTGTTGATACTCCGCGAGCCGTATAGTCACCACTTCACAGAATTCTTCCAATCCGTCCAAGCGTCCCACCATCATCTCATCATTTTGGCCGGGATCGAATCCTGTGACTCGAGCACTGCACAGATCCACCTTGGTCGGTATCACGACTTCGGCCCCATATGTGAGAGAGAACGGGGTCTCCCTGGTGGATCTCCGAGGAGTTGTCCGGTATGCTCATAGTACTTTGGGCAGCTCCTCGGCCCAGTTTCCCTTCGCACCCTCTAGCCTCTTCTTTAGCCCATTCACAATAACTTTATTTACTGCCTCGGCCTGGCCGTTACCCTAGGGATACGCTGGGGTCGAGTATCTATTCTTGATGCCGAGGTCACTGTAGAATTCTCAGAACACACGACTGTCAAATTGCAGCCCGTTGTCCGATATTAGAGAGTTTGGCACCCCGAACCTGGTGATTAGATTCTTCCAAACGAATTTCTTCACATCCACGTCCCGGATATTGGCCAAAGCCTTCGCCTCCGCTCATTTAGTAAAATAGTCGACGGCTACCAGAACGAACCTTCGATTGCCCGTAGCCCGGGGAAACGGGCCAATGATATCCAGCCCCCATTGTGCAAAAGGTCAAGGACTGCTGATCGGGTTCAAATGGCCTGCAGGCTGATGGATTAGGGGTGCATGCTTCTGACACTGTTCACACTTACGTACATACTCGGCGGCGTTCCGCTGCATTTGAGGCCACCAAAAACCCTGAGTCATTGCCCGGTGCGCCAACGAACGTCCTTCCACATGGCTGCTGCACACTCCCTCGTGAAGCTCGACCAAGAGCTTGGCTACCTTTTTTGTGTGTAAGCACAAAAGGTAGGCCCCCTTAAAGGACCTTCGATACAACGTTCGGTCTTCTGATAACCAATACCGAGGTGCCACTCTATGGATTTTTCTGCCCTTCTTTTCGTCAGATGGGAGTCGGCCATCAGCCAAGAAGTCCATAATGGGGTCCATCCAGCATGGCCCTAGCGCCGCGATCGCTGCGATATCGATTCCGGCGGTTCCCGGATCAGTTACTGCCCTAATGCTTGGTTCCGTAACAACCTCAACTCTTATTAGCCGGGGTATCTCTTCAGCCACTGATGACGCTAGCGTGGCGAGGGAGTCGGCGTGTCTATTTTGCGTCAGAGCTACTTGGATAACCTTGATCGTGCTGAAGCCGGATATAGCTCGCTTCACCTGTTCCAAGTATGCCTTCATTCGGAGATCTCAGGCTTCAAAACTGCCCTTGACCTGACCAATAACCAGACGCAAATCTGAATACACCTCCACTTCCTGGGCACCTAAACGGGAAACCGTCCTCAGCCCGGCCAACAAGGCTTCGTATTCTGCCTCATTGTTGGAGGCTCTGAAGCCCAGTCTAAATGAGTGCTCTAATCGTATTCCCTCTGGGGTGATTATGACAACCGCCGCACCGGCTCCTGTGTAGCTCGATGCCCTATCCACAAACACCTTCCACGGGCGAGATTCCACTTGGCAAATAATCTCCCCCTTCCCTCTTGGCGAGAACTCAGCGACAAAATCCGCAAGGATCTGGCCCTTCATTGAACTTCGGGGCCTGTACCGTATATCAAAAGAACCTAGCCGGGTCCCCCATTTTGCTATTTGGCCAGTGAAGTCTGACCTTCTCAACAACGACTGTAGGGGATACTCGGTTAAGACATAAACCGTATGCGCCTGAAAGTATTGCGGCAGCTTTCTCGTGGCGTGTATCATGGCCAGCACAAGCTTCTCTAGGGGTAAGTATCTCGTCTCTGCATCAACTAGAGTCTTGCTGATGTAGTACACGGGTTGTTGGATTCCCTGGTCTCTTAATAGCACAGCACTTACGGCGTGTTCGGAAATCGCCAAGTACATGAATAGGTCCTCACCTGGTTCTAGTGCCGTGATCATAGGTGCCCGGGTCAAATAATCCTTCAGATCCATAAAAGCTCTGTCGCACTCTTCATTCCACTGAAAACCAATCCATTTCTTCAGAAGTTGGTAGAACGGTCGGCATCGATCTGCGAATTTGGAGATGAACCGATTGAGGGCGGCTAGCATCCCGGTCAACACCTGCATTTCCTTTGGACTGCTCGGTGGTTTCAACCTTTTCACGACCTCAATTTGGTCGGGATTAACCTCTATTCCTCGCTTAGTGATCAGATACCCTAGGAATTTTCTGGCCCCCATGCCAAAAGCACATTTCTCGGCATTCAGCCGTAACTTGTGCCGTCGAAGAATTTCAAAAACACCGCGAAGGTCGTCCGTGTGTTGTGCTTTCTGCTTGCTCTTCACCACCATATCATCAATGTACACTTCAACCGTGTGCCCTATCATATCTCGGAACATTCTTGTCATCATCCGCTAGTACGTGGCCCCGACGTTCTTCAGTTCGAAGGGCATCACCGTGTAGTGATAATTGGCCTCCGGTGAGACAAACGCCATCTTCTCCTGGTCCTCAAGCGCCAGGGCAATCTGGTGGTACCCTTGAAAAGCATCCAAAAAGCTCATCCTCGAATGCCCACATGTGGCATCCACCAATTGGTCGATTTTGGGCACAGGAAAGGGGTATTTTGGACACACTCAGTTCAAATCTGTGAAGTCCACACAAACTCTCCATTTGCCGCTCTTCTTCTTTACCACCACGGTATTTGCCAACCAATTTGAGAAAAAGATTTCCCTTATCGCTCCAGCATCCTTCAGCTTTTGAACCTCCGCTTTCACTACTTCGGTGTGCTCCTAGGCCAATCTCTTCAGCTTCTGCTTCTTTGGGGGGAATAAGGGGTCAACCTTGAGTCTATGGACTATGAACTCGGGGTCTACCCCGGGCACCCCATTTGGACTCCATGTGAACATGTCCACGTTCTGTATGAGGAGTAACAACATTTCCACCTTTTCCTGCTCGTCCAGGCTTCCCCCCACTTGGAACCATTTGTCGGCATCTGGAAGTACCCTAATTCTCATCATCTCCTCGGCACCTCCACCCCCCACTTCTCCTCGGTCATTCTGTAATTGCTATAACGGACCCCCTTGCGACGACCCTTTCTGTCGGTCGTACCCTCCCTGAACGGCTCCCTCCTTCCCTTGGTTGACCATGGTAAGTAAGCATTGTCTCACCGTCTGCTGGCTCCCTCTCACCATAGCAATACCATGCTCGGTAGGAAATTTCACCTTCACGTGTAGTGTGGACGGTACAGCCCCCATTGCATGAATCCATGGCCTGCCGAGTATCGCTGTGTACAGGGAGAAGGAAGTCACCACTATAAACGTCACCATCACCTCCTTGCCCTCCATATTCACGGGCATAGATATTTGCCCTTCGGGTATTACAACTTTACCATCAAACCCGACCAAAGGCGTGTTATACTTAGAGAGGTCCCTACTCTTCAACCCGAGCCCCCTGTACAGGTCTGGATACACCACATCGGCCGAGGACCGGGCATGAATCAAGGGGGGGGGGGCTAATGTACGGCACACATACCCGGTCCCCCTTGGGCCATTTATTCTCATGAGAAGATACGACCCATGCGCCTATTCTCTCTCTCTGCAGGCCCATCCTAAAACTCTACAGAACGCTGGCCCAAGGTTCGCCTCCCATTCAGATGCTCGGTAAATCCTCACCTATCATTGTTGCAGACAGGACCGAGCATGACGTGCGGGGTATGCCCGGCAGTCCTTTCGGCGCGCCTCCACTGAGCATATCTTCGGAAGTGGGAACCAAGTTCCAAAGCCACACTCACCGTTTCCCACTCCCACCTAACCACCCACTTATGTTCAATAACATTGGACCGCCCGATGCACTAACCAGAAAGTAATCATAACCTCACTGCTAATGTAGAACTATAAATATGAGAAGCTTGGGGAGAAGAAGGGGTTGGAAAATTTTGGGCAAAAGCAAAAGGAGAGAGAAAGAGAGGAAAGGAAGCAGAAAGGTGGCTCAGGCAATAGAAATGAGAAAAGTGATCTCATTGAGTTTTCATGCCAAGGACAACCCAGTGTAAGAAACCCAAACCCACAATACAAGTAAGTTGTGAGTCCGAAAGAGCCCAAGCCTAGTAGCTCCATTTTCGGTGTGCACACTTACCTACAAGAATTGTTGTAAGCTATGATGTACTCCACTTCATATTTGTAAATTGTAGGCGACTTTGAAATTTGATTCTTGAAAAAAAGTTCATTTAAAACTTATAGCTATATAGCCTATTTAAGAGGATGCTGTGAAGAAAAAGAAGATGGATCAAGAGAAAGGGAATGCTTTAATTTTCGGCTATTTTGTTTTTATATTTAAATGAACGAAGACCAATTTTGATTTTAACAAATGATCAATTTAATTTTTATATTATTTAAAAAGTGTCCATATTATTTTGATTGTGATACAAAAAAAAATAAAATAAAGTATTTGAGCATATCAAGGAAATCCCATTAATAGTTACATGTAGGCTCAGGGACGGAACATGATTCAAACTTAAGGGGGGCCGAAGTTCTTTGTTCAAAAATTTAAAAAATTGGAATATCAATACTAGAGGTTGACAAAGTTGCATTATTAGCATTAATTTATTAATTATTATTTGTATTTTTTCTTTTGAAAAAAAAAAATTAATAATAAAATTTTATAATCAAGAGTTTTGCAAGTCAAGTAGCACGTCTTAGTATTTTCAAGGTTTAACTAATGTGTGGATGAAGCGATTAATATGTGGCATAGGAATTGTCTCTATGGCTATGAGGGTAGAGTCATTTGAGAGGGGCATAGAGCTCTCAAGTGAGAGGGAGAAATTGGGTTAAGGTTATTGGGTTTTTGTGATTTTTTTTTTATAGGATATATAATTGATTTGTTGTTAATGTTTTTGCTTAGACTAGATTTATGATTTGTCCAAAAAAATTTCTTATTATTTGGATATGTGCATTTTTATTTTTATAGATTTTTCCTGTTACCTATTTGTAGATTTCTTGGGTTAGTTTGTAAATTTTTTGAAGAAGGGGGGGGGGGGGGGGGGAAGTATATAAATTTAAGAGCCAAAATTAAAAATATTTTTGTTAATATACATACTAGTATTTTTTTTTTTTAAGGTTGGGGGCATGGACCCCCTCAGCCCTTGAGTAGTTTTGCCCCTGTGCAGGCTTGTGCAACAATTTGTTCAATTCGCCCAACTTGCCCAACTCGCTCCGCTTTGCACTGTCCTGCATGGATATTTGTAGATGAGCTCCCCCCACTGCCACAAATGTCATTGTCACCCTTGTCCCTCAAATATTGTATGATGCAATCCATCTTCTCCTCCAGCCTGAAGTTTGCATCCTGGAGCTCTTCTACTCGACCCTCCAGAGTCACAATTTCATTCTTACACTCCTTTACTTTTAGTCCAAAAAGAATCAAAAGTTTAAAAATTGATAAGTACTTTATGTATTCAATTCTAGATATACTTCAAAACTTAAAAGATATACACAAAGAAATCAACACTCCCAATATCAACTTAAGCACCATATAACAACATGGCTTGCTCCAAATCAACAACCCACAAATATATCAAGCATCACCAATTTCATTAAACAAGTTTAAATAAGATTTTCAATCCAAATCAACATGTAAACTTCAATTTAAGTTTTAGAAGACAACCCTAGAGCAAAAAAAATCTAATACTAGTCTTAAAAGACCCAAAATCCTTACCTCAGCTTATACTCACAGAAAGCCAAGCAAACTCAACCCTGCACAAATGAAACAGAAGGTTTAATGGTCATAAATAATTATAATAAGTCACAAGGCTTAGTTGGCTAGAACAAGAAATCTATTTACTTCTGAAAGAAAATGTAGTATTTACTTACATTTCCTACACCACATGATACATCACACCTAAATAAAAATCTAATAAAAAATTCATTATTAGATTTTTATACCCAATTTCTTGGCCAAAGAAACAACAAATGAGAGAACCCAAAACACAAATAGCATTCAGCCATCAAAAACATGAAGCAAATCACATATACCCAAGCTATCACCTTGCACCACTTTTTAGGGTGGCTGTTAGACAGAGAAACTACACACTAGAGAACCCAAAACACAAAACATTTCAAGCATAAGAACAAACAAGCAAACCACATATAGGTAGTAGCTAAGCCAAGAAATTGGGTGGATAAACAAGCATATATGAGAAAACCCAAATCATAGACAAGATGAACTGAGCAACAAATCATATATTGGCAAAACTGACGTGTTTTTAATGGTCACAGCTTCTTCCAATTGCTTCCCCTTGACCCACTCAGAAGCTGAAAATAATGACAGAGAGCAATTAGAACAATCCCTTGCAATAACAAAGGCCACAATGCCATGAAAAATGGACAATAAGCTAAAGCAGAACACAAACTACAACTTCCAAAAACTTGACAAATCAGTTAAAGTGACAAATATTTAATAGCAATTTCTAACTTTAGACCAAGTTTCAGATATTTTCTATAGCCACTTATCCTAAATAAAACAAAAGTGTGGAAGTATTTAAGGGGCAGTCTCATTGTGAGCCCTTGATGGTGCAGTTATATAAAGGAAGAGAAACTTTATTTCTGTCCGTTTTTAGTTTTTTATGAATGAATTTGTTAATAATTTGGCTCATGACAAGAAGGAAAGATCATACTAGGTACCAACAAACTAGGTAGAACCATGATATTTAACACAGACTGAACTTAAATTATTCTTCAGACTATGGGTACAATACAACTCAAAAGTCTCAAAGCTCAGAAGTGAGAATTATCTTATACTAATACAACATAGCCTGGAGTTCAATAAGTTTTATTGAAGACATAAATTCAGAGAGATTACATTACATTCTAACACAAAGGCATGCTTGAACTTGAAAGCATAAAGAGCAATAGATGGACTCTAAAACCATTCAATGCAAATTCACCCCAATTCAACCCCTCTGGACAAGAAACCTACGTTACACACTGCCAATTGAACAATGTAACAAACACATGCAAGAAAGCCTCAGTCTTAAAAACACAATGCTGACAAAATTAAAAGTAAAAAAAAAAAAAAAAAACAATTCTATTTCACTTCTTAAAACAAAGATTCTAAAAAAACGATTATGAAAGAGAGGTGTGAGATTGGGGATTTAGGGTTAAAGAGGGAAAATAATAATAATAAATAATCCACAAAGTCACCAAGTTTAACAGGGTTAAAGAGAGAGAGAAGAGTGATGAGAGAGAAAGGATCGATGAGAGAGAGAGCTTACCGGTCTTTTTGGGAGGCTGAGAGGCGTGGGTCAGTCTGTGGGAGGAGAAAGAGAGAGTAATAGTGTTTTGTTTACACAAATAAAAAATAATGAAAAAAATTTAGAACCCGCCTGAAAATTGGGCACCGCCCAAAAAGAAAATCAAAAAAAATTCAGCACGCGCTATTTTTTCTTTGTTGTTCAAAAAATGCAGTAAGCACAGTGAATAACTGAGAACCGGCCGGTTTAACCTTAAAAACTGAAAACCGGTATGATTGAACCGGTTATTGGCCGATTTGCTTAAAACACCAAAATGCAACATTTTTTTATTTTTTTAATAGGAAAAACGTAACAGTTTTATAGTAAAGATCTGAAAAATAAAACAATCAATCAGGACTATCCTTTGCCACTGAAGCTAATCAAAACATGAAAACTAAACAAACAAATATAATTTCAAAAACAAAAAACCCAGAAAATAAAAAACAATCATTGAGTGCTTACAGGGGTTTTGGAAGACTTAATTTGGAGAAGAATGTCCTTAAGGCTTTGATCACTGGAAGCACTTTTCAAGTTTCCATGGCAATTTAGTAGAAGATCCAAACTTGTGCCATCCAACCCTTTCTTTGCGCTGTCTTCATTTCCATTCGTAGTAGCAGCAAACCCACCTTCCATTTTCCTTTTCTTTTTTTTCTCCTTCAGTATACACTGTGAGTGGCTGACAACTAAGAAGGTCTTGGTTTTGTCCTTTGACTGAGAGTATAGCTAGCTTGTTCTTTTTCCTTTTATTTTGTGTGGTTCTCATAATTTTATTTTGTGTGTCTGACACCACACGTAAAGAGTAAAACTGAAAATGTTGACATTTGAAATGTGTAAACAAATTCCTTTTTTTTTTTAAATGCGTAAACAAATTTAAAAGAATTACGCCAGTGACATAATTTTTTGCACTATTTTGTGCTACAACTTGTCATATGGTGAGTTGTAATTAGTAAAAGTGTGTTTCCACATAATTCACTGACATATCCTTACCAATCATAACTTGTCATACAGCAAATTGTGATATAAAATTGTCCCAAGGTTGTGTCCCTAGCATAATTCAATTAGAAAGTTCAAATACACCTCTAAATTTAATTTTTAGTACACCCTTGCCAGTACTTTTTTTTTTTTTAATATTATTCTCATCTATCATATTATTCTTTTATTGAAAATATTATTGTTTAGTGGTGTAGGCGGATAGTTTTGGTCCTTTTTGACCTTTGGCACAACTGCGCAAGCAAGTTACAACTCATGAGAACGATTTTTTTTGCTTTTCTTTTTTAAGAGAATTATTTTTGTTAATTAAATGAAATAACTAAAAATTTACTAAACTTTTCTTTAAAATGAATTCATAAAAAACCAACTATTATTTTCTTACATTAATAATTTTATAATATACTTTATGAGATCAACTACACTTTACCATCAAAAAATAAAAAACTACACTTTTATGTTTTTTTCTTTTTAATCGACAATTACAATTTATGTCATAAAAAAAAAAAATAAAGACTCCTATACAGGCTTTCAAGATGGATAGTTGAGTCCAACTTTTTTATAGTAATGGCCGACTGTGCCACTAATTATTTTAATTTGTTTTAAAGATGATATTGTAATGTTAATACTTAATATGTTTAGTTACATATTTTTTTAATATAAAAGGTGAAAACTCACTTAAATTTTTTTATAAAAAATTTATTATAAATTATAACAAGATATATTATTAGTCAAAAACTTATTATATATTTTTATAATTTTATAATTATTAATTAAATATTTATAACATCACAAGTTCGACCACCAGTTGAACCACAGAACGGGTAACCACTCTCTTTTCCGATTCTTTGACCGTATCTGTTTTTAAAATCATGGAAACTATTATAAAATCGGAACCGTTCATCATTCCAATTTTCTAAACTTATTATAAAACTGAAAATTATACTTTTGTTGTGAACCTCTCAAACCGCGGTCAAACCACAAGAATTTTCTAAACTGAAAGCGGGTTTTCCAGCTTCTTCTTCCCAAAAAATTTAATGATAAAAATGGCAAAAAGTTGTTTAGGTCTTTGTAAAGAGCAACTACCTATTCACTAGATATGTTCTTCAGTTTAGAGAAGAAAGAGTGAGGACGGGAGAGAAACTTGAATTTAGACAATTAATTGATAACATGCCTATTAATCTTTGATCACCATAAAATTTTGTAATCATGAAAAATATATGAAGATAATGTAATCTAACGGCAAATTTATCAAAATTCACAATGAATAAAGAAATATAGGGTTGGGTTCAAGTTACACCTAATGTAACTTTACAAAATGTTACACCACCCAATAACTTATTATTGAATGCATATTTTAAAAATCCAACCATTGGATTACATGTTCTATATGTTCTTAACATGCATGCCAATTTTCATCCCAATCGGATGTAATTTACCATTTGATCTTTAAACTCATCTTTTATGCGTTATTTTAAATTACAAAAACTTGAATTTAGACAATTGATTGATGACATGTCTATTAATCTTTGATCACCTTGAAATTTTGTAAGCATGAAAAATATATGAAGATAATGTAATCTAACGTATATTTGTCAAAATTCACATTGAATTAAGAAATATAGGGTTAGATTCAAGTTACACATGATGTAACTCTAAAAAATGTTACACCACCCAATAACTTATTATTGAATGCATATTTTGAAAATCCAACCGTTGGATTCACATGTTCTATATGTTCTTAACATGTATGCCAATTTTCATGCCAATAGGATGTAATTTATCATTTGATCTTTAAACTCATCTTTTATGTGTTATTTAAAACTACAAAAACTTTGATTTAGATAATTGATTGATGACGTACCTATTAATCTTTGATCACCTTAAAATTTTGTAAGTATGAAAAATATATGAAGATAATGTAAGCCTGAAAAATACTAATATTTTAGTTCTCTTCAAAATATTAGTATTTGTGACGGTTATAACACATAATTGTGACAGCTTTTCTTGTTGGTCACAAATATTTCATATTTTATGAAGTATTTGCGAGGATTTTATATTGCCATCACAAATAAGATTTTTTGAGTGGGCTTTTTGGGTCCGTCAAAAATTCTTACCCATTTACCCATTATTAGGTGGAAACAGTTTCGATATGGTTTGGATATTACCCATTATTACCCCTTTAACTAATTAAATCTAACCTAAACCTAACTCAACCAAATTATTATAGGTAAATCCCAACCCATCCAATTACCCAATAATAAAAATTACCAAATTGCCCCTAAAACTTGCAAATAACCAAAGTACTCCTAAAATCCTCTAAAATTCTCGAAATGCACCCTAAACCTAAAAAATGACCAAAATAACTCTAAAATCATTAAATTACCAAAATACCAGTAAAACTTAAAATATTACCAAAATATCCCCAGAAACTTAAAAAAAAAAAAACCAAAATACCCTATAAACCTAAAAAATAACCGAAATACCCTCGAGACCTTTAAAATGACCAAAACACCCCCCGAAACTTAAAAATGACAAAAATACGTCCTAAACCTAGAGAAATGACCGAAATACTCCCCAAAACCTAAAAATGACCAAAATACCATCGAAATAGGAAAATTACAAAAATACCCCTCTAAACCTAAAAAATAACCGAAAATACTCTCGAAACCTTAAAAATGATCAAAATACCCCTAAAACTTATAAAATAACCAAAATACCCTCTAAACCTAAAAAATGACCAAAATAGCCCAAAATTATAAAAATGAATTTGGAATTTCGTCACCTCCGGTTAGTCTTTGGTTAAACAATAGAAAATTTATTTTGTCACCAAAAACACCTACATCCTAATATTGGGTGACGAATTTAGAATTTCGTCACCTCTGGTAAGTCTTTGGTGACACGAATATTTTGTCACCCTAGATTTGCCTTTTTTTCATGACCTATAGTGACGAAATAAATATTTCGTCACCAATTTGTACATCTTTGGTGACGAAATATTGGTTTCGTCACCAATTGGTACATCTTTGGTGACGAAATATTGATTTCATTGCCAATTTTAAAATTTTTATAATATTTGGTGACGAATTCTTCTTTTCCTCACTAAATGTTATCATTTGGTGACGAAATTGTTTATCCTCACTAGATTTCGTCACCATAGCCCACTTTTGTTGTAGTGTGTTACCTAGAGAACACTAATTTTTTAGTGGTTTTAATCTTCTATATTTATAATTTTATCTAATAGAAACTTCAATGACATATGTCTTTTGTTATTTTTTTTTTATATTTGTTTTCTTTCTTAAAAAGGTGTTCATTAAAAATTAAGTAAGTTAAGCATTGTAGTTAGACTCATAATATAAAATGATAAAGAAGGAAGTACGAATAACAAAATATTCATTGCAAATGGTTGTAGGTATTTAATTTGATGAAGAGTTTCAATTGTAGCATATGTCATCATTTATTGCAAAAATTTAAATATTGTGATAATGTTTTATTAAAACTTAGTTGTTTATTGTTGGAAAATGACGACATTTGTTATCATTCTTAGTAGAAACTTTTTGTGAGTAGATACTATCTTTAGTAAATAGATTCTAAGAAATGAAAAAGTTTTTTTTTTTTTTTTTTTAATGGAGATGAAAAAGTATTTTGTATCAAATGATACCACATCATCCTAAAATATTATCATACTAAATAGATAGTCATATGTTATATAATTATTCAAAATTTAAATACATAGTTTGATACTACTTTAAAAAAAAAAAAAAAAAATTTATGTTAAATTTTCTCACTTAGGTACGTGCAACCCTTACCACGTACATTAAAAAAAAAAAAAAAAAAAAAAAAATTCATTTTTGAATATAAAGGAATATTATTTTTTCCAACTTTATTTTTTGACTTTATTCTTGTTTTTTAAGTCTTCACTCTTCACGACCGCTTTATTAAGAAGCTTGCTTATGTCTATCGTTCAAATCTTACCTACTAGTTAAAGACACGAGTAACTGGAAGTATCATGTTTTTTTCATCCCCTCCCATGGCTTCCATATCCATCGTTTTCTTAGTCCTGTCCATAACCTTTGTAGCTGGAAGAGCTCAACCAAACGAACCTAGCAGAATACGCTTAGGCACTTCCCTCACCTACCCTACTTCATGGCCTTCTCCTTCTAACCGATTTGCATTTGGATTCTATCAGCAAGGCAGTGGCTTTGCGGTGGGAATTTGGTTGGTCGTTATGGACAGCAAAACAGTTGTGTGGACAGCAAATCGTGACGATCCACCGGTCACCTCAAAGGCATCGCTGGATTTTACCAAGGATGGTAAGCTTGTGTTAAGAACAGAGCAAGGACCGGAACAAGTCATTACTAGTGGTGCAAAAGTCCCCGCTTCCTATGCAGCCATGCTTGATTCGGGCAATTTTGTGCTCTATGACAATGATTCCAAGATCATCTGGCAGAGTTTTGACACTCCTACCGATACCATTTTACAAGGTCAGACTCTGTTAGCTGAAGCTGTACTGATCTCCAGTTTAAATGAGAGTGACCACTCAACTGGACCGTTTGTTCTCATAATGCAGAATGATGGGAACCTTGTTTCATACACACGAAACACTGGAGTCGCCTATTGGAATACTGGCACTTGGATTGGTTTCAACCCTGGTTTCCATTTTGACCTTTGTCTTAATTCTACTGGCAGTTTAAACCTTGTCAACCACTCCAATTCAGCAACCGTCCGTATCTTGGATGATAATTTATTTTCCTCCGAAGTCATCAACCTCGACATCAATAACAATACCATTTATCGTGCAACTCTTGATGTTGATGGAATTTTCCGGTTGTATTCTCACACCTACAATGAGAATAGAAACGACCGTGTATATCGTTTGTGGTCAACGTTAAAAAATTCATGTGAAGTATACGGTTTCTGTGGCTTCAACAGCTTTTGTACACTAAATGCCGACCAAAGCGACTGTCGTTGCCTTCCTGGGCATGATTTCGTAGACCCCAATCGAAGGACTCTAGGCTGTGAGAGAAACTTTTCAGAAGCAGGGTGTCCAGGTGGGAAAGGAAATGCAGCTTTTTATAACATGAGTACTATGGAAAATATGGTGTGGGGAGACATTCCATATTTTGATGAAATTATGTCAAAGGAAAATTGCAGCAGCTCATGTTTGGAAGACTGCAATTGTGACGCAGCACTCTTCGATGGTAATTCTTGCCAGAAACAAAAGTTTCCACTGAGATTTCTTCGAAAATCCACTAACACAGCGTTCTTGAAGGTGGGATCTATCCCAAAGAAGCCACGGCTACCCATTGTTTCTGACACAGTCGTGATCACAAGCAAAACAGCTATGGTACAAATCGTTCTTGAAACTTTAGGCTTTACTGTTTTTTCATGTGTTGCTCTAGCAATCTTTGGCCGTTTCATTTTCAAAATTAGAGTTTTAAGGTATCAAATGCTGTTAAAGAAAGGAAATTTGGGCCTGCCTGAGGAGGTAACCTTGAGATTGTTCACATACACCGAGCTCAAAAGAGCAACAAATAGTTTCAAGGAAGAGTTGGGTAAAGGGTCTTTTGGAGCGGTTTACAAAGGTGCTCTAAACAAAGGTAAAAAACTTGTTGCAGTAAAGAGACTGGAGAAATTAGTTGAAGAAGGTGAAAGAGAGTTCCGTGCGGAGATGCGAGCAATTGGAAGAACCCATCACAGGAACTTGGTTCAGTTGCTGGGTTTCTGTGCAGAGGACTCTAAAAGGCTTCTGGTTTATGAATACATGAGCAATGGTTCCCTTGCTGACCTACTGTTTGGGGCCATATTGCGTCCAGATTGGACTGAGAGATTGAGAATTGCATTGGATGTTGCTAGAGGAATTCTCTATCTACATGAAGAGTGTGAGGCCCCTATCATTCATTGTGATATAAAGCCTCAAAACATTTTGATGGATGATTGTTGGAATGCTAAAATCTCTGACTTTGGGCTTGCTAAGTTCTTAATGCCAGATCAGACAAGGACCTTCACAGGGGCCAGAGGGACAAGAGGGTATGTGGCACCAGAATGGCATAAGAACATCCCTATATCAGTGAAGGCAGATATTTACAGTTATGGGATTGTGCTCTTGGAAATTGTATGTTGCAGAAAGAACATAGATGTTAACGCATACGCAGCAGAGGAGATTGTCCTTTCTTCTTGGGCCTATAAGTGCTTTGCTGCTAGAGATTTATATAAGCTTGTGATTGGTGAAGAGGTAGATACAATGAGCTTGGAGAAAATGGTGAAGCTGGGACTGTGGTGCATTCAAGAAGAACCAGCTCTTCGTCCCTCTATGAAGAGTGTCGTCTTGATGTTAGAAGGTATTACTGACGTACCAGTTCCCCCATGTCCAACTACTCCCTCCATGTAACCAATTTCCCTCTATAGTTGAAATTTTCGTTTCTCATTTGTACAAATAAGTGATGACAGACGATGCAGGGGTATGTTATATTTTCATTTTGAAACAAATATATTGCTTATGTGTAATTCTCATGTCGTAATAAATGTTTAAAGAATTACTTCAAACAAGATGTGAATATTGTGCATCATGGATGCTTGTCTTTGGCAAGGTAAAATAGACTCGCCCCATAAGATAAAAGATTTGACAGCCTCCATTTGTAACAAATGTTGCTCTACAATACGAGGCAGCTACCCATGGTTCATGTTGTTAGCAATAGTAGGCAGCTATAATATTTATACCAATTCCATGCCAAATTTATCTCAAAATTTAAAGAAAAAAAATCTCCAAAAGGTTCGACCAACCAATGTCTTCAACGTACCCCTTATATTTCTACCTGTTGCTCTTAGAATGTATGCTGTAATTTGAGTGTTTTGTCACCAAAATTTGGAACTAAGGTGGTCGTTGTTGAGCAAGTTACCAAAAATATAAGTGATGAAAGGGTCAGATGATCAATAATCTACAAATAATCATAATTTGTCGTCTTGTCTGTGCATGGAAGTCTTACTGTCACAAAGTAAATAGCTTGATTTAGAACAAATTAAAGGTTATGTCATATAACAGATGCTAATCTCACACAAGCATCTGTAACAATCAAATAGCAAGATATTTAAAATGAGGATATGACCATAGATAAAAGGAAAGAACATGTTATGCAAACGTGAATTATTGGAACAAATCTGTTTAGTGGTTGACATGAAATGAAACTTGCAAAAATACATTGTTCTTAGCAAAAAGAGTTCAGGGACTTTTAAGTTGAACTTTACTTTCTCACTAAGCAGTGCTATTTCTGTTAAGGGCGAAGTTATGGAAGTGGGGGTAATTGCAGCTCCAAAGAACTAAGAAGGAAATATCAATCTCTCTGTAATAAATTTGGATGTCATGTGAATTCCTACCCTGTTACATATGTAACTGTAACAGTTATATGATAATACACATCATATGTTATTTTTTGATGGAATATTAATCTCTTTTATTCTATTTGTCTGAATCTGCATTCCATGGTCTAATGAATCTTAGTATTTGAAAATATTGTCTACTTATGCACATGAGTCTTTTACTTTTACTCCGGGAAGTGGATGCTTTCAAGAGTAAATAGCATTGCTGTTTTAAATGCCACTTGTGTGGGCAATCCTGTGCTGTGTAATTCTTCCGTTGAATTTGAGATTAAAGGTCTAGTCACAGGCACTGCAAAGGATGCATTTGTAGTTTATGTTAGAAATACTGAATAAGTGTATTGTGTTTCTCATAAAAGAATATACATGAGTTTTTTTATATAGAAGGCATATAAGTGCAGTACAAGAAAGAATGTAGTACAAGAATGTGTGCTATACAAGTAATCTATTTGGGCCTAAAACTCTCAACACTAAACACGTTAACAGTTTCAAACTATAACCATAAAGTATGGTGGGGTTCTACTTCCTGCAGCAGTCCAGCTATGATGAATCAGATCGCATTACAAGAAACTGTCTTTAATTATATATCATAGCTTACTTTGATGTAAGTTGTTTAACTCTTGCTTTCTACTTCTAACTTCATGATTCAAGTACAGTTGAAAAGATCTCTTTTACTTTTGTAATAGCGCGTGTATGGAATTTTGAAAATATCAAGCTATACAATTGTGTGATACATTTTTTACATTGTCAAGATGGGA
The DNA here is from genome assembly GCA_963669245.1 of Quercus cerris. Lineage (NCBI taxonomy): Eukaryota > Viridiplantae > Streptophyta > Magnoliopsida > Fagales > Fagaceae > Quercus > Quercus cerris. The sequence continues at coordinate 9,351,649 of OY770009.1, read as the reverse complement.
CATATTACTTAGACTGGCTTCTGGCTTTGTTTGAGTATCTCCGAAAGTGTCTTATGCTGGATTGAAACTGTTGCCTGAGCACTAATTCACATTGGGCATATCTGAGTTGCAACCTTGAATTTTCTGTAATGCAAATGAGATTGGACATTGGATTGTTAACAAAATACCTATCAGTCCATTTTGAACACTGCTGGATGGAGATACGTACATTGTTCCTCGACTGTACATGCAGTACTGTGTTATTTGTTGGTTCAGGAGATAAGTACTTCTGGCTCAGCAGAAATCTTGAGGAATAATTTAACTCGTAGTGTCAGATTGAAAGAATTGTAGTGGAGTGAGTTCGGCGATCTTTTTCAGGTTATTGTCATTTTGGTCAGTGTCAGGTCACTTGTTGGGAAATTGAAGACAGGTAGAAAGCCCAAAAGTGACCAAAATTTTGAATGACTATCAGAACTGGACACCTGCCGAAAGAAGACTAGCGGCTACTAGTCCATTTTTAGGTCTGCAAATGGGAAACAGCCCAAAGCCCAAAACAAAAGAAGATAATTTCACACACAACAAGTGCCCCAAAACTGGTCTTAAAATGGCCCAAGTAATAGTTTCGTGAGAAGAAGTCAGCAGATACTAAACCCATTAATATGGAATGTTCTTCCATGTGATCTGAGGCTTTGGGCAATTGTCTAAATGGCCGAATGAAAGAGACATCCCTCTACGTACAGAAACTCAGTACAAACTAATCATCTGATTCATGTCTATAGCATTATTTACACTTGCCCATCAGAGACCCAGGGTGCAGGTGGAGTTATAGGAAATTCTCATGGTGATTGAATTATTGGTTTATACATGACATTTTTTTTTTGGGCTGAATAAACATCTTTATTTCACAAAAGGAAGCCAAGAAAGGTACAACAAAGAACTCATGGGCCTTTGCCCATCTCTTTCCAAAGCTTGAGCCACTAACAAGGATGGATCAGAGATGGAGACAGGCCCAAAGTTGTTACAAAAAGTAGCCCAAATGGCTAACAAATGAGCTAAGGAATTGCCTTCTCTTTTCACAAAAGAAAAAGAAACATCATCAAACAGATTGCAAAGAGCTAAAATATTTTGCAATATTACATCAATAGTCCATTCAGAAGATGACTTTTTGTCTTTAAGAGGAGCAATAACATTCCAAGCATCACCTTTTATTATCACTCTTTTGATCTCAACTTCAACAGCTAGATTTATCGTTGCGTAGGCCGCTTTAGCTTCACTCCACAGGGGACTTCGCAGGTCCAAAATGTCAGTCCAAGCCAAAACAACTCTACCATGATTGTCTCTACCTACCATTGCAACTGATGTTTTATTCTCTCTTATGGCAACATCAAAATTGAATTTCACCCAACCAGCTAGAGAAGGGGTCCAACTAGACTCATTCAATTCTAGTTTTTCCCCACAATCTTCTTCCCAAGTTGTTTTTTGTTCGTTGAAACAGCTCTGAATTTTCCTGGCTAGATCTACCACTGAATCGATATCTTCGACCAATCTCGCCTTATTCCTCTGCATCCAAATCCTGTCACACACAATTGAGGCATATAATTGGAAATGATGGGATTCCTCTTCCCTTATTCCCAATTTCTCTTTGGGGTCAATGATGCATTTTACCCACTTTGTAATATCAATATGTGATAAATTAGACATATTTAAAGGCCATGGAGCCATAAGCCATACCTGAGAGGTCCACGGACATTGGAGGAAAATATGTTCAATTGTCTCAACCGCATTCTTGCATAAGAATTAAGAAGCACTCAGTGGATGGGATATGAAATCTTTTTTCTAGCTCCTCACCTATAGGGAGCATCCTCCAAGCAATCTTCCATATGAAATTCTTGAATCTGGCATGGACCTTAAGTTTCCATAGACCTTTCCATTCTTTAATACTAAGTGGATTTGGGCCAGTTTACTAGGGTTGGATGATTGACATATAAGCTGACTTGACTGAGAAAGAGCCCGATTTTGATAAACACCAAAAAATTTGGTCATTTTGTTGGGGATGTGGAAGATTGATCTTCAGGATTTTCATTGTTGTCTCCATATCAAATAAATTGAATAGCTTACCACGATCCCATTGTCTTGAGTCCTGGTCAATGAGAGTAGTCACATAAACATCATTGCTACTTATGTCATTGGGGCTGGTGGGAATAAATCTTGGGATTTTAGGAACCCATAGGTCTTCCCATATACACGTGCCCCATCCATTCCCAATCTATGGCAAAGCCCATTCTTAAGGACATCTTTGCATTTGAATATACTAATAGCTGCCCAAGAAGTAGATTTTGGCACTGCATCTTGATAAAATTTCTATGCTTCACATATCTCTTCTGAAAGAGTTGAACCCATTTTTTCCCAGAATCTTGCCACATCCCAAGATAATTTAGCTACAAAAGCTTTATTCAAATCCTCTGTTTTCCTGATAACGATACCACCAGTCCATTTAGGGAGGCATATTGAGTCCCAACTTCTTAAAAACAACCTGTGGTTCTTTTCATCTATTCCCCACCAAAAATTTCTACTGATACTGTTAAGCTTCTTATAGATAGACTTTGGCAAAGGAAGGGAAGACATGTGGTAAGAAGGAACAGATGAAGATACTGACCTGATAAGAGACCCCCTCGCTGCTTGAGATAACACTTTCATTTTCCATCCATGAAGATGGCTATTAACCTTATCAATAACCTCCTGAAGCACCATCCTTTTCTCCTTGCCCGAGACTAGAGGAAGCCCAAGATATTTTTCCCTCCTGTTTGAAGCATTTATCCCTAACATATTTGCCAATCGACTTTTAAGCAGAGGTGAAACATTTTTATTGAACATGATAACAAAATTTGACAAGTTTATCTTTTGGCTCGACCATGTTGAGAATGGTTTAATACACTCCATGATGCCATCTGCATCAATCTCCCTTGCATGGGCAAATATGAATAGATCATCAGCAAATTGTATATGAGTAATTGGTTCACTATCTTGAGATAATTTGACTCCCTTGATCCTGTCATTAAGATATGCCCTTCCAATCATTCTAGATAAAACCTCCCTTGCTAAAACAAATAAGAAAGGGGATAGAGGGTCCCCTTGCCTAAGGCCTCTTTCAGATTTGAAGAACCCATAGGGAGTTCCTATGATGAGAATAGAAAAAGAGAGTCATCCATTTTGGCTTGCGATTTGCACGAGAACCAGGTTAATACTTAAGACACATCCAAGTGAAAACCAACTCCCTGCTAGGCCACTAGCTACAGTCTGGTAATTGTCTACTACATTTGATTTTCCACCTGCACTAACAAATTTGATTGATGTTGTAGGATTAAAAAAAAAGAAAAGAAAATTATGACCTAGTTTTTTTTTTTCCCTAGCTACTTGTAGTCGCGTTATAGATTAGATATGCCTTGGTTAAGGTTGAGTTTTTATTGCAATTGACTAAATTTATTTAGGGAGGCAACAACTTTCAAATAAATTAAAAGAAATTTTTTTATTAGTTTTTTTATTTACTTCTTAGAGTGCATTCCATTAGATAACGGGTAGACTTTGACACGTGTAATGTAACATAAGTAGACTGGAGTCACTTCAAGAAATTTTGTTTTACTGCAACTTTCTTCCACTGCTAAGTGCTAACTCTTTTTGATGCTAGACAAGGTTTTGAAAGTTTTTCACTTGTCCAAAAGAATAAATGAAAATTATTATAGATCTTTTGGTGAGGCCAATAATATAATATTAGACATAAGAACAATTTTTCATTTTCAGATTTAGTTACTTTAAAAATAAAAATGTGGCTAAAAGTTTGTAGCTTAATTGACCTTTTTTGATATTTTTAATAGAAACATTCAAAATTCAAATCATTCTCTTCCTACGTTATAACTTTCAAATTATCACAAAAAATAAAAATAAAAATATGAATTTGTAGAGATTACGAACAATTTTTGAATAAATAGCCCAAACTCAAAAGGTGAACAAATTAACCCCCACACATGCATTGGACTAATAGTCCAACAAAAGCCTAAACCCAATTTTAGCCCCTTAGTTTTCCTTGACTTATGGAGGGCCCGAAGCTTCATCACTTTAGGGTCCATTTCCATTGGGAGCTTGATGAGTTTTCACCACACATATGCCCCTGGTGAAGGCTCAAAAGCCTCTAGTTAATTACAGGGGCCAATAAAGCCCAAAAGTAAAGAGTACTAAGTGGAACTCCCTAGAGTAAACCCGGGCCTAGGTGAGATCCAAAACAAAAATTCATCCAAACCATATTGAACTTGTATTCCCTTTTCCCCGTATTTAATAAGAGAAATGCTACGTTCATAATAATTCTACGACATTTTCACAACATTTTCTACTTATCATTGCCAAGTTACGAAACACAACTTAAAATAATCTGACTAGGAAAATAAAAAAATCAAATGAAATTCAAAACAAAATAAAAGGATTAAGAAAACAAAACAAAAATTCAAAACACTAGCATATTTCACTAAAGAGGGAAAGGAAGGGGTTTTGGAGAAGAATCTAGCTCTCACACACTGAAGGCGGAGGTGGAGGCCTGGTAGAGGCAGTCGACTTCTTCTCCTTGCTGTTGCCCATCGTTGCTATTCTATCTTCCTCAAAATGGTGAGACCCACATCTCTCTACCTTTCTCATATTTTATTTCTTATTGTAATTACTGAGTTGTGATTGTAATTTTGTTGTTTCTTGCTTTGTAAACTTTCTTCCTCATTGAAAGAAAGCTAGACTTATCTGCATTCACACAATTTAAAAAAAAAAAAAAAAAATCAAATTGATGATTGAGGTGGGAGGATTGAAACTTGAGGTATAAATGACGCTCACAAAATGTTTGATACAATGCCTGAAAGAAATCTCGACCATACTGTTATACTTGACCATGCTTTAATACATAAGTATAATATTGTTATACTTGACCATGTTTCAATGGAAATCTTGACCATGCTTTAATAGATAAGTATAATACTGCTATACTTTGTTTTAAAATATTGTGCATTATATAATTTATATTGTAGACACATGGAAGAAGAAATAACAAGTTGTTCTAGGCTTGTAGAGTTGAATGAGCACAATAGTGATAATAAAATGGAGATACAATAGATCTGAAAGATATGGAGTTGAATGAAGATAATATTGAGAATGAAAAAGAGGAAACAAGAAAGGTAGAAGATAAAGTGGAGGACCCTATTGTAGGAATGTTATTTGGTTCCATTGATGATATCATGAAATATTATACAAAGTATAGTAATAAAAAGGGTTTTGCAGTGGCTAAAAGAACACCTAGGAGGGGAAATGATGGGGAGGTGGAGTCTGTGACTGTAGCCTGTAATCGTGCCGGAAAGCAACATATTAAAGCTAGCAACTCACTTAAAGCACAACCACAAATGAAAACATGTTGCAAAACTCATTTTAATATGATTCGATGCTTAGATGGGTGGATATTGAAATCCATGGAACTTGACCATAACCATGGATTCTGTCCAAGCAAAATCCGATTTTATAAATACAACAGAGTATTAAAACCACATGTGAGAAGACCGCTTGAGTTGAATGCTAAAGCTGTATTAAAATGAACGAGAATTTCCATTCATTGGTGGTTGAGGTGGAGAGGCATGAAAACTTGCCATTTCTAGAGAAAGATTGTAGAAACCACATTGATAAAGTCAAGCGTTTGGAGCTCGGGGAAGGAGATGCTATAGCAATGAATAAGTACTTTTTAAAAATGCAAGCTGACAATTCTAACTTCTTTTACATGATGGATTTTATTGAAGATGGTCGATTAAAGAATGTATTTTGGGCAGATGCAAGAAGTACAGAAGCATTTAAAGAGTTTGGTGATGTGGTTACATTTGACACAACATACTTGGTTAACAAATACAACATGCCATTTGCTCTTTTTCTTGGGGGTAAACCATTACAGACAATCGATATTGTTAGGATGTGGATTGATTTCAAGTGAAGATACAAATACATTTAGATGGCTATTTGAGCCTTGGCTTATATGTATGTCTGGAGTTCCTCTTAGTGCAATAATTATAGATCAAGACAAGGCCATGAAAAAATCAATAGAGATTTTTTTTCCAAAAGCACGACACTGATGGTGCTTGTGGCATATCTTGAAAAAGATGCCTGAAAAATTTATAGGATACAAAGAATATAAATCAATCAAATTTTGTTTGAAAAATGTTGTTTATGATTCCTCAACAAAAGAAGAATATGAAGAAAGGTGGGTAGGTTCATTAAAAAAATATCATCTTGAAAGCCATGAATGGTTACTTGAGTTGTATAATGAAAGGTATTATTGGGTGGATTCTTTGATGGGTATGTACATCATCAAACAACCTTGAAAGAATTTTTAGAACAATATGATAAGGCTTTGGCAAAAAATGTGGTAAATGAAAATATTGAAGATTTCAATTCATTTCAACCATGCACCAGGTTTTACTCATTATGCTATGGAGAAACAATTTCAAAGTGCTTACCCTACAGCAAAATACAAAGAGTTTCAAAAAGAGTTGCTAGGGAAGGTTTGTTGTAATTTTTCTTCATGTAATGAAGTTGGTGTCATTTCAGAATATGAAATATGTGAAGATGGTGTCATTTCAAAATATGAAATATGTGAAGATGGAGCATTTGGAGAAAATTCCCAACATGCAACCTTCCTTGTTTATTTAACAAGGATACCAATGAAGTAAATTGTAATTGCCAGTTATTTGAATTTATGGGAATATTGTGTCGACATCAAATTACAGTGCTCAGTTATAGGAAGATTGATCAGGTACCAAACAAGTACATCTTGAAAGGATGGAGCAAAAATATCAAGAGGAGTCACACCAAAGTTCGCATCAACTATGACAACTAGCTTGTCAAACCTAAAGCACAACGTGTTGATAAAATGTACAAAGTTTTCAATGAGGTTGCAAACTTGGCAGTAAATTTTGAAGATAAGTGTGAGAAGGTGGTGGCATGAATTCTTGAATTAAAAGGAGAGTTCAAACAAGAAAAAAAAATTGTGGAAGTTTTTTTTTTTTTTTTTTTTTTTTGAGAAACCATTTCTGCAGGTATTAATTGTTAGTTGAATTTTTTTTTTTTTTTTTTTTTTTTTTTTTTTTTTGTCTTATCATTTTATTTTGCATCATTTTTGTGCCTACTAGTGTATCAGGATTGCACTTTTTTATTAGTAAATTTATTTACTTAATCAAAATAAAATTTCTATAAGTATTCCTACAGATTCAACCTCATGTGGAGATGGTCTTGCAATTTCTAAAAAGACTAAAAACATAGTGGTTAGAAAAAAGGGATGACCGCCATCTAAACAGAAGCAATTAATAGTTGAAAAAAGTTGTTAGAAAAAAGGAGGAAAGGAAAAAGAAAAAGAAAACCAAAGTTAGTGAGAGAAATGAATTCAAGAAAAAGAAGGTTTTAGTATATTTCTTGTTGATTTTAAATTAATAATTGTTTATAGTATTTACTAACTGTTATTCTTTACATTTTGCAGATAACTACTACGGTTGAAAATGTGTCTTGTACAACCCCTATTTGTGGGATTTAGTGTGCTTGGAGTACAAAAGAGTTTTAACTTAAATGTAAGAATCTTTATTTTGTATCACAAGGAAATTAGGATTTGGTTTAATCGTTTAAGTATAGTGAATTTTATATTGTACATAATGTAGGAGTCGGAACTACAACAGTCACAATAGATTGGGAAACAGAGTTATGAAGGATTGCTCATGTGGCCAAACATCAATTGCCCTCCTAATATCATCGGGATGAGTCCATATTATGGGCTGCCAAATATGCTACAAGGACTAAACTCGTCATTTCAGTCAAGTATGATTAGACAAGTGGTTGGAATGCAACCATTTAGTTACGATGAAAACACATCTTAGGCATGTACTTATTTACTTTGTTTTTCTTATAAGTTTTTGAATTTTTTTTTAGTATAGAGTTAACTTTTTTTCTATGCACATCTAATTTCTAAATATTGTAGTGCTCTCTTTACATTTAAAGAACTCATGAGACTCAATTTGAATTGTAACTTATCATGTTTAAATAATTTTTTTTAATTTTAATTTTAAGTAATTAATAATTGCAAGACCCAATAGCTGTGTGTTTAAAATCAAGAGGAATTGAAAACACAATCCAAACAAAAATTGTAAAAGAGTCATGAAGGTTGGTACTAAAGACATATTGAAACAAAGGAAAATTGAAAAGCTAGATACGGATGCAGGTTGGTACTAAAGACATATAGAAACAAAGGAAAATTGAAAATCTACATACTGATGCTTCTATAATTACTCATTTGAAATTCAAATCAGTTTCAAAAAAATAGTTTGTGGTTTAGAGCATTTTCTTTTTTCACTAATTGTGTTTTGTTTCCTTGTACCTGTTTTTAAAACAAAGCACACACAATTTTTACTTTAAACTCTTGGCAGAAGGTATAGCTTTTTTTTTTTTTTTAGTTAGTTAGTTAGTTTGTTACAGTAATCAAAAGAGCCTACAAGTTAGCTATTTCAAACAAAAGGTACACCTGACTATGAATATACATATTTCATTACTTCTGTAAGTCTACACAATAGCACCAAATTAATATATTTCATTATTCACTTGATGAACATGACATATATTGTTTTGGCCAAAAAAAAAAAAAAAAAGAGATATGTACGGTATGATATCAATCTTTATTAGCTAGGATCAAAATTTATTCCCCTTCTGCTATGTGTGCTAGGTTAGTTATGAAAAATTAGATAGTTGAGTGTATGAATGTATTTTGCACCTTTTTGCTGAAACATTGTAATAAATGGCAAACATTGCAGGAAACAAAATATTTCAATTCTAGCAAAACAAAAGACCTACAAATCTATCGACAGTCAGCAAACAGAAGTACCAGAAACCACAGCCATAAATTCTTCATTTTACTTCTCCCATAACTTAAGAAGTAAATGGTCAAATGCTTCGCAATCAAGTAAACTACACCAAAAGCATCAAAGGAGAGAAAAAAAATGACTAAAGCATCAAATTAGAGAAAAAAAAATGACTAAGTGCATTTATATATATAATTTTAATGTTAATCTAATTTTATACTACAATTAGATTTTGCAAATTGGTTGATTTCGACAGAGTTAAATTCTAATATGCTACTGTGGGGCCTGTTAACTAAAAAAGGTATAGTAGTCCTTAGAATTGGGCTCAGGGCCCAAAGGCCCGATCCGAGAACGCGCAGTTGTCCGAGGACAGCCTAAAGAAGTTTTATTCACGTCAAATAGGTGATATGAAAGGAATAAACAGGTATTATATACAGTGGTATGGCACACGTCCGAGGACGCCAAAGTTCGAGGTAAAGGTAACCTTCGTACCAACTGAAAGATTCCGCCAGGTTGTAGCTGAACTGGAAGTTGGATATAGCTTAATGAGGCGTCGGAGAAGGTAGAAAATATCTTCTAAAGTCTATCACCTCCTCATTAAATGCTGTCCACCTAACACTCTGGCCGCATTAATGTGGAGGTGATACCTGAATAGTAACTAAGCAGCTTTATGACCACTAAGCTGAAAGTTCCGGTAAGGACTGGATGGGACAGAAAGGAGCCCCCAGGATAAGAACTACACGTGTACGAAGGAAACAAGGAAAGAAACGAAGTATATAATGTAGAAACGAAGAAGACAAAAAGGACTTCTGGCCAAAAAAGGAAAAAGAGAAAGAGAGAGCGAGAAAGAGAGACTAATTGAAAGAGAGCCGAGGAGAGTTTTCCTCAAAGAGCGAATCAATAGTATCCCTTATTACTTGAAGAGTATAACCTTTCCTGAAAACAGTACTAGTTCTTGGACCCATACTCTATAAATTTATTGTTTGGGCTTATTGGGCTGAAACCCAACCCTCAATTCAAATTGGATTGAGTCCCTACAATTGGCGCCGTCTGTGGGAAGAACTTGATCTGTTGAGAAGGAAGGGCAGGTGTGACACTCACGATGGAAGAGGGAGTACCACAACAACCGTTAGTGGGCCCACAACAGGCAGATGCTAATCAGCACCAGGCAGAGTCTAGGGGCTCTCAGCACAGTAATCCGTTGGCAGACTACGAACACGAGGGGGATCGTGAGGGGAGTACCCGAACCACCCATGCTGATAGAAGTCCCTCTCGGGGGGAAGGCCCTGTAAAGAGCGGAGGAAATTTACAGCGTAAGATTAACAAGTTGAAGAGGGAGTTGCGATATGAACGACGGAGGCGTAAGGCCCATAACTCTAAGCATTCTTCTGAGGAGTCAGATGATACCAGTTACAGGCAGAGGTCGAGAACTCCCCCCAGCGAGTCTTTCTCGTGCGAGGAAGAGCACTACCGTAGGCGAAGGAGTAAGAGTCCGACTCGCCAGGGTCAGGGGAACGATGCCTTGAACAAGGCTTTGAATCAAGTCTCTAAATCACCTTTCACACGACATATTGAAGACGCTAGTCTTCCTCGGCGATTCCACCAGCCTGTATTCACCATTTATAATGGTCGAACAGACCCAGTGGAGCATGTTAGTCACTACAGCCAGAGAATGGCTATTCATGCCAGGGACGAAGCCTTGATGTGTAAGGTTTTCCTGTCTAGCCTGGGCCCGGTGGCGATGAGATGGTTTAATGGCTTGAGAACTAATACTATTGACTCTTTTGAGAAGCTTACTTAGGCTTTTGGCGCCCGCTTTATTACCTGTAGAAGGGTTGTTCAACCCTTGGGGTCACTACTGTCCATGTCTATGCGAGAAGGGGAAACCCTAAAAGCTTACTCGGACAGGTACTGGGAGATGTTCAACGAGGTGGATGGGGCTCACGATGACGTGGCTATGAATACCTTTAAGGAGGGTCTTCCAACTGAGCACGGTCTGAGGAAGTCCCTGACCGGCAAGCCTGTCACTAGTGTACGTCAGCTTATGGATCGAATAGATAAATATAGAAGAGTAGAGGAAGATCAGATGCAAGGCAGAGGGAAAGCTAAAGCGGTAACGCAAGAGAGGAGGGATTTCAGGCCGGACCGGTACAACAACAACCGACCTCGGAGGGACTTTGGGGGGCACTCGGGGCCTGCCAACTCCCAGGTGGTTAGCGCCGTGTTCCGAGAACCAGTGCAACGAGTTTTGGAGAAGATAAAGAACGAGCCGTTCTTTAGGTGGCCCAACAAGATGGCGGGGGATCCTGCGAAGCGTAATAGGAATCTTTACTGTCAGTATCATCAAGACCACGGGCACATCACCGAAGATTGTAATAATCTGTGGGATCACTTAGAGCAGTTGGTGCAAGATGAAAAGTTGACCCAACTCCTGCATCATACCGGTGGCCGGGGAAGTCACGTAGGCTCGGCGTTTCAGGCGGACGCCTCGAGAGGACCTCCCTTGGGCACGATAAACGTTATATTCGCTGCTCCGGGGAGGACCGGGTCTTGCCCTTCCAGGGTAATGTCTGTATCTCAATGCTCGGAGGAGGACTCCGGCACGAGGCCGAAGAGAGCCAGACCTGGCACCTCGTTGGTGTTGGGCTTTTCAGAGGAGGATAAGAGAGGAACCATGCAGCCGCATGATGATGCTCTGGTGGTTACGATTAGGATCGGAGGATATGACGTTAAGAGAGTGATGGTTGACGATGGAAGTGCCGCCGAGGTAATGTACCCTGATCTATTCAAGGGGCTGAATTTGAAACCTGAAGACCTGATGACATATAGTTCCCCATTGGTGGGATTCGAAGGTAAATCGGTCACCCCGTTGGGAATGGTTAGATTACCCGTGCAGACTGGGTTAGATATGGTGGAGGTAGATTTTATCGTGGTGGATGCTTTTTCTCCGTATACAGCGATTCTGGGAAGACCATGGTTGCATGCCTTGGGGGCTGTTTCTTCCACTCTTCATTAGAAAGTGAAGTATCCCTCGGGGGGCGAGGTTTCGGAGATTTTGGGAAACCAGAATATGGCCAGGCAATGCATGATAATGGCCATTCAACATCGGCCAGAGGTAAGTAATTTGGCAGTAGCTGAAGGTGATTTATAGCAATCAAGGGTTCAGGGAGCCCAATTTGGCGCGTCCCCGGAGGAGATGAGGTGTGAAGACTTGGAAAGGGTGAACGTCGGTGATGATCCAGAGAAGTATTTTCAGGTTGGGGCTCAACTGCCTCTGGTAGAGAAAGAGCAGTTGATCGAGGTTCTTAGAAAAAACGTTGATGTGTTTGCATGGAGTGCCTATGAGGCCCCAGGGGTGGACCCGGAGTTCATTTGTCATCATCTTAATGTCAACCCCTCGTGTATTCCAAAGAAGCAACCACCTCGGCATCCATCTAGGGTACATGTCGAGGCTATTAAGGATGAAGTGACTAAGTTGAAGCAGGCTGGGGCAATCAGGGAGGTATTTTATCCTCAGTGGCTAGCCAATACAGTTGTAGTGAAGAAGAAAAATGGAAAGTGGCGGGTGTGTGTTGATTTTACGGATCTTAACAAAGTGTGCCCGAAAGATCCTTTTCCCATGCCCCGTATAGATCAGTTGGTGGATGCTACGGTGGGTCATCCTCGGATGAGTTTTTTGGACGCCTTTCAGGGCTATCACCAGATCCCCCTTGCGTTAGACGACCAGGAGAAAACTGCTTTTCTCACTCCCACTGGAAATTACCATTATAAGGTAATGCCCTTTGGTTTGAAAAACGCAGGGTCTACCTACCAGAGAATGATGACGAAAATGTTTGAGCAGCAATTGGGTAGAAACATTGAGATCTATATTGATGACATGGTCGTGAAGAGTAAGGTAGTGGCTGAGCACGTGGAGGACCTTAACCGCACTTTTGAGATATTAAGAAGGCATAAATTGCGACTGAACGCATCTAAATGCTCATTTGGGGTAAGTTCGGGTAAATTCCTGGGTTACATGGTAACTTATAGGGGAATCGAAGTCAACCCCGACCAGATTAGAGCCATTGCTAGCTTGCAACCACCTCGGAACCCCAAAGAGGTCCAGCGACTGACCGGGATGACTGCTGCCTTGAACAGATTCATATCCAGGTCGGCGGATAGGTGCAGGCCTTTTTTCTTATTGCTCCACAAGTGGAAAGGATATGAATGGACCAAGGAGTGTGACTTAGCATTTCAACAGCTGAAGGAGTATCTATCTCGGCCACCCATCATGTCTAGCCCCGAGGTGGATGAAGTTCTTTTTTCCTACCTGGCGATCACCACTTGTGCGATTAGTTTTGTTCTGATACGGGTGGACAACGGAATACAGCGGCTGGTCTATTATGTGAGTAAATCTCTTCACGAGGCTGAGGTTCGCTACCTGCCATTAGAAAAGGCCATTTTAGCAGTAGTGCATGCCACCAGAAAACTTCCTCATTATTTTCAGGCGCACACAGTGGTTGTTCTGACCCAATATCCGATCAAAGCAGTACTTCGAAGTGCAGACTATACGGGTAGGGTCGCCAAGTGGGGTACAATTTTAGGAGCTTTTGATGTTAAGTACATGCCCCGCACTTCCGTGAAAGGTCAAGTGCTCACCGATCTAGTAGCCGAGTTTACTGAGAGCCCCGAAGAGATAGAGACTGGCCCAGGTGGCATGGATGAAAAATCGGTTGGCCTCATTTCCACTCAACCTGTTTTACTTTGGACAGTGTATGTAGATGTGGCGGCAAATCAGCGGGGGTCTGGAGTAGGACTTGTATTGATATCTCCCGAGGAAGTCATTATCGAAAAATCTCTTAGGCTGGGATTCTCAGCTACTAATAATGAAGCGGAGTACGAAGCCTTACTGGCAGGAATGGCAATGGTCGATAAACTGGGCGGAAAGGCTGTGGAGATCTTCTCGGACTCGGGACTTGTGGTGGGCCAGGTAAAAGGGGAGCTAGAAGCTCGAGATACAAGAATGCAAGAATACCTGAGCCAGGTTAGGCGTATACAGGTTAGGTTTGAATTTTTTAAAGTAACCCATGTCTCTAGGAGTGGAAATGCCCATGCGGATTCTCTGGCTACTCTGGCCACCTCCTCGGCTCAGCATTTACCTCGGATGATCATGATCGAGGACTTGGGCACACCTACCCGAGGAACAACAGAAACGCTACAAGTTAATCAGGTCAATTCGGCGCGTAACTGGATGGATCCCATAATACTATTCCTCGAGAAGGATACACTGCCCGAGGACAGGTCAGAAGCCGAAAAGATACGAAGAAAAGCCCCCCGATTCTGGCTATCCGAGGATAAGAAATTGTATAAACGCTCTTATTCTGGGCCTTATCTACTTTGCGTACACCCTGAAGTGTCAGAGGGTTTGCTAGAAGAGCTGCATGAAGGAATTTGTGGCAGTCATACTGGGGGGAGGTCTTTGTCTCATAGGGCGATCACCCAAGGTTACTGGTGGCCAGGCATGCAAAGGGAAGCGCAAGAATACGTGAGGAAATGCGATCAATGCCAGAGGTTCGCACCGAATATTCATCAGCCTGGAGGAGTCCTTAATCCTCTTTCTAGTCCTTGGCCTTTCGCTCAGTGGGGCTTGGATATTGTTGGCCCTTTCCCTAGAGCAGTGGGAAATAAGAAGTACCTGCTGGTTGGAACGGATTATTTTACGAAGTGGGTTGAAGCTGAGCCTTTGGCTAACATCAGGGATGTTGACGTCAAGAAATTCCTGCTAAGGAATATCATTACCCGGTTTGGGGTCCCTCAAGCTCTTATCTCGGACAACGGTCTGCAATTTGATAGCAAGGCTTTCAGAAGATACTGTGCCGACTTGGGGATAAAAAATAGGTATTCTACCCCAGCCTATCCACAGGGAAATGGACAAGCTGAGGCCGTCAACAAAGTCATAGTGGGCGGACTTAAGAAAAGGTTGGATGAGGCGAAGGGAAAATGGGTAGAAGAACTCCCACATGTTCTTTGGTCGTATAGGACGACGCCCCGACGACCAACAGGGGAGACCCCATTTTCGATGACATATGGGGCTGAGGCGGTGATACCTATCGAAACTGGCTTTCCGACATTGAAAACCAATAATTTTACCCCGGACGGGAATGATGAGCTGCTAAGAAAAAGCCTAGACTTAATAGATGAGCGACGAGAAAAAGCTATGGTTCAGCTAGCATACTACCAGCACAAGCTGAAGCAGGGTTATGATGCCAATGTCAGACTAAGGCCGTTATCTCCGGGTGACTTAGTGTTAAGGAAGGTCTTGGGAAATACCAAAAACCCAGCCTGGGGAAAGTTGGGACCCAATTGGGAGGGGCCATACCGTATTACATCTGTTGCAGGAATAGGGGCTTACTACTTAGAAGATTTAGATGAGAAAACCGTACTCCATCCCTGGAATGTAAGTAACTTAAGAAGGTATTATTATTAACAAGTTATGTTTTACTTTTCCTTTAATTTATTCTGTTTCTGCAATATGTGTTCATAGAATGAATGGAAGTATTAAACAGAAACTAAGTCATGTCAGGTCCTCGGACCACAGCTTAGTGGAAATTAAGTACCCTATGAATGGAAGTATTAAACAGAAGCTAAGTTATGTCAGGTCCTCGGACCACAGCTTAGTGGAAATTAAGTACACTATGAATGGAAGTATTAAACAGAAACTAAGTCATGTCAGGTCCTCGGACCACAGCTTAGTGGAAGTTAAGTACCCTATGAATGGAAGTATTAAACAGAAGCTAAGTTATGTCAGGTCCTCGGACCACAGCTTAGTGGAAATTAAGTACACTATGAATGAAAGTATTAAACAGAAACTAAGTCATGTCAGGTCCTTGGACCACAGCTTAGTGGAAATTAAGTACACTATGAATGGAAGTATTAAACAGAAACTAAGTCATGTCAGGTCCTCGGACCACAGCTTAGTGGAAATTAAGTACACTATGAATGGAAGTATTAAACAGAAACTAAGTCATGTCAGGTCCTCGGACCACAGCTTAGTGGAAATTAAGTACACTATGAACGGAAGTATTAAACAGAAACTAAGTCATGTCAGGTCCTCGGACCACAGCTTAGTGGAAATTAAGTACACTATGAATGGAAGTATTAAACAGAAACTAAGTCATGTCAGGTCCTCGGACCACAGCTTAGTGGAAATTAAGTACACTATGAATGGAAGTATTAAACAGAAACTAAGTTATGTCAGGTCCTCGGACCACAGCTTAGTGGAAATTAAGTACACTATGAATCGTAAAAGTACTATCCTGGGTAAGCATAATCTTCTAAAGAATATTATAAAGAGCCTTTATAAAGCTGCGAAGGTCATTACTATGATTCTGGGTATGAAGTTTTGATTCTTCTTTATCGTATCAACTTTTATCCTTCTTACAACCCGAGACCATAAGACCAATGGATAGACAAACGAAAGCAATAAAGAGTAATCATGCATAAAATTATATAGATAATAGATGAAAACTTTGGAGGTCTCTTATAACTTGCAAAAAAAAAAAAAAAAAAAAAAAAAAAAAAAAAAAAGAGGAAGAAAAGAAAATACTAATAAGAAAATTAATTACAAGCAGCTATTTGGTCAACTTTATTTGAAGCTTGGGAGGGGCTTTGCCAGCTACCTCTTGGGGAGCATCTTTTTCTTGTGCTGTGGGAGTATCTTCAGTAGGCTGGGTAGTCGAAGCTAAGGCCTGTTCAAAAGTGGAGGAGGCTGCTCCATCTTTGAGCCCTGCTATGTCCTCGGCCGAAGATAGATCCTTCTCTTTGCCAGGCACTGATGGTGGTTCCTGTTGGCTGAGTGTGGGAAGAGCCTGAGTCTGAATTTTCTCAAGAGGCTCAGCAACGATGACAGATACCTCCCCTATAGGGGTAGAGGGAGCGGGGGCCCTAATAGCTGGGGGGAAATAAATGTTTTCAGGCTTCCGTAACTCGGAATGAGATTCAACTCCAGCTCGGTCAAGGGCTTCCTGCCAAGTTTGGGCACAATACTCCAGACACACAGCAGGAACCTGGGCTCGGAAATTATCCTCTGTTTCGGCTACTCCCATATTGTAACCCTGCTGCTCAGCGGCCTCTCTCCCCCTCTCAGCCTCGGCTGTGGCCTTCTCAGCCTGATCTCTGAGCTTTTGGACTTCCTCCAGTTGTTTTTGTAAGGCCAGCACCTGTTCCTTAGAGGATGTCAACTGGGCGTTGGCGTCATGTAAAAGCCGCCCCTGTTCCTCGGCCTGTGTTTGGAACCCTTCTAGGGCCGAATCAGCTTTTTTCCGAGCTTCCTCTTCAGCTGATAGCTTCTTCTTTAGCTGCGCAATGTTTTGCTTGGAAGCATTCAGAGTGCGTACAGCCGATATCCTTTTCTTCTTCTCATCGTCAATTTGGTCGTAGTAGGATTTGGCTATCTCTTCCAATCTAAAGGTGGCTTGTACGGCCTAGAGAAAAAGAGAGTTAAAAATATGCAACAGTAAGAAATATATCTATACGTACAATAACAGTCGATTAAAAAGAATAAGGCAACAATCGTAATACCGTACCATGCCCAAGTATCTCTTAGTATTTTGAAAGACCTCGTCCTTCTTAATCGCTCTCAGCTCATTCATATCCTTGGGAAGAAGAAGTGTTTCTTCTAACGCTGAGGCAACTCGGCACCCAAGCCCGCCGTTGAAGTTCCTAATTGAAGCATCCTCTTTTATGGGCTTTTTGTCGAGCGTAGGAGTGGGGAGCCAGACCTCGGGATCCGAGGACTGGGTGGTTGTTTTATCCACCCATCGCTGGGTTCCATGACCTGTTTTCTGCTGCTTAGCAGCTCTTTGGTCTTCATCCTCGCTGGTAGTAGAAGTCCGCCCAGCGCCCATCACTTCTTTGCCCTTCGACTCTCTTCTTCTCTTCGGTTCACTGGGCTCATTCAGCGTCGGTTGGGATGACTGGGGAGGTGGAGGTGGAAGAGACGGAGATTGGACCTGAACTTGCTTCTCCACCACCCTGCCAGGCTGACCCTCAATTACTTCTTTCAAACTCCTCTGACTTCTCCTCTGGATGACCATCTTCCTAGAAGTCGCTTCAGGAGACTAGGGACGATCAAAAACTTCAAACTCGTCGGCAGAATCGGGCAACTTAGCAAATCCTCCGAGAACTTCTTCTTCTTCTTCTTCCTCTTCTCCTTCTTCTTCTTCTGCGGTTTCTTCTTCTTTGTCTTCTTCTCCCACTTTTTGGGGAGTAGAGCGTGATGACGAAGCTCCTATAGAAAGATTAGCCTCCGATGAAGGTTCAGTAAAGGGCTCACCTTCAGGAATAGGTTCGCCCTCAGGAACGATGAATCCCTCAAAAAGTACACTGATATGGCGGAGCCGAGGATCCTCTGCCTTTATTACGTACTTAGGAGCCTGAAAGGCTGTGGCTGACGCAGGCGTATACTTAAGTATTAGGTGTGCGGCTCGTAATTGGCCGTCAGAGGGATTCACGAATACCTCGGACCGCAGAATTCTATCTAGACTTTCCCTGTTGATCAACCTGAGACGACGCCTAGTTGCGCGCTTGTCTGCAGAGTAATTTAAACATAAAATTCCATTAGAAATGAAAACTGCGCCAAAATATAAAAATAATAATAATAATAATAATAATAAATAATAATGAATCAATTAGTCTGACTTATCAGGGACGTATATCCTGGGAATCCCACCTGGTTATCCCTCTTCAGTTGGGCAAGGCGAACCATCGTGCCATTCCCCGGACAGAATAAGGAAGTCGTCTTTAAAACCTTTGTTCGAAGTGGGGAGGCACTGAATTAGTCTTACCGCAGGGTACCTAGACTTAAGGTAATACCCCTGATCCTTCAAATGATTGAGGTTGTATACCCAATTCACATCATGGTGTGTTAGACCTAGGTTGTATAAGGCGTTTAAAGCCTCTATACTCCCAAGCACCCTGAACATATTCGAGGCGCACTGTGTGGGAGATAACGTGAAAAACCTAAGGTAATCTCTCGTCAAATTACCCATTGGGATAGTCATCCCCCCTTCAACAAACGCCACCATGGGAATGACTACCTCCCCCGTTTTTCTATTGCGCCGCCAGACTTGGGAGGAAGCGTATCTCATACCCACTGTCGAGGGAATCTTGTACTTAGCCCTAAATGATTCCATTTGCTCCTCGGAATCGACTAGATACTTAAATCTACCCATCTTCTAGCAATAGAAAAAATTGATACAGAAAATGAAAAAGTAGAGAGAGTTAAAGAAACTTACAGGTGTGGAAAATAAGCTCCTCGGACGGACTCTTGGTATTTATGAGAGTGTAGAATAATGAGAGAAAGACAGATTCAATGAATACGTGCTGAGAGATAGAGTAATATGTAACTGAAGAAAGATTTGATTTGAAAGGCACTTTACAAGGGCACAGAAAAAAGAAGCGGGAAAAGCCCCGCCCATAAATGCAAAGGAGCCCCCACCGTTAGATTTGCATCAGGTCGTTGAACGTGTGGGACAGCAGAGCAGTTACCATTTAATGATGGCGTGCCCATGACGCCGAAGCGTCAGGAACGCGCATTGGGCAAACAAAAAGACATTCTGAAAGCGGGGGAAACCTACGAATTAAATGAGGGTTGGATATCAAAATCTCCTTTTTTCTGAGATGGCAAAAAACGAGATTTTGAGGGGCTATTGTGGGGCCTGTTAACTAAAAAAGGTATAGTAGTCCTTAGAATTGGGCTCAGGGCCCAAAGGCCCGATCCGAGAACGCGCAGTTGTCCGAGGACAGCCTAAAGAAGTTTTATTCACGTCAAATAGGTGATATGAAAGGAATAAACAAGTATTATATACAGTGGTATGGCACACGTCCGAGGACGCCAAAGTCCGAGGTAAAGGTAACCTTCGTACCAACTGAAAGATTCCGCCAGGTTGTAGCTGAACTGGAAGTTGGATATAGCTTAATGAGGCGTCGGAGAAGGTAGAAAATATCTTCTAAAGTCTATCACCTCCTCATTAAATGCTGTCCACCTAACACTCTGGCCGCATTAATGTGGAGGTGATACCTGAATAGTAACTAAGCAGCTTTATGACCACTAAGCTGAAAGTTCCGGTAAGGACTGGATGGGACAGAAAGGAGCCCCCAGGATAAGAACTACACGTGTACGAAGGAAACAAGGAAAGAAACGAAGTATATAATGTAGAAACGAAGAAGACAAAAAGGACTTCTGGCCAAAAAAGGAAAAAGAGAAAGAGAGAGCGAGAAAGAGAGACTAATTGAAAGAGAGCCGAGGAGAGTTTTCCTCAAAGAGCGAATCAATAGTATCCCTTATTACTTGAAGAGTATAACTTTTCCTGAAAACAGTACTAGTTCTTGGACCCATACTCTATAAATTTATTGTTTGGGCTTATTGGGCTGAAACCCAACCCTCAATTCAAATTGGATTGAGTCCCTACAGCTACTATTAGAATTTATAATTTATTTATACCTCTATAACCACGTACTTATAATTGTTTATAATTGACATATTTTAGATTTTTTAATAATTATTTCTGATTATTTTGAATCTCTTTATTCTTATGGCCTACACCTCTTTTTCTTCATATTTATATTTGTGTCATTCTTTTCATCAGGAACAGGTAAGTTCCTTTCCAAATAGTATATGTTGTTATAGCAGTCATCTTGACTATTTGAAGTTTTAACTTAGCTTCATTGATTTAATAAATTTAGTTGCGTAAATGTATATAATATATTTTGTGAATTTTGTTGATAGATTTGTAAAGCATAGTATTGCTGAGAATAATATGCTTTTAATATGCAGTTGAATTAAAATAGATTAGGCATTTTTTGTTTTTACTTTATTCAATTGCTTCTCATATATGTAATTTCATTAAACTATTTTGTGCATCACACGGGTTAGTGACTAGAAGATTCTATAGTGAAACTAAATGTTTTCATTTTGTTTTTTTAGGATAATTCTCAACTCTAGAAGGCATGTTATGATTTGTCAAATGAGCATCCAAGCAATTCTACTAGGAAGTTTGGTAACAAAGATGTGACAAAGGTTGAAAATCCAAAATTATTTGAAGATGGCAGGGGCAATTAGTTTATTTATGATATATAGGGTCATAAGATTAGTTTGAACATGGAAACCTGGCAGTTAATATTTTTGTCTCATAATGTAGCCCATTGGGCAACCTTTTGTAATAAAGAAAGAACCTTCTCTAACTCTAGAGAACATTAATGTAAAAGTACTCTTTAAATGCAAATAATTTTTAATTATCATTTGTTTGTGCATAATTTCTTTCTCCTTTGCTAACATAGGTTGGCCAATATTAAAAAGCAATAAATCTGTTACAAGATAATCTCTCAATATTGAGGTGCAAAGATGATCCACCATAGGTAGCAGATTTTGAAACCAAACAAAAGCATCATTGCTAGTATTGCCTATCTTTGACAATAGTTCTGGAGTGGCGGTGCCACGTGAAGCTTAGGGTGTTCCCAGGAACACCCTGACCTGAAAAAAAAAATTTATATATAATAATTAAAATTTTTTATATTTGATTTGTATTAGGAACACTCTCAATCAAAAAATTAGGAACACCCTCAAATTAAAAAAAAAAAAAAAATTATTTGTTCTACTTTCAAGCCACAAAATTAAAAAAAAAATTTGAACTAAAATCTGAAAAAAAAAAAAAAAAAAATTGTTACAGAACCAAGTCCATGACAAGCCCAATACAAACCCATAGATTCTCAAAAAAAAAAAAAAAAAAAAAAAAAAATCCCAATACAGAGCAAATCCCTAAATTAGAAATCACTTCTAAAGCAGAAATCACTAAGGGCCTAAAGCAAACCTAAAGAATAAAGACAAAGCAATGCGCCAACACCTCAGCTCGCTCGTCATCAGAGATCGGTCTAGTCCAGAGCACATCGTCGTCGTCGGAGATCGCTCGCCCCTCATCGGAGATCACTCGTCATTACCTCAGCGGCCTTAGCCTTCAGGCCTGCCTGTTCGGCTGCTCGATGCTCCCTCCCTCAAGGTATTTCTCTCTCTTTTTCTCTCTAACTCTCTCTCAGTCTCTCACTCTTTCTCTCTCTCTTTATCTGAATCCACAAATGAAAACTTTGAAATGAAATTAATGAATGAGAGTGTCTCTCTCTTTATCCTTTAAGAGTCTAACTCTCTCTCTTTTGAACTATGAGTCTGTAATTGACTGGAGCCTAGCCGAATCTTTACTCTTAAGCTTTATTAATATTTTGCTTTTTCCTATTTTTTTTGTCTTTTTGAATTTGGCTTTATCTTATTTGTTGGTGTTGGTGTTGTGTAACTTGTGTTGGTGAGATATTAATTGTCTTTTAGTGTAATGTGTATTGTGTTTGTGATTGTGAAATTTTTTGATTGGTAGTTGGCTCTTATGACTAGGGGCATCAGGCATGAGGCATTGAGGCTTGTGCTTGTGCTTGTCTATTGAGTGGGGTAGGGGTAGATGGGCACATAGGGCCGGGTAGCACAATAATTAAAGCAGTGTAATATGCTACACATTACATTGCTTTAATTATTGTGGTGCACATTGGATGTGTGGCTGGCTCTTTGTATAATGTGCACATGGTCGGGCAAAACAACATAACAAATATATATATATATATATATATTTTTTTTTTTTTGAGAAATAACAATATAACAAATTAAAACAGTATAATTAATGACAAACAAATTAAAGCAATATAGTTTATTGTTAGGCTAAACAACAATAATTAAAGCAGTATAATTAACCAATACAATATAAAAGACAAACAAATTAAGTTATGTTAGGGTAAACAACAATTAATAATTTTATAATTAATAAAACAACAATATAACAAATTATAGTTTATAAAAGACAAACAAATTAATGAAACAAACAAGCAACAATACATTTGGGAAAAATTCTTGGAGTCACCATTAGGGAAAATTATGCTTCTTAAAGAATAACCTGAAAAAAATTCTTGGCGCTGCCACTATCACTTGTAGTTAGTTATCATAGAAATGATATATGTCATATCACAACAAAGGAAAAGAAAAGAAAAAAAAAAAAAAAATCTTCCAGCACTTTATTAACCACAATTGATTTTACAATATCCACTTAATATTGTAACAACTAATTAACAAAAAAATCTAATAGCCTAATTCTATGACTAATATAGACTCTTGTTACAAAGAAACAGTAAGTATACAACATAATAGGTGACCAAAATATACATCAACACCCACAATAAACAAATACATCAAATGATTGCAAATAGTAGCTTTGGCTGCATTGCATTCCAATTTCCAAAGCTAGTACTTGAGCTTCCATGCTTTATGATATCCATTAGAGGAAGTACATCTTGAACAAAACCCCACTTGAATTGGTGCTAATAGTAGTAGCATTGCCTTCCAAAGCCAGGATTTGAGCTTCCATGCTTTAGGAGATCTACAAAAGGAAGTACATTTTAGACAACACCATAATAGAATTTCTTCACACTCTAACCAATATTTTCCAACTAGTTTCCAACATATCTAACTGTATCGTTACATAAAAGCAATTAAATATTAAGAGAGGAAATAGATCCCAAGTGATAAGGGAATAGATCCACTGAACTAAATGTCTTCCAAATGCCTTAAAGGAAAATGGTATTGAATAAGAGAAAAGAAACAAAGTTTCTAAATAAATAATCACATGAAAAGGTCTTAAGTTCTAACCATTCAGATAATACATCCCAGACAATGGAATAGTTATAACATCAGCTGCTGACAGAGGAAAATGAATTTCTTCATCTCACTCCATATGAACAATAGAGATTTCAGGTTTGATGTGATTAAAGCACATGATATCTTATAGATGAGGCTCAAGTGGCATTAATTTTATAAGCAACATGCAATCTATTATAAGTTCAATCACAAATGACAATAGGTAGTGATTAATGAGAATCACAACATATGGGATATCATCTAAATTGTATTTATTTATTTACACATGCTTGGTTAATGAAATTGGTTTTCTTAGCTAACTCTAACTGGTTTGGTTTTGTCTCTAATACCTCAAGGTGGTCTTTGCATTCAGTGTAAGTAATGGTTGATGCTGTAACTAATCTCCTAATTGATAAAATGCATAGAAACAAACCCAAAGAAAACTCAAACCCAAGTCACACAACCTTCTAACCCAACCAAACCCAAGCACAAAACCCTTACCCATTCAATTCTAATTGAATTCATCTAATCCAATAGTTGTCTACCGCCTACACTCAATAATCCAATAGTTGTCTATCACCTACACTCACTATTCTACCCAATCAAGTTAGACGTGCTTATTTAAAAGCTAAACCATATCAAATCTATCTTTCAAACTATCCATTTTCTAGAGAAAAGCATGCTTGTCTCTTTCAAGCTTCTTGGTTCACTCAATTTTCTTCTTGGCTAGAGTATTCTCCTACTACAGATGCTGCATATTGTCTGCCATGTTATCTCTTTACCATGGAAAGAAGTAGACGCCTTGGTTGTGATGCATTTACTTTCATAGATTTTAGAAATTGAAAAAAGTCAATAATGGAAAGAATTGTGCCTTCTTGAATCATGTTGGGAAGGATCCTTGCTCACCCCACAACAATGCTGTGAAATATTTATGATGATTTATTGAATGAATTAGTGCATATAGATAAAGTGATGAATGTGCAAAGTTCTGAACAAATTCCAAATAATCGACTGCGGGTGAAAACTTCTATTGATATTGTTTGGTGGCTCACCTTTCAAAGGTGTCCTTTTAGAGGTCTTGATGAAACCCCTCAATAAAAAAACAGAGGAAATTTCCTTGAGATGATTAGAATTTTAGCATCTTATAATGATAAGGTTGCACAAGTTGTTTTGGAAAATGCTCCTAAATCTGCTAAGTACACTTCACCTACAATTTAGAAGAAGATTCTGTATGTTATTGCAAGTAAAGTGTGGAGTAAGATTCGCGAAGACATTGGGGATTCCAAATTTTGTATTATTGTTGATGAGTCACATGATGAGTCAAAGAGAGAGCAACTGGCTCTTGTTTTAAGATTTTTTACAATGATGGCTTTATACAAGAACGCTTCTTTGATCTTTCTCATGTTAAAGATACTGCTACATTAGCCCTGAAGAATGAAATATATGCTATTCTTTCTCGTCACTGTCTTGAAATTCAAAATATTCATGGACAAGGATATGATGGTGCTCGCAACATGTGTGGTGAATGGAAAGGATTGCAAGCCTTAGTTCTTAATGATTGTCCTTATGCATACTATGTACATTGCTTTGCTCATTGCTTACAATTAGCATTAGTTGCTACATCAAGAGAGGTAATCCCTATCCATGAATTCTTCTTGAATTTAAATTTCATTATCACTACGATTGGTTCTTCATGTAAACGTAATGATGAACTAAGAGTTGCTCAAGCTGTAGAAATTGCTAGAATGTTGTCTATTGATGAACTTGAAACAGGAACAAGAGCAAACCAAATTGGGATTCTAAAATGGGCTGGTGATTCTTGTTGGGGGTCTCATTTTAATTCTATTTGTAGCCTAATGAGTATGTTTGGTCCAACTTGTTTGGTGCTTGAAAATATAAAGGAAGAAGGGTCCACCTACTTGCAACTTGGAGATGCAAATGTAGCTCATAAAATGATTAATTCATTTGAGTTTATATTTAGTTTACATCTAGTGAAGGAAATCATGGGTATTACTGATGTTCTTTGTCAAGTTTTGCAGTAGAAATCTCAAGACATCTCAAATGCCTAAAATTTAGTTTCAGCAACAAAGACACTTATCCAAAATTTGAGAGTAGATGGCTGGGATAATTTTCTTGAGAATGCCATGGGATTCTCCAAAATATTTGAAATTGATATTCCAGATCTAAGTGCTTGATTTGCTGAAGGTAGAAGTCATAAGAAATGGGATCATGTTATAGTGAAGCATCATTATCATTTCGATATATTTAATGCTACAATAGATGTCCAATTGCAAGAGCTTGACAATATGTTTGGTGAATGACCAATAGAACTCTTGACACTTTGCTCTGCTTTGGATCCAAAGGATGCTTACAAATCTTTTAATGTGGATGAAATATGTCGTCTTGTTGAGAAATATTACCCTCATGATTTTTTTGAGCGTGATAGGACTGGTTTGAAAATTCAATTGAAGCACTATTTAAGCATGATTTGTAAAATCATTCGAAGTTTTAGAATTTGTCATCTATGGAAAAATTATGTCAAAGGTTAGTAGGGATAGAAAAGTCATAAGTATATCCTCTTATTGATCGATTGATTCGCCTTGACTTGACTCTTCCATTATCCACATCAACTAGTAAGCGAGCCTTTTCAACTATGAAAATTGTTAAAACAAGACTACACAACAAAATGGAGGATGAGTTTTTCTTAGATAACTTAGCTGTCTACATTGAAAAGAAAATTGCTGAGAACTTCACTCATGACTCAATACTTGATGACTTTAGATCTCTTAAAGAGCGTAGGTTACAATTTTGAACAAAGATGTTAAGTTATTGTATGTTTTGCGACTTTGCCCATTTTATAGTTGATTAAAGATATCAAATCATTTTGTCTCATGATTGTTTAATTTTAGTTAAATATACATTTGTTTATACATATTCAGTTATGAAGTATTGTGCATTACTATTTTACATTTCTTACACACACACACACACACAAATTTATATATGCCCCCCACACCCCCCCCCCCCCCCAAATATAAATTCCTTGCTCCACCACTGCATCGATGTCTTCTTGTTTGAAAACTGAATCAAGGTAATGATAAACCAATGTCATTTTACAAAGGCCTTGATATTATAGCTAGATTCTAAAAGGAGAAGAATAAAAAAATAGGTTTAAGAAATTCACAACATTGAAGCCAATTTCTTTAACACAAATTACACTTTTTCCTCCTACAAGATGAGTGGAGGACCCACCAACTGCATGTACAACTTACTAATAAAAAAAATTACATCATTTAAATACAATTGATGAAACATTTGAATGTCTCATGGATTCATAATCACTATATATTGTTTTACAATGCACACACAACTCCAAAAGCACGACCCAAATCACTTATGAGTGCAAAGAGAAAGCTCATCAATTAGAAACATAAATCGGTATTATTGTTTTAAAAATATTGAAGAGAGAAGCACAAAAGACCCTCCAAGTGCATTGAAATTCTAGTTGGAGGCTTCCGACAACTATACCAACCCACATGCAAAAATCAAGAATTGCATTGCCAATTAATATAAAGGAATTGAACCCCATTTTAATGATCAAAGAGTGGAGTTGTGTTCCAACTTCAACATCTGTTGTATCTGCAAATACTCCAAGTATTGATGAGAATGTTCTTTCACTAGGTTTCAAACCCAAAGAATGGAACTTATGGAAAAGATCAATTGCTTCTCTTGCTTTTCCTTGTTGAGCGCAGCCTCCCATTAGGGAAATCCAAGCCTGCAAGCATGGCTTGTCCACCTCCACCTCCAAAAATGCCCAACGAGCATAGCCCAATGGTTTCTTCCTAAATGGAGGACTGTGTGAAGTTTCTACCTTGCCTTTGGAATGAGCTTTTTCTTTTTGATTTTTTTTCCCCAGTTACCGCTCCATGTAAGCTAGTGCTCAAACTTGTCAACTTATGAAGCATTTACCCTTACTTTAATGGATGGATTTGTCCATGCCAATATGGATAATATTAGAGTGAATTCACACAGCATAAATTGAATTATGAACATTATAGTAGCAAAGATTAAAGCAACTATTTGGTGAGAAATCCAAGTGTTCTGACTCCTTTAGCATAAGAAAGAGTTGAAAAATGATACTCATTATTCCCAAACCGAAGAACCAACAACCTATAATCTTTCACCTTTGCCTTTTCCTATCTTTTATCTCTAATTACTAGTGTGTTTGTTTGTTTGTTTAGATCCCTTAAACCAAATTGTTTAACCTAATATATTAGCCAAGTGATTACTTAGGTTAATAATTCAGATCTAGGTTAAACAATAATAAATTATATCATGCAAAACATCAGAAAAGTAAATAACACCACGATATGATAACCTAGGAAAATCGATGAAACGAACTATTTCAAGGTAGAAACCTGAGAAGGATTTGACCTAGCAATCCTCAAGGTAAAGCAAATCCACTATAAGAGAATCGAAGTTTTTACAATCAGATTTAATCCTAAATCTATTGCTACCTCAAGTAGTAACTTACTGACACGACCATGTGCAAGCTTCAAACCCACGAACTCCTTCTCTTCTTGAACTTACTGCGACACAAGCACCCATGCTTGTGACTTTGAGATCCCACTCAAAGGTTTCAGATCACCTTCACTTGTTGATCTTTGTGGTAGCAACTAGGTTCTACCAATGCTTGATTGTAGATCTTGCTCCAGTAGACACTTGCGTAGTTATAAGGTACAATACCTCTCAGATCTCATAAAGAGTAAAACACAAGTCTTCCAAAAGTCTCCAAAACGTAGCTATGGTTTCCCTTTTATATGTGGATAAGTTAGATTGAAATCCTAAAGGTTTTCGCGGGCTTGGGCCTAATTTGAAATTTCTGCAAAATTTGATTTCTACGATTTTCAATCGATCAAGCTTGGCAGATTCTTACTCTTCTTTTCTGCAGTCAGCTCGAACTTGAAGCTTGAAACATACACCTTTGAGCAATGCCTAACACATAGACTAGACATGTTTTATTCTCGGTTTGCCAACACATACAAAATATAATTCTAAACATTTAATCCTAAATCTTTAGAACCTAACAATGTCAAAAAATTTTTTTTTTTTAAATTAATCTTAATGTATCATTTATAATTTTGGTTTAAATTAGAAATAGATTTTCAAGGAAATGAAACTTTATAATTCCAAATACAAATATTACTCCCTTCAATGTCAATTACACCTTAAATGTTCTAAATAATTAAGCATGTTATTACACATGGTGCTTCATGCTTACGAAGAAGAATCATAAAATATGAATATAAGAACAAATGTTTGCACACTCAAATCCATGAATCTCTCAACTTTATACACAAGAATGTAGTCAAGGAGAGTATGCACATCATTGCTTATTTATTTACATCTCTTACTTTGAATCAGATTGACATATATGTTTATTTATTGACATTATTTAGTAAAAATTACAATAACATAAATATTTATTTATTTACATCACTTACTAGCATATTAAATAACGGGAATATTTTTTATTTACATATTGTAATACAAATTGCAATGAAGAAATGCTTACGAATTACGGAAGGAACATGAGATTTTGAATTGAGCAACATTTAGACTCTATTGATCAAACAAAAACCCACATTTTCTTTCTAAATATATAAGCAACCCTTCGACTTCTACTCTAACTAAAAGTCTATTATCAACATCTTAAGTACAACTAATTAGTAAATTAATTTATATTATTTGTTATAATATATTTCCATAAATTAAGGGATAATATTTAACAAATATTTAATTTGGATAAAACTTATCATTAAACTTCAACAAATTTAAATAATATTCAAAGTAAAAGTCTATTATAAAAAATTCTAAACTTGACTCCCGAACAACAACCTACATTTTCTTTCTCAATATATATATATATATATATATGTATATATTTTGATGTAAATTCAAACTAATGCTTCAGGCCATTTGGGCTTGCTACCTCTATTTCTTGGGCTTCCTCGACCTGCTTACTTCATCTTCACCACTTATTCTTCCCATGGGTCTGCTGGCTATTATTCCTGCCATGCTAGCCCATTGGGCTTGCTACCTCTTTTATTAGGCTTCCTTAGCCCACTTACTTCATCTTTACCTCTTATTCTTCCCATGGGTCTGTTGTGCTGTTGTTCCTGCCATGTTGGCCCATTGGGCTAGCTACCTCTTTTCTTGGGCTTCCCCAGCCCACATACTTCATGATAAGGATCATCAAATAGCCCACGGCCCACAACCCGACCTAGAAACCCGACGGCCCACCGGGCTAATGGGCGGCTCGGCCTGTTGTTATTGAGGCCCATGGGTAGTCCACTAGCTCAGTGGGTGAGGTCGTGGGCTAGTTTTTATGCCCATGAGTACCCGGTATGCTAGCCCAGTAACCCAACCCATTGCCTAGCCTGTTGGCCTAACTCATTGGGCCAGCCTAATAACTCATAACTCATAACAAAAATATATAGGAAGTGTATGACGGATTGATCTTGAGATATTATAGAGGAATTTCTTAAGAAAACTCCCTCAACCACTAAGATAGTCAAAGTAATTTTGCTAAACTTAGTTTACTAAATATATATTTTTCTAGTAGTCTAGCAAATTTGAATTAACCGTTTGACATTTTTTTTTATTAAAGATAAAAATAAAAAACTATTTAAAGCCTTAATAAAATAAAAAAATTAAATAGGTTTCCATTAACAAAATGAAAAATTAAATAGATTTGACTATAAAAAAATTTGTAATTAAGTATTAAATTATTAAATTCTTTCTTTTAAAAAAATAGATTGATTATTCCCTTATAAAAAATTGATTCTTTCCTTATAAAAATAATAAAATAATATTCTAACACAAGCTTATGGGTAGCCCATTAGACCCAATCTGATAGCACAGCTCGCTAAAGACAAAATGGGCATTGCCCATGGGCATGGTCATGGGTTGAGGTTTCTCTTTTGGCCTAGCCCGACCCAACCCATTAACTAGTTAATAGCCCATTATACCCGGCCCATTGACGACCCTTCATCTTTACCTCTTATTTTTCCCAAGGCTTTCTGGTTGCTATTCTGGCCATGTTGGCCCATTGGGTTTACTAACTTGCTTTTACCATTCTTATTTCTTTTTCTTTCCATTTCCCTTATTGTTGAGCTTCTTCTATTATTGGGCCTTTCATAGAAAATGGGCATCAACAAAGGGTAGGCCCTAAGCCACTCAGGCTAGGACTAAGGCACCCACTATAGGGCTGGAGTTCAATTCAACTCAATATTTTTGTGCTCTTTTTAAGGAATGTTAAATACGCAGATGTCCAAAAGCTAGATACATTTCAAGTAGCTCAACAAAAATATATCTAAAGTCTAAACTCACCCAAAAATCTTTGCATAAGAACTAATTAGCAAAAAATTTAATATTTTTTTTAAGCTAATGCACCAAGATATGTCTATAGGTATAACGTACTTTGAGAATTTTTTTTTTAAAATTTTTTTTTTAAGTTGCACATCAAATATAATAGTTTTATCTTGGGTCCCAAGAAAATTTTTTTGGCTATGCCCCTGAGCATGAGTCTCCTATGGACTCTAGGATTCAATTCATACTTTATTGCATGGCTAGAAATTTTTTTTTTCTCTCTCTCATCTTCAAGTTACCTCTTTTAGAGTTTAAAGACTTAGAAGTCAAGATGATAGGTGGATGTTGAGTGTCATATCATGAGGACAATTGCTATGAACTTATTGGTTTGTGCTATACATGACTCAGTCCAATCTTAGGGTTGGCATTAAAGGTGAGATAAGATTATTTTTAATATATATATATATATATATATATATATATATCCCACTTCAATTAATTAATATAATGATAACTATAATTTTTCATTGGTGCATTTAAGTCTTTTTGTTTTTTGTTTTGTCACTCAGTCAACTTTATCATTTTGGATTCTTGAAGATGCCTACAGAAAAGAAAAGAATAGGGCTGATTTATCTTCTGTAGACTCTAGAGTTCAATTCCTGTGGCTTTGCGTGGCTAGAACGATGTCTCTCATCTTCTTGAAGTTAGGCCTTCTATGTGTGTTAATTATATGACTTAAAGATCAAAATACCTTGTGGAATGTTAGTAGTAAGCACTAAGCACACTTCCAGAAGTTGGTATATCAAGTAACTTTCATGCGTTATCTTTTTGGAAATTCCAATACTAGTTAAGATGATGAATCTTTTAAGCGCACTTTTGTAGTTGACAAGATGAATTCTATGGGATTGAAATCCAGGCTATTGCACAGTGCAGTTCCCTTTTGAGGGATGAGGTTTAAAAGTTAACACTTTATAATGTTTACTTTTAATATCAGTACTTCAATTTTTAATCTTTTACATTTTCACACTTTTAATTTCGCTCTCACACATTAAGGAGTAACTTCTTTTTTGATACTCACAACAATAGATGGGAGGGGGGGAAATGGAACTCAACACCACACGCCAGTACAGAAACTGCATGTGGTAGTTTGTACCGTGGAGAGTATATGAGCACACAAACACACCACCACAATCGATGTGGGACTGAGGTTTTTTTTTTTTTTTTTTACTCACAACAATAGAGGGGGGGGGGGGGGGTTGTGTGGGGGGTGGGGGAGGGGAAATGGAACTCAACAACACATGCCAGTGCAAAAACTAAATGCGGCAATTTGTACTGCGGAGCGGTATAGGAGCCCACAAACACACATCACCACAATTGATGTGGGATTTTTTTTTTTTTTTTTTTACTGACAATAACAGAGGGGGGGGGGGGGGGAGGGAATGGAACTCAACACCACACACCACACGCTAGTACAACTTTAAGGAGTAACTTTGTGATATATAACTCTAGTTATTGAATTGGATCCAAATTCGATCTTATGGTATATCCCAAGGCTGGCCCAAGGGTAGGCCCTAGGCCACTTAGGCTAAGACCAAGGCACCCACTACAAGTCCCACCTCTTCATTAAAAAAGGCCACACCCCCAGTTATTAAAAAAAAAAAAAAAAAACCAAAAACTCAAAATTTTATGATAATAATTGTTTTTTAAGGGTCATGTTAATAAGTGCTTTTAGGGCATTTGTTAATAAACCATTTTAGAAAAACTTTAATACAACTTTTATGAGAAATATGAAAAGTTGTCAATATAATCAACTAAATTTTTTCTTTTCCCATTAAAAGTTTTTAAAATTATTTCATAAACTAATGTTCATAGAGTATTCATTAACGTTTTCCTTTTTTTTTTTTTTTTTTTTTTTTTTTTTTTTTATAGTTGTGCACTATATTTCATTTTTTTTTTCTCATAAATGATGTTTGGGTTACTATAAATTTTACAACATTGAAAGTTCAATATGTGTATAAAACACCCTTGAACGTTTAGACCCCAAATAATAAAAATACCAATTCAAGCATTATATCAAATAATTAATGTTCGGAACATGATAACAAGCTTATAACAGAATTGATAAACAATCTAAGCCAAATATACACACATCCATAGTAGTAAATATAAAGCAAAGATAAAGAGAGGGAAGATGCAAACACACGGACAACACACGATGTGTTATTGAAGAGGAAATCGAAGTCCTCAGTGTAAAACCTCTCCGCCGTCCTCCAAGCGGTAAATAATCCACTAAAGAATGTAGTTGGGATACATGAATAGTAGAAGACCCTCCAAGCCTAATCTACCCAGGTACCTAAGCCCTCCAAGCTTCTTGCTCCAACGAGGTTACACCAAACCTATTTCTTCTTTAGCTTCCCAGATTCCGCTACTATACCATAGCATCAACCAATGTATATTGGTTCCTTCCAAACTGCTTCCCTTGGCACCAAATGAACCTTCTCATAGACGTGGGTGTGGTGAGATAAGGATTTGCCTAAAGGCCTCTCAAGAATGTAACAATAGAGAGGAAGAGAGAAGAGGAATTTGTAGAGTCTCTAAGGTAAAGATTGGGGATGAGGCAATCTTGTTTTTCGCTAGGGTTTCTCTCACTAAATTCTCTCTAGAAGCTCTCTCAATTTAGTGGGTATAAGGGTCTATATATAGTGGTGCGTGTTTAGAATACGAAGAGATAGATTTTGCCAAACAGGGCTGGTTGGCAGCTTGACATCGCGGCTTGTCCAAGTCGCGAGTTCAAGTCGTGACGTAATGGCCTGGCCAGCCTGGGACTTTTGTTCTGTAGTGCGATAGCTGGCGCGACCCTTCAGCTCCTCTGTATGTATCTCACGTGCCAGAATTTGGCGGCTTGCCAGTCGTGAGTTAGCCGCGAGTCCTAGCCGTGAAACTCTGCCTTCTTGCACATACTTAAGCTTTTCTTCACATTTTCTCACACACTACCCTTACAATAATCCCACCTAAATACAGGGTTACTAAGTGCTAAATTACAAGCAAATTGGCACGGAATAAAGCCAACAAGATGGTTGATAAATTTCAACCTTACAATCTCCCCATTTGGCTATTCCGTGACAAAACCCTAAAATAGACTCTAGACTTAACCCGTGAGTTGGGAATAGTTGGAGAACTCACTCACACCTAACTCTAGAATCTGTGAAGCTTTAGAACCATAAAAACAAGTAACTCCTGAAACACAACAACACAATAAGTTCATTGTATACAGAAAACTTGTAAAACAAATGGAACAAGCACAATGCGATCAAGCACAATGGAGTAAAGCAATAAACCATGGCAAGACCAAAAACAGGAAATCACTTTATACAAGTGATCACAGTGTCCATTCACACTTGGAATGAACATTCGGACATTCAAGATGACAAACACAATCCAAACCACTTGAATGACCAACACTCAACCAATGCACAGTACATGAAGTATGTGCATCTAGGAAAAATCCCACACGGGCACATGAGTGACAATACTTAAATATGAATGCATAACATTAGGTTAGAAGTACTGATTTAACAAAGCACAAAGGCTGCATAAAGCATGGCACAAACCACAAAGGCCTACAAGTGTGCATAATCAAACCCTTAAAGCTTACATAAGCAACATGGGTACAAACTAGAAAACAAAACAGAACATATGCTGAATTAACATCATATTATATAGACTGAATAATTACCACCAAAGATCCACTAACCAAAAGTTAAGAGTTTAAGCCAAACAAAAACTGAAACCACAGTGTAACAAACCAATAAACCAGCATTTAACCAAAACAATATCAAAGCTATAGGCATAACAACACTGGAAAATTTAAAGCTCCCCCTCAACCAAAGGCTCCCCCTCAAGAGTTGCCCCAAAAATTCTCCCCCTTTTTGACTGAAATGGCCAAAGGGTCACTGCTCCTGGTTAGTATGAATGCTATCAAACTTGGCTAAAAGTACATCCAACTGATCCTGCATTGCTGTCATCCTTTCAGTATGCTGGTTTTGAACCTCTCTGAGTTCATCAAGCCTTTCCAGGATTATCTGAAATGCATTAAGAGGTGCAGCAGATGAAGTAGAGGCCCTGCTCCTCTAGACTCTTCTTCTTGGTGTGGAAGATGGTCCTGTAGCCTCTGCTTCAGTCTCCATTGGATCACCTTCTTCTTGGACACCCTTATCTTCTTCACCTGGAAGAAGACTTTTTATCCTTGTGAGAATGAATTTTTTTATGGCTAATAGAGTAGGCATGGGACTGATATCTTGTGGAATTGCAACACCCTTTTCTCTGAAAATCCTCATAAGAAGACTTGGAAATACCAGCTTGGGCCTCGAGGTGGTTCTAGTCTTATCCATTATAGTATCAAAAATGTGAGAACTGATGTCAATAAAGGTTTTCTCCTTAAGTTCCATAAGAAAGATAGCTTTGGCATTTGTCAGTGTAGTCATCTTCGTTATAGGATACAGGTTATACATTATTATGATGGTTAAACACCTCATGTCTTTAGGAAAATCAGAAGTGTTGAGACATCTCTTTTCTATAACCCCACCAATTCTTTTCTGAACAATTTCTAGAGAAAGCATTCTGTCCTTATAGTTAGTGAATTCATAATCTTCCAATCCCTCCAGCCCTAAAACCTTATCAATATCATAAGCATCTAAAGTAAATTCCTTTCTTCCCACCCAACAACTCAACTTATCCTCCCTTATCACAACATTGGCATAGAATTCTCTAATTAGAGGTTCACAAACAGGGGGAAGGTTACTCAGCAATTTTTCCCAAACTTTACCCTCAAAACAGCCTGGAATGAAGGTGTCCTTCAATTCCCTGAAATCTACAAATCTTTCCTGAATGATGGTTCCTCTTGAGAAAGAATCCCTATATCTCTCAAAGTGTTGGATTGACCTAAATAGGTTAGGGTCCATTTTCATTCTTTTGTCAGTTTTCTTAGCAACGGTCTTCTTCTTTGTTGGAGATGCAGTCATCTGTAGATAAGCAGAAAAGGCCACAACAAGACATAGCATAGAATGGGGAAATGCACATATATTAGTAACAAGTTAGTTACACAGTGAGAAACAGAGTGACCAGACAAAGCACAGAATAAGCACAGATGATAACCAAACATTGGATAGAATAGGTTAACCAAGTTTAAACTGTATGTATGCAAACAAATTCATATAGATTTGAGCAAATGACAATGAGTCATGACCCATTGGGTATGAACAGTGCAGAAAGGAGAACACATGCAGCAACACCTCCAAGATATGGTGATTTCAAAATCAAAATAATGCTAACAAAAAAAAAAAAAACACGAAAAGCATAACCAAACAGACACACTAAGAACCACAATAAAAATTGCAGAAAATCCCACATCCATATGCCCAAACACAAACTGACACAAAACAAAGCTCAGACTAAAGATAAGCAAGCTGATGTAAACTAATAACCCTAAACAGACCATTGCAGCAAGAGCAAATAACAACACACACTCAAACTCAACAATATAGGCAAACCCCTGTTTGAGCCCCTAAAAAAACACAAACTAACAGCATAACACCCAGATTCAGGAGAACAACAGTGAAATCATGATGAATGAAGTGAAGACAAGAAAACCCATACCTTTTTCTTGGTGTTTGATGAAGACATGATGTAGAATTTGAAAGCTTTTGCAAAAAGATACGGAGTGTTGAGATAGAGATTTTGGGAAGAAGACAATGAACAGTCACTAATATTCGAGGGAAAAAAATTGAAAAACAATTTTCAAAACTATCCATTAAACGCAAAACACGCATTTTTTACGACTTGATTAAGTCGCCAGTCAGTTGCCAGGGTAAGCCACGAAATACTGAAGGCCAAGAATTTAAGAAAATCTTCTAAGTGTTTTTCGCGACTGGAAGGTCTACCCGCAAGATGGTCGCTAGGGGAGTTGCGAAAATCTCTGTGTATCCTTCGCAACTGGACCTTCCACTCGCGAACAAGTCGCCACACTGAGCCGCAAAAACCACAAAAACTCAAATTTTTGAAAAATTTTCTAAGTCTTTTACTCAACTGCAGCCTTGACTCGCCAGTGACCCACGCAAACTCTCGGAGTGAGCTTTGCGGCTGGACCTACCCGCGACTGAGTCGCTAAAACAGGGCAACACTGTTTTTGAAAATTTTGACATCTTTGTAAAACAAAATACTTTCCAAAAACAAACTAAAACAGTCAAAATCTTTTTGTGTTTGATCAACAAAGATTGAGTATGTGAAAACACATTTAATAAAGTACAATCACACAAATGAATATGGTATTCATTGAACATAGACTTGTGTATTGTGTGTGGATATCAAAAATGAGATAGTCCTTAGTCTAATGTGAAGTTTCAATGATCAATTCAATCAAGGCATACATAACTAGCACTAGATAATGTGACCTATCTCAATTATAGAAACATGCATATATGACCTCCCACATGCACTTGATAACAATTCTTTGAAGCTTTTCATTTGGCTCCATATTTACCATATCATTTGCACTTTTTGAGCAAAGAAAAACTCATTGTGAGATAGATGCTTGGAATTTTTGATATTTCAATTTATGAGACAGCCTTTGGCTTTTTGGGCATCATACATTTTATTTTGGTCGCTTTCCCTTTTTCCTAGTTGAATACTAGTATGTGCGACAGGCTTTTGCAGCTCTATATCTCTTTTCCTTTGAAGATTTACATTTAGAGAGCTCTTTTAAGCATAAAAATAAAAAGTGGGAAGATATATAAGCATGAGTTTATGCATGTGTCAAGATCAACAAAACCATTCACTAATCATTCATGACAAAGTTGAAAATCTATTTACAACAGTCACATAGATTTCAGAATTTCTTCCACAATGATATGAGTGCATAAGAGACAAGCTAAGCTCGTTAAATGCACAAAACCATTAGTACAAAGGTACAAGGCAAAACATGTTTTGAGACAAAACTCAACAAAGTTGATCAAACTTTTTGGATTTTCTACTTTTTATGTGTTTTTGGATTTTTGACACAAAAGCAATAAAAGATTGATAAAAAACATAACAAAAAATGTAAAAACATTTGAACCAAAGACAATCACACACACAAAATAATAACCTAAATACTAGCAAGAAGCACACAACCAAGTATATTCGCAAACATGGGAAGTATTGATGCATGGACATGCTGTAATGCTTACGCATGAGTACCTTTTGTCACCCACGTCACGTGCGTTTAGGGTGATATCCTTGACGGATCGGGTACGAGAGTTGGGACTGTCAAACCTTCATGTGAAGCTTTCCAGGCAGTTGGTGAAGGCACCGATCATCTTCATCACATCCATCATACCTGGATCATAGTTTTGACTTCTTGGTTGCTTACCACCCCAAGACCTCATGTCATTTCTTCTTCCTCGTGACCGAGGTGCACTTGCATTGTTGTCTACTCTCAGCTTTTGACAGTTGGGTCTGATATGTCCTTGTAGTCCGCAATAGTGACAAACATAATCCGTTTTTAGACCCTGTTGTGATCTTGGAACTGATCTCCCTCTAACTCCAATTCTGGCTTCTGATTGATTGCGGCATTTGTTAACTACCCGTTGATCATTCATAATCTTCTTCCCTTCATTCTCAGCTTTCTCAGGAATAGGCTTATCCACAGCCATCTCTTTGGCCTTTACAAACTTCACTTCTTTGTTGACATTGGCTGATAAGCTGCTTCCTTCAGTATATCCTAAACCAGACTTGTCTGATGCATGTTTCTGAGATGAAATAACATCGTCCAGTTTCCTGGAGGAGACTCTATCTACCTTGGCATGAGCTTGCACTACCTCTTGTTCAAGAAATCTCACTTTTCTGTAAGCTTCTAATAGCTCATCATTAAGTGCGTCAATCTCACACTTTGTCTCCTTGTATCTTACCAACAGACTTTTGTAGTCTTCCTCAACTCTCTTCATCTTCTTTATAGCCGCCTTTGCTACCTTGGTATACTCACCTGATTTCGCAAGAAGTAAGGTGTAATTCTTTTGTAGACTAGCTATATCTTCATATTCTTTAGCCTCTGATTTTTCATCAATCCCCATAGACTCCAAATCAGAGTGTTCCCCAAGCTCCTTCACAAGTGAACCCAAATCATCCAGGGATTCCACATATGCAATAGTCATGAATGCGGAGTAGTTTCCTTCTCCGTCACAGATCTCTTCAGAATCAGAATTTGAAGAGTCTGTATCACTCAGCGTTGTGGCATACGCCTTGCCTTTCCCTCTCAAGAAATTGGGACACTCCTTCTTGAGATATCCATGACCAATGCATTCAAAACACACAATGTTTGAAGGAGATTGAACATCCTTCCTGAAAGGGGAAAAGTATCTCTCAAGCCTGAATAAACGGATCCATCATTTGCACGGGCCCCTGTGGACGGACCTGATGTGAACGGGCCGGATATGGACGGGGTGAAGAATGGTGGGCTAGTTATCCATGGGCCTGCTGAGCCCTTAATGAGGGATATTTTGACCCATTCTCATAAAAGCCCAAATAGAGTCCTTGCGCTAGTAGGACTCTGAAAATCTTGTATACTTGGTAAAAATCTTCCGCATAAGGAGGAGACTTATTCATCACGTTTAGGATTCTACAAAGAGAGTCCTATAAGGAAAAGACTTCCGCGCCAAGGAAGGGATGTCAACCTCAAGCCACTATAAAAGTCCCAATACCCTCACAAGCCAAGGTACGCATAATAAACCCTCTCTAGCACTCTAGAGTTGTGAGCATA
The DNA here is from genome assembly GCA_963669245.1 of Quercus cerris. NCBI lineage: Eukaryota > Viridiplantae > Streptophyta > Magnoliopsida > Fagales > Fagaceae > Quercus > Quercus cerris. The sequence continues at coordinate 9,311,895 of OY770009.1, read as the reverse complement.
CTTTCTAACTGGACCTTCGGAGGGTATTTGGCCGGCACCACACCGGTGCTCTCTGTTAGGTCCTCTTTTCTCTGTGCAAGTGTCGTTTCGAGGGTACGAGCATTGTGCAACTCACTGTTGATATTTTTGGCATCATCAGTTGGCGCCGTCTATGGGAAACGCTTTTAAGTGATTAAGCCACATTGTCGTTTCTCGGACTAAAGGGTTGCATGGTACTCACTCGCTCAATGGCAACTACTAATGACGTACAAGGAGAGGAACCACCCACGACTGCCCTCGAGAGACAAGTTCAAACTCTCAGTGCCGCCGTGGAGCGTCTCACCAAACAGAACCTCGACTTGGAAGAACAGCTGCGCCAGAAGAATGCAACACTGAATAACCGACCAGAAGATCAGGAAGGGACTAGCGCTCCAAACAGGAATCAGGAGAGACCTGAGGGCAGCCACGCCCCAAGCAGGCCGGAGAGGCAGCACGTGAGCATGCCATCCCTCACGGATGCGACTCCACCACACATAGCCGCCGAGATGCAGGCAATGAGGGAACAAATGGAGGTCATGATGAACGCCCTCAAGGGGCGAGTCTCCAGTGACCTTGACGACCTGGTCAATCGTATCGATTCACCCTTCACTGCGGTCGTGAACTCCTTCCCCCTACCCCACAAGTTTCGCATGCCGAATATAGATAGCTACGACGGGATGAAGGATCCTCTTGATCACCTGGAAACTTTCAAAACCCTGATGCATCTACAGGGGGTACCGGACGAAATCATGTGCAGGGCCTTCCCAACTACATTGAAGGGTTCCGCGAGGATTTGGTTCAGTCGGCTGACACCGAACTCAATCAGCACTTTCAAGGAACTAAGCGCTCAGTTCACTTCGCACTTCATAGGGGGACACAGGTACAAGAAGTCTACAGCATGCCTGATGAGCATCAGGCAGAGAGAGGACCAGACGCTAAGATCTTACATAACCCGCTTCAATAAGGAAGCCCTCTCAATTGATGAAGCCGACGATAAGATACTGGTGGCAGCTTTCACGAACGGATTGCGGGAGGGCAAGTTTTTGTTCTCGCTATACAAAAACGACCCCAAAACCATGTCAAAAGTACTCTACAGGGCCACAAAATACATGAACGCGAAAGACGCGCTGCTTGCGCGGGAGGAAAGGCCCAAGAAGAGAGAACGCCAGGCGGACATGCGCCAGGACCAAGGGCCGAAAAGACAAAGGACAGGGGACAGAAGGGACGACAGATGCTCGAAACCCCCCGATTGGAAGGTTCACAAGTTTCACTCCCCTGAACGCCCCGATTGACCAAGTCTTGATGCAAATCAAAGGCGAGGAGAAGCTGACATTCCCGGGAAAACTGAAGAGCGACCCAAGCAAACGGTTGCGAGACAAGTATTGTCGTTTCTACCGAGACCATGGCCATGACACGGCCGAATGCTACGACCTAAAGCACCAGATTGAAGCTCTCATTAGACAAGGGAAGTTGCAGAAATTCATTAACAAAGAGAAAACGGACCATAATCGCCAAGAGCCAGCCCCCCGGAGGGATAACGAGCGTCCGAGACCCCCCATGAGAGACATAAGGATGATAGTGGGGGGAACCGCATCTACTGGTTCTTCCAAAAAGGCTCGAAAAATGTACCTAAGATCGGTCCTGAACGTCCACATGACGGGCTCGAGGCACAACACCACACGGAGGGAGAGCCCTGTTATAGGATTCACCGAAGAAGATGCAAGGAGGCTTCATCATCCGCACGACGATGCGCTGGTCGTCAGCATACGCGTGGGGGACTACAACGTTCACCGAGTGCTAATCGACAACGGCAGCTCAGCAGACATTCTATACTATCCAGTATTCCAGCAAATGGGGATAGACAGAGCACGATTGGTGCCGGCAAGCGCTCCCCTTGTCGGCTTCGGAGGAACCAGGGTATTCCCAATAGGTTCCATCACCCTCCCGGTAACGGTGGGTGATTACCCGCAAGAACTCACTAGGAATGTAATGTTCCTCGTAGTAGACTGCTCATCCGCTTACAACGGTATTCTCGGACGACCTACACTTAATTCATGGAAAGCAGCAACATCCACATACCACCTAATGATCAAATTCCCAACGGACTATGGGATTGGAGAATTGCGGGGAAATCAGGCAACCGCCCGAGAATGCTACATTGCCATGCTAGAAATGGAAGATCACCATCAGGCGATGTGTATAGAAGAACAGCGGACGGTCACGGAACCAGCTGAAGAGATGGAGATAGTAATACTCGACGAGTCTAAACCAGAGCGAACAACCAGAATTGGAACATTGGCCTGCCAACCTGTGCGCCAGGCCCTCGTAACCTTCCTCAGGAGAAACCAGGACATCTTTGCATGGAACCATGAAGACATGCCCGGGATTGACCCCTCCATCATAGTCCACAAGCTAAGTGTGAACCCTTCAACCCCCCCGGTCCGGCAGAAAAAGTGAGTTTTCGCTCCTGAACGGGACAGAGCAATAGTGCAAGAGGTCGGAAAGCTACTGGAGGCGGGTTTTATAAGGGAAGTGCATTACCCAGAGTGGTTGGCAAACGTGGTCATGGTCAAGAAGGCCAGTGGAAAGTGGCGGATGTGCGTCGACTTCACGGACCTTAACAAAGCATGCCCAAAGGATAGTTATCCCCTCTCGCGGATAGATGCACTGGTCGACTCCACGGCCAGACACCAGCTCTTAAGTTTTATGGATGCCTTCTCGGGCTATAACCAGATCAAGCTAGAGGAACATGATCAGGAGAAAACGTCCTTCGTCACCAGCCAAGGCCTCTTTTGCTACAAAGTGATGCCGTTCGGACTCAAGAACGCCGGGGCAACATACCAAAGATTAATGGACAAGATGTTCGCACACCAGATTGGGAGAAACGTGCAAGTCTACGTTGACGACATGCTGGTGAAGAGCCGTTTCGAAAATGATCATCTAAGCGACCTCCAGGAGACATTCGATACCCTACGGTCATACAACATGAAGCTGAATCCGGACAAGTGTGCATTCGGGGTGACGGCAGGAAAATTCTTGGGTTTTATGGTGTCCCAAAGAGGAATAGAGATCAATCCAGAAAAAATACGGGCCATCATGGAGCTTGAACCGCCAAGAACGACTAAGGAGGTACAGAGCCTGAATGGCAGAGTTGCCGCCTTGAACAGGTTCGTCTCAAAAGCAACAGACAGGTGCTTACCGTTCTTCCGCGTACTGAAGAAATCATTCGAGTGGACGGAGGAGTGCCAGAAGGCATTTGAAGATCTAAAGAAATACCTTTCCTCACCACCCTTGCTCAGCCCGTCCAAACCAGGGGAAGATCTCTACTTATACCTAGCCGCTTCGCGGGTGGCAGTAAGCGCGGCCCTAGTAAGGGAAGAGGAAGGGGCGCAGCGGCCCGTCTATTTCGTAAGCAGAGGGTTCCGAGGGGCTGAAGAAAGATACCCCCACATGGAGAAGCTGGCCTTCGCGCTGATAACCGCAGCTCGGAAACTGAAACCGTACTTTCAAGCCCACAGCATCATCGTCCTAACAAATTAACCCCTAAAAAGGGCAATGAGCAGCCCCGAAGCAGCCGGACGAATGGCCCTGTGGGCAATAGAGCTGAGCGAGTTTGACATACACTACCGTCTGCGAACCGCAATAAAAGGCCAAGCCGTAGCTGATTTCATCGCCGAATATACGCAAACGGGGCAACAAGAGCCACAAGCCCTTAGACTATGGAATATCCACACGGATGGATCATCAACCAGGCTAGCTGGGGGCGCCGGGGTGGTAATTCAAACCCCTGACGGAGACACGATTGAGTGCATGATTCGATTGGACTTCCCGACGACCAACAATGAGGCCGAGTATGAGGCATTATTGGCAGGATTAGACCTGGCGAAAGCAGCAGGCGCAGAGGCCATGATTATGCATTGCGACTCGCAGGTGGTAGTCAATCAGATTAGTGGGACCTATGAATGCAAGGGGGAAAAAAATGAAGAAATACCTAGAAGAAGTCAGAAGACGGATCGACTCCCTCCAGGTCACATTCGTCCAGATCCCAAGAGAGGGGAATGAATATGCTGACCGGCTCGCAAAAGCCGCCTCCGCAGTGGCCATGACGACCCCCGATCGGGTGTTATCCTTCATCCAATACTCCTCAATCATTGATAGTGAGACGAAAGTGCAGGAAGTAAATCCAGAATACGATTGGACCGCACCCCTATTGGCCTACCTAAAGGAAGGCACGCTCCCGGACAACAAGGACGCAGCCAGAAAGTTGAAAGTTCGGGCTTCGCGGTTCATAATAATCAATGACATCTTATACAAAAGGGGATTCTCACGACCATATCTAAGGTGTTTGGGTCACGAGGAGGCAAACTATGTAATGAGAGAGGTCCATGAAGGCATCTGCGGAAACCATTCGGGGGCGCGGTCTCTGGTACACAAACTGATCCGGGCAGGATACTATTGGCCCACAATGCAGAAGGACGCACAAACCTACGTCAGGATCTGCGACAAATGTCAAAGGTTTGGTAACCTAATTAGGCAACCAACCGAAGAGCTGACCCCCATGACGGCCCCTTGGCCATTTGCCCAATGGGGACTAGACATCATGGGCCCCCTCCCGACGGCCACGCGACAGCTGAAATTCTTAGTGGTAGGGATCGACTACTTCACTAAGTGGGTCAAAGCGGAAGCGCTAGCAACTATCACGGAGAAGAACATCAGAGGTTTCGTATGGAGGAATATCATATGCAGATTCGGGATACCAAGGGTCCTCATCTCCGACAATGGGAAACAGTTCGACAACAAGGCATTCCGAGATTTTTGCTCGGAGTTAGGCATCAGGAATCACTACTCATCGCCCGCACATCCACAAGCAAATGGCCAAGTTGAAGTCACGAACCGGTCCTTGCTCAAAATAATCAAGACCCGACTCGAGGGGGCAAAAGGTATATGGCCCGATGAGTTACCCAGTGTCTTATTGGCATATCGCACGACGGCAAGAACGCCTACAGGGGAAACACCGTTCAGGCTGACATACGGGAGCGAGGCCGTCATTCCAGCAGAAATAGGTCTTACGACCTATCGAGTGGAGAGCTACGATGGAGACAAGAATGAAGAAGCTTTGCGGCTGCAGCTAGACCTAGTCGACGAAGCCCGGACTATAGCTGAACAAAGGATAGCTCGATACCAAAATCTCATGGCAAAATACTACAACTCCAAAGTTAGACACAGAGACTTCCAGATCGGAGACCTTGTGCTTCGGAAGGTTATAGGAGTAGCTAAAGATCCCTCACAAGGAAAACTTGGTCCAAACTGGGAAGGGCCATACAAGATCTCGTCTTGGCAGAGAAAAGGAACCTACCATCTCGAAACCATGGACGGACGGAGACTGCAACACCCGTGGAACACTGAGCACCTGCGGAGGTATTACCAGTAGATGCAACAAGAAGAGACTTGCACCCTTCGCAAGCATTCCAGCTTATATCTAAAGTTTTTAGTAGTTTTTATTTTTTGAAGAACAATTTTTACTTTTCAATGTTTTTACTTTGAACAAACCTCTCTACTAGTGCCTTTTTAAGCCCAAGGGGGCAGGCACCATTTTCCTATAAAGACCTCTTTCAGGAAGCAAGGTTTTTTCTGCCTAGACTGTTTATATCACAAGTTCCAAAGGCCGTCCAGAAAACGGACGGACCATCCCAAGTAGATACAAAACTTAAGTCCATATAATGGACGGACCAGTAAAACCGTCCACCAAATGGACGGATCATCCCAAGAGGATGAAAACTTAAGTCCATATAATGGACGGATCAATAAAACCGTCCACCAAATGGACGGATCATCCCCAGAGGATGAAAACTTAAGTCCATATAATGGACGGATCAATAAGACTGTCCACCAAATGGACGGATCATCCCAAGAGGATGAAAACTTAAGTCCATATAATGGACGGATCAATAAAACCGTCCACCAAATGGACGGATCATCCCCAAAGGATGAAAACTTAAGTCCATATAATGGACGGATCAATAAGACTGTCCACCAAATGGACGGATCATCCCAAGAGGATGAAAACTTAAGTCCATATAATGGACGAATCAATAAGACTGTCCACCAAATGGACGGACCATCCCAAGAGGATGAAAATTTAAGTCCATATAATGGATGGACCATCCCAAGAGGATTAAAACCGAAGTCCATATAACGGACGGACCCGCGACATCGTCCGTAAGAGGACAGGCCAACCCAAATAGACGGATACTACTGAGTCCATGTAATGAGCAAACTCAGGACAACGTCCGCTAGTTGAACGGACCTCACAAAGGAAGCTGAGTAAGATACCTGATGGACGGATACAAAAAACAGTCTACCTAACGTGTGGATTTAAATTGTGCCGAACGGGCATGTTTAATGTACGGTCCACCTAACGGATGGATTCAGATTATGCAAAACGGACATTTTCGAACCGTTCAAAAACGAGTAGCATCTCCAAGTCACACAAATCATCCAAAAGGATGACGGCCCTTAGCTAAGCGAGTCATGAAAGGAAGTACCACATTAAGCAGGACGGAGCTCACTTAAGCATGAAAATACGTTGAAAAAAAAAAAAATGCATTCCACAGAGATAAAATAGAAGGTCAACGGACCCATTATATAATAAGCATGCTGAACGGTCAGTGTATAAATAAAACCCGTGAAACCTGACGGGTGCTATGAATTGTTCCACACTTACAAAAAAAAAAAAAAAAAAAAAAAAAAAAAAAAAAACTAAGTTATTACAAAAGTGAGTTGGCATAATCAAGCTCCGTCTTCTTCTTCATCTGGACGGTCCCCAGCATCTTTGGCCTTGCTGTCCGCAGCAGTATGATCCAATGGAGCTTCACGGACGATGCCGTCCTCATCAAAAAGAGCGTCGGTATCCTCTGTCTGAGCAGGCTGGGTAGTGGACGGCTCCGGGGCAGAGACGGAGACGGCGGACAAGTCCAGATCGGGATACAACCTCCTCACCTGACGGAGAGCATCGTCGAACCCGTCGTTATAAACCAGACTCAGCTCCGTAATAACCTCACTGGAGTCACGGTACTCTCGTACGGCGTCCTCCTTGGCATGACGGACCTCATTGTCTTTGTCCACTAAGGCTTTTTTCAGACCTTCCACCATCTGAACGGCTTCATCCCGGGCCGTCTCGGCCATCCCCAGCTTTTTCTCATGGGAGATCTTCCAGGCCTTCAGGTCGAGCAGTTCCCCCTCTGTCATCTTGGCCTTCTCACGGAGTCGGCCAATGGTCGTCTCATGGTTGAGACACCGTCCCATGAGGCCCTTCGTCATGATCATAGCCTGAGGACGACGAAAATAAGTTAACAAAACATAAAGCAAAAATTGATGAACGGATGGAATAAGGTAGACAGATCATTACCTGGGCAATGCTGAAGAGGGCCGTCTCTCCCATCGCCTCCGTCGAGTGGTTCCCAAGATCCTCGTAGTCGTCGGTAGTGATGATCGATGACATCCTTTCCAAGGCATACTTGGAGTCCTCGCGGAGCAAGACGGGTGGTTTCTTCTGCTCGCCTGGCTGACCTGTCATCAGCCCCTTGCCTTTACCGTGCTTGGACGGAGGGACTGACTTACTCCCCTCGGCCATCAAGCCGAGGACCGGGTCCAAAGGGACCTTGGGTTGCTTAGGCGGACGGTCGCCCTTCACGGGCAGCTTCCGTTTAAGAGAGGGCTTACTAGAGCCCGTCCCCATGGGGTCCGTCCCGGCTTGCTTATTCTTCGCGGCTTGAAGTCTTATGGCCGCCCGTCTTTTGGCATCCTCTATCTCTGAAAAAGGATGACGGATTATGGAGCAATAGTATTGATACAAAAAAAAAAAAAAGGAGAGAAGTGAAAAGGGCATGAGGTGGACGGACTTACGTAGACGGGTCGTTTTCTCGTACTTTAAGGCCGCCGGGGTGGGTTTAGGACCGTCGCAATACCAATGGATAGTATCGAGGTTGACGAGCTTGGCCCACGTCCTCTCCTCTGGTGTTGTCTTGGCAAAAATTTTCTCAAGGAAACTGAATTCCTCGAGGGTTACTTGGGGATGCCGTCGAATTGCAAAATAGAAGACGGAGTTTAGAAACATTACAGGTTACATGAATGAACGGAGTGGTTTACGACGGACCATACCAGATGAGTTTAAAATGCCCCAAACTGTGTCGACGAGCATGAAGTCCGTCTCCCCTGGATGACTCATCCAGTCATCTCCTTCCATAAAGAAGTAACGACTCTTCCAATCCCTATTTGAGTTCAGGGTCTCATAGATGACTTTCAGAACGGGACTCCTAGGGACGAAGCTGTACATACCCCTTGACTTATCTATTTCGTCTGGACGGTAGCAATGGAGGAACTCTCTTATTGTAAGCCTCCTTGCTCCGTCCGACATGGCTTAGTACAGGACCTCCATGGCGATAAAGACTCTCCAGGCGTTGGGAGACACCTGGCTGACGAATATGCCTAGGTAGCTTAAGAGTTCGCGGTGCAGTGAACTCAATGGGAACCTCAACCCAACCTTTAGCACCTGCTCGTACACGCCCACTCCGTCCACTCCTTCGTAATAACATTTTTCTGACATGTAAGGTAGACGGAGTGGGATATGGTCAGGAATTTGGTAGCGGTCCCTTATTGTATTGAAGTGACCCTCCTTGATGGTCGACGTAAAAGCGTGGACCGTCCACTCTGGGGGCAAGATGAACTCCCTAAGTCCATCAACCCCCACAACGGACCTCACTATTTGTTCTTCGTCATCTGAAACCTCCTGGACTTCAATCATCTCCAGGCCCTCATGTGTTGAGGACGAGGAAGATGACGACGGACTACTCTCGCTCGAGATGACGTGGTCTTTGGGACCTGACGGGTATATCCCCTCGTAGTCCACCCCGTCGGGAACGACCGACTGGTTACTTGACGCACTAGACATTTCCTACATATAATTACAAAACCTAAGACTCTGACGGGTTGGAGATAACGACGGATGCATTAAGTACAAATAAAAGAAAAAAGAAAGGACGGATATAAAATAACTCACCAGAAGCTTGTAGTAGGATGCGACGAGCGACGGATGCTTGAGTGAACGGTTTGTGCTCTGACAGACGTGACAGACTCGCTCTGACAAATCTCTTCCAGCAGCAAGTGGAGAAATGAGAGGCGGAGGACTAATATTTATACTGGGAGTGCACGGAAGACGAAGCGACGCCTCGTTCCAAAACAACAGCCACTGACAGATTGACATTTGGCACAACGTATTAATGCGTCAGCTCCTGACTCAGCATTGTACGGATGAAAATTTACAGACATGCGTACCGAGTTTTAGATCCGTCACCCCATGGGTCCGTTCATATGTACTGACGGACCCATCGGGTGAGGGGGCAACTGAAAGGGGAAAAGTATCTCTCAAGCCCGAATAAACGGATCCATCATTTGCACGGGCCCCTGTGGACGGACCTGATGTGAACGAGCCAGATATGGACGGGGTGAAGAATGGTGGGCTAGTTATCCATGGGCCTGCTGAGCCCCTAATGAGGGATATTTTGACCCATTCTCATAAAAGCCCAAATAGAGTCCTTGCGCTAGTAGGACTCTGAAAATCTTGTATACTTGGTAAAAATCTTCCGCATAAGGAGGAGACTTATTCATCACGTTTAGGATTCTACAAAGAGAGTCCTATAAGGAAAAGACTTCCGCGCCAAGGAAGGGATGTCAACCTCAAGCAACTATAAAAGCCCCAATACCCTCACAAGCCAAGGTACGCATAATAAACCCTCTCTAGCACTCTAGAGTTGTGAGCATACTTTCTAACTGGACCTTCGGAGGGTATTTGGCCGGCACCACACCGGTGCTCTCTGTTAGGTCCCCTTTTCTCTGTGCAGGTGTCGTTTCGAGGGTACGAGCATTGTGCAACTCACTGTTGATATTTTCGGCATCATCACTTCCCTTCTTTTCTCGTAAACTCTTTCCTATCACCTTTTGAAGATGAAAATTTCCCTCTGTTGAATGGTTTCGCACTATTCTTCATCTTTAGAAATTTTCGGAAGTTTTTGGCAAGGTACGCTACTTCCTTTTCCACTCCATCTTCTTCGGAAGAATCATCCATTCTTTCGATGATGGTTTTGAGAGCAAGCGATTTACTCGTCTTATGGGAAAGCAGTCCCAGTTCATACGTTTGGAAAGACCCAATCATCTCATGAATTTTGATTTCATCCAAGTCTTTACTCTCTTCTATGGCTGTGACTTTTGCTCTAAAGCTTTCAGGCAAGGACCTCAAGATTTTTCTCACCACCTTAGTATCTTCAATCTTTTCACCAAAATTAAGCTTAGCAATGAAAATTTCATTGAGCTTCCCATAAAACGAATTAAAGGGCTCATCATCTCCCATCTTAAGCTCTTCGAATTTAGTGGTAAGCATTTGGAGTTTTGTGTCCTTCACCTTCTTAGTCCCTTCATATGTAGTCTCCAAAATCTCCCAAGCTTCCTTGGCTACTGTCATGTGAGATATCCTGTGGAATTCATCTGGAGACACACCACAGAATATAACATTTAAGGCTTTGCTGTTAGCATTGGTTGCCGCAAGAGCTACCTTATTCTAAGTGGATTTTTCAGCCTCCGGCCTGGTCCAACCTATTTCAACCGCATCCCACACGATGTCATCAATAGAGCATAGAAATGCCCTCATTCTAACTTTTCAGAAGGCATAATTGTTACCATAAAAAAATGGTGGAACATTGAGAGATTGAGACCTATCCATCTTAACAAGGGGTCAAGGATCACACTCAGGTATTTAAACCACAACAAGTGTACTTGCTCTGATACCAAATGAAAGTTCAATATGTGTATAAAACACCCTTGAATGTTTAGACCCCAAATAATAAAAATACCAATTCGAGCTTTATATCAAATAATTAATCTACGGAACATGATAACAAGCTTATAACAGAATTGATAAACAATCTAAGCCAAATATAAACACATCCACAATAGTAAATATAAAGCAAAGATAAAGAAAAGGAAGATGTAAACACTATCGAAGAGGAAACTGAAGTCCTCAGCGTAAAACCTCTCCGCTGCCCTCCAAGCGGTAAATAATCCACTAAAGAATGTAGTTAGGATACATAAACAGCAGAAGACCCTCCAAGTCTAATCTACCCAGATACCTAAGCCCTCCAAGCTTCTTGCCCCAATGAGATTACGCCGAACCTATTTCCTCTTTAGCTTCCCAGATTCCATTACTATACCATAGTATTAACCAATGTATATTGGTTCCTTCCAAACTGCTTCCCTTGGCACCAAATGAACCGTCTCACAGACGTGGGTGTGGTGAGATAAGGATTTGGCTAAAGGCCTCTCAAGAATGTAACAATGGAAAGGAAGAGAGAAGAGGAATTTATAGAGTCTCTAAGGTAAAGATTGGGGATGAGGCAATCTTGTTTTTCTCTAGGGTTTCTCTCACAAAATTCTCTCTGGAAGCTTTCTCAATTTAATGGGTATAAGGGTCTATATATAGTGGTGTGTGTTTGGAATACGAAGAGACAGATTTTGCCAAATAGGGTTGGTTGGCGGCTTGACCTCGCTGCTTGTCCAAGTCACGAGTTCAAGTTGCGACGTAACCGCCTGGCCAGCCTGAAACTTTTGTCCTGTAGTGTGACAACTAGCACGACCCTTCAGCTCCCTTGTGTGCATCTCACGAGCCAGCATTTGGTAGCTTGCCAGTTGTAAGTCAGCCGCGAGTCCTAGCCGCGAAACTCTGCCTTTTTGCACATACTTGAACTTTTCTTCACATCTTCTCACACACTACCTTTACAGTAATCCCACCTAAATACAGGGTTACTAAGTGCTAAATTACAAGTAAATTGGCACGAAATAAAGCCAACAAGATGGTTGATAAATTTCAACCTTACAAACATAAACCTTACAAACTAATGTGTTACAAAATTACAAAAAATTTATTCAAACTTTCATTAGATTTATCAACTTACAAACGTGATATAATTGTTGAGACTTTATACAAACAAACAAAGCACTATTCTAGAAGTTGGATACATCAACTTTTTCTTCCCTACTTCATTGGAGGAATAGAAAATGGATGTTGATACTTGATACAAAATTACAAAGCACTATTTTTCCATCTTGCTTGGTTGGAGGAATAGAAAATGGATATTGATGCTTGATAAAAACTTGCAAAGCACTATTTGAGAAGTTGGATCTATCAACTTAATTTGTCGCTTAGTTGAAGGAACAGAAAATAGAGAGTGGATGAAAAAGTGGGAGGATAGATGATATTTTGTACTTTTATTTTCTCTTCTCCCATTTCTTCACTCTACTTTTCTCCCCCAACCAAATGGACTTAAAAAATTCTCACATTAGGACAATTGTTAAAGACTAAATACTGTAGTTGAGAAGATATAAACCGTAAATGTTGACTTCAATGAAACACAGCTGCTAAAGTTGGGTCTTACTAACATTCGTCTTTTAGAAAATTCTTGCACCAATTGGATGTTGGTGTCAACCAAACCTAACTATAACATGCACCGATGACCAAACCACATATTGGAGTTGGGCCTTTTGACTTTCTTTGTCTTGAATTCCTAAACCATGTGCAGATAGCTGTAGATACAAGTCAGGCGATTCATTCCATTGTGTTATTAAGGCGGGTTGAATTCTAAATTGAAGTCCAGTTTTCCACCACATATCCATTTATTTTTTTTCATTTTTGTGGCAAGTGAATTATTGGTTGAAAAAAACCAAAGAGTCTAAATCTAATTAAATTCTAAATCATATATTATAAATATATGTATATATGCGTGTGTGTGTGTATATAAAAAATGAGAAACCATTACAAATTTTAAAAATGTATAGTTAAAAAAAAATGTAAGATAATACTATGTATAATTTGCATATGCACGAGACTACACACTAGTCTTTTTATTGTGGTGGGTTCCAACCAAAGAATTTATTATTTTATTTTAACTTAAGTAGGACTAACACATCAACTACTGTGACAATTTGTTGTGTTCTTAAAAACATGAACAAGTTATTCAATCAAAAGCCCATTTCATTCAGTCAAACAACAACATGAACAATTTATTCAATCAAAAGCCAATTTAAAAAAAAAAAAAAAAAACCCCTAATCATCCATGTTTGTAACTTGTTCATTTTTCCTAAAAACGCTACCACTATGCTCTCCTCGGCGGCAGGACTTGTAGTTGTAGCTAGTGGTGAAGTCAAGAATTTTTTTCCAAGTGGGGCCAAACTTTGAGGAAAGCTCAACAAATATGTCATCTCAATGATTAATAAATTATACTCGTGGAGAACTAGAAAATGGATATTGATGCTTGATATAAACTTGCAAAGCACTATTCGAGAAGTTGGATCTATCAACTTAGTATGTGTTTGGATCCACTGAAATTGCGTCCACATTTGCGCATTTTACACCTTCCATTTTTTTTTTCACGCATTTTAGGAGCTGTAATCCTTGTGCGGCTACTGTTCATGCACTATTCATGAACAGTAGCCGCACTATTTGTCTTTTCAACCCATTTTCAGCCACATCAGTGGGTTATGTGCACTGTTCACGGGACCCACAAACTCCACTTTTCAGCAACTTTTTCATTAAAAAGGGTCCCACGGTACTATTCACAAATTTAAAAATTATTTTGCTACTGCGTTTTCTGTTTTCAGTTTTCAGCAAAATGAGTTGTATCCAAACGGACCCTTAATCTGTCACTTAGTTGAAGGAATAGAAAATAGAGAGTAGATAAAAAAGTGAGAAGATCGATGATATTTTACACTTCTTTTATTTTTTGTTCTCCCCTTTCTTCATTCTACTTTTCTCCCCAACTAAATGGACCTAAAAAATTATTGCATTAGGACAATTGTTAAAGACTGAATACTGTAGTTAAGAGGATATAAACCGTAAATGCTGACTTCAACGAAACACAGCTGCTAATGTTGGGACTTATTAACATTTATCTTTTAGAAAATTCTCGCACCAATTGGATGTTGGTGTCAACCAAACCCAACTATAACATCCACCAATGACCAAACCACATATTGGAGTTGGGCCTTTCAACTTTCTTTGTCTTGAATTCCTAAACCATGTGCAGACAGCTTTACATACAGGTCAGGCGATTCATTTCTTTGTGTTATTAAGGCGGGCTGAATTCTAAATTGAAGTCCAGTTCTCCACCACGTATCCATTTATTTTTTTCATTTTTGTGGCTAGTGAATTATTGGTTGAAAAAACCGAAGAGTCTAAATCTAATTAAATTCTAAATCATATATTATAAATATGTGTATATATGTGTGTGTGTGTGTGTGTGTATAAAATGAGAAACCTTTACAAATTTTAAAATTGTATGGTTTAAAAAAAATGTAAGATAATACTATCTATAATTTGCATATGCACAGGACTACACACTAGTTTTTTTTTATTGTGGTGGGTCCCAGCTAAAGAATTTATAATTTTATTTTAACTTATGTAGGACTAATTGATCAACTACTATGACAATTTGTTGTGTTATTAAAAACATGAACAAGTTATTCAATCAAAAGCCCATTTCATTCAGTCAAACAACAACATGAACAAATTATTCAATCAAAAGCCAATTTAAAAAAAATAAAAACCCCTAATCATCCATATTTGTAACTCGTTCACTTTTCCTAAAAAAGTTACCACTATGCTCTCCTCGGCAGCAGGACTTGTAGTTCCAGCTAGTGGTGAAGTCAAGAATTTTATTCCAAGTGGGCCAAACTTTGAGGAAAGCTCAACAAATAAGGCGGGCTGAATTCTAAATTGAAGTCCAATTTTCCACCACATATCCATTTATTTTTATAAGTTTTGTAGCAAGTGAATTATTGGTTGAAAAAAACTAAAGATTCTAAATCTAATTAAATTCTAAATCATATATTATATATATGTGTATATTTACATGTGTGTGCGCGTGTGTGTGTATAAAAAAATGAGAAACTGTTACAAATTTTAAAAATGTATGGTTTAAAAAAAATATAAGCTAATACTATGTATAATTTGCGAATGCACAGGACTACATACTCATTTTTTTGTTGTGGTGGGTCCCGGCCAAAGAATTTATTATTTTATTTTAACTTATGTAGGACTAACACATCAACTACTTTGACAATGCAAAATTTGATATGCAGAGTTCTCCAGCAATTAATACACTCAGACCTGAGTCACTTGCTTTCAAGTTTTCAAGACCTAAGTCATCATGGGCTTGTCGAGGAACCACTGCCTTCATGGACTTCAAAGAGTTTCTGTCATGAATGATCAAAATGAAACAGAATATAGAGTGGTTCTTGGTCACGGTTTGGTCAATATGGACATATCGGATTCCAATCAGAACAAACCAACCTTGGTGCAATCCAAATCAACTCACAAACATAGCCAAAAATAATATCGATACAATATTTCAAGTAGAAGATAGGGTAGTGATTGGAGTGATCATCCGAGAATGCAAAGGAAAAGGCTTGGCACACATGGTCGGAATCATCCCTCTCCCCTTAACTATCATAGAGCTTGCAACTTTGGCTATATCGAAGGCTTTACAGTTTGTTGCTGATCTGAGCTTGGAAGATGTCACCCCAGAGGGAGTTTCAGAGTTTGCAATGAATGCTTTGAATGCAGATAAATGGTCTTTGGAATCCTTTGGTTTACTTAGTCGTGATGTTAAATGTTTTGCAAGTTTATTTCGTTGTATTAGGTTTTCACATGTTCGTAGAGAAGGATTGTTGTATTCTCACATTAAGAGAAACAGCTTTTGGGTTGCTCATAGTCTAGCTAAAAATGCCTTATGCATACTAGATTTTCAAGTATGGATGGAAGATGTCCCATCTCATATTAGTTCATTTTTACAATTGGATGTAGTTGAATTTTATTAATAAAATCCATCAATTTTCTTTCTCAAAAAAAAAAAAAAAAAAAAAAAAAAAAAAAAAAAGAAACTATTGTGACAATTTGTTGTGTTCTTAAAAACATGAACAAGTTATTCAATCAAAAGCCCATTTCATTGAATCAAACAACAACATGAACAATTTATTCAATCAAAAGCCAATTTTAAAAAAATAAAACCCTTAATCATCCATATTTGTAACTCGTTAATTTTTCCTAAAAAATTTACCACTATGCTCTCCTCGGCAGCACGGCTTGTAGTTGCAGCTAGTGGTGAAGTCAAGAATTTTTTTCCAAGTGGGGCCAAACTTTGAGGAAAGCTCAACAAATATGTCATCTCAATGATTAATAAATTATACTCGTGGAGAACTAGAAAATGGA
The DNA here is from genome assembly GCA_963669245.1 of Quercus cerris. Classification (NCBI taxonomy): domain Eukaryota; kingdom Viridiplantae; phylum Streptophyta; class Magnoliopsida; order Fagales; family Fagaceae; genus Quercus; species Quercus cerris. Next base: position 9,295,565 of record OY770009.1, on the reverse strand, counting down.
TATTGATGCTTGATATAAACTCGCAAAGTCTATTCGAGAAGTTGGACCTATCAACTTAGTATGTGTTTGGATCCACTGAAACTGTGTCCACGTTTACGCGTTTTAAAACTTTTTTTTTTCACACGTTTCAAAACCTGTAATCCTTGTGCGGCTATTGTTCATGCATTGTTCATGAAGAGTAGCTGCACTATTTGACTTTTAAACCCATTATCAATCACATCAATGGGTCCCATGCACTGTTCATAGGACCACAAACTCCACTTTTCAGCAACTTTTTCATTAAAAATAGGTTCCACGGTACTATTCACACATTTAAAAATTATTTTACTACAGTGTTTTTAGTATTCAGTTTTTAACAAAATAAGCTTTATTCAAACAGATCCTTAATACGTCACTTAGTTGAAGGAATAAAAAATAGAGAGTAGATAAAAAAAGTGAGAAGATCGATGATATTTTACACTTCTTTTATTTTCTCTTCTCCCCTTTCTTCATTCTACTTTTCTCCCCAACTAAATGGACCTAAAAAATTCTCCCATTAGGACAATTGTTAAAGACTGAACACTGTAGTTGAGAAGATATAAACCATAAATGTTGAATTCAACAAAACACAGCTGCTAAAGTTGGGTCTTATTAACATTCGTCTTTTAGAAAATTCTCGTACCAATTGGATGTTGGTGTCAACCAAACCCAAGTATAACATCCACCAATGATCGAACCACATATTGGAGTTGGGCCTTTCAACTTTCTTTGTCTTGAATTCCCAAACCATGTGCAGACAGCTTTACATACAAGTCAGGCGATTCATTTCCTTGTGGAATTAAGGCGGGCTGAATTCTAAATTGAAGTCCAATTTTCCACCACATATTCATTTATTTTTATAAGTTTTCTAGCAAGTGAATTATTGGTTGAAAAAACTAAAGAGTCTATGTTTAATTTAAATTCTAAATCATATATATGTGTGTGTGTGTGTGTGTGTGTGTGTGTGCGCGTGTGTGTATAAAAATGAGAAACCATTACAAATTTTTAAAATGTATGGTTTAAAAAAAAAAAAAAAGCTAATACTATGTATAATTTGCGAATGCATAGGACTACACACTCGTTTTTTTATTTTGGTGGGTCCCGGCCAAAGAATTTATTATTTTATTTTAACATATGTTGGACTAACACATCAACTACTGTGACAATTTGTTGTGTTCTTAAAAACATGGACAAGTTATTCAATCAAAAGCCCATTTCATTGAATCAAACAACAATATGAACAATTTATTCAATCAAAAGCCAATTTTAAAAAAATCAAAACCCCTAATCATCCATATTTGTAACTCGTTCATTTTTCCTAAAAAAGTTACCACTATGCTCTCCTTGGCAGCACAACTTGTAGTTGCAGCTACTGGTGAAGTCAAGAAATTTTTTTCTAGTGGGGCCAAACTTTGAGGAAAGCTCAATAAATATGTCATCTAATTGATTAATAAATTATAATTGTGGAGGACTAGAAAAGGGATATTGACGCATGACATAAACTTCCAAAGCACTATTTGAGAAGTTAGACCTATCAACTTAGTATGTATTTAGATCCATTGAAACTATGTCTACGTTTGCGCGTTTTACAACTTCTTCTTCTGCTTCCTTTTTTTTTTTTTTTTTTTTTCACGCGTTTCAGGAGTTGTAACCCCTGTGCGGCTACTGTTCATGAACAGTAGCCGCACTATTTGACTTTTGACTTTTTTCATTTAAAATGGGTCCCATTGTACTATTAACACATTTCAAAATTATTTTACTACAGTGTTTTCAGTTTTCAATTTTTAGCAAAATAAGTTGTATCCAAACGGACCCTTAAAATGTCACTTAGTTGAAGGAATAGAAAATAGAGGGTAGATCAAAAAGTGAGAAGATCGATGATATTTTACACTTTTCTTTTAATTTCTCTTCTCCCCTTTCTTCATTCTACTTTTCTCCCCAACCAAATGGACTTAAAAAATTCTCGCATTAGGACAATTGTTAAAGGCTGAACACTGTAGTTAAGAAGATATAAACCGTAAATGTTGACTTCAATGAAATATAGCTACTAAAGTTGGGTCATATTAACATTCGCCTTTTAGAAAATTCTTGCACCAATTGGATGTTGGTGTCAGCCAAACCTAACTATAACACCCACTGATGACCGAACCACATATTGGAGTTGGGCCTTACGAATTTCTTTGTCTTGAGTTCCCAAACCATGTGCAGGCAGCTTTACATACAAGTCAGGCGATTCATTTTTTTTTTGTGGAATTAAGGCAGGCTGAATTCTAAATTGAACTCCAATTTTCCACCAGGTATCAATTTATTTTTTGAATTTTTGTGGCAAGTGAATTATTGGTTGAAAAAACTGAAGAGTCTAAAACTCATTAAATTCTAAATCATATATTATATATGTGTGTATATATGCGTGTGTGTGCGTGTGCGTGTGCGTGTATAAAAATGAGAAACCATTACAAATTTTAAAAATTAATGGTTTAAAAAAAATGCAAGATAATACTATGTATAATTTGCATATGCATGGGACTACACACTAGTTTTTTTTTATTATGGTGGATCCCAACTAAAGAATTTATTATTTTATTTTCACTTATGTAGGACTAATACATCAACTACTGTGGCAATTTGTTGTGTTCTTAAAAACATGAACAAGTTATTCAATCAAAAGCCCATTTCACTCAATCAAACAACAACATGAACAATTTATTCAATCAAAAGCCAATTTTAAAAATATAAAAACCCCTAATCATCCACATTTGTAACTCGTTCATTTTTCCTAAAAAAGTTACCACTATTCTCTCCTTGGCGGCAGGACTTTTAGTTGCAGCTAGTGGTGAAGTCAAGAATAATTTTCCAAGTGGGGCCAAACTTTAAGAAAAGCTCAACAAATATGTCATCTCATTGATTAATAAATTATACTCGTGGAGGACTAGAAAATGGATATTGATGCTTGAAATAAACTTGCAAAGCACTATTCGAGAAGTTGGATCTATCAACTTTGTATGTGTTTGGATCCACTGAAACCACATCCGCGTTTGCGCGTTTTACACCCTTTTTTTTTCACGCGTTTTATGAGCTGTAATCCCTATGCGGCTATTGTTCATGCACTGTTCATGAACAGTAGCCGCACTATTTAACTTTTCAACCCATTTTCAGCCACATCAGTGGGTCCCATGCACTGTTCATGGGACCCACAAACTCCACGTTAAGCAAATTTTTCTTTAAAAATGGGTCCTATGGTACTATTCACAAATGTAAAAATTATTTTGCTACAGTGTTTTCAGTTTTGAGTTTTCAGCAAAATAAGTTGTATCCAAACAGAACCTTAATCTGTCACTTAGTTGAAGGAATAGAAAATAGAGAGTAGATAATAAAGCGAGAATATCGACGATATTTTACACTTTTCTTTTATTTTCTCTTCTCCCCTTTCTTCATTCTACTTTCCTCCCCAAACAAATGGACCTAATAAATTCTCGCATTAGGACAATTGTTAAAGGCTGAATATTGTAGTTGAGAGGAAATAAACCATAAATGTTGACTTCAACGAAATACAGCTGCTAAAGTTGGGTCTTATTAACATTCATCTTTTAGAAAATTCTCGCACCAATTGGATGTTGGTGTCGACCAAACCCAACTATAACATCCACCGATGAACGAAACACATTGGAGTTGGGCCTTTCAACTTTCTTTGGCTTAAATTCCCAAACCATATGCAGACAACTTTACATACAAGTCAGGTGATTCATTTCGTTTTTGAATTAAGGCAGGCTAAATTCTAAATTGAAGTCCAATTTTCCACCACATATCCATCTATTTTTTTTAATTTTTGTGGCAAGTGAATTATTGTTTGAAAAACCAAAGAGTCTAAATCTAATTAAATTCTAAATCATATATTATATATATATGTGTGTATGTGTGTGTGTGTGTGTGTGTCTATATGCATGTGTGTGTGCGTGTGTGTGTATAAAAAAATGAGAAACCATTTCAAATTTTAAAAATGTATGGTTTAAAAAAAATATAAGCTAATACTATGTATAATTTGCGAATGCACAGGACTACACACTCGTTTTTTTATTGTGGTGGGTCCCGGCCAAAGAATTTATTATTTTAGTTTAACTTATGTAGGACTAACACATCAACTACTGTGACAACTTGTTGTGTTCTTAAGAACATGAACAAGTTATTCAATCAAAAGCCCATTTCATTGAATCAAACAACAACATGAACAATATATTCAATCAAAAGCCAATTTAAAAAAAATAAAAACCCCTAATCATTCATATTTGTAACTCGTTCAATTTTCCTAAAAATGTTACCACTATGCTCTCGTTGGCAGCACGACTTGTAGTTGCAGCTACTGGTGAAGTCAAGAATTTTTTTCCAAGTGGGGCCAAACTTTGAGGAAAGCTCAATAAATATGTCATCTAATTGATTAATAGATTATAATTGTGGAGGACTAGAAAAGGGATATTGACGCTTGACATAAACTTCCAAAGCACTATTCGAGAAGTTAGACCTATCAGCTTAGTATGTATTTGGATCCACTAAAACTATGTCCGTGTTTTACACCTTCTTTTTCTTTTTTTTTTTTCACGCATTTTAGGAGCTGTAATCCTTGTGCGGCTATTGTTCATGCACTATTCATGAACAGTAGCCGCACTATTTGACTTTTCAACCCATTTTCAACCACATCAGTGGGTGATGTGCACTGTTCACGGGACCCACAAACTCCACTTTTCAGTAACTTTTTCATTAAAAAGGGTCCCACGGTACTATTCACAAATTTAAAAATTATTTTGCTACTACGTTTTCTGTTTTTAGTTTTCAGCAAAATGAGTTGTATCCGAATGGACCCTTAATTTGTCACTTAGTTGAAGGAATAGAAAATAGAGAGTAGATAAAAAAGTGAGAAGATCGATGATATTTTACACTTTTCTTTTATTTTCTCTTATCCCCTCTCTTCATTATACTTTTCTCCCCAGCCAAATGGACTTAAAAAATTATTGCATTAGGATAATTGTTAAAGACTGAGTACTGTAGTTGAGAGGATATAAACCGTAAATGTTGACTTCAACGAAACACAGCCGCTAAAGTTGGGTCTTATTACCATTCGTCTTTCAGAAAATTCTCGCACCAATTGAATGTTGGCGTCAACCAAACCCAACTATAACATCCAGCGATGACCGAACCACATATTGGAGTTGGGCCTTTTGACTTTCTTTGTCTTGAATTCCCAAACCTTGTGCAGATAGCTTTACATACATGTCAGGCAATTCATTTCCTTGTGGAATTAAGGCGGGCTAAATTCTAAATTGAAGTCCAATTTTCCGCCACGTATCCATTTATTTTTTTAATTTTAATGGCAAGTGAATTATTGTTTGAAAAAATCGAAGAGTCTGAATCTAATTAAATTCTAAATCATATATTATATATATGTGTATATATGCGGATGTGTGTGCGTGTGTGTGTATAAAAAATGAGAAACCTTTACAAATGTTAAAAATGTATGGTTTAAAAAAAATATAAGCTAATAGTATGTAGAATTTGCATATGCATGGGACTATACACTAGTTTTTTTTATTGTGTTGGGTCCTAACTAAAGAATTTATTATTTTATTTTAACTTATGTAGGACTAACACATCAACTACTGTGACAATTTGTTGTGTTCTTAAAAATATGAACAAGTTATTCAACCAAAAGCCCATTTCATTGAATCAAACAACAACATGAACAATTTATTCAATCAAAAGCCAATTTAAAAAAAAAAAAAAAAAAAACCCCTAATCATTCATATTTGTAACTCGTTCAATTTTCCTAAAAATGTTACCACTATGCTCTCGTCGGCAGCACGACTTGTAGTTGCAGCTACTGGTGAAGTCAAGAATTTTTTTCCAAGTGGGGCCAAACTTTAAGGAAAGCTCAATAAATATGTCGTCTAATTGATTAATAAATTATAATCGTGGAGGACTAGAAAAGGGATATTGACGCTTGACATAAACTTCCAAAGCACTATTCGAGAAGTTAAACCTATCAACTTAGTATGTATTTGGATCCACTGAAACTATGTCCGTGTTTTACACCTTCTTTTTCTTTTTCTTTTTTTCACGCATTTTAGGAGCTGTAATCCTTGTGCGGCTACTGTTCATGCACTATTCATGAACAGTAGCCGCACTATTTTACTTTTCAACCCATTTTCAGCCACATCAGTGGGTCCTGTGCACTGTTCACGGGACCCACAAACTCCACTTTTTAGCAACTTTTTCATTAAAAATGGGTCTCACGATACTATTCACGCATTTAAAAATTATTTTGCTACTGTGTTTTTTGTTTTTAGTTTTCAGCAAAATAAGTTGTATTCAAACGGACCCTTAATTTGTCACTTAGTTGAAGGAATAGAAAATAGAGACTAGATAAAAAAGTGAGAAGATCGATGATTTTTTACACTTTTCTTTTATTTTCTCTTATCCCCTCTCTTCATTATACTTTTCTCCCCAGCCAAATGGACTTAAAAAATTCTCGCATTAGGACAATTGTTAAAGACTGAATACTGTAGTTGAGAGGATATAAACAATAAATGTTGACTTCAACGAAACACAACCGCTAAAGCTGGGTCTTATTAACATTCGTCTTTTAGAAAATTCTCGCATCAATTGAATGTTGGTGTCAACCAAACCCAACTATAACATCCACCGATGACCGAACCACATATTGGAGTTGGGCCTTTTGACTTTCTTTATCTTGAATTCCCAAACCTTGTGCAGACAGCTTTACATACAAGTCAGGCAATTCATTTCCTTGTGGAATTAAGGCGGGCTAAATTCTAAATTGAAGTCCAATTTTCTGCCACGTATCCATTTATTTTTTTAATTTTAATGGCAAGTGAATTACTGTTTGAAAAAACTGAAGAGTCTGAATCTAATTAAATTCTAAATCATATATTATATATATGTGTATATATGCGTATGTGTGTGCGTGTGTGTGTATAAAAAATGAGAAACCTTTACAAATTTTAAAGGTTACTGTTCATGCGCTGTTCTTGCACAGTAGCCGCACTATTTTACTTTTCAACCCATTTTCAACCACATCAGTGGGTCCCGTGCACTGTTCATGGGACCCACATACTCCACTTTTCAGCAACTTTTTCGTTAAAAATGGGTCCCACGATACTATTCACACAATTAAAAATTATTTTGCTACAGTGTTTTCAGTTTTCAGTGTTAGGACATATGTGTTTTCACTTGTTAAGACCATATGTCACTTATTTATGTAAATTGACTAATCCTTTGACCAAACGCACTCTACTTGTAATTTGGTAGGCCTAGGTGGTTTTAATACTTCTAGAAATAAGGTTTCAAGATCAAGTGTTGAAGTCATCATGTCTGTCCAAGAAAAACAAGCTGAAGTGCAATTTCATTAAATCTTAACACCTGCTCGATAGCTCTTCAACACCTGCTATCTATTGAGATTTATAAAATCTGATTTTCTGATCTGATTTCTTGGGATCCATGAATATGCTTTTAGGCTGTCTTTTCTTCTAACCCTATACATATAAAATGATTGTTTTAAGAGCCATCAAAAGATACACAAGTTGCACAAGCATTGAGCAAACTCTGTTCAAGCAATTTGTGATCAAAGACGAAGTTCTTAACCTAGTTCATATTCTCTGAAGAAATTGCTGTGTATTTGCACCAAAGGGTTTTGTGATTAAGCATCTTTCTGATCTTCATCGTGTAGGATGAACTGAAAAACTTTGCAGCCAACCTCTCCTTCTAAGTTGGTGTTTGAAGTCGTGTACTGGGATCCGCACATTAGTTAGTCATGTACTTGGGAGCTGTGCATCAAAGGGGGAACTGTCACTACAGATCAAGTCCAATTAGCTATTGGGGTAAGGGTTCAACTGTAGGTTAGTAAGGTACTTGAGTCTCCTTTATTTGTAACCGCTTGATTTGATAATAGTGGAGTTTCAGAAGTGGAGACTTGAAAATCACCCGGTGAAGTTTTTTCCGCAAGGGTTTTCCCTATTCGTAAACAAATCACCATATCTTTCAATTTCCACTGCATATTTAGTTTTTGGTGATTTGTTTGTGCTTCCATATATTTGCATGTTAAATTGATTAATTAATAATTTGGCTAATTAATTAATTGGTTTAATCACAAGGGGTCATTCAGTTTGTGGCCTATCAAGTGTTATCTGAGCAGGCACACTCTGATTAGGTTTAATCTTTGCCGTGTTGATCCATTGATCCCTGTTTGTCATGGATAGAGGACAATCATTAATCATACCTCATTTATTTGATGGCACTAACTATGCATACTGGAAAGTACGCATGAGAGCTTTCTTGCAGTCTTTAGATGAGAATGTGTGGCAATCTGTAGAGAGGCTGGACCAAGCCAAAAGAAGAGCCGGCCGATTGGGATGACGCCAAGATCAAGGCGGCAAACTTCAACAGTAGAGCGTTGAATGCCCTATTTAGTGCAGTCACCAATGAGGAGTTCAAGAAGATATCTTCTACTGAAACTGCAAAGGAAGTATGGACCATCCTCCAGACAACCTATGAGGGTACAAAGGCTGTCAAGGATTCAAAGTTTCAAAGGCTCACTACAAGCTTTGAAGAAATAAAGATGGAGGAGGATGAGTCGTTTGATGAGTTCTATACCAAACTCAAGGACATAGTAAACTCAGCCTTCAATCTTAGGGAAACCATCCCTGAACCTAATATTGTAAGGAAGATGTTCAGATCTCTATCTGAGAGATTCCATGCGAAAATTACTGCTACAGAGGAATCAAACGACATTGACAAGATTCCTTTAACTGAGCTGGTTGGAAACTTGTAGACCTACGAGATAGGATTATCTAGGATTGGCAAGTCGGGTAAAGACAAGAGCATGACCTTCAAGGCAAAGAGCAATGACATAGATGAGTCTTCAAATGATGAAGATTCCAAGATGAAGTCCTACATTACAAGGCAATTTAAGAAGTTTATGAAGAATGCCAATGGAAGGAACTTTGACAAGGACTGTAGACAATCCAGTTCTTCTCAATTTAAGAGCCAAGACAAAGGGAAGAAGGATGCTAAGGATGGCGGTCAGTACACTGTTCCGGCAGGACCAAAATGTTTTGGATGTCATGGTTTTGGTCACATGAAGCATGAATGCCCTACATATCTCAAGAGTATTGGGAAGAGTAAGGCACTTGCTGCAACCTTGAGTGACATTGAGCCCGAAGATGATTCCGACAATGAGGATGACGGAATCTTAAATGCCTTCACTGCCACAGTCAATCCTACTGAAGGGATTGTTGAAGAAGTGGACGAAGAAGAAGAACTGGTGGAGTCTAAATTCGAGAAGATGGATGATCAAGATGATATCCATTCAGCCTATGAGAAGCTTTACAAGCTCTCTAAGAAGTATGAGAAATTGTATAGGCTAGCCACCAAGAAACTCAATGATGTGGAACTTGATCATGAAGAGTTGTCCATAAAGTTTGATGAGGCGAATGAAACTATTAGAGCACTGAGGTTTGAGAACAATTTCTTGGCTAAGAAGACCAAGAAGCTTGAAGCGGAGCTGTTTTAAGTCAGAGCTCAACTGGAGAGGACTTCAAGTGCAAAGCTTGATAAGATGCTCAGCATCTAGAAATCTGCTTCGAATTGAATAGGTTTAGAGTATGGTATTTCTTCCTCTTATATAAAATCTCAGTTTCTTATATATCAAATAAAAAATGTTAAATCCACAACAGTTTAACACTAATTTCACAACAAATCATAAGTAAGCTATTATTGATGGATAGCACTGGAGCTACAGTGCTTTTGGTTTATTAGGTGAGCCAAAATTGGGTGAGCTACATTAAACTTCTTTTTTAATATAATCAAATTGAGTAAGCCAAAAATTCACGATTTCACACATAAAATCTATATTAATTTTCTCACTACTGGGACAGTACGTGCCTTGCACGTGTAGCCAATGCTAGTACTTTAAAAAACATGTTGTTCAAGTCTAGTATTAAAGCCATGAATATTAGACCAAGAAACAAGTGAAGAAAAGATGTTCACTAAAGCTAGATAGATAGCTCGACAACTGCCGACAGATAGCTATCTATCGAGATTTAATGAGGCTCGACAGGTACTATCTATCGAGGTATCTATCGAAAATTATGAAAATCAGTTTTCCAGATTTGATTTTCGGCCCATGCTTATGTATTTGTGTAGGGTTTCTTTTCTCACAACCCTAGACATATATAAGACTTATTTTAGAGGCCGTCACATAAAAAAATATAAGAAGAACACATGCAAAAAGTGACCGATGCCTTATTCTCTTTGAAATAAGCTATTGCGTCTTTTGCACCTTAGGGTTTTGTAACCAAGTGTTTCTTGATCTTCATTGTTGATGAAGTGAAGAACTTTGCAGCCAATAATCTTCTTCAAGTTGGTGTGCTAGTCACGTATTGGGAGCCATGCATCATTGGTTAGTCACGTATTGGAATCCGTGCAAAAAGGGTGGCATTCATATATTGAAGAGTTCAGAGGTTCTAAAGCGGTAGAAGGTTTCTGCTGTAAGTTCATCTACGAGGATTGTAGAGTCTAGTGACAAAAGTTTTGTACTAGATTTGAAACTTCTCTTTACTATAGTAAAATTGCTTTTTGGGAAGGTTTCCCCCCAAGTTTTTTACTGTGAAACTAGTTTGTTTCGTTGGTTTTCCTGAGTCATCATATCTTGTCTTCTTTATTTTTTAGTTGCATGATTTTGACATGATATTGATGTTTGTTTGTTTTAACAAGTTTTATTCATAATAAATCTAATTAATAACTTGGGTTTAAAACTATTAATTCTATCAACCATGGTCTAAATTTCCTAACAAGTGGTATTAGAGCTGGTACACTCTGATTGGATTAATTTCTTGAGTGTGATCTTTGACCCCTGTTGTCATGGATCATGGACAATCTCTTTTGATTCCTCCTTTATTTGATGACACTAATTATGCGTATTGGAAAGTTCGTATGAAAGTTTTTTTACAGGTTCTAGGTGAATAGGTATGGCAAGCTGCTGAAGTTCGTTGGAGTAAGCCAAAGGAAGTGCCGATAGATTGGGATGAAGCAACAATTATAGCGGCAAATTTCAACAGTAGGGCCTTGAATGCTTTGTTTTGTGGGATGACCAATGAGAAATTAAAAAAAAATATCATCTACAGAGGTTGCCAAGGAAGCATGGACCATTCTTGAGACCACTTATGAAGGTACTAAGGCAGTAAAAACTGTGCAGTTTCAATGACTCACTAATAGTTTTAAAGAAATAAGGATGAAGGAGGATGAGACCTTTGATGAATTCTATGATAAACTCAAGGATATTGTGAATTCTACCTTCAACGTTGGAGAATCTATAGTAGAATCGAAGATTGTTATGAAAATTCTTAGGTCCTTACCTGAAAGATTTCATGCCAAGATCACTGCCATTGAAGTAGTGAAGGACATTGATCAACTTTCTTTGACTGAACTTGTAGGAAACCTTCAAACCTATGAGATGAGATTAGGCTCAATGGGAAAAGGTAAAAAGAGTAAAAACTTGACTCTTAAGGGTATAGAGGAAGAGATTGAGGACTCTGAAGATGAAGATGAAAGTGAAGATGAAGATGAGGATGAGGATGAGGATCTAACTTTCATAATTGATGAGATTATCAAGCTTCTTCAATTTAGGAAAAAGGATTAGGGCAAACCTCCTAGGAAATCTAAATTCTCAAGGAAGGGCAAGAATGAGAAGCCCCTCATCCAATGCCATGAGTGTAAAGGTTTTGGTCACATGAGGATAGAGTGTCCAAACTGCCTCATGAAGGAAAAGACCAAGGAGTCAAAAGATAAAGGGTTGATTGCTACTTGAAGTGATACTGAGAATGACTTTTCTAGTGAGTATGCGGATGAATGTAGTCACGTTATAGCCTTTGCTATATCAACTGATAAGGTGATTATGGAGAGTGCTAGTGACAGTGAGGATTCTTCTGATGATGAAGTACCCAAGAAATTGGCCCTTCAGGAAGCCTATAATAAGCTATGCACTAAATTCATAAAATCTAAAAAGACTTCTCATCTTAGTAGAAAAGAGCTTAATGAGGTAAAATCTGAAAAAAATTGATCTGTTAGTTAAACTAGATGAGACTACAAGGTTAGTTAAGACTCTTGTTGCAGAGAAAACCTCATTAGAAATGAAGGTCAAGAATCTTGAGGTAGAGCTTAGTTAAGCTAGAACTCAAATAGAGAGGATGTTTAGTGCAAAACTTGATAAGGTCTTGAGTGCTCAAAAGCCTAGTTCTGATAAGGCTAGCTTAGGATATGTTGACTCCTCTAGCCCCTCCTCTTCCACGACTTTTGGATCAAGGACTGTCTTTGTGCCCCAATTTGAGAAAGGTGATAAAGGTATGAAATCCAAAACTGAATTGTCTAATTCTAAATCCTTTATTTGACCTCATGTTTATCACTATTGTGGTGTTTCTGGATACATTCATTCTAATTACTTTAAGTTGTATCCTCAAAAGCAAGTGTCCAAACGGTCACAGATTTCCTCTCAAGGACCTATGCCTTTGTTTGGAGAGTTATTAAAAGTTTTGAGCTTTTTAACTCAATTTCAGGAGAATTCTAATTATTCTATGTCCTTTAATAGACATACTAGGACACATGTCTTTTCATCTTCATGGCCAAAAACTCGTGCTATGTGGTGAGAAAGAAGCCTAAGACTTAATTGTCTTTTCTGTTTGTCCTTGGCTTTAATTCTTTCTATCTAAAGTAGGACTCTCTTTGCTTGATTTCATGCATCTGCATTTTTCTATCATGCTTCCATGCATTTGCATCTTTCTTTCATTCCTTCATGTTGTTTGTCTATTTTTATTTGGTTGTTTAGTCTTTATTTTGTTGGTTTTAAAAATAAAAGAGAAAAAAAAAAAAATACAAAAATAGTGTGTGTTTGTATACATTAGTACTTGTGTACTTTGGATGGCCATTGAAACAAAGTTTTCTAAATTTTGTATCTTTTGTAGCTTAGATGAGCGTCTCTATGCACAACTAAGCAAGTGAGCTTTGTGGCTTGTGTTTGTGATGAATAAGGTTAAGTAATCTCTTGTACTTAACACTCGTATTACTCTTTTTGATGGGAAGGATTATAAAATCTTAAGAGAAAAGCATAAATAACTATCTCACCACTGTTGTCCACCAATCATGAAATGACATCTGTATATTTTGGTATTAGCAAAATTGGAATGTCAAATGCTTAACATCATTGGGTATTTCTTTTCTTTCTCTTATATGGCTATGCATGATTTGCTTAAAAAGAAAAATATGCAAAGAAAAATAAAACGCAAAAAGAATAAAAAATGCTTTATGTATGATTGCAAGCGTATATTTTAGGAGATGTGGGAGTTATAGGATGTACCTTGAAGGTGATAGTCCCCATCAAACAATTATAATTGTGTGTGAGTTAACGTGATTTCTCATATCTCAAATTGTCATAACATGTATACACTTATGCAATCTTGAGATGTTTTGCACACACAACACGCAATATTCTTTGCTACTTTTGATACATGTGCAGGTACAATGTGATTTGGCCATCACAAGGTTTACACGTGTTAATGTATGCTCACTAAACTGTCGTGACTTGTTTTTGAAATATAAAATTGGTTAGACATTTTTTTTTTTTTTTTTTTTTTTGTGTTTTGGGATCTAAGTGCTTATCAACTTTACTGTTGAGAGATGATTTTGAGATTCAAAATATTGTTGGATCTTAGGTTGAGTTGCATGTTTGATTGCATTCACATCTGTGTTTTTCTCTTCATTGAAAAACTGTTTTTAAGCAACCTCGACAGCTCCTCAACACTTGGCTATCTATCGAGCCCTTTGATCTTCTTTTATCGCATTCTCGGCAGCTTCTTGACAGATTCTCAATCCATCGAGAAACCTTCTATCTGCTTAATAGATGCTCGATAACTGTTCGATCCATCAGTGTTGGCTTTTGGTTGATAGCTACTTAACAGCTTCTCGATCTGTCAAGATCCTCTTGCATGCATTGTTTTTCATATGTTTTGCATCTTTTTGATTATCTTGTCATCCATATCATCTTGTTTCATTACATTCATGCATTTATATGGATTTCTTGTGCCTCTTTGATCATCTTTATGTTTCTCAAGTGAAACTTTTTAGCTTCTTGTACCTTTTGTCAATCATGACAAAAAGGGGAAGAAATTGTGGAGAAAATATGGTTTCTTTTTAAGATCCTACATGTTAGGAGGATAAATACATACTCTTGTAAAGGGGAGATGTGTTTCATCTTGTTAGGGGGAGTGCTTACCTCCTTCTTCTTGTACATCGGCCCTGTGATCATTTTTACATACATTGTACTTATCTTTGATATATATATGATGATGTATGTTTTCTTCACCTACCTCTACATGTGTTGTTTCTTTTCTCTCTTTATACACATGTTTCTTTATTTGTATGCAATCTTTTATTTCTATTTCACACTAAGATGCCTTGATGAGTTTTGTTTAAAGTGTTTCAGAAATATAAGTTGTCAAAGTCTTCTTGCTATGAACTCTTTTCTTGCAAAGTTTTTTAAGAGTTTGTGTTAGGATAGATTTTATTGTATTTAACAAGTGAATATGAGTTTAACGATTTATGATTTCTCTCATATCTCATTTGTTTGTTATGGTTTTTTCACGGATTGCCAACAAAATGCGCTTTACTTGTAATTTGGTAGATCTAGGATATATTTAATACTTCAAGAAATAAGTTGTTTAAGTTTAGTATTAAAGCCATGAAAATTGAACCAAGAAACAATTGAAAAAAAGTTATTCACTAAAGCTGGACAGATAGCTCGACAGCTGTCGACAGATAACTCGACAGCTGCTAACAAATAGCTATCTATCGAGGTCTAATGAGGCTCAACAAATACTATCTATCGAGGTATCTATTGAGAATTACGAAAATTAGTTTTTCAGATCTGATTTTCGACCCATGCTTATGTATTTGTGTAGGGTTTCTTTTCTCACAATCCTAAACATATATAAGGCTTATTTTAAAGGTTGTCACATAAGAGAATACAAGAAGAACACATGCAAAAAGTGACCAATACCTTATTCTCTTTGAAAGAAGCTACTAAGTCTTTTGCGCCTTAGGATTTTGTAACCAAGTGCTTCTTGATCTTTATTGTTGATGAAGTGAAGAATTTTGTAGCCAACAATCTTCTTCAAGTTGGTGTGTTAGTCACGTATTGGGTGTCATGTATCATTGGTTAGTCACGTATTGAAGGGTTTAGAGGTTCTGAAGCGGTAGAATGTTTCTGCTGTAAGTTCATCTATGGTGATTGTAGAGTCTAGGGACAAAAGTTTTGTACTAGATTTGAAACTTCTCTTTATTATAGTGAATTGCTTTTCGGGAAGGTTTCCCCTTAGGTTTTTTATTGTGAAACTAGTTTGTTTCACTGGTTTTCTTAGGTCATCATATCTTGTCTTATTTATTTTTTCGCTGCATGATTTTGACATGATATTGATGTTTGTTTGTTTTTTAAAAAGTTTTATTTATAATAAATCTAATTAACAACCTGGATTTAAAACTTGTTAATTCTATCAACCGAGGTCTAAATTTCCCAACAAGAATGTTGTAACACTTATTGTTATCACAATATTTTCACAATTGTTTAGATCTCACTTTCTTATATTAGGAGCCTGAGGACCAAGGAAGGGATCATTGAGTTGTTATCATTATTATTAAGGCATCATAATCCCGAAGAGGGAATCCACCTAAGGAGGGGAAGAGACAAAGGACCTATGGGAGATTTAGTCGGGAAGGATAGGGTGTGGAGAGAGAGTCCTAGAAAGTAAGGGAAGTTTCCAATGAGAAGTAGCTTACTACCTCCGCATTAAATAGTTGGTAATAGTTTTATCAGTTGCATTGATGAGGAAGTGACTTGAACAGTGAAGTTCACAGTTAAGCAGCTCCTTCTATCACCTTCATCAGAAGTTTAAAGGGACAAGTGTTATGATGAGAATTTGGGTAGGTGGAGATGAAGGGCCAAGATGTGACACACTGAAAAGTATATAAGAAAAGGAAAATGGAAAAAAAGAAAAAAGAAAAAAAAGAAGGAGCTAGAACATAAAATGAGAGAGAGAGAGAGAGAGAGAGAGTAAACGATACTTGTAACAACCAAGAACTCCTCAGGCAAGCTTGTAAAGATCCATTCATACATATAAATCTTAGACCTCTGGTCCCTCCTTCTCTATCTATGTCCTCGGGCGAAGCCAAAATTTGTTCATCCCACTCTTTTTACAAGTATCTATTGATTTGGGCTGGGTTTAGGAATTCCAATATCACTATTTTCAGTGGGATTGGCCACTAAGTTTCGTGCTCTTACACTTACATATCAACTAAAAAAATGCTAAGTCTACAATATTTTCATATTAGTTTCATAACAAATCATAGGTAAGCTACTATTGATGGATAGAAAAGTGATATTAGTCATGGGTCAATTTTAAAATCAGTAACAACTTGTCATCTAAAATTTGTTATGAAAATATTATGGAAATAATATTTCTATAAAATAAATAATAATATATTAGACCAAAATTTACCACGGCTGAAAATAAAGGTATTGTAAAAATATTGTGGCATTTTGTTGTGTTCCTAGACTTCTTTTTTGGTTTAGTCAAATTTGGTGAGCAAAAATTCACTGTTTCACGCACAATTTTCTTTTGTTGGTTTTTTGCTTCTTGTTTTTTTTTAATGCATAGTTTAAAGTGGTTGTCCCAATTAAAAACTAATAACAATTTACCACATAAAATTTGTTCCTATTAAAAAAAAATTTAGGATTTTTTGTGAAAATGTTGTGGATGTAACATTACTCTAAAGTAAAATTATAAAATATCATATCAAGGCCCACCATAGCTAAAATAAAGGTATTGAGAAAATATCGTGACATTTATTGTGTTCCTCACTTTTTTTTTTTTTTTTTGGTTAGGCCAATTTGTTGAGCCAAAATTCATAGTTTTACGGTTAGTTTTCTTGGGCTAACTTTTTATTTTTATTTTTATTTTTTAACACATTGTTTAAAGTAAAAAAAAAAAAAAAAAAAAAAAAAAAAAAAAAAAAAAAACAGTTTTACCAACAAAAAAGAATTATGTAAAGAAGTACTTTTCCCCTTTATGTTTGGGGTAGTTTTATCCCCTAACTTCAAAGTTGAATAATTTCCTCATTTATATTCTGTAGACAAGTATATAGTCCCTATTCTTACTCTCTTAGTTAAACCCTAACAAAATCTTATGATTCCTAGAATATTTCATTGTGCAATATCTAAAATGCCTCACTAAATTTAATGTCCCAAAAATTTTATTTGTGTATTTTGAGCTTTATGTGTTAGTTATACTTAAAAAGTAAAAATAGTGATGTATGCTATTCTATTTGTTACCTAGAGAACACTGACTTATTAGTGGTTTAAATCTTTTATATTTATAATTTTATCTAATAGAAACTTCAATGATATATGTTTTTTGTTATTTTGTTTTGTTTTTTTTTATTTGTTTTCTTTCTTAAAAAGGTGTTCATTAAAAATTAAGTAAGCTAAGCATCGTATTTAGACCCACAATATATAATGATAAAGAAGGAAGTATGAATAACAAAATATTCATTGCAAATGGTTGTAGGTATTTAAATTGATGAAGTGTTTTAATTGTAAGATATGTCATCATTTATTGCGAAAATTTAAATATTGTGACAATGATCAAAACTTAGTTGTTTATTGTTAGAAGATGATATTTGTTATCATTCTTAGTAGAATTTTTTTGTGAGTAGATACTGTATTTAATAAATAGGTTCTAAGAAATGAAAAAATATTTTGTATCAAATGATACTACATCATCCTAAGAAATTATCATACTAAATAGATATTCATATGTTATATAACTATTCAAAATTTAAAAGAAGATACCAACCAACCCTTAAGATCCATAGAATTAATTGTGGACCTAACACAACAATAGAAACACTTAAGTTGTTTCGTTTATATATATATATATATATATATATATATATATATATATATATATATATATATATATATATATATATATTTATATTTATTTATTTAAGATCTTGTATACGTATATTATCTGCAACCCTTACCACCAATACCATATAAAGTACATTTAAAAAAAAACAAAAATCATTTTTGAATATAAACATATTTTTTTCCAACTTTGTTTTTTCTCTTTTTTCAATCTTAACTCTTCACGACCGCTTTATTAAGAAGCTTGCTTATGTCTATTGTCAAATCTTACCTACTAGATAAAGACACGAGTAACGCTAGAGATACAATAATAGGTATTATGTTTTTTTCATCCCCGCCCATGGCATCCATATCCATTGTTTTCTTAGTCCTGTCCATAACCTTTGTAGCTGGAAGAGCTCAACCAAACCAGCCTAGCATAATACGCTTAAACACTTCACTCACCCACCCTACTTCATGGCCTTCTCCTTCTAACCGATTTGCATTTGGATTCTATCCGCAAGGCAGTGGCTTTGCGGTGGGAATTTGGTTGGTCGTTATGGACAGCATAACAGTTGTGTGGACAGCAAATCGTGACGATCCACCGGTCACCTCAAAGGCATCGCTGGATTTTACCAAGGATGGTAAGCTTGTGTTAAGAACAGAGCAAGGACCGGAACAAGCCATTGCTAGTGGTGCAAAAGTCCCCGCTTCTTATGCAGCCATGCTTGATTCTGGCAATTTTGTGCTCTATGACAATGATTCCAAGATCATCTGGCAGAGTTTTGACACTCCTACCGATACCATTTTACAAGGTCAGACTCTGTTAGCTGGAGCTGTACTGATCTCCAGTTTAAATGAGAGTGACCACTCAACTGGACCGTTTGTTCTCATAATGCAGAATGATGGGAACCTTGTTTCATACACACGAAACACTGGAGTCGCCTATTGGAATACTGGCACTTGGATTGGTTTCAACCCTGGTTTCCATTTTGACCTTTGTCTTAATTCTACTGGCGGTTTGAACCTTGTCAACCAGTCCAATTCAGCAACCGTTTATACCTTGAATGATCAGTTATTTTCCTTCGGAGACATCAACCTTGACAACAATAACAATACCATTTATCGTGCAACTCTTGACGTTGATGGAATTTTTCGATTGTATTCTCACACCTACAATGAGAATAGAAACGACCGTGTATATCGTTTGTGGTCAACGTTAGAAAATTCATGTGACATACACGGTTTCTGTGGACTTAACAGTTACTGCTCAGCCATCGGCAGCAAAGCTGGCTGTAACTGTTATCCTGGATTTGATTTCATCAACACCAGCAATAAGTTCCTGGGCTGCCACCAAAACTTCAATGAAGATGATTGCGGACGCAGTGAAGATCCAGAAATGTTGTACAATGTTGCTTCTTTAGAGAATATGTGGTGGGCTGATCGTCCTTATTCCGTTAAGCTAATAGAAGAGAGAGGTTGTGGCAAATCTTGCCTGGGAGATTGTAATTGTGGAGCAGTATTGTATACGGATACTTATTGCAGCAAATATAAGCTTCCGCTTAGATATGGTAGAATAAGAAATGCAACCAAACCAAGTATAGCTTTCTTCAAGGTGTACCATCCCCGTCAAGTCCATGAAGTCTTGATTGAAAACAAGAAAAGTCTGATTTTGATTCTTTCTATAATTTTGGGTTCAGTTTTATGCTTGTTCCTTGTTTTGGCAACCTCTAGCATCTTGGTGTACAGGCACAAATTTGACAGGTACAGAAAATTGACAGAAAATGTGAACATGGGATTAGCTGAAGAGTTTACTCTGCGGTTATTTTCTTACAACGAGCTTGAGAGAGCTACGGAAGGCTTCCAGGAAGAATTAGGTAGGGGCTCATATGGAGCAGTTTACAAAGGGACTATATCTGGGGGTGGCAAAACTATTGTTGTTAAGAGATTCGAGAAAGATGTGGAAGAAGGGGACAGTGAATTTCGGGCTGAAATTATTGCAATTGCACGAACTCATCATAAAAACTTGGTTCGAGTACTTGGCATTTGTATTGAGGGAAATAGGAAGCTTTTAGTTTACGAGTACATGAACAATGGCTCACTTGCTGATCTTATCTTCAAGGCTGAGAGGCCCCCAATTTGGAAAGAAAGAATAAGAATTGCACTAGATGTGGCTAGAGGGCTTCTCTATCTGCATGAAGAGAGCGAAGTCCGTATCATTCACTGCAACATAAAGCCTCCAAACATACTCATGGACGATAATTGGACAGCAAGGATTTCTGATTTCGGATTTGCAAAGCTACTAATGCCAAATCAATTAGGAGTCACAACAGCTGTGGAAGGGACAAGTGCATATTTAGCGCCTGAATGGGAAAAGAATTCCTTAATATCATTTCAAACTGATATATATAGCTTTGGCGTTGTGCTTTTGGAGATTGTCTGTTGTAGAAGAAGCGTTAAAGCAAATGTTTCAATTGCAGATGAGATAATTCTTTCTTATTGGGTGTATGACTGCTTTGCTGCAGGAAAGTTGGACAAGATTGTGAAAGATGAAAATGTAGACTTCAGGACATTGGAAAGAATGGTCAAGGTGGGATTGTGGTGTGTTCAAGAAGATCCAACTTTGCGCCCTTCAATGAAGAATGTAGTCTTGATGTTGGAAGGAACAATAAATGTTCCAATTCCCCCATCGCCAGTTCTTTCCATTGTTGTTTCATAATATGTGCACTCTAATTGATGTATCCTATTCCTAGGGGACGTAATAATGTGCATACCCTAGCTTGTTTTTATGATTTTATTTTTATTTCTTTTTTTCATATGGAAGCGACATTATTGTAGCCGATAGGAGAGATCTGACCTCTTAATTGGTTCCGTTATCTTTTTGCATTTTGTGTGCTTTTGCATCTTTCTTTAGTCAAAAAATAAAAAATAAAAAACAAAAAATTGGAAGTGATGGAAATAATTGCCTTTTGTTAAGTTGTAAATTTGTAATTTTTTGTACTTGTGTTCGTTTTATTCCATGCCAATTTTTATGTAATTTATTGCATAAATCTTTTGTATTTGTGCGATTAATTTTTGTACTTGGGTTGGTCTTTGAAGTGAGTTCATGAGCTGCTCGTAGATGGTTTTTGTGGGACAATTGGCAGGACAAGGGACTTGTGAAATAGGCACACGACAGTTTTAAGATGTTGTTGTGACCAGTTTCATGGGACACATCATTAGCCTGCAGGAACGAAAATGCCCGTTTTGGAAAGAATTTTGTTATTTAGATCCTCTGTTGTTCAAGCCCCCTTCCCACTATATTTATACTCATTTCCCACAATTTTACCCTAAACACTCACCTGAGAGTTAAAAGAATTGGAGCCAAGGATCTTTGTTGTAACCTTTGTACTGTAACTATTTAATCAAGTGGAACATTTTTTGCGGTCAGGCCATGTAAAGGTTTTTACGTAGGATATTTGGATTTTCCTCTTTGGGATTGCTTCTCTTTAGTTCCTGTCAATTGCTCATTTAATTCCTCAAATATGTTTATCCATGCAATTATTAGTGGCCATGCTTAGTTAATTTAGTTAATCACATATATTTGCATTAATTGTTAGATTAGCCATAATTAACTTAGCCATACTTAAAATTTGGGGTCTAAATCATTACCTATTTTGAATTAGGTAGATGTCTGACCTTTCATGTTTGTTAGGTTCATTATGGTCCATTTGGCACTAGTCTATTTGAGCCTTTTTTGTCCTTTTTTAGATTGAAATTTTGTTAAACTACGGATGTACTTAGAAAAAGTAAAACTTTAAAAAGGTGAAACCAAAAAAAAAAAAAAAAAAAAGCTAATGACAAACATATTACCCCTAAAATCTTTTGTATGGTATCCATACTAGACAATCATTTAAAAAAAAATATTGCTTTTAAAATATATATATATATATATATTCTCTCCATTTTTGAAAAAGTCTATTTCAGGATTAAAATTTTACTTTTAAATACGATGATGACCTATGTACCATATAAAGTACACAAAAAAGGTAAAAATATCATTTTGGTTTTTATATTTTAAAGTTACAATCAATTTAGTCTCTAACAGTCAATTTAGTCTACACGGTTAACTCACTTTTCTAAGATTCTATTTATTTGTGTAACTGTAATCTACGTCCTTTTTTCTTGTGCTTTGAGTTTTTGAGATATAAAAATTTGCAGATCTAAGAAAAAAAAAAATTGGGTCAACAATTTGGTTTAGATTTTGGGGTTCTCTCATCAATTTTGAATCTTGGTTTTTGTGAAAGGTGTTTTGGGGTTGAGGGGTTTTGGGATTTTTTTTTTTTTTTTTGGTTAAGGGATTTAGTCTAGGTTTGGTTAAAGTCCTTAACAAACAGATTATGAGTTTGGATTTTTCTGGGTTAAACTCCTGAAAGAATTTTTTGGTTGCTATGTTTGACTACTAAGAAAGCGCAAGAAAAACTGAAAAATTTTTTAAAACTCCTCATTTAAATTTTTTTTTTTTTTGTTTTATTTCTCTAATATGATTTTTTTTTAGATCATAACGTTGCTTTTAAAAATACTAATTAAAATATTATATTACTATTTTAGTAGCTACGTAGACGTGAATTGTGCCAACCCACATAAGCATTTTCCAACTTTTTTTTATTATTTATTTTTTAAGTCTTCACTCTTCACGACCGCTTTATTAAGAAGCTTGCGTATGTCTATCGTCAAATCTTACCCACCAGTTAAAGACACGAGTAACGCTAGAGATACAATAATAGGTATTATGTTTTTTTCATCCCCTCCCATGGCTTCCATATCCATTGTTTTCTTAGTCCTGTCCATAACCTTTGTAGCTGGAAGAGCTCAACCAAATGAACCTAGCAGAATACGCCTAGGCACTTCCCTCACCTACCCTACTTCATGGCCTTCTCCTTCTAACCGATTTGCATTTGGATTCTATCCGCAAGGCAGTGGCTTTGCGGTGGGAATTTGGTTGGTCGTTATGGACAGCATGACAGTTGTGTGGACAGCAAATCGTGACGATCCACCGGTCACATCAAAGGCATCGCTGGATTTTACCAAGGATGGTAAGCTTGTGTTAAGAACAGAGCAAGGACCGGAACAAGTCATTGCTAGTGGTGCAAAAGTCCCCGCTTCCTATGCAGCCATGCGTGATTCTGGCAATTTTGTGCTCTATGACAATGATTCCAATATCATCTGGCAGAGTTTTGACACTCCTACCGATACCATTTTACAAGGTCAGACTCTGTTAGCTGGAGCTGAACTGGTCTCCAGTTTAAATGAGAGTGACCACTCGACTGGACGGTTTCATCTCAGAATGCAGACTGATGGAAACCTTGTTTCATACCCAGGAAACAGTGGAGACGCCGTGTCAGATGCCTATTGGAATACTGGCACTTCTGGGAGTGGTTTAAACCCGAATAATTCCCGTTTTGACCTTTATCTTAATTCTACCGGCGGTTTAAACCTTGTCAACCAGTCCAATTCAGCAACCGTTTATACCGTGAATGATTATTTATTTTCCTCCGGAGACATCAACATCAACCTCAACAACGATAAAAATACCATTTATCGTGCAACTCTTGATGTTGATGGAATTTTCCGATTGTATTGTCACACCTACAGTGAGAATAGAAACGACCGTGTATATGGTTTGTTATCAACGTTAAAAAACCCATGTGACGTATACGGTTTCTGTGGCTTCAACAGCTTTTGTACACTAAATGTCGACCAAAGCGACTGTCGTTGCCTTCCTGGGCATGATTTTGTAGACCCCAATCGAAGGACTCTTGGCTGTGAGAGAAACTATTCAGAAGCAGGGTGTACAGGTGGTAAAGGAAATGCAGCTTTTTATTACATTAGTACTATGGAAAATATGGTGTGGGGAGACATTCCATATTTTGATGAAATTATGTCAAAGGAAAATTGCAGCAGCTCATGTTTGGAAGACTGCAATTGTGACGCAGCACTCTTCGATGGTAATTCTTGCCAGAAACAGAAGTTTCCACTGAGATATCTTCGAAAATCCAATAACACAGCGTTCTTGAAGGTGGGATCTATCCCAAAGAAGCCACGGCTACCCATTGCTTCTGACACAGTCGTGATCACAAGCAAAACAGCTATGGTACAAATCGTTCTTGAAACTTTAAGCTTTACTGTTTTGTCATGTGTTGCTCTAGCAATCTTTGGCCATTTCATTTTCAAAATTAGAGTTTTAAGGTACCAAAGGCTGTTAAAGAAAGGAAATTTGGGCCTGCCTGAGGAGGTAACCTTAAGATTGTTCACATACACCGAACTCAAAAGAGCAACAAATAGTTTCAAGGAAGAGTTGGGTAAAGGGTCTTTTGGAGCAGTTTACAAAGGTGCTCTAAACAAAGGTAAAAAACTTGTTGCAGTAAAGAGACTGGAGAAATTAGTTGAAGAAGGTGAAAGAGAGTTCCGTGCGGAGATGCGAGCAATTGGAAGAACCCATCACAGGAACTTGGTTCGGTTGCTGGGTTTCTGTGCAGAGGACTCTAAAAGGCTTCTGGTTTATGAATACATGAGCAATGGTTCCCTTGCTGACCTACTGTTTGGGGCCATATTGCGTCCAGATTGGACTGAGAGATTGAGAATTGCATTGGATGTTGCAAGAGGAATTCTCTATCTACATGAAGAGTGTGAGGCCCCTATCATTCATTGTGATATAAAGCCTCAAAACATTTTGATGGATGATTGTTGGAATGCTAAAATCTCTGACTTTGGGCTTGCCAAGTTCTTAATGCCAGATCAGACAAGGACTTTCACGGGGGCCAGAGGGACAAGAGGGTATGTGGCACCAGAATGGCATAAGAACATTCCTATATCAGTGAAGGCAGATGTTTACAGTTATGGGATTGTGCTCTTGGAAATTGTATGTTGCAGAAAGAACATAGATGTTAACGCATCCGCAGCAGAGGAGATTGTCCTTTCTTCTTGGGCCTATAAGTGCTTTGCTGCTAGAGATTTATATAAGCTTGTGATTGGTGAAGAGGTAGATACAATGAGCGTGGAGAAAATGGTAAAGGTGGGACTGTGGTGCATTCAAGAAGAACCAGCTCTTCGTCCCTCTATGAAGAGTGTTGTCTTGATGTTAGAAGGTATTACTGAAGTACCAGTTCCCCCATGTCCAACTACTCCCTCCATGTAATCAATTTTGCCTATAGTTGAAATTTTTGTTTCTCATTTGTACAAATAAGTGACGACACATGATGCATGGGCATGTTGTATTTTCATTTTGAAGCAAATGTATTACTTATGGGATATTCTCATGTAATAAATGGTTAGAGAATTACTAGAAACAAGATGTGAATATTGTGCATCATGAATGCTTGTCTTTGGCAAGTTAAAATAGACTCGCCCCAGAAGATAAAAGACTTAACAGTCTCCATTTGTAACATATGTTGCTCTGCAATGCGAGGCAGATACCCATGGTTCTTGTTGTTAGCAATAGCCAGCAGCCACAATATCTTATACAAATTCCATGCCAAATGTATCTTGAAAAAAATAAAATAAAATAATCTCCAGAAAGTTCAACCAACCAATGTCTTCAACATACCCCTTATATTTCTACCAGTTGCTCTGCCTCTCAGAGTATATGCTGTAATTTAAGTGTTTTGTCTTCAAATTTTGGAAATATGGTTGTGGTGTTTGTGCAAGTTACCAAAAATATAGGTGATGAAAGTGGTAATCAGTAATCTGCAAATAATCTTAATATGCCATCTTGTCTGTTCATGGAAGTCTTACTGTCACAAAATAAATAGCTTGATTTAGAAAAAATTAAAGTCATAGAACAGAAATTAATCTCAAACAAGCATCTGTAACAATCAGATAACAGAAATATGTAAAGGTGAAATAAAATTCTTAAAGTGAATGAGGAGATGATTTCAAAGATAAAAGGAAATAACATGATAAATAAATGTGAAATGACATGAAATGAAACTTGCAAAAATACATTGTTCTTAGCAAAAAGTGTTCAGGGACTTTTAACTTGAACTTTACTTTCTCATTAAGCAGTGCTATTTCTGTGAAAGGTGAAGTTATGGAAGTGGGGGTAATTGCAGCTCCGAAGAACTAAGAAGGAAATATCAATCTCTCTGTGCTAAAATGCGGATGCCATGTGAATTCCTACCCTGCCACATATGTAACTGTAAAATGTATAAATTATCAACCTCTATTGGTTAAAAATCTCTTCCCTAAATTAGTTTTATAGTGTTACTGACATTTATAGTTGTATTTAAGAAAGAGCTTACAATTTCAAGCTGCCAACACCCACCCCCACCCCCCAAAGGGAGCTTACTTAATGGCTTGTTTGGAAGTTTAGAGAGGGAGGAGAGTAGAGGGGAGTAGAGGGGAGGGGAGGGGAGTAGTGGGGAGGAGAGTAGAGGAAAATGATTCCCCTCCACCTTGTTTGGATGTTTTTAAAATTAGTAAGGGGGAAGGGAGTAATTAGCCCTTCCCCTTGTGTAATTTTGTTAATATAATAAGGGTAAATTAGGTAATTTACTTGGTCAATAGTTTATGTACTCTACTCTCCCTCCAAATCTCTCCAATTTGGGGGAACTAAAAATGGGGGCCTAGAAGGAGTTGAAACCCCTCCAAACCCCTCCCCCTTCTTCCTTAAAAAACTTCTAAACAAGATAATTAGATTACTCTCCCTCCCTCTACTCTACTCCCCCTCCTTTTTTAAACATCCAAACCGGCCATAAGTTATAAGGACTTGTCAAGATCCTTTTGAATCATACTAACTTCAAAACAGATCAGTTATATGATTTATTCTATTTGGTTGAGTCTGCATTCCATGGTCTAATGCATCTTAGTATTTGAAAATATTAGCAACTTATGCACTTGATTCTTTTACTTTTACTCCGGGAAGTGGATGTTTTTGAAGGGGAAATAGCATCTGCAGTTGAAGATGCTATTTCCAAAAAAATTAGAAAAGGTATTATAAAGCTTGAGTCTTGGAATCACTTCAAATATATATCCCAGTATACAGCATTGCTGTTTTAAATGCCACTTGTGTGGGCAATCCTGTGCTGTGTAATTCTTCCATTGAATTTGAGATTAAAGGTCTAGTCACAGGCACTGCAAAGGATGCATTTGTAGTTTCAAACTATAGCCATAAAGGATGGAGGGGTTCTACTTCCTGCAGCAGTCCAGCTAAGATGAATCAGATCGCATTACTAGAAACTGTCTTTAATTATGTATCATAGTTTACTTTGATGTATGTTGTTTCACTGTCTAACTCTTGCTTTCTACTTCTAACTTCATTATTCAAGTACAGTTGAAAAGATCTCTTTTACTTTTGTTATAGCGCATGTATGGAATTTTGAAAATATCAAGCTATACAACTGTGTGATGCATTTTTTACATTGTCAAGATGGGACATATTACTTAGATTGGCTTCTGGCTTTGTTTGAGTATCTCCAAAAGTGTCTTATGCTGGATTGAAACTGTTGCCTGAGCACTAACTCACATTGGGCATATCTGAGTTGCAACCTTGAATTTTCTGTAATGCAAATGAGATTGGACATTGGATTGTAAACAAAATACCTATCAGTCCATTTTGAACACTGCTGGATGGATATATGTACATTGTTCTTCAACTGTACAAGCAGTACTGTGTTATTTGTTGGTTCAGGAGATAAGTACTTCCGGCTCAGCAGAAATCTTGAGGAATAATTTAACTGGTAGTGTCAGGCTGAAAGAATTGAAGTGGAGTGAGTTTGGCGATCTTTTTCAGGTTATTGTCATTTTGGTCAGTGTCAGGTCACTTGTTGGGAAATTGAAGACAGGCAGAAAGCCCAAAAGTGACCAAAATTTTGAATGACTAGCAGAACTGGACACCTGCCAAAAGAAGTGACTTGCGGCTACTAGTCCATTTCTAGGTCTGTAAATGGGAAACAGCCCAAAGCACAAAACAAAAGAAGATAATTTCACACACAACAAGTGCCCCAAAACTGGTCTTAAAATGCCCCAAGTAATAGCTTCGTAAGAAGAAGTCAGCAGATACTAAACCCATTAATATGGGATCCTCTTCCATGTGATGTGAGGCTTTAGACAATCGTCTAAATGGCCGAATGAAAGAAACATCCCGCTACGTACAGAAAATCAGTATAAACTTATCATGTCTATAGCATTATTTACACTAGCCCATCAGAGAGACCCAGGGTGCAGGTGGAGTTTTAAGAAATTCTCATGGTGATTGAATTATTGGTTTCTCCATGCCATAAACATTGGTGTCACAGCTAGAATAATAGTTGAACTTTGGGCCATCCGTTTCGGCTCTGCATTTGATTTTCCACCTGCACTAACAAATTTGATTGATGTTGTAGGATTCAAAAAAAAAAAGTATGACCAAGTGTTTTTTTTTTCCTAGCTAATTGTAGTCGCGTTATAGATTTGAAATGCCTTGATTAAGGTTGAACTTTTATTGCAATTGACTAAATTTATTTGGGGAGGCAACAACTTTCAAATAAATTAAAAGAGTTTTTTTTTTTTCTTAGAGTGCATTCCATTAAATAATGGGTACACTTTGACATATGTAATGTTAACATAAGTGGACTGGAGTCATTTCAAGAAATTTTTTTCTATTGCAACTTTCTTCCACTGCTAAGTGCTAACTCTTTTTGACGCTAGACAAGGGTTTGAAAGTTTTTCACTCGCCCAAAAAGATAAATGAAAATTATTTATAGATATTTTGGTTAGACCAATGATATAATATTAGACATAAGAACAATTTTTTATTTTCAGACTTAGTTACTTTAAAAATAAAAATGTAGTTAAGAGTTTGTAGTTTAATTGACACTTCTTGATATTTTTAACAGAAACACTCAAAATTTAAATCATCCTTTTTCCGCATTATAACTTTCAAATTATAAAAAATAATAAAAATAAAAATGTGAATCTGTAGAGATTACGACCAATTTTTGAATAAATAACCCAAACTAAAAAGGTGAATAAACTAACCCACACACGCGCATTGGATTAATAGTCCAACAAAAGCCCAAACCCAATTCCCAGCCCCTTGGTTTTCCTTGACTTACTGAGGGCTCGAAGTGTCAGCACTTGAGGGTCCATTGGGAGCTTGAGTTACACCACACATGTGCCCCTGGTGAAGGCTCAAAAGCCTCTAGTTAATCGCAGGGCCCAATAAAGCCCAAAATTAAAGAGTAGTAAGTGGAACTCCCTAGAGTAAACCCGGGCCTAGGTGAGATCCAAACCAAAAATTCATCTCTTCAATTACAAATTACAACATTTTTTTTTTTTGGATAGAATACAAATTACAACATTGAATTTGCATGATGTCCGAGAAGCCATATTGAACTTGTATTCCCTTTTACCTATATTAATTGTCTAACATTTTATATTTTGATTTGGATAATAAAGAAAGCATTTTCATTTTGGTTGTCTCATGATTATTGTGCATGTTCAAAAGAGAAAGTTCAAGAAAGTTGACAACATTTTCATGATGATCATATTTTGAGTTATAGTGAGTCTAGTGTGCTTTTGTTATATTTTGATTTATGGTGGTCTGAGACCTTAGTTATGATAATGTTGTGAGATGTTATTGTGATCGTGGAAGAATTATGTTAAAAAATATTGAAACCATTCACTTCTCTATTATTTCTCTCACAATATATATATATATATATATATATTTATTTTTTTTTTAAATTTTGTTATTTCTATCAAATGGGTAAATTTGAAAAGTATTAGTATGGAAAACTTAAATTTTATAATTTCTATCATAAGAGATTTTTTAAAAATTTAATTTCTGTAATTTTTATCATGCCTAACAAAAGCCTAATGTATGACAAGGGCCATATCCTGTTCCTAAACTTCAAATTTTGGCAATTAACACATTAATTAAAAAATAACTTGCGATTTCAAATTTTCAATCCATCATCCAAATTAGAGTTGAAATTAATGGTTCACAACAGCAAATTATAAATCCTCTTATGGTTTGGATCTTTACAAATGCTTTCATAATTTATGTTGCATATTTTAAATTTCTCAAAATTTAGATGGGATAGTTACCTACTGTTGGGGGTGTTCACAGTGTGGTGCGGTGCGGTTTTGGGTCATTTTTAGCACCACACTTTGCGGTGCAATTTAGCTAAAATCATAACTGTACCGCACTTTATTTTTGTGGTCATGTGTGGTGCGGTGCGGTTCGGTGTGGTGTGGTTTAGAGTTTAACCAAAATCATAATCGCACCGCACCTCATTTTTGCAGTCACATGTGCAGTGCTATATATAAGATGAGGTTTGAAGTTGGTATATTTTTCAAATTTTGAAGATTTCCTACCCATCCCAAAACTAATTTTTCCTTTTTTTTTTTGTCCAAGTTTTAAATTATTTAGCTAGTTTTTCTTTATTTTGGGTTGGCTTTTCTAGTCAACACTTGCTAGGGTTATCAATTTTTTTTTTGGGAAAACTAGGGTTATTAAACTATTAATAATATATTTAATATTAAAAATAAATAAATATACTAATATATAGAGAGTTTGCGGTGCGGTGCGGTTTATGCGATTTTCTTATTATAAAACCGCAAACCGCACTACACCATGCGGTGCGGTGTGGTGTGGTATATTGTTACTTGCAGTGTAGTATGGTTATGCTATTTTGCGGGCGGTTTTGGTGCGGTTTGTGCCGTTTATGCAGTTTGGTGAACACCCCTACCTATTGTATATATTGTTAATTTGTAAACTTATTTAGACGTTAGAGTGGATACATATTAACATTGGATTAGGGTGTTGAGTCGCATTTTCAAAGATAAGCTTGTTCCTATGCCACCACATTTGGTTGCAAGTTAGAGAGGCTAGGAGAGTGAAGGGCTTTGCATCTGAGCTGTTTGAACCAAGAAGCTTCACAAAGGGCGAAACTCGGATAATGATCCTTGGTGATGAGACCAACTCAAGTTCCTTCATATATTGTAAATGAAATTCTACATGCTCTCATGCAAGTTGATGCAAGTTGGTGAGTAGGTTCATTATTATTTATTTACTTATCTATTCATAGGATTCATTCTACTGAATCTTTTGTTTTTACATCATGTTTAATTTTGGCCACTACATAATGTACTTTAAAGTGCACAATGGAGAAAAATTATTGAGTGAGATTAAGGAAGAAGACAAAGCAATGAGCATCAACAACTTCGTAGCAATATCTAGTTTCAAAGAAGCCTCCAACGTATTCGGTAAACAAAAAACGATCATATTCACATTAATTTGTTTCTAATTATTAATCTCTCTTTGTCTCTATATTTAATCTTGAAACAATGACTTTCAACATAATTGGAGGAAGTAACAATTACCCGGAGCCACCCAAGAAAGTATTCTGTGTACACTTTTACAATGCTTAAAGTATGAGATTCATTATTATGCTCTCTTAGTTGCATTATTTACCCTCATGTATGAAATCTGTTACAAGAACTCATGAGTTGTGCCTTTTGTATTAATTTTTAGAACATTTAACTCTAAACATAATAGATTGTTTGCAATCATTGATCAAGACAAAAATTAAAACATTTTAATTTGGGTAATTCTACGGTACCCCCAAAAAAAAGGGGGGGGGGGGGGTACGGTACCCACTAGTAGGTAACCTACAATACCAGGTTACTTTTTTGTCACATTTGATGGTTCCATCCTCACATTGTGTAGTTCCAACATCACATGTGACAGTTCTTTTCTCACATTTGGTAATTCCCTTACTTTTTTCTCACATTTGATGGTTCCATTTTCACATTGTGCAGTTTCAACATCACATGTGACAATTCTTTTCTCACATTGTGCGGTTCCCTTACTTTTTTTCTCACATTTGACAGTTCCATCCTCACATTGTGTGGTTCCAACATTACATGTGATAGTTCTTTTGTCACATTGGATGGTTCCCTTACTTTTTTCTCACACTTGACGGTTCCATCCTCACATTGTGTAGTTCCAACATCACATGTGACAGTTCTTTTCTCACATTATGCGATTCCCTTACTTTTTTTCTCATATTTAACGGTTTCATCCTCACATTGTGCGGTTCCAACATTACATGTGATAGTTCTTTTGTCACATTGGGTGGTTCCCTAACTTTTTTCTCACACTTGACGGTTCCATCCTCACATTGTGCAGTTCCAACATCACATGTGACAGTTCTTTTCTCATATTTGGTGGTTCCCTTACTTTTTTTCTCACATTTGACGGTTTCATCCTCACATTATACAGTTCCAATATCATATGTGATAGTTCTTTTGTCACATTTGGTGGTTTCTTTACCTTTTTTTTTTTTTTTTTAATATATATTTGACGGTTTCATTCTCACATTGTGCAGTTCTAACATCACATGTGACAGTTCTTTTGTCACATTGGGTGGTTCCCTTACTTTTTTTCTCACACTTGACGATTCCATCCTCATATTGTGCAGTTCCAATATCACATGTGACAGTTCTTTTCTCACATTTGGTGGTTCCTTTACTTTTTTCTCACATTTGATGGATCCATCCTCACATTGTACAATTCTAATATCATATGTGACAGTTCTTTTGTCACATTTGGTAGTTCTCTTACTTTTTTTTTTTTTTTTTTTTTTTCACATTTGATGGTTCCATCCTCACATTGTGTAGTTCCAATATCACATGTGATAGTTTTTTTTGTCACATTTGGTAGTTCCCTTACTTTTTTCTTACATTTGATGGTTCCATTGTCATATTAAGCAGTACCAACATCACAACTGACTCTATTTTGTCACATTCAGTATTACCCTATTTTTTATTCTCAAATTTGACAGTTCCATTATTACATTGGACGATACCAACATTATTTCTTATCGTACTTTTGTCACATTCGGTGGTACCCTATTTTTTTCTTTACAATTGACAGTTTAATCATCACAGTAAGCACTACCAATATCACATCTGACCATAATTTTACGTTTGGGCTTATCACTGAGGTCACTTTTTTACTTACTAATAACCGCTCATCACAATAGTAATTTTTTTGTTTAAATTATTAAAAAATTTAGATCTAAAATCAAAAACCAAAAAAAAAAAAAAAAAAAAGCATCCCATGAAATTAGCCCAACCACAATAATTACTCTTGTTCACAAAAAAAAAATCAGTTGGAATTATCTTGGTTTCTTTCACAAATATTTGAATATACCAATTAACTTCCTATGTATCTCCCTTGGTAGCTTCCATCACATTCAGGGGCATACCCCCCTATAAAATAACATAGTTGAGGTCACTTTCTTGATATTTATATTTTTATTATTTATATATAAAGGTGAACCAAAAATTAGACTATCTCCAATTCGTCCATAGTGTCGTCCAAGACCCAAAAAGTCATCCAAGTGCAAGAAGGTCATCTAGCATGGAGTCACTTGGACGACCGCCAAACACTTAGAAATTTACAGAGTAAAATCTTTATTCATCGCTCTAACTTCCCACTAAGTTCTTAACTTCTGATGGTAGTTGTAGAAAAGTTTGAACCTTCTAACTTCCATCCACGTTGAGGAAGTTATTGAACAAGTAACCACTCCAAAACTCACTATAAAAGGACTCAACCATATGAAATCAAAGTAAGTTTTTCACCACTTATATAGTTGGAATTCCTGAGTTCAAGAGAGAAAACTAATTTAAGTATCGGAGGGTTCTTGGCCACTTATATTTTTTAGGCATTTTCATTAGATCCACGTGTGCGGAAGTGTCAAATGACTGTGTCCGACATGGGTATAACCACCCATCTAAAGTGTCTATGCAATTTTATTTCATAAAATTATTATTACATTTAGACCCATCTAAAACAAAATAAACATCCCAAAAAATTTCCACAATAACAAAAATTACCAATAGAAAAGCTAAAAACAATTAAGCACAATTGACTGATTTTATCAAAAACAAACAACCTAGTCATTTTTAAAAAGATTATCAAAATAATTTTGTCATTGAGAGTTTAGCATATTGACCACAATGATAAGTGAGAGCCTCATTTAAGTCAGCACAACCTCCACTAGCTAAGTTTGAGAGAGCCCTAATAGCAATGAAATGTTTTCACTGTTGAAGACTTATCGGTGCCACAAAATACCCCTAAAACCATAAAACCATAAAAATGACCGAAATACCCTCAAAACTTAAAAAATGACCAAAAATACTCCCCTAAAACTTGAAAACTGTTAGGTTCTAAGGTCTTAGGATTTTATGTATTTAGAACTCTAATTTGTAATGTTGGCAAACCATGATCAAAACATTGTATGGTATCTTCTTTAGACTTGCTCAAAGTTGGTTTAATATTGTAAAGTTGGAATCGAGTGGCTGCAGAAGTATTTGGGACTCTCGGCCTGGCTCGATCGATCGAAGAATAGACTCGATCGATCGAAAATCGCACAGGTTGAATTTTCTGCAGAATTTCCAACTCAGCCCTACTTCATTAAACGTTTAGGGTTTTATGTTTTTACCCTAGGTATATAAATAAAACCCTAGCCACGTTTTTGAAGGTTGTCCATATTGTATTGTTGCTCATACATTGCGGTTTTGTGTGAATCTCTTGTGAGATCTTTGAGGAGCTTTCCTTTACACAAAACTTAGGGTTTTCATGGTGAAGATTATTTCAACATCTTGAAGATCATTATTGTTGCAACCATTGGAACTTAAAAGAAAAGCAAGCGGGGAGCTTGTAGCTGATTGAAGAATTCAAGAAAGAAGTAGTCCGTGGATTCGGAGCCTGCGCGTGGTCGTGTCAGGAAGTTCTACTGGTGGGTAGCATTAGGAAGTCGAGCGGGGAGCTTGTAGTCCTTTTGTACGAACTTCAATTCTTTCATAGTGAATTCAGGTTAGCCTTGAGGATCGGTGGGTCAAATCCTCCCCAGGTTTTTACCGTGTGGTTTCCTGGGTGATCATATCTTGTGTTCTTTATTTTCCGCTGCATTATATCTTGATATGATTGTTTGGATTGTTTTAACCTAGAATTGTTTAATTTGACTAAGTAATAACTTGGCTAATTAATCTAGGCTACGCAATCTGTGTGTTTTAAGGGGTCTAAAACCGTTCAAGTGGTATCAGAGCTTGGTAGCTCTTTGTGCTTGAGATTTTTAATCTCTGAGCTGATCCTTGACCCCTGTTGTCATGGAATTGTGGAAATTGTTTCTGCTTATTTGTCAACTTATCTATATGTCATCTTTGTCTTTTATTGTTTTTGGTAAATCTTTCCTCAAGAATATTGCCTTAATCACATGTGCTAAGAATTATGTTTGTTATACTGCTCTAACCGCCTTAAAGGCACGTGATTCTTGTCTTTGGTATTTGGATAGTGGTTGTTCCAGGCACATGACAGGAAATAAAGACTTATTCAAAACTCTCTTTGAAGGAAAGATTGGGACAGTCACTTTTGGAGATGGAAGTAAATCTGTGATCAGAGGCATTGGTACTGTGGACATTCCAGGATTGCCAGTGTTTGAAGATGTTTGGTATGTTGATGGATTAAAGGCCAATTTACTCAGCATAAGTCAGATTTGCGACAATGGGCTAAATGTTCTTTTCACCAAGTATGAATGTGAGATACTTGATGGAGGAGGTGACTGTATGTGTGTTGGTGTTAGGACAGCTGACAACTGTTATGGCATAACACCAAGTGTAAACAACAAATGCTTTAGTGCAAAGATTGACCAAGTTGATTTATGGCATCAACGGTTGGGGCATGCCAGTCTTAAGCAATTAGAGAAGATTTCCAAGTGTGAAGCAGTTATCGGTTTACCTAAATTTGAGAAGATTGATAAGTGCATTTGTGGACCATGTCAGATAGGTAAACAAGTAAAATCCAAGCATCCGTCTGTGACTAGTGTTCAAACTTCAAGACCTTTAGAGTTATTACACATTGATCTAATGGGTCCTGCCAGAGTTCAAAGTTTGGGTGGAAAGAAGTATATTCTAGTTGTTGTGGACGATTTTACTAGATATACTTGGGTTGTGCTTTTGAAAGACAAAGCTGAGGCTCCTGAGAAGATGATTCATCTTTGCAAGAAATTGCAGGTTGAGAAAGATGCTGTGATAGCCAGAATCAGAAGTGATCATGGAAAAGAATTTGAGAATACCAAGCTGGCTACTTTCTGCAATAATCAAGGCACTCATCAAGAGTTCTCATCACCCAAGACACCTCAACAGAATGGGATTGTGGAGAGAAAAAACAGAGTTGTACAGGAAATGGCACGAGTCATGTTACACAACAAAAAGTTGCCTAAGTCCTTTTGGGGAGAGGCTGTCAACACTGCTTGTCATACACTCAACCGGGTGTATTTTAGACCTGACTCCAAGAAAACTCCCTATGAACTCTGGAGAGGGAAGAAACCTGTTGTCAAGTATTTTAGGATATTTGGCAGTGACTGTTACATTCTACGTGATAGAGAGAACCTAGAAAAATTTGATGCAAAGAGTGACAAAGGATACTTTCTAGGATACTCTTCCACCAGCAGAGCTTATAGAGTATACAATCTGAGAACCAAGACAGTCATGGAATCTTCAAATGTTGTGATAAATGATGAAGTATGTCTAGAAACCTCTTCTGAAAGCACTGCTCCTGCTCAAGATAAGACTTTAGAGGTTAATGATTCTCCCCTTCCTGAGTATGTTGTGAAACATAGTGAGGAAGAGTTGCTGGTGTTGAATGATACAGTTTCCGTACCATCAAGTTCAGAACCATCCACTCCGGTTCATGACACTCGACAGGTACAAAGTGAGTTCAGTCCTATATTTGAACAGAAAGGTACCACAACTTCTCTTGTTAAACGTCCAACCTCAAGAGTGAGATTGAATCATCCTCCTACGAATATATTGGGTAGTCTGAATGATAACATGAGATTGAGATCAAAAGCCCTGAATGTGATCACTCACTCATGTTATTTGTCCCAATTTGAACCGAAAAAGGTAGATGAAGCACTACAAGATGCTGATTGGGTAAATTCCATGCATGAAGAGCTTCATCAATTTGTTCAGAATGATGTGTGGGAATTAGTTCCTAGGCCTGCAAATGTAAATGTGATTGGAACTAAATGGATCTTTAAGAACAAGTCAGATGAACATGGCACCGTGATTAGAAACAAATCAAGACTTGTTGCACAAGGATACACACAAGTAGAAGGGATTGATTTTGATGAGACCTTTGCACCAGTTGCAAGATTGGAATCCATTCGGATTCTGCTGGCCATTGCAAGTCACCTGAACTTCAAGTTGTATCAAATGGATGTCAAAAGTGCTTTCTTGAATGGGATGTTACAAGAAGAGGTGTATGTTGAGCAACCTAAGGGATTTGTGGATTCTCATAGACCGGATGATGTATACAAGTTGAAGAGAGCTCTCTATGGTTTGAAACAAGCTCCTAGGGCTTGGTATGACAGATTGACTGCATATCTCACTGAGCATGGATTCAAAAGGGGATCTGCAGATACAACTCTCTTCATAAGAAAGGATAAGACTGGTTTTGTTGTAGCTCAAATATATGTAGATGACATTGTTTTTGGTGCTACTAATGATTCTCTTGCTCATTCTTTTGCAGATGAAATGAAGGCAATGTTTGAAATGAGCATGGTTGGTGAACTGACTTACTTTTTGGGATTGCAGGTAAAGCAAACAGAGTCTGGCATCTACATCAATCAAGCTAAATATGCAAGGAATTTAGTCAAAAGATTTGGACTGGACAAAGCCGCTCATGCTAGAACACCAATGGCTGCAAATGCAAAATTGACACTAGATCCATCAGGTGAGTCTGTTGATATTACTTTGTATAGAAGTATGATTGGATGTCTGTTGTATTTAACTGCTAGTCGGCCTGATATCTCTTATAGTGTTGGTGTTTGTTCTAGATTTCAGTCTAATCCTAAAGTTTCTCATTTAAATGCTGTTAAGAGAATTATCAAATATGTGAGTGGAACCTGTGATTATGGGTTATTTTATAGCAAAGAGTCTAATTTGTCTCTTGCTGGTTTTTCTGATTCTGATTGGGCTGGGAATGCTGATGATAGAAAAAGCACCACTGGGGGGTGTTTTTATGTTGGAGCCAATCTTGTGGCTTGGATGAGTAAGAAACAAAATTCTGTTTCTTTATCCACTGCTGAAGCAGAATATATTGCTGCTGGGAGTTGCTGTTCTCAACTCCTTTGGATGAAAAAGCTTTTGAGTGATTATGGGATTCCTCAAGACACCATGGTTGTCTATTGTGATAACTCTAGTGCTATAGATATCTCTAAAAATCCTGTCCAACACTCTAAGACCAAACACATTGAACTTAGATATCACTTCATTAGGGATTTGGTTGAAAAGAAAATTGTTGTTCTTGAATATATCCCTACTGATCGTCAAAACGCTGACATCTTTACCAAACCTCTTGATGGAAGTAAGTTTGAGACACTCCGTCAAGTGATTGGTGTTCTTCGGTGTCCCTAAGCTGTTTTTGACTTTCATGGTCCTTGTGCTTCATTGCTCTATTCTTTTGTGACCATTGTTCTTTGTTTTTTTTTTGTGTTTTCTTTGTTCTAGGACTTGCATTGCATTACATTCATGCATTTCATTCTAGGATTTATTTGTTTTTCCTTTAAATAAATAAAAAAAAAAAAAAAAAAAAAAAGGGAAAAAGAAGGAAGCAAATTTATGTTGAACATATTGTTCTTGATTTTTGAAAAACAAGGTTGGTCAATTTATTTACACATAACATGTCTTATGTACCTTGTTTAGCTTGGATGAGCTTACTTTATTGCACTTTACTAGTTTGAGCTTTGTAGTGCATGTTGTGTGGGAAAGATGTTTATGGTGTTTATCACTTTGTCTTACTCTTGAAGTCACATGTTATTTGACTGTCGGACTTGATCCTTTTGAGAAAGGCATAAATAACCATCTCACCACTGTTCACTAGCCAATCATGAACACCTTAGTGCATATCATAAGATTCTGTGCTCGAGAAAGTGTAGCACATGCACAAAAAGAACATAAGGTGTAGCCTCAAATTAAAATTAAAACTGGTGTGTACTATTAGGCTGAATGCCATCTCATGCAAATAAGAGGCAAAAATACAAGAAACTTACATGATTGCAAGCTTTTGTTCTAGGAGATGTGGGAGTTATAGGATGTAACTCTTTAGGTGATAGTCTCTTTTAAATTCTATGTGATGAATTTTGTAGACTTTGTGATTGATTACTATTCACATATCACCTCACATGTATCTCAAGTTTTTGCTAGTATCACACACGACACAAGTTACTCTTAGTTAAACACTGTACATGCTAGTGTGTGTTTTTGGTCTGACCAACCAAGTTTGAAAATATCTTGAGATTTATGCACAACATATTTGTTGCTTGAGAAAATATAATGGGAGGTTGATTGCAATTTGTTTAAAAAATATTGGGTTCAAAATTTTGGGTTTTTGAAAAAGCATTCCATCTCATACTCATGCATTTTGTTTCTTCAATTTAATGCTTTGAGGAGTTATTTTCAAAATTCGGCTTGTGTCTTTCAAAAACTGTGATTTTTCCAAAATTTAGTGAGCCTCTGCCCATTTCGATCGATCCAACCTATTTTTCGATCAATCGAAAAAGTGCTCTCATTTGTCTTAAAATGACTGTGCTTTTCGATCGATCGAATGTAATTTTCGATCGATCGAATATCGTGGAAAAGCTTTTTAAAAGTCCAGTTCTGACTTTTTCAAAGGCACTTTTCATAATTTTTTCAACCTTTTCCTTCTCTCTCCGCGTTGGCAAGGCTCCACCTTTGAGATTTTGTCGTTTTCCTCCGTTCTTTTTGCCAAATCTCTCCTTCCTCAAGCCGGTAAGACTCTTTTGCCCTTCCTTTTGATTTTATTTTCATTATTTCATGCATTAATCCATGCATTTAAGGGTAATTTTCGGACTAGACTCTTTGTGGATTTTCTGTTGATTCAAACCTTAGTTTATGAAATTGATCATTGGGTTTTTGTGGGGACACATTATATTAATGATCCTTGGTGGTTAATTTGATCAATTTGGTGTTTTGTGAAAAATTGAAAATTCTAGGGTTTGTTCTTAATCCGAATTGGGGATTTTGTTGAATTGGATTGAATTTGATGAAATTGGCTTGTTGTGTTGGTGTAATTAAGCATTATAATCTATGTGCTGTGTTTTGTAATGCTTAATTCATCAATTTGTTACAAAATTTTCAAGTGGTTTTTCAAATTTTGGGTTTTTTTTTGATAGAAATTCTTTGTTCAAGCCAATTTTGTCCAATTACTCTCAATTAAACTTAATTTGTCACTGCATTTAGATCATGCATCACAACATGTTATTGTTCATGCATCATATAGATTTTTGTTCTATATTTCTTATTGTGCTAATTTGCAGTTTGCCTTTGGTTTTGTTTTCTCTTGTTTCTTTGTGTTTTTTCTCTTTGTGTCTCTGTCCTTTCCTTAGCACTATGCCTAGGAAAACTAGAGCCCGTAGGAGTGTTCCCTCACCTTCTCCTTCACCCCCTCCATCCCTTGATAGTGAGAGGTTTCCGCGTGAGGAAAACCAAGAGATTTTTGTGAAACTGACCGTTAAGAGAAAGATTTGGGCTGAGCGTTCTGTGCTTTTAGATGAGCTTGATTCTGCCATTAGGGCAAATTTTGAGCGTCGGGGTTGGTTACCCTTGGTGGAGATTTCTGATCCTCCTCCACCTTCTGCCTTGATTAGAGAGTTCTATTCGAACATCTCTATCCGCGTCTATGATTCCAACACTCTTGTTAAGTGTTGGATACGAGGCGTAGAGTACACCATTACTCCTCGGGTAGTGGCTGATGCTCTTGGGGTACCATTGGTCCAGCATCCTGTCTATCCTTATGCTGAGTCTCCCGAGATTAGCGATGTTTTGTCATACGTCACTGGTACTACTGTCCAGTGGGGTTCTGATCCTCGGATCACTTCTGCTGAGCTTTCTGGGTTGCACTATCTGTTCTTTCGGATAGCTTGTCATTCGATCTGGCCTATTTCCCATGTTCACACCATTCCTCTTGAGAGGTGTGTTTTTCTATACGCTCTTGTTACTGATGCTCCTATTAGTTTTCCCCATCTTTTTCTTCGTTCTTTGAACGAAGTTTATAGGAGTTCATCGACTGCTCATGCTCTAGTTCATCCTATTTTCATTCATAGGATTCTTCTCTTTCTTGGTCTTGATGACTTTCCTGCCTCTGAGCCCGTCCATGTGATAGGACCTCTAGGTGCGTCTTTTCTTAGACAGAGGGCCGCTCATCTTCGAGCTGGTTCTAAACACCCTAGATCTGAGCCCTCTAGTAGTGCACCTCCTCCTCCTTCTTCTTCTGCAGGTTTTGCTGGTGAGGATATTCCTATTCCTGTTGGTGATGATGCTGCTGCTGATGTTCCTCCGCCTCCTTCGGCCGACTTTGATGTTCGTCGTACTTTGGAGACTGTCATGACTGTTCAGCAGGCTCATGGTCAGATTTTGGTGGATTTGCTGGATGAGATGCGTGCTCTCCGAGCTGATCTTGCGCATCTTCGTTCACCCTCACCACCTCCTTTTGATGGCGACTTGTGATTGTCCTTTGGCATTCCGTCACAAAAAGGGGGAGTGGAGTTTTGACCTTGTAGTAGAGTTTTTGTTGTTAGGGGGAGATTTTTTTTTGTTTTAGAGGAGCTTGTGGAGTTTTAGATTGTATCTATGTGCTTCACTTTGTATATCATTTTTGGGGATATTTATGTTAGGGGGAGTAACATTGATTGATATACATGATATTTTTTATTATTCTTGTTGCTTTATGATTCACTGCGTATTGATTTATATTTATGACTTGTTCATTTTTATATGTCTTTATTTTGTGTTGTGTGGATCTTACAAGAATGTTATACCTGTTGTTTTACTCTTTACTTTCACACATGCGTTTATGCGTTTGTTGAGTATTTCAGGATTATACAGGTTGATTCAACTAAGCTGCTGTCTACACTTGCAACTATGGATAGTAGTTAGGCTGAATTGAATTTTAGGAGCATTATCTTTGTAAAGGGCTTTTTTATTTGTAACACTTTGAGCTGTTAATTAGGGTTTTGTCACGGATTGCCAAAGGGGGAGTTTGTTAGGTTCTAAGGTCTTAGGATTTTATGTATTTAGAACTCTAATTTGTAATGTTGGCAAACCATGATCAAAACATTGTATGGTATCTTCTTTAGACTTGCTCAAAGTTGGTTTAATATTGTAAAGTTGGAATCGAGTGGCTGCAGAAGTATTTGGGACTCTCGGCCTGGCTCGATCGATCGAAGAATAGACTCGATCGATCGAAAATCGCACAGGTTGAATTTTCTGCAGAATTTCCAACTCAGCCCTACTTCATTAAACGTTTAGGGTTTTATGTTTTTACCCTAGGTATATAAATAAAACCCTAGCCACGTTTTTGAAGGTTGTCCATATTGTATTGTTGCTCATACATTGCGGTTTTGTGTGAATCTCTTGTGAGATCTTTGAGGAGCTTTCCTTTACACAAAACTTAGGGTTTTCATGGTGAAGATTATTTCAACATCTTGAAGATCATTATTGTTGCAACCATTGGAACTTAAAAGAAAAGCAAGCGGGGAGCTTGTAGCTGATTGAAGAATTCAAGAAAGAAGTAGTCCGTGGATTCGGAGCCTGCGCGTGGTCGTGTCAGGAAGTTCTACTGGTGGGTAGCATTAGGAAGTCGAGCGGGGAGCTTGTAGTCCTTTTGTACGAACTTCAATTCTTTCATAGTGAATTCAG
This sequence comes from Quercus cerris, assembly GCA_963669245.1. NCBI lineage: Eukaryota > Viridiplantae > Streptophyta > Magnoliopsida > Fagales > Fagaceae > Quercus > Quercus cerris. The sequence continues at coordinate 9,252,781 of OY770009.1, read as the reverse complement.
GTTAGCCTTGAGGATCGGTGGGTCAAATCCTCCCCAGGTTTTTACCGTGTGGTTTCCTGGGTGATCATATCTTGTGTTCTTTATTTTCCGCTGCATTATATCTTGATATGATTGTTTGGATTGTTTTAACCTAGAATTGTTTAATTTGACTAAGTAATAACTTGGCTAATTAATCTAGGCTACGCAATCTGTGTGTTTTAAGGGGTCTAAAACCGTTCAAAAACAACCAAAATTACCCCACAAAACTCTCTAAAATTACCACAATAAGTAGTACTTTTTGTATACTTATTGAAACTTAAAAGATGATAAGTTATTTAAAAAAGTTATCTAGCATGTACGGTTTTCAATAAGTTTGGTGTGAGCTCATAATTTCAAAATAATTTTATGTAAAAGTTCAATAAGTTTGTACTTTTTGTATACTTATTGATTATTTACTTCTACTAATTTTTTAAAATTTTTTCACACTCTTACTTCTACTAACTTCATCAACAACTTTTGACACCCCTAATATTTAATGTAATAAACGAATTTTTTTTGAAGCCAACATTAAATCCCATGTTCACAACCGTTGAATTTGCCAATTTGAACTCCAATCAGACTTGCACTGCACAAAAAGAAATTTCAATGTTCAAATAGATACATGTTTGTTAAGCACAAAGATTATACCATCTTAAACAAAATTGTTGGGAACAACAATTTTTCACTAGTGATGGTTTCAATGACACTTCTTATGCATCCGTATCATCTTATAAAACTAGATCAAATAACTTTGCATGTTTTGATGTATGATTTTTTTTTTTTTCCATTTAACATGATTTTTGAAATAATTTTTTAGTTGGCATGTTTTTGAAACTTATTTGTAAACTACCATTTCAAGTTCGAGTCTTAAAGACTGGAGATTGCTTAAGGAACTCAAGCCTTTAAGACTTAAGTACAAGATCGAGTTCTAGTGATTCATATATATAGAACTCATTCACAATATGTTATTTGCAAAAAGAAAAAAAAATAAAAAAAAATTATACATTTTATATATTCATCAAGACAAGATTAACTACGACATAAAGATGCAACAACTTGCTCAGTGATTTGATTATACAATAGCAACAATATAAGGCAAAAATAATGTCATAGTCATGACTCATGACAAGTCTATTCCGTAGTCCATACTTCAACATTTTTTTCCTAGGGCCAAATCTGATTCTTGCATTCCCTAAGGCCAAAACTGCAATTGACCAGTTGGAATATAAAAAAGAGTTATTAATTAGACATGGTGTAGGAGGTCTTGGTAGGGCACAGTCCAAGATTTCCCTGAGTTACCATTCCAATGGTCCAATAGGAGCATAGTAAACTTTAGAGAGCTCCTGCAATCTGGTGCGTTTCTCAATCTCACGAATCACCTTCAAGACTGCATAACATGAATATAAAATAGCTTAACATCACTTTAAAGTTTTTAACAAATAATTTCACAAATATCTCCTATGCATTTCCAAAATCAAAACTAAAATAAAATATATTTAAAATTCTAATATGTATAGATCAATGTTAAGATTATACACACTCTAAGTTTATACCAAGGAACATATTAACAAATCAATTTTCACATTAAGAAAATCAATTGGTTATCACCAGGAATATGATGACCAAGAAGATCCTTCACAAAGCAAAACCTAATTTATTAAACTTTGAATCAAAACTTCAATGACTAATGCACAATATACTGTCAAACTACCAGCCAAAAGTTGGGGAAACTTAGACACAAAGCTTGAGAATACACACACACACACACATATCTATGGGAAGACAGGTCATAATTGGGATCCTAAAGTTGATAGAACTATAACGTTGCAAACTTTCTTTTTTTTTTAGAAGCCAACCTGGAAGTCCAGGAAGGAAATTTATTGAAAAATAACAACAATAATGTGATGAAATGAAGATCGTTCAAATTGTTAGGTCCAAGAATGGTTTGGTTTTTGGAAATTAAATTCAATGAAATGGAATTTGTTGACTTCAATTATATCTGTTACCACAAGGGCATACATTCTTTGCCAAAATATGCATTCCTACAAAATGGAAAGTGAGTTCCTACTCCTTGGGGATGATTCTTTGAAATTGGCAGAATATACCTAATCTACTTCCCATATTACACAATTTCTACAATAAAAAATAAAATAGCCTACCAACCGCCAATGACACATAACCTTGTGCATCAAAATCAGGCACCAAGACATTTTATTCCTCAATTTGCATTCAATGGGAACAAACTTAACTAATTTCCTCTAATTTGACCATATATATACACATAGAACTACAACAAGCATGTAGAAATCACAAGAAATTATAAATTATAACATTGAGAGGAAATAAATAAAAATAAATAAATAATACGAACAGAGTAAACTAATAATGCAAACCTAAAAGAAAAAACAATTGGTTGGATCTGTTGCTCATACAAAAGCTTGATGATTGTTTTAGCATGGAAAATTGTTTTTGGACCTATAATTAGGCCAGGTGCTAATGAATAACTAGCATTAGTAAGTTAGTACTCTCTCGAGAACTTTGTAAACATTATGTCAAAAGAGAAACAAAGCAAGTGACTTTAGGATATAATTTAAAATAACCATAATTGGACTAAATCCTTTCTACCATACTTCCATTTGTGGATTGAGGAAGGGTGCTTGCCAATGGTAATATAGCGGATGCTGATATGATAAGGAATGAGCCAAATTTGATGGCTGGGAACTTGAACTCTGCACATTAAAGTAAAAAAAAATTAATGTAGCCACTACATGAACAACTAACTATATAGGCAAGAGGAAAGGTATTTAGGGATGGCTAAAGCAAAACCTAGTTGCTAGGAACAATATTTGGGGTAGACAACTGGTTACTTCCACCTTTTTCTTTCTTTGAACTTTTCTCGTGACAACTCTTGATTTGATGTTTGCCACCAGGAGCATGATCCTTTTTCTTCAGCCCATTTAAATTAGGTTGTTCAAATTATCTCCAATAATTAATTCATTATTGCCATCTTTATCTTTAAGTACATTTGCATCTTCAATATCCTTTGCATCGAATAAAGGAATGAAGGGTTCTTAGCTTGTTGCTTCTAAAAATAAATCAGCAAGCCTCCTGCATTTCCCTTTGTCATAGCATTTCTCCTCCTTGAACACAAATAGTCGTTATAATCTAATAAAAGATAACCCAAATTTTCTCGACCCTCTACTTGACTACTCATAAAGTTTCTGTTGAATTTCATACTTATAGGTCATATCCACTTCAATGGCTTGGGTAGCAGTTACTTTTCTTTGTGAGGGCAACATGTGAGCTTGTTCATGAGGTACAAGATCATGATTATGCTCCTTTTTAAAATCCCACAAAGGTAGAACTGTTGGGTGACTGTGCTTAGAAACCAAAACTTAAGTTTGACTCTCTTGGACTTCCAAAGTATTTGATTTGCAAGCTATTACATTTATGTGTGCAGGGATAAATGTACAAACTATAAAGGTGGGCATCTTTCAAATTTGCTTAAGAGCAAGTTGAACTGTATGCTTAATTTGTAATTGTGCTAAAACATAGTTGTCACATTGTCATAGAAGGAGCATTTAATTTTTTGATAGGTAGAAAGAAGAACTTGATTTATATTTTAGATTTGCTTATCTCTCATATTAGAAGCTCTTAATCTATTGAATAGAGCCCCAAGTTATTATAAAGACTCATCATTGTATATAACTTATAACTTGAAGATTTAATATTATATAGATTATAGTACAAGATGTTGAAACCACATATATGAGAGGAAAACAAAAGATAGGATGGATAGACAAGATAACTAGCAATGGTAAAACATAGCTTTAGGATGAATTTCTCACCAAGCATGCCTTAAAAAATAAAATCAAATCCAAAATTAGAAACTTGAAACTATAATGCTTTAAGTTGACGATACTTACATATTTGGCACCGAAATACGAAACCAGTACAAGAGGAATAAGACTAATTTGTCAAAACAGTCGCCTTTCAAGTCTCTCTCCTTGAGACATGGTTTCTGGGAACAAAATTTTCAGCAAGCTCAATGAAGGAACAGGTAGTGAGGGCATACGAGGAAATTGAAAGGCGAAATACCCAAACCAAATTAACCCAAAAATTAAAAACAAACGCACAAATCTTACACAAAACCTAGAATATGAAATACCGAATCAAATCTAACCAAAAGTAAAACCCAAATCAAATAAAAAGAAACACAGTTTCTCAATTGCCCATAAAAATTCTTACCGATAGCAATGACGGAAGGTTTGTGGTGGTGGCTGCTGTGTAGTAGTGATAGGCTGATAGCTGTGGCACATCGCCTCTCAAGGTTCTCGTTCAGCAGAGCTTGAAACCTCTTCGGTTGTTTTTTTGTTTTTTGTTTTTATACTCTAACTAGATTAGCCGGTAACTGGTATCCATTCTAAAATTAATTAACAACCAGGATTAAAGGGAAGTAATATGAAAGGTTAAGATTGGAGTGGGTACCGTACCCCAATAAAAAAGAGGGGGTACAGTAGAATGACCCTTTTCTTTTACGAGGTAATGCTCTAGTTTCTTTATCCGTATTAAGATTATATGATGTGCATTTTTACTATATATATAGATTATAGACTAATTCTACTTTTAATCTTGTTAAATATTAGCATTGATACACCATGTTGAATATGCTAGTATGGATGCGGAAGCGAAAGCATAAAGTATAAAACACAATAACACATGAGAGTGGTTCAGCCTAACGGCCTACATTCATAGATGAAACCCTAAAGGGCTACATCAATAATATATTATAGTGTAGTACAAATCTTGTGTTACAATGAATCATAAGATGTGTATATATAGTAGACTAAACCCTAGACTAATAGACTTTTAGTTCAAGTAGGAGACTTGGCTTGCACACAAAGTAGAATTAGACTTGGACCTATACTAATAGACTAATATATATCTAACACCCCCTTTCAAACTCAAGATGGAAGCTTGATGAAATCTTGAGATTTGATAAGGTTGAGAAGATCCCTTAAATGAAGTTTGGCTCTGTTACAGTAGTTTGAGGAAGACAATGGTCTTGCAGTGTTGATGCGACTTCTAACGGTGGTATGACTATACCGGAGAGTTTTAATGGCAATAGTAGGAAGCCAAAGAAGATGAACACAGTGAAAAAAAACACTGAGGAAGACAAAGATTGCTCTTAAATATACCGCAAGGACAGAAAACCATGGCCACAAGAAGGTGGCTCTGATACCATATTAAATATTAGTATTGATACACCATGTTGAATATGCTAGTATGGATGCGGAAGTGAAAGCATAAAGTATAAAACACAATAATACACGAGGGTTACGTGGTTTAGCCTAACGGCCTACATCCACGAATGAAACCCTAAAGGGCTACATCAATAATATATTATAGTGTAGTATAAATCTTGTGTTACAATGAATCATAACATGTGTATATATAATAGACTAAACTCTAGACTAATAGACTTTTAGTACAAGTAGGAGATTTGGCTTGCACACAAAGTAGAATTAGGCTTGGGCTTATACTAATGGGCTAATATATCTCTAACAAATCTCATGAGTTGTGCCTTTTGAATTAATTTTTAGACCTTCTGACTCTAAACATGATAGATTGTCTGCAATCAATGATCCAATCAAAAATCACAACTTTTTTCTTTTTGATGGGATAACTTTTTTCTTTTAAGATCGAGCTAATGCTTTAATTTCTTTATCCGTATTAAGATTATATGATATGTATTTTTACTATATAGACTAATTCTAGATTTAAACACATTGTTATGATTACTAAAACTAATATATATATATATATATATATATATATATATATATTAGTGAGAAAACATATATTCAAAAAAATAGTGAGAAAAATTACAAATGGTACCTACTCATGGTGCATGCAAAGCTTTGCATTTTGTTTTTTATGCTTTGTTTTGATTTTATTTATTTATTTTAGATTTACACGGATGCAAAATAGAGCACTTCATTACAAGCAGATACTCAAGATGTGAGATGAGAATTGTAAAGATTATGTAGTAATAAAAATTCATTTACACATTTGTCTCTCAAATATATTATATCATATATAAGTTTATGTAGTAATAACTATTCATTTACTTATAGTTTTTCAAGTAAATTATATTATAATATATAGTTTGTGAGAAAATCGTGCAACACACAGCACGTCAACTAGTTTTTTTTTAGGTAAAACCTGATAGCAAATCTAAATGTGCATAATTAAGGGTAGATGTTATCTTCCTAACCCAAGGGATTTGTACGGAGACTACACTTATTTTATAATAAGGAAAAATTAAGAAAATCTCAAATAAATGTCATTAATGAATAAATGACATTACAATAATTTTGTTTAATTTATATTTTATTTTTTAAATCTCATGGCCATGGTTCTAAGTACAAACTAAAGAACGGAAAGTACAAGAATTTATTTCCTAAATACAATCCACCAAAATACTAAATAAAATAAAATGAAAATGAAAATTTCATAGTATTTGCCATGTATGAGTTTGACATTTCTTATATAATAACCAAGTTTAAAATGAAAAAAAGAAAAAAAGAAAAAAAGAAAGAGACCTAGATAAAATATCAAGCACAAATAGGATATTTAGCTTTTGTTTGAAATTACGGTAAATAAAATGTAAAAGTTAAATAAAATATGTAAGTGACTTACATAGGTGGCTCATGTGAGACCCATAAATAGTAGTAAAAATTGAATAAAATAAGCAAATGACTCCTGTAAAATCCATAAATGGTAGGAAAAATGAAAAATAAACTAGCTCATAGTCTTCAATTTTAGCATATATTACATATTTGAAATATAATTCTTTGGTTCATGTCTTGGCCTTTCAACTAAATTTCTTGTTATGTCATCATAATAGTTGTCTTTTCTAGCATCCAGAATGTAATTCACGCGGAATTGCATGGCCAGAACATTCTTTCTCTTCTTCTTCTTCTTGAAGTTGCATATTCTTTGGTTAAAAGACTTGAGTTAGAGGTCAAGACGCCTTGGCTTCTGGGATTCAGGGACGGAGCCAGGACTTGAAGTTGGGGGGGGAGGGGGGGGGGGGAGCTTTCCTATTAGTTGCATGTAGCGGCTCTAGCTTTCGCCTTGGTTGCTTAACAGCTAATGGTTTTTTGTGTGTGTGTGTGTGTGTGTGTTTTTTATGTGTGCATCTAAGTATGGACAAAATTATTTTGTTTTGTTTTTTAAAGGATCAGGTCATTTGTTTTGGGTAAAATTGGTTGATTGAGTTTAATTGCTTTTAGCTTTACTATTGGTAATTTTTATTGTTGAATAATTTTTTTGGGCTTGTTTATTTTGCTTTAGATTTTAGATCTGGCCTTTAAAATGAGGAAAATACTAGAATTACAAACTTTTTTACAAATTATTAATGTGGTGAGTGGTTATTAGTAAATAAAAATGTAATGTAAGTGATAGGCCCAGATGACCAGATGCAAACCAATAAAATTTTACTACCACAACAGTTCGTAAAAATGTTATAGAAAAGTTTATGGCTAGAGTAGTACTCTTAAAAGAATCAATGATAATGTTAAGGGGGGCAAAGTGTGATTTGATAGAACAAAATTGCTAAAATTGGTTCCTATGCATATATTAATTTAAAAAAAAAAAAAAATTAGGGTGGGGGGGGGGGGGGGGGGGGGGCAATTGCCCCCCCTAGTCCTAGTCTCCCTTCGTCCCAAGGATGTATCAACTTTCCTAGTCTTTTAGCAAATTCTCATATTAGGACAATTGCTAAAGACTACATGCTGGTCTCAGTCAAACCCAGATTTGGATTTAGCATGGTAAAATCATAGCTTATGCTTCCCGCCAATTAAAGAGTTATGAACAAAATTATCCCACTCATGATATGGAGTTGGCTGTAGTGGTGTTTGCATTGAAGATTTGGAGACATTACTTGTATGGTGAAAGGTGTGAGATTTATACAGATCATAAGAGCTTGAAGTACTTCTTTATTCAGAATTGAATATGAGACAATGTAGGTGGCTTGAGTTGATTAAGATTATGATTGCTCAATCAATTACCATCTAGGCAAGACTAACATGGTGGTTGATGCACTTAGTCGAAAGTCTTCCGGTTTCTTAGCTGCCTTGTTAACTACTTAAAAAGAGATTATTAATGACTTGGAGAGGATGGGGATTAAAATTGTTATGGGTGATTCCCAAGTTTTTATGGCCAGCTTGATAATACAACCCACTTTGATTAAGAAAATTAAGACTTTACAAGTTGATGAAGCACAAATTGTAAGGATCATAGGAGAAGTACAAGAGGGAAGAGACCAGAGTTTAATGTGTCAAATGATGGTGTTTTAAGGTTTGGAAATAGACTTTGTGTTCCAAATGATTTCGCATTAAAGAAGGAGATTATAGACTTTGTGTTCCAAATGATTTCGCATTAAAGAAGGAGATTATGGAAGAAGCCCATTGTACCCCATACTCAGTGCACCCTGGTAGCACTAAAATGTATCGTAACATTTGAGAAACTTATTGGTGGAATAACATGAAGGGAGAAATCGCTCAATTTTTGGAGCAATGCTTGAATTGTCAACAAATTAAGGCACTACACCAAAGACCTTCAGGAGTGCTACAACCATTTCCCATTCCCGAATGGGAGCGGGAGCGTATATGTATGGATTTTGTGACTAGTTTACCAAGATCACTTAAGGGACATGAGGCCATTTGCGTAATTGTGGATAGGATGACGAAAACAACACATTTTATTCCAGTTAAGATGAATTACTCACTTGATTAGTTAGCATAGATATATATTGATGAGATTGTGAGTCTTCATGGAGTTCTACCTTTAATTGTGTCTGATTGAGACCCAAGATTCACCTCAAAGTTTTGGGAAAGCCTATATAAAGCTTTGGGTACTAATCTTAGCTTTAGTACGGCCTTCCACCCGTAAACAGATGGGTTGTCAGAAAGGACTATTCGGACTTTAGAGGATATGTTAAGGGCTTGTGTATTGGCTTTCAAAGGAAGTTGGGAAAAATACTTGTCTTTAGTGGAATTTGCCTATAATAATAGTTACCACTCTAGTATTAAGATAGCTCCTTATGAGGCTTTGTATGGTAGAAAATGTAGGTCCCCATTGTGTTGGGAAGAGGTTGGTGAGAGACAATTGTTGGGACCAGAAATCATTCAGATGACATCTGAAAAATTGATTTGATTTGTAAAAGATTGCAAACAGCATAAAGTCAATAGAAGAGTTATTATGACAATTCGAGAAAGAAAGTAGAATTTAAAGTTGGGGATATGGTGTTCTTGAAAGTCACTCCAATGAAAGGTGTGATGAGATTTGGGAAGAAGGGAAAGTTAAGCCCCAGATTTGTTGGTCCATTTGAGATCCTAAAATGCATTGGTAAAGTTGTCTACGAGTTGGCCTTACTGCCTACACTTGCAAGAGTGCATAATGTGTTTCATGTTTCCATGCTAAGGAAGTATATCTTGGACCTTTCACATGTTTTGAACTATAAACCATTCAAAATTAAAGACAACTTGACTTATGAGGAAGTTTCAATTCAAATTCTTGACCGAAAGGATCAAGTGCTACGCACCAAGACCATATCATTGGTTAAGGTCCTTTGGAAGAATCATACAGTGGAGGAGGCATCTTAGGAGCGAGAAAATGAGATGAAATTAAATTATCTAGAGTTGTTCTCTAACAAAGGTATGTATAATTTCGAGGACGATGTTTTCTAAGGAGGGAAGGATGTAACACCTCATAATTTTATTACTAATTTCTTTCTTATACATAAATTAAAAAGGAGGCCCACAATTAAATGGATTTAATGGATTTGGGCCTAAGGTATTTAAATCAGATAATTAATATGGTATAAAAGGCCCAAATGAGATGGCATAAGTGTGTGTATATATATATAGGAGACTTTCCCTCTTTTACTGGCACAACACGGTTGAATTTATTTTTCTTGCTTTATGGCTGAGCTTGAGATTGCAAGTATGATTTTGTTTTGTCGTAATTTTAGAAAGTTGAAATATTTAGAAAGTTGGAATTATTCTATGGCTAGCAATTATCCCCATGCTTACAAGAAGACATGGGTCTGTGCATCTGTTATTTTGATACCTAGTAAAATAATTGGCGTTGGGTTTCATGAATCTAAACCTATCACTAAATTGATGGGAAAGCTGACCTATGATTCTTGAAATATTAATATAGGCATTGTACATATAGCCGTACGGTCCTCCATAGGCTTTGAGATTGATTGGATAAAAATAGTACCTGATAGAGTAATAGGCTTGGACTTTATCAATTCAATTTTGTCACCATGCTAATGAGAAAAAACTACTTATGGGTTACTATGTTATTGCACCATCTAATTAAATTAACCAATTTGTCATCCACGCACTGTCATAGTGCAAATATTTGTCCAGATTTATCTTTTAAGTTTTGCAGTACAACCATGCCAGTTAATAGATAGTGAAAATATGTGAAATAGAACAATTGGATCAAAGCTGAAAGTGAATTGGACAGTTAAGTAAATAAATGGAAAATTTTGAAAATATTAGTATTGTCGAAGATTATACAGTTTAAGTATGAAAACAGATTTTTAAGTGGGAAATTTGTGTATTAATGAACTTGTTTTTGGTGTTGCTAGGTTCTAATTCTACTGATTTATTATGACTCAAGGGTGGTTGATTTTATTTATTTATTTATTTATTTTTGCAAATAAGAGGTAAATGGTATTTACTAATTTGGGGGATTTTGCCAAAACAGTTTTGATTATCAAACTATTCTTATAACAAATAAATATTTTGATATTCTATAAATGTTTGATGTGCACATTGTATGGAAACATTGACTATTTGTTATATGAAAAACTTGTAGGACAACCTAAACTTATTTAAACTTGTATGTGTGGATAAATCTTTGTATTTTTGAATATTATGACTGGATTATTTGTTGTGAGTATCTTGAATTTGTTTTGAATCCTATGACAAGTCGTGATTAAAAGCTCAGTGTTGTTTTTTTGTTAGGATATATGTGAATCATGTTAGGAACATACGTCATTTAGAATTGGCTAATCCATTGACAAAACACACTTTACTTGTAATTGGGTAAATTTAGGATGTATTTAATACTTCAAGGAACAAGAGTTCAAGTCCAAGTGTTAAAGCCATGCAAATCTGTCAAAGAAACAAGTGAAGAAGTGCTGGATTTTAAATCTTGACAGCTAGCTCAATAGATAGCATCTATCGAGGTTTAAAAGGGATCTTCAGCTCGATGCTCGACAGCTGCTCGATAGATAACCTATCTATCGAGATTTACGAAAATCAGTTTTCCAGATTTGATTTCACACAAATCCATGAATATTTGTTTAGGCTTTCTTTTCTCACAACCCTAAACATATATAAGGATTATTTTAAGGGCCGTCACAGCTGAAGCAAGTGAATGCAACTTTATGCAAAAGTTTTTCACAAGCATATTATGACTGGAGATATATGCCCTAGTTCATATTTCTCTTGAAGAAGTTGTTGAATTTGTACGCCATAAGGTTTTGTAACCAAGGAGTTTTGTGATCTTCATCGTGTTCATGAACTGAAGAACTTTGCAGCCAACATCTTAAGTTGGTGGTTAGTCACGTACTTGGATCTGTGCATTGATTGGTTAGTCCCGTACTAGGAGTCGTGCATTTAAAAGAAGAGATTGTCACTACAGAACAAGTCCAATTGGGTATTGGGGTAAGGGTTTAACTGTAGGTTGGTGGTATAAGGTACTAGGATTCCTTTACTTGTAACCACTTGTTGTATTAATAGTGGATTCTCAGGAGTAGTGACCTTAAAATCACCCGATGAAGTTTTTGCTTTGAAGGTTTTCTTCATTCGTAAACAAATCACCATGTCAACTTTATTTTCTGTTGCATATTAACTTAGTTGGTGATTTGTTTATGCTATCGCGCGTATTGCATGCTAATTGAATTAATTAATTAATTAACTTAACTAATTAATTGGTTAATTCATCACAAGAGGTCAATACATTCTTGGCCTATCATTTTTAATCCTTAGTAAGGAACAATCATACTATAGCTAGTCCTTAGTAAGAGATGGTACTAGAGAAGGGGATAGTGTCCATTTGGTAGCTTCTTAGTAAGGGAGTATACTATTAAGGATCTGAAAAGGGAGCTCCTTAGTAAGGGAGTGTACTTTTAGGTTCCAAAGGAACCACTTTTAATAAAGGGGATGAAAAGGGAGTTTTAGTCCCAAAAAAGGGGATAGCATAACCCTATCAACGAGGCGTAAACGTTGACCATGAGAAAAGCTTAGAAAATTGTTTGTATAGCGTTGGTAAATCATAATGGTTCACAATATAACGAATTTTTTATATGAAATATTTGATGTTAAAATATTGATGGGTTACAAGTTATAACTTTGCTATATGAATTATTTATTTAAAAGGTTTGTTCCCACACCCCAATATTAGTGAATTTCACTAATTGAGTTATCTCACCCCCCCCCTTTTATTTTCTCTTATAGATATATTAAAGAGATCATTGGAGTAGAGATTCTTAGAGGACAACAATCACAAATTATATTGTGGAACCGAGGATTTTATTATTATTTTTATGGTATTAAATATTGTAATAGAGAATTATTTTGAGAATATTTTATCTTTGGTAGAATTAGAGCTTTGACAATTGTAATGAGATTTTAGATTGCTAGTTGCATTTATTTAATATTTTTATGGATTATTTAGATTGAATAGTCTTTTATTATTTATGATTTTGGGGTGTTATAGATAGAAACCACCAAAACAGAAAAACTGAGCTAACTAAAACTAACTCACCAAATTCTGTTATACAATCTAGCCAATAAGACATTTGTACTATACTCACACGTGCACAGCACATGTTCATTAAACAGTATTACAAAATAGAAGTTAAAACTATTAATAGAAGCAAATAGACACCAGTAGCTTCTGTCACAGACTCACGTTTAGCGTTTGTTCTTTTTAACTTGCTGTTGATTCTGCTTTCATTTCCTTTGTTTCTGGTTTGATCTTTACTGCTATTCTAAGACCCTCGAATCTCACTCTGTCTCATGGCATCGGTACCAATTCTGTCATTACTGCTAGTTTTCCTAGTTTCCCGTTCATGCAAACGCTAAGGGGAACCAGTCCAGTGTGATACACTTGGGTTCTTATCTTTTCCCCAATACAAATCGTACTTGTTGGGTCTCACCCTCTGGTCTGTTTGCATTTTGTTTCTATCCACAAGATGATGGCTTTGCAATTGGAATATGGTTGGTTAATTAAACTGTGAAGACAGTCATCTGGACTGCAAATCGAGATGACCCACCTGTCTCCTGCAATGCTACACTGAACTTAACTATTGATGGTAATCTACTGCTTAAAGCAGAGCGAGGCAGAGAATGTTCGATTTTTGATGTGGATGACTATGATGCTGCAACTTCAGTTGCTATGCTCGATTCTGGTAATTTTGTGCTCTACGGCAATGATTCCAATGTCATCTGGGAAAGCTTTGATTTTCCAACTGACAACATATTAGGGGGTCAGAATCTCTATAGTGAAGATAACTTGGTTTCAAGTGTGTCTACATCAGATCACTCAACTGGACGTTATTCACTGAAGGAAATTGCTCATTCTTTCTGAATATAATCCTCTCCATTACAATTTAAATAGAAAGAGTATATTTCAATGTTAAAATTTTATTTTTAGGGTGGACTATGTACCATGAAATTAATTCATTTTGAATATGGAGGATATTTTTTCCATTTTTTTTTTCTAGTCTTCACGACAGCTTCATTGTAAGAAGCTTCCTTCTGTCTTAAGGTCTTACCCACTCGTTAAAGACACAATACTCGTATTATGTTTCTTTCATCCCTCCCATGGCTTCCTCATTCCTTTTTCACGTAGTCCTGTCGATAACCTTTGCAGGTGTTAGAGCTCAACCAAATCAATCTAGCTAATAAATTTGGGCACTAAACTTACCTACCCTAGTTCATGGCTTTCTCCTTCTAACCGATTTGCATTTGGGTTCTATCAACAAGGCAGTGTCTTTGTGGTGGGAATTTGGTCGGTCGGTAAAGACAATACCACAGTTGTGTGGACAACAAATCGTGACAATCAGGGCCAGCCCTTCCACTAGGCCAATTAGGCAATTGCTTAAGGCCCCCAAGTGGAAGAGGGACTCCAAAATTTTAGAAAAAGGAGTAGTAGGGAAAAAAAAAATATATATAGTTTCAATGAATCTAAAAGTATCCGGCACATCCTTTTGACCAAAAAACAAAAATTTTGGTATATCCGATTAAACATTGGTAGCACAAAAAAATTCTTTGGTCTAAACAAAATCAATTGTCTCAAAAATAATATCATTATCCTCTAGACAAACCAAAATTCAACAAGATAAACTACAAATCTAGTCTAAGAGATTAACCACAAAACAATCACAAATCAAAACAAATAGAAAACCTCAAATCCCTAAAATTTTTACCGTTTCTCCTTCTCATTCTTGCTATGCTTCTTTCTCTCAACTCTTGATCTCTGCCTCTCTCATTCTTTCTCTCCACTGATGTTGGTTGCCTGGCTCAAGCTTCCTTCTATCTAAATCATCCAATCACATCTGATCTGAAAACTCTGAACTGAGATTGAGGGGTGAGGACTGTCGACTGCCTTTTTTTTTTTTTTTTTTTGGCACTGCAGATGCGTTTTGATTCAGCAAGTTTTGACTTTTGAGTAGGGGTGGCAAAATAAGCCCAAACCCATTTACCTACCCAAACCCGCCCACTCTAATTAAGCCCAAACTTACCCAATTATTAGTTGGGTTAAATGGACATCAACCCAGTTAGACCCAAAAATAATTGGGTTTTAATTAAAAACCCATTGAACCCCATTTAACCCAAAAATAATATACCCAACAAACTCAACCCAGCCCATCCCACCAAAAAAAAAAAAAAAAAAACCGAGCCCTCCTCACCTCAAAGTCTAAGACGTTTATGGGTTAGGTTTTATTTTCCCTCATTTTCCCTCAGTTTCTCACCCTCCAATCACGGCTTCAGCAGTTTCAAAGCTTTGGACACATCAAAACTCTTCAAAGCTTCAGCGGATTTCTGAGTTCTTTCCGGTCACTCCAGCACTCATCGGTAAGCTTCGAATCTCAGATTTGGTTCTTCTCTTTAGTTACTCAAAAGTCTTCTTTTTCTTTCCTTCGTTTTCTCTGTTACCAAACAATTTACATTTTCTAATTTTATCTTTTTGGTAAGCATCGGTAATGCTTTGTTGAGTATGTTTGTGAGGTTTGGTGATCTGGGTTATGCTTGGTATGTGTTTGGGAAGATGGAGGAGAGGGATGTGTTTTCTTGGAATGTGTTGGTGGGTGGGTAAGCAAAAGCAGAGTTGGGTTTGAGTCAGATGTGGATGTGGTGAATGCATTGATTACCATGTGTGTGAAATGTGGTGATGTTCAAAGTGCACGGTTAGTGTTTGATAGAATGCCAAGTAGAGATTTATTATAGGATTATTTTTGATTAATTCTTGCTTTTTTAGTACTATAGTATTGTTTATCCACTTGGGTTTGTCTCAGGTATTTACGTTAAGTGAAAAAAGAGAATACCACCTCAATGTGTGTCTGTTTGCTTTTTAGGCCAAGTTATTAGGTTTCATTCAACTTGCAAAGCTATAATTCAGTCCCCAGCTTTAAACTTGCAATAATGCTAATAATACGGAAAGATAGATAGAAACGTTTTGACGGCAACTATTGAATAGAGATACTATCACTTTGATTAGTGTATATTTGGATTTTGAGGTGATGTTGACTCATTATACACTTCTATATTTTTGTTTTTATCGTTGAAAACCAATTACATAGTTTGATTTAACCATTTGATTTAATCTGATATAAATCTTCTGGAATTCTTAAGTACTTTACCAATACATTTTTTTTAATCTTAACTATTTTTTTTTATGATTTAAAGATCTAGATTTTGTCATGTTATAAAAGAATTGTTAAGATTTATAGAAATCTATTAGTAGAGTATAACTTTAGAGATTCTGAATCCTGTTGTAACTTAGTCCGTTTGCCACACGATCTAACTTTTAACTTATTCAGTTTATGTTTAGTCAAACCTCAAATTTTCAAATATAAGAATATTTTAATCTATTTTCAACAAAAATACATTAAACTAAAAACGAAATAAACTACTGTCTAACCTCAACGTATTCATTACCATATTAAGAATAAATTTTTTGAACAGATACAGTACTGTATTGAAAGTTTGGAATATCATAGTCTTTATAACTAAATCAAAAGCTATGAAAACAGTAGCAGGAAAATGATGATTGGATGGATCGTAAACGATTTTGGTTCATGTGAATCTCAAGATTTCTCTTGGGGAACTTATCAGGGTCATTATTCCTGTTGATATGAGGGGCTCATTTGCTAAAAGAAATTAAACAAGGTTACTCTAATCTGCACCAAAAATACTTTATTTCTCTTTCTAAATTAACAAGCATGTTTTCTCTAATCTGATCTACCAAATAGAAAGGTATATATAAAGAAGCAATATTATATCTATTATATTTTTCACAACTGTTAAAAAATTTAATAACAATTGAGTTACTACGTTGTTATTAGTTCTTATCTATGCCTGTTTTGTGTTATCAAGTTTTATTATTTCTTATTTAGATTTATAATTGATATCACTTTATTATTTTCTATTTACAACTTATTATTTCAACATTTGTGAAATCAATAATTGTGAGTCTAGACTTATTGATTAAAATTTTTTGGCATTTACTCTAGGACTCAACAGAGGTTTGAGTGAATGCTGATGTGTCATTCTCTTGACCCTTCATTTGATACAAAGATCTTCGTAATGGCCCATTGTATGACAACCCTTTATGCTTTAGCTCACTATTAATCCGAAAGTTACAGAAAAGGAGCTCTTACTTCGCAGGGTTGAATGTTGCCATTTTCTGTTTTAACCTATAATTATTTATTTGTAAGATTAAGAACTTGTAAGTTGTAACACAGCACAAGCAACATTGTTTACTTATAATTCTTTATGCCAAATTATCTAAGTGGTCAGGTTTTAGAATGGTTCAAAATGCTGAGTTTTTGTTTGTTTGTTTGTTTGTTGGTTTTGTTTTCCTTTACATTTTAGATATGGATTCAATGAATGAAGAAAATGATGAGTATGGTGATACTGTTTCAAGTGCTCCAAAAAGAATGAGATGTAGGACTTCTTCTGTATGGTCGGATTTTGAAATATTACCTATAGGTTCTGATGGGAAAGAGAGAGCAAAGTGTAAAAAATGTCAAAATTCTTTTATTGCCGGTTCTAGTGGCACTACTTCTTTGTTGCGTCACAGAGCAAAATGCCATGAGGTTGACAATCAAAGTGTGTCTCGTCAGCCTTTAGATCAAGCTACGTATAGGGAAATGGTTGCATTGGCAATCATTAGGCACAACTATCCATTCTTATTTGCGGAACATGAGAACAATAGGTTGCTAGATTGTTATTTGAATCCTGATGTTAAGACTATATGTAGGAACACTGCAAAATCGGATGTGATAAAAATATTCAGGAGAGAAAAGGAAAATCTGAAGCATGATTTAAAGTCAATTACTGGGAGGTTTTGCTTAACATCAGATTTATGGTCTTCACCTAACACTGATGAGTACATGGTTCTTACAACACATTATGTTGATGAACACTGGGTGTTGCAGAAGAAAGTTTTGAGTTTTTGTCATGTGCCACCTCCACGTGGTGGTGTTATATTGGCAGAGAGGTTGTTAGGTTTGCTGAAAGAGTGGGGCATTGAGAAGAGGGTATTCACCATTACTTTAGATAATGTTTCATATAATGATTCTTTGGTGAATCATTTAAAAAGACACCCTTCTTTTAGACCTTATTTACCTTATGGTGGTGAGTTCTTTCACGTGCGTTGTGGTGCACACATATTAAACCTTATCGTACAAGATGGATTAAAAGTCACAAATTAGGTTGTGTATAATTTACGTGAAAGTGTTAAATATGTGAGAGGTTCGGATCATAGGAAGCTGAGGTTTGCTCAATGTCTTTCAGAGCTTCCTTTTTTGACAAGTAAGAAAGTACGCCAAGATGTCCCAACAAGATGGAACTCAACATACTTGATGATTGATACTTGTCTTAAGCATCGATGTGCATTTTCTCACTTAAGTAGGATTGATAAATACTTTCTCAATTGCCCTTCAGAGGAGGAATGGGATAGGGTGGAGAAGATAGCAAGGGTTTTGGAACCATTTTATGATATCACCAAGCTTTTCTCTGGGACAAACTACCCCGCAGCCAACTTGTATTTCCATTGTGTTTGGAAGATTCAGTTGCGTATTATTGAACAGTTGGAAGATGATGATGTGATTATTAGAGCAATGGCAAAAGAAATGAAAGAAAAGTTTGATAAATACTGGGAGTATTATAGTCTTGTGCTATCATTTGCTGTCATTTTGGATCCTAGATACAAGTTGCA
This sequence comes from Quercus cerris, assembly GCA_963669245.1. Lineage (NCBI taxonomy): Eukaryota > Viridiplantae > Streptophyta > Magnoliopsida > Fagales > Fagaceae > Quercus > Quercus cerris. The sequence goes on along the minus strand of OY770009.1, from coordinate 9,234,226 downwards.
ATGTGTAGAATTTTGTTATAGCAAGTTGTATAAGCAAGAAGCAATATCTATGGCAGCGAATCTTCATGATACATTGTATGGCATCTTTGAGGAATATAAGAATTTTACTAGTGATATCTGCAATATGATTGAAGTAGCATCAAGTAGTGGTGGAGTGCATGGTCATTATGTTAGGCATGATGATTTCTCTGGTTTTGAGACATATAAGAGTCAACTTATTGGTTCAGATTCAAGCAAGTCACAATTTGATTTATACTTGGAAGAGGCTCAATTTGACCATAAGTTGCATGAGGATTTGAATGTTATGGGGTATTGGAAGTCTCACAGTAATCGTTTCCTAGAACTTTCCTTAATGGCACGTGATATTTTGAGCATTCCTATTACTACTGTTGCCTCGGAGTCTGCATTTAGTATTGGTGGTCGCATTCTTGATAAGTTTCGCAGTTCTCTTTTGCCACAAACTACAGAAGCTTTGTTATGTGCTCGTGATTGGCTATATGGAGTACCAGGAATATCATATTTTTTTATCACTTATGTGCTTGCAATATTCATTAATCTGTATTTGATATACTAATAAATGCTTTGCTTTCCTTTTTCAGCTGTACATGATTTTGAGGAAGAAAGCCTTGTGGAGGATTTTGGCAACTTGTGCATATCTCAATCTAGTTCATATGTTGATGAGGATTAGGTGAAAGGAAGCTATTTTAAGGTAAATTTTTCTGTTGTTTGTGTAATTTTTCTATAGGTTTTGGTAGTGGGAGCTAATTGTTCTTGTTTTAATTATTATGCCTTTAGAGATTTCTTAAATATAAGTCCATTATGTGTGATTTTGTGAATTTTGAATGCAGATGGTCATTGCTTCCATTGTTCACCTCTATGTGTTTCCGGCAAAACCTTATGAACTAATGGAGGACTGCTTCACTGAAAATATTTCAGTTCTTAGAGACTATTTTGCTGACTATCCTTTTGAGTTTGATGTGATGTTTAAGTTATATTTTGCCCAACATCTGATTACAACAGGCAATTACATAATTGCCATCGTGCCTTTACTTTTTTTAGGTAGTAAAAGTGTGTCATGCAGTGGTGGTGGCAGGTGTTTTTGATTAAGAAACAAGGTGTTGGATAGCTTGTCTGTTGTAAGCACACAATTGTTGACATTGAGGAAAGATATTTGGTCTTGGTTGTTGTGGGGCCAAAATATCGGGTAGTCTCGGCCCACTCCAAGCCAGGCCCAAAGGGCCCACGTCGAGGATACGAGAATGGTCTGAGGATGAAAGCGCAAAGACCGACTCCCGAGGATCATATTCGAGGAGGTCCCGTCCTCGGGCATCCGAGACCTCGGGGGAACACGAGGGCCACCCCACCAGAGGACTCCTTGAATATCCGAGGAGGAGGGACCCCAGTGCCACGCGTCGGCGATGGGAGCATAGCAAAGGAGCAGGCTTTAGGCGAGCTGTCACCTCTGCATTGAATGCGCCCACCTAACCCCCCCTGGCCGCATTAATGGGGATGTAACCCCTTGGCAGGGCAACATCGATCATGGTGAGCCACTTGAGTACGGATAAGACCTCTGATGGGACGGAGGATCAGAGCAGAGGCCAATGGATGATTGACAGAAGGAAAGAGAAGATGGGAAAAAGAGAAGGATATAAGAGAGAGGATTCAAGGGAATGGGGAGGAGGACTTTTGGGGGGTTCGGGCATCATTCAAAAGGATGCTATAGAAGAACTTAGAGAGGAGGTTAGTTAGAGGGAGAGGGATCTCCTCAGACGAGTCCGAGGAGCTAACATTAGTTGTAAATTGGGCTCACTCCCCTTCAGTGAAAAAGAAGTGACTTGTATTCCGTTGCTAGTCTGTTAGGGTCTAAACCTTCGATCCACTCTCTAAAAATGTATTGTTGGGGAACTTTTCTAAAACGGAGACCCTATAATTGGCGCCGTCTATGGGAAGGATTAGTGCATTGGCAGGCGTAACGGGCGATCGTTCCTAAATAGTCATTCTACGGAAGGTTAGCGGCGACGCATCAAACAAAAGAAAAACAAACAAGCAAACATTGCAGAAAAGTAAAAGATTCAAAGTAGAAGATTCAACAGAAAAGAAAAGAAACTTGATATTATTTTATTAAACAGAAAAATACAAAATACAAACAGAGGCTCAGGCAGACGTGTTTTACAACTATCTTTACAAGCTAATTCTACAAACAGAGGCCTAGGTAGACCTGTTCTAAAACTAGCTAGAGGAAAGGGGGCTGAGGCTGGCCTGCTTCAAGGCCACCAACAACTCCTTGTCCGGTGCGGCGGAGCTGGAACAAAGAGAGGAGCAGACGCAGGGGGGCACTAGGACGCCCTCCCTCAAGATGTTCCCTTGATTTTCTCCAATCCTCACGAGCGTTGGCCGTTGGAGGCGGCGACACTCAGGCACCAGCCATGACATGATCTTGCGCGTCTCCTTCGGCGGGGGTGCGCTCTGGGGAGAAACATTAGGTACTTCAGCGACATCCCTCCTGGCCACCACACAGGGCACAATCGGGGTTACGCCTAGACTCTGCCGCGTCGGAAACCTGGTGGGGGCTGCGGTCACAACGGCTCTTGGCCTGGATGTCCTCACACCCGCGTAAAGCCGCCCCATATCTTCCAACTCCGGTCACAATCCTGGCGGGGTTATTGAGGGGGCTTAGGGAGCTGAAAGGGCGTGTTTCTGGTTGTGTTGGGAAGTTCATGGAATGCGGAGAAATGTTTCCCCCAGAAAGCCTTATATAAAGAGGCTGAAGACTGATGGGAATTAATCCACACAAAGTTCGAAAAGAGAACTATCAGCAGTGCTAATCACGAGGGTGCCAAGTCCCAAGGAAATCACAGACCGCGTGATTTGTAGCAATTCACGAGGATATTAATGAAGGCGTGTCTCGGGCTTCGAAGCGTCAGGCGCGGAGGTCGAACGGCCAAGGGGCGCCTCGTAAATGAGGAAGATGGGAATTCGAGGACAAACCCCTCATTGCAGAAAAATGGAAGTGTTAAATAGAACCAAGGCATTGCATGGTCCTCGGACTCAAGCCTATGGGGAAACTAACCACTCAGCTATACCTGGGCACTAGACAGAACCAAGGTATTGCATGGTTCTTGGACTCAAACCTATGGGAAAATTAGATACTTACAAAAAAATGGAAGTGTTAGACAGAACCAAGGCATTGCATGGTCCTCGGACTCAAGCCTATGGGGAAACTAACCGCTCAGCTATACCTGGGTACTAGACAGAACCAAGGTATTGCATGGTCCTCGGACTCAAACTTATGGGGAAACTAGATACTTACAGAAAATGGAAGTGTTAGACAGAACCAATGCATTGCATGGCCCTCGGACTCAAGCCTATGGGGAAACTAACCACTCAGCTATACCTGGGTACTAGACAGAACCAAGGTATTGCATGGTCCTCGGACTCAAACCTATAGGAAAATTAGATACTTACAGAAAAACAGAAGTGTTAGACAGAACTAAGGCATTGCATGGTCCTCGGACTCAAGCCTATAGGGAAACTAACCACTCAGCTATACCTGGGTACTAGACAGAACCAAGGTATTGCATGGTCCTCGGACTCAAATCTATGGGGAAACTAGATACTTACAGAAAAATAGAAGTGTTAGACAGAACCAAGGCATTGCATGGTCCTCGGACTCAAGCCTATGAGAAAACTAATCACTCAGCTATACCTGGGTACTAGACAGAACCAAGGTATTGCATGGTCCTTAGACTCAAACCTATAGGGAAACTAGATACTTACAGAAAAATGGAAGTGTTAGACAGAACCAAGGCATTGCATGGTTCTCGGACTCAAGCCTATGGGGAAACTAACCACTCAGTTATACCTGGGTACTAGACAAAACCAAGGTATTGCATGGTCCTTGGACTCAAACCTATGGAGAAACTAGATACTTACAGAAAAATGGAAGTGTTGGACAGAACCAAGGCATTGCATGGTCCTCAGACTCAAGCCTATGGGGAAACCAACCACTCAGCTATACCTGGGTACTAGACAAAGCCAAGGTATTGCATAGTCCTCAGACTCAAACCTATGGGGAAACTAGATACTTACAGAAGAATGGAAATGTTAGACAGAACCAAGGCATTGCATGGTCCTCGGACTCAGGCCTATGGAAAAACTAACTACTTCAAATTACCCTAAGTTAGGAAAGGACCAAAATCCTACCTGACCCTTAGGACACAAGGGGACTGCCTACGCATACATTCTTTCCCCATTATCGTGGTTCCTGGCATAGTTGGCCGAGATACAACTCATGCAAATAAAAAGGAAAGAAAGGAAGTAGATAGCATGCAAAGAAATAAACAACTCAAAATAGACAGGAAGGGAAACTAAACTCCCATTACAATAACGAGTCCATAAAGGTTGCGTGGCAAGAGCCACAGTACATAGAGGAGAAGCACAACAAAATAAAATAAAATGACATGAAAGTAGGATGAGCCGAGACTCCAGGGAATCTACTCCTTTTGCTCAGGCTAGACAGGGGTAACCTCTGACTCCTCCAAGCCTTGGCCTAAGGGGACGGCCTGCGGGGATACGGCGAGAACGGCTGCTTTCTCGGTGGTGGGAATTTGAGCATCGGAAGGGACCTCCACTATCTCTTGGGGCACCTCCTCGCTCGGATGCTCCCCTAGTTCGGCAACCCCCACCTCTTCAACAATCTCCCCAACCTTAGGGCCATCAGGGGCGACCTCGCGGATAGTAGGAGGGTAGTACACGTTCTCCGCCTTCCACAGGTCGGACGAAGCTTCCACCCCAGCCTGTTTGAGGGCCTCAACCCAGACCTGGGAGCAGTATCGCCTACATAACCCCGAAACTTGAGCTTTATAAAGGGCCTCTACCGCAGCCACCCCATCAGCGTAGGCCGCGGTCTCAGCCTCCTCCTTGGCAGTCAGGGCCATCTCCCTGCCAAACTCCACCTCGTCCTTAGCTCGCCGAGCCTGGTTTCTGGCCCATTCTGCCTCCCTCTGGGCCCCCTCGGCCGTTGTTACCTTAGGCTGCAGATCTGCGATTAGATCCCTCGCGATCTGCAACTACTCCTCCACTTCGCCCAGGCGCTTTGTCTGCTCCTTGGCCTGGTTTTGGGCACCCGCAAGACCAGACTCTGCACTGTCCCGAGCCTTGGTCATCGCCTTCAAGTCCTTTCAGGCCTTGGCGTGGTCGGCCTCGGAGTTCTTCAGAGCCCGGGTAGCCTGAAAGCGCCAATCACACTCCTAGTTGAGGGCCTTCCTCTGGTCGTTCGTCGCCCCCTCCAACCTATAGATGGCTTGGACAGCCTGCCAGAATAACCAATGCTCTATCAGCCCAACAAAAAAAAAGGGAGGGAAGAAAAAAGATGAGAACTTGACCCCTCCTATTTCCCACTGCCCCACCTGGTATTCCCTCTATTGTTGGGCAGTGAAGGCTATCGTGCCACTCCCCTGACATGATGAGGAAATCCTCGTTAAGCCCCTTGCTAGACTCAGGGAGGCAGTTCACGTCATGGTGGGTCAACCTTAGCCCCATTTTCTCGTTCAAGGCGTCCACACAGCCTAGAATCCTAAAGACATTTATCCCACACTGGGTAGGGGCCAACCGAAAGTGCGTGAGATAGTCCCTCATCACCGGCCCCATGGGGATCGTCACCCCCCCTTCAAGGAAGGCGATAATGGGAATTACCACCTTGCCCTCCCGTTTGTGTATGCGCCAATCCCCATCCTCACAATATCTCAGACCCACATTGTCGGGAATTCTATGGTCGGTGATGAATTTCTCCATCGCCTCCTCAGTATCGACGTATTTCTTAAACCTACCCATCCCAGTTGACACCTAAAAGAACTAAGAAAGAACAGGCGAAGTAGAAGAAGGGGTAAAGAGAAAGAGAAAGAGAGCTCAGAGAGGGATAGAGCGACTTACTGGAAAGAGGAGGAGCTCCTCGAACAGGCTTTTTGTGCTCGGGATGTAAGTGAGACTGTGGCTGAACTTAGGAAGGACGCACGAGAATTCTTGATTACAAATAAGGAACAGGAAGAAGTGGTTCGTATGGGTATTTATACCCCAAATCGAGGAGCCATGCGGGTTTTCCCGCCTATAAATGCGAGACAAACCTCTACCGTTAGATTGGTAACGCCTCATTAGACGTGGGGAGCACAGAGCCGCCTGAATTTAATGACGGGCACGTTACGCGCTCCGAAATGTCAGCGACGTGCCTTAGGCAGATGAACGGACCCCAGTGCTGACGAGGAGTAAGGCCGAGGATGTCAAAATCCTTCTCCTCGCCCGAGGATGCGTGCAGCAAGATTTTGAGGGGCTATTGTGGGGCCAGAATATCGGGTAGCCTCGACCCACTCCAAGCCAGGCCCAAAAGGCCCACGCCGAGGATACGAGAGTGGTCCTAGGATGAAAGCGTGAAGACCGACTCCCGAGGATCATATCCGAGGAGGTCCCGTCCTTGGGCATTCGAGACCTCGGGGGAACACGAGGGCCGCCCCACTAGAGGACTCCTTGAATATCCGAGGAGGAGGGACCCCAGTGCCACGCGTCGGCGATGGGAGCACAGCAAAGGAGCAGGCCTTAGGCGAGCTGTAACCTCTGTATTGAATGCGCCCATCTAACCCCACCTGGCTGCATTAATGGGGATGTAACCCCTTGGTAAGGCAACATCGATTATGGTGAGCCACTTGAGTATGGATAAGACCTCTGATGGGACGGAGGGTTAGAGCGGAGGCCAATGGATGATCGACAGAAGGAAAGAGAAGATGGGAGAAAGAGAAGGATATAAGAGAGAGGATTCAAGGGAATGAGAAGGAGGACTTTTGGGGGGTTCGGGCATCATTCAAAAGGATGCCATAGAAGAACTTAGAGAGAAGGTTAGTTAGAGGGAGAGGGATCTCCTCGGACGAGTCCGAGGAGCTAACATTAGTTGTAAACTGGGCTCACTCCCCTTCAGTGAAAAAGAAGTGACTTGTATTCCGTTGCTAGTCTGTTAGGGCCTAAACCTTCGATCCACTCTCTAAAAATGTATTGTTGGGGAACTTTTCTAAAACGGAGTCCCTACAGTTGTAATCTACATTATTGCCATTATGCCTTTAAATATTATTGCTGCAGTTAATGCTCTCTATTCTAATCTTGGGTTGTTTTGACCCTTTTGAACTTGGACTAAACATAGCTTGGTGCAATGTACTGAGAGGAATCATGTTAAATGGTAGAACAATCAGGATGTATTAAAGGGTGGTTTAAGTGTTTGGAGAAAACCCCATAAATTAATTTTTGATTGGAAGCATAGGGTGAGCAGAATTATGCTTTTACTGTTTTGAGAGTGATGAAATGATGATACGAGGGTCTTGGAACCAAAATGAGACAGTAGGTGGTCACAATGTGATCTTTAAATGTTTCTCTTATTATTATACTTTGTTCAAGCACTTGGGGATCCTGCCCTTTTGAACCCTTTAGGCACATTTTATTGAATAATCCCATTTTGGTTTGTTTTGCATTTTAAGGTGCAAGTCCAGTTTGAAAAAGGAAATTTTGGGTAGTTGGTCTCACCATATTACTGAAAGTAGGAGTTCATTGTAAGCTGCATTATACTTTCAGTTCCATACTTAATTAATATAATTTCTTATATATATAGAAAAATATGCATTATACTTTTAGTTCCAATTGTGTTGTCACCATTCATTATAATAGTCCCTGGCCCTTTTGCTTGGAGTAAATAGCTTCAATTAGAAAGATAAGTTTAATCATAGAAATATATAAAGCGAAGTGTTAATCGAAATTCTATGGGATGTTCAAATGCTTTTAGCCTTCATGATGGTTTAATTTTGACCCAGACAAAGGTTGAGTGATAATTTGATAGTGTTTTTGCCATTGACATGATCATTTATTTGTAATTTGTTTTGTTGAGGATCAGAACTTTCAATCCATCAACATCTGTTACACAAGCATTAGAAAAGGAAGGGAGAGGAGCATTATTAGAAAATTCTTACACTCATGAGTGGCACAATCAAAGCTGTCATGAACCAGTTCAAGTAACTCTCAACTAAAAGAAAAAAAAGGAAAAGAAAAATAAAAAATTGTGGTGCATTGAAAATATTTTGTTTTTTGGTATTTTGGTAATTTTTTGGGTTGCGGGGGTATTTTGGTTATTTTATGGGGTTCGGGGGTATTTTGGTAATTTTTTGTAGTTCAGGGGTATTTTGGTCATTTTTTGAGTTTGGGAGGTATTTTGGTAATTTTTTGGGGTTCGGGGGTATTTTGGTAATTTTTTGGATTTTGGGGGTATTTTGGTAATTTTTAAGTTTTGGGGTATTTTGGTCATTTTTGAATATTTTAGAGTACTTTGGTCATTTTCACTTTAGTGGCATTTTGGTAATTTTGGTAATTGGGTAATTGGGTGGGTTGGGGTTTACCCATAATAATTGGGTTGGATTGGATTTGGGTTAAAAGCAATTAGTTAAATGGGTTTTAAATAAGTAAATGGGTTTTATATGCCCAACCCAATTATGCTCACCCCAAACCCGCCCATTTGCCACCCCTACTTTTGAGGTATAAAAGCTTGGCTTTCTCTCCTTTTTATTTGTTAAGACTAGGCGTGTTAATATTGAGTTATGGCTGGACGTTTGGGCCTTCAAGTTTTTTTTTTTAAAGCCTTTTTTTTTTTTTTTTTTTGGTTATAGGTGTAATAGGATTTGTTTTGTGTTTTTTGTGGGTGGGTCTTATTAATAAGCTTGTGTGGCCATCTTGGCATCTTCTTGGCTGAGCTTGTACTTTTGTTATAGCTGTGCTTAATTTTTTTTTTTTTTTTTAATTTTAATCTTGTGTTTATATATATATATATATATATATATATATATATATATGTATATTAGATATTGGTAATATAATGAACAAGTCTTTATTTAAGTAGATTGAGATTACTAAAAACTTGTTATTGTTCAGTGAAACTACAATAATATTTTTTATATAAATCAGGTTCTATTTCTCATTTGCTCTACACTTGAAAGTTATTTTTTATTTTAGTCTTTATAAATATATTTTTTGATTAGAAATGTCTACTAGAAAATATGTATCAGGATATGAAAAACTTAAAAAAAAGAAGAAAAATTAATTGAGTCTCAAAAAGGATCAATGGATAATTCATAGAACCTGTGTTTCATGTTAAACGTATATTTCATAGAAATAAACAACACGTTCTGCTAAAGAATCTTTTAGAATTGATTATTTCTTATATATAGTAGATAAAGCAATTAGTTCAATTGTGAATATATTTGAACAATTTCAAATATATAAAGATATTTTTGGTTTTCTATTTAACTTCACAAAATTGAAATCACTAGATGATGATAGTTTACAAAAATATTGTCTTAAACTTAAATCTTTTCTCAAACATGATGTTTATTATGATATTGATAGTTTAGATTTATTTTCAGAGTTAAACGTTTTAAAAGAAATTTTACAAATAAAAGATTATACTCCAATTGACATACTAAATTTTATAAAAAGATTAGATTCATTTCCAAATACATGCATTGCTTATAGGATTTTACTAATAATACCTGTTATAGTAGCTTCTACAGAAAAAAAGTTTTTCAAAATTAAAATTAATAAAATCATATTTAAAATTGACAATGCCCCAAGAAAGATTAAGTGGATTAACTATATAGCCTATATTATCGATTGAAATGAGATGTTAGAAGAACTTGAATACACAAATTTAATTAGTCAATTTACATCTCAAAAAACAAGAAAAATAAATTTTAAATGAAATATATTATAACATAAAAAAAGGTACATTTTAGTTCTCGCCTTAGGTCCTAAAATGTTTAGGGCCGGCACTAGTGACAATCCACTGGTCAACTCGAAGTCAATGCTGGATTTTACCAGGGATGGTAAGCTTCTGTTAAGAGCAGAGAAAGGACCGGCACAAGTCATTGCTAGTGCAAAAGTCCCAGTTTCCTATGCTGCCATGCTTGATAATGGCAATTTTGTGCTTTATGACAAGGATTATAAGATCAAATGGCAAAGTTTTGACTATCCTACCGACACCATTTTAGGAGGTCAGACTGTGTATGCTGGAGGTCAACTGCACTCCGGTTTTGATCAGAGTGACCAATCAATCGGACGATTTCTTCTAGTGATGCAGTCTGATGGAAACCTTGTTTCATACCCAGCAAATAGTGAAAAGTCTGGGTCCTTGGATAAATGCCTATTGGGCTACTGGCACTTCTGGGGGTTATTACAACCCGAATGGTTTCCATCTTGACCTTTATCTTAATTTTACTGGCCGTTTAATCCTCATCAATGAGTCCAACTCTATACCATTTATTCAAAAACAATAGCAATACCATTTATCGTGCAACTCTTGATGTTGATGGAATTTTCCGAATGTATTCTCACACCTACAATGAGAGTGGAAAAACTACAGAGTATCTCGTTTGTGGTCAGCATTAGACAGCCCATGTGAGGTAAAGGGTTTCTGTGGCTTCAACAGCTTTTGTACACTAAATAACAACCAGAGTGACTGTAGTTACCTTCCTGGGCATGATTTTGTAGACCCCAAATCAAAGGACTCTTGGCTGACAGAAACTTTTCAGAAGCAGGGTGTAGAGTGATAGAAGAATTGAGGAATTGCCTCCCAACGGCTAGTTTTTACTCAACGGTTACATTCTGTCTCAACACCTAAACGATACAGTTTCTCATTAATTTAAACGGTGACGTTTTAGACAGGAACTCAGCTGTTGGTTATTGATCACTACACGATGTCGTTTTACTCTCTCTGGCCTGGGATTCTTCTTCGAGCTTCAAGAGCTTCTGTCACAGAGACTAGCAGCTGAGATATTTTATCTAGAGCTAGATATTTTTCAGTGATTCGCATGTTGATCACACGTGTAATTAGAGTCTAACAACTCCCAATCTTTACGGGATTATTGTTAGGTGGTTAGATTAAGCTATCTCAGACTCTGTATATATAGAGTGATGTACACAATGATTTAGTCAGTTAGTGTTGCTCATCATTTGTCTTTCATTTCCTCACAGTTCTCTCTCTCTTCCGCCATTGTCAAATCTCTGATTTTCTAAGCAATCTTTCTTTGAGGTGGGAAAGAAAGTGCAGCTCTTTATTAAATCCGTGCTGTGGAGAATATGTTGTGGGGAGGCACTCCGCATTTTGCTGCACAAATGTCAATGGAAGAATGCAACAGCTCATGTTTGGAAGACTGCAATTGTGGGGCGGCACTCTTCAGGAGTAATTATTGCCAGAAACAAAAGTTTCCACTGAGATCTCTTAGCAGAGACAGACTACCTTCCTACACGGCATTCTTGAAGATGGGTCTTTTTCCAAAGAAGCCACTGCCACCAGTTGTTTCTAACACTATCTTGGTCACAAGTAAAATTGCAATTGTAAAAATTGTTCTTGTAACTTCAGGTTTTACTATACTGTCATGTGTAGTTCTTGCAACCTTTGGCCATTTCATTCACAAAATTCGAGTTTTAAGTTTTAACTTACAAAATGCTGTTAAAGAATGGAAATTTGGGCCTGCCTGCAGAGGAAACCTTAAGATTATTCACGTATACTGAGCTCAAAAGAGCAACAAATGGTTTTAAGGAAGAGTTGGGTAAAGGTTCTTTTGGAGCAGTTTACAAAGGTGCTCTAAACAAAGGTAAATAGCGTGTTGCAGTTAAGAGACTTGAGAAATTAGTCGAAGAAGGTGAAAGAGAGTTTCACAGGAACTTGGTTCGTTTGTTGGGTTTCTGTGCTGAGGACACTAAAAGGCTTCTGGTTTATGAATATATGAGCAATGGTTCCCTTGCTGATCTTCTGTTTAGGGCCATATGGCATCCAGATTGGAATGAGAGATTGAGAATTGCATTGGATGTTGCAAGAGGAATTCTCTATCTACATGAAGAGTGTGAGGCCCCTATCATTCATTGTGATATGAAACCTCAAAACATTTTGATGGATGATTCTTGGACTGCTGAAATCTGTGACTTTGGGCTGGCGAAGTTCTTTACGCCAGATCAAACAAAGACTTTCACAGGGGCTAGAGGCACAAGATGGTATGTGGCACCAGAATGGCATAAGAACATCCTCATATCGGTGAAGGCAGATGTTTACAGTTATGGGATAGTGCTCTTGGAAATTGTATGTTGCAGAAGGAACATAGATTTACAACAGAGGAGATTGTCCTTTCTTCTTGGGCCTATAAGTGCTTTGTTGCTGGAGAGTTAGATAAGCTTGTCATTGGTGAAGAAGTAGATAAGATGAGCTTGGAGAAAATGGTTAAGGTGGGACTTTGGTGCATTCAAGATGAATTACCCCTTCGTCCCTCTATGAAGAGTGTTGTCTTGATGTTAGAAGGTATTACTGAAGTACTGGTTCCCCCATGTCCAAGAACTCCTTCCATTTAAACAATTTCCCGTATGGTAGAAATTATCGTTTCTCATTTGTACAAATATGTGATGACACACGATGCATGTGCATGTTGTAGTTTCATTTCAAAAGAAATTTAGCAAGTTTGAATGTATAACTTATGTGTAGTACTCAATTAATGTTTAGAGAATTGCTTGTGACAAGATGTGAAAATTGAGCATCATGGATGCTTGTATTTGGCAAGTTAGAAGATAAATGATTTAACGGTCTCCCTTTTTAGCATATATTGCTCTACAACTCGAGGCAGGCAGCCACAATATCAGAAGAGGGTCTTGATCTTGCCAAGGACATGCTCATAGAGAAGGTTGTCTCCTCTATTATTCCCCTTCGACTGCCTGATATTCAGAAGTTTGTGAAAATCCCACTTGTTGGCAAAATCCATATCCTTCTTTCAAATATTACAATTTATCATGTAGATAGTACTTCTTCATATGTTAATACTGGAAAGAGGTATTGTCATTTTTGCTTCATGTGCCACTGCAACTTTGAGTATGAGGTGGAAGTATTCTTACACCACTTGGTTCCAATTGCAACTACAGATGATGTATATAGTCGGCTTTTTATTCAACTTCAACTCTAATGGCAGTAAATGATAGATAAATTGCTTATTTGTGGTAGATGTGGTATTTCTTCTATAGGTTTGCGTTTGTCCTAGTTTTTGCAGTCTGTTTTTAGCTAAGCTTGAAATAAGGGCTTTTTACCTCAAAAAAATGTGGGCTGTGTGGGGTAGTTGAAAAGTGCTTATAGCAACCACGTTTCAAGTTCCAGTCAAATTATTGGTGTATTTCACCTGAAACCAATCGAATTATATAGGATCTCTACAAGTAATCAAAATTCTCTAGTAAGTCTTACGGGGATCCATAGCATATCCAAAATTTTTAGGGACTAAGGCTTGGTTTTTGTGTGCAAGTTAGTTACCAAAAATATATATGATGAAAGGGTCCGAGATCAGTAATCTGGAAATAATCTTAATATGCTGTCACGTCTGTTATTGGAAGTCTTACTGACACAAAATAAATAACTTGATTTAGAACAAATTAAAGTTATGTCATATAACAAAAGTTAATCTCACACAAGCGTCTGTAAGAATCAATGAAAACGTAACGGTGAATTATTAAAACAAATCTGTTTAGAGGTTGACATGATATGACACTTGCAAAAATACACTGTTCTTAGCAAAAAGATTTCAGGGACTTTTAATTTGAACTTCACTAACTCATTATGCAGTGCTTTTTTTGTGAAGGTTGAAGTTACGGAAGCGGGGGTGATTGCAACTCCGAAGAACCAAGAAGGAAATCTAAATAAAGTTGGATGGTGGAGCTTAATGGATTTACCAGGGGAATGCAGTCCTATATAATCAAGTTCTACTGATATACAGTCAGTTCCCTGAATGTTCTAGTCGAGGTTATATTTTTTCTTTGCAGTGGAGCATCAACTGAGATTCAATTCAGATTTGCTTCTCTTCTTTGGTCAAAATTATATTATATTTTTTTAATTATTTGTTATATTTTCCATCAGATCATTTTTGGTTATGTAGGAAGTTTGATAGCTACATAGATGTTATAGAAATGTAAGTGGTTTAATGTGTGAAGTTGGATTGCCTCAGTGGGAGGTACCAGTATTTTACGTCCTAGGAATATATTGTTAGAAATTTCCCCTTCATTTCTCTTCTTCAGATTCAAGGCTTACCTTAATTTCAATCCAAGATTATATCACAGCAGACGACATTTTTTTTCAGAATGGGGTCTAACAGGAGAGCTGAAAATACAAGATTGTGGAAGCATGTGGTACTAAATTATCAACTTATCAGAATTCATGTGATTTCCTGGCCTACTCCATCTATAAATGTAAAATTTATACCAACTCTATTGGTTAAAAATATTTTCCCTAAATTAGTTTCATGGAGTCTAGAAAGAGCTTACCTTTTCAAGCCCCACCCCCCCCCCCCCCCCCCCCCTAGCCCACCGAAAAATAAACATGTCATAGAAGTAGAGATCCCTTCCCACTTCAATGGTACTAACTTCAAAACTGATCAGTTAATTGATAATGAACATCATATTTTATTTGTTGATGACATAATAATCTCTATTATTTTTTGTCTGAATCTACATTCCATGGTCTAATGCATCTTACTAATTGAAAACCTTAACTACTTATGCACTAAATTTTTTTACTTTTACTCCAAGGAAGTGGATGATTTTAAAGGGAAAATAGCATCTGCAGTTGAAGATGCTATTTCTAAAAAAAACAGAGAAAGGATAACAAAGCTTGACTCCTTATTGCAATCACTTCCAAAACAAGTTCCAGTATACAGCATTGCTGTTTTAAATGTTACTTTTGTGGAAAACCCTGTGTTGTGTAATTCTTCCATTGAATTTGAGATTAATGGTATGGTCACAGGCACAGCAAAGGATGCATTTGTAGTTTCAAACTATAACCATAAAGGATGGAGGGGTTCCACTTTCTGCAGAAGTCCAGCTAAGATGATTCAGATCTCATTACAAGAAACTGTATTTAATTCTGCATCATAGGTTACTTTGATGGAAGTTCTTTCACTGTAATGCAATTGAAATCAGTCCATTTTGAACACTGCTGGATGGAGATACATTGTTCTTCAACTGTACAAGCAGTACTGTGTTATTTGTTGGTTCAGGAGAAGAGTACTACAGGCATTGCAGAAATCTTGAGGAATAATTCAATAACTGGTAGTGTCAGATTGAAAGACTTTTCTGCATACTTGAAGTGGAGTGAGTTTGGCGACCTGCACATATATCTTCTTTAGGTTAGTGTCATCTTGGTCTCTGTCAGTTCAGCACAACTTATTGTTGGGAAATTTAAGACAAGTAGAAAGCCCAAAAGTGACCAAATTTTTCAATGACTAGCAGAACTCGATACCTGCCAAAAGAAGTGACCAGCCCAAGGCCCCAAAGAATATAATTTTACACACAAGTGCCACAAAAACTGGTCTTAATATGGCCCAAGTATTAGCTTCGTAAGGAGAAAACAAATAATAAACCAATTAATAAGTCAAAGCACAAGATGCATTCAGTAGTCAGTCAAAGTTACAAGAATCTAGCAGCAAGCAACTAAAAATGTTTTGGACAACCAATACAACTCCCCTTCTAACAGAAATTTATCAAAAGATATGAATTCAATGGTAATAAAGAACTCATATCCATCAACGTCAGATATTAATAACATGTTTCCTTCATTGGCCTTGTAAGATTGAATTTTATTAACAATCTTGTTGGCTTTATTCCGTACCAATTTGCTTGTAATTTAATACTTATTAACCCTGTATCTAGGTGGAAAACTTGTAAGGGTAGTGAGTGAGAGAGTGTGAAGAAATGCTCAAGATTGTGCAAAAAAACAGAGACTCGCGACTGGAACTCGTGGGTGACTCACAGCTTGCAAGTCGCTAGAAGTTGCACACGTGCCAAGCATGTCAGAAGCTGAAGAGTCGCGCCAGCTGCTGCACTACAGGACAAAAGTCTTAGACTGGCCAGACTGTTAGCTCGCAGCTTGAACTCATGACTCAATCCAATCGCGAGGTCAAGTCGCCAGAATGCCTTGTTTGGGAAAAACTGACGTTTCACATTCCATTTTCATCCTATTATAAATACCCCTCATTCCCACGAAAGGTAGAGAGCTTTCAGAGAGAATTTTGAGAGAGAAATCCTAGAGAAAAACAAGATTGCCTCATCTCCAATCTTCATCTAAGAGACTCTTCAAATTCCTCTACTCTCTTCCTCTCCATTGATACATCCTTGAGAGGTTATTGACTAAATCCTTTTCTCACCACACCCACGTCTGTGAGAAAGTCTTTTGGTGCTAAGGGAAGCAGTTTGGAAGAAACCAATGGTTATTGGTTGATGCTATGGGCTATAGCGGAATCCGGTAAGCTAAAAAAGAAAAAGGTTCGGCGCAACCTCGTTGGAGCAGGAAGTTTTGAGGGTTTAGGTACCTGGGTAGATTAGGCTTGGAGGGTCTATTGCTGTTCATGTATCCCAACTACATTTTTTAGTGGATTATTGACCGCTTGGAGGGCGGTAGAGAAGTTTTACGCCGAGGGTTTCGGTTTCCTCTTCGATAACACATCACATGTTGTCCTTGTATTTGCATCTCTCTTCCCTTTATCTTTACTATTTAATTACTGCTGTGATTGTAATTATTTATGGTTTAGATTGTTTATCAATTATGTTATAAGCTTGTTATCATTTTCCGCACATACATTGTTTGGTATAAAGCTTGAATTGGTAATTTTGTAATTGGGGGTTTAAACGTTCATAGTGTTTTCAACGCTATTTGAATATTCGGCCTCCCGAGTCCAGATATTGCCACTTTTCTTCATTCCGAAATCAATTTTTATCATCTCGTTTTGGAGAAAGTATACCATATTTCGATAATACCAACTTAGCATCTGTTTTGCTATTTTCTACCAAATAAATGAGTGACACCTGTTTCAAAAAACTATATCAGACTACTCCAATAAATGATAATGACACTGACAAAAATATCGGGCAAATAAATTAATCATTTATTGGAGTAGTCTGATGTGGTTTTTTGAAATAGGTGTCACTCATTTTTTAGATAGAAAAATAAATGATAATGACACTGACAAAACTATCGAGAAGATAAATTAATCATTTATTAGAGTAGTCTGATGTGGTTTTTTAAAATATGTGTCATTCATTTATTGGGTAGAAAATACTAAAACAGATGCTGAGTTGGTATTACCGAAATATGATATACTTTCTCCTCGTTTTGACTTTCAAATAGTCATCAAAATTGAATTTTTTGCCATTGACAAGTGACAATTGTTGTCAATACTCACCCAACATTCAATACCTTTTGTTGCTTTCAAAAGATTCAACCTTGCATTCTTAAATGAAGAGTCTGTTTAGGTATCACTTATTTTGTTAAAAATTAAAATTTTATTACTAAAAACATTGTAGTAAAATAATTTTTAAAACGCAAAACACTATAGCAAACTTATTGTTATGTTTTTTACAAGTTGGCTGATCCATAAACAATGTCATGGGACCTAGGATTTAAAACGTAAAATGCAAAAATGCATTAGACAAACGCACGCTTAGTGGAAATTTTATTTACACGGATTTAATGATCTTGGTTCATTGATGAGGACACAAAGTGGTGGAAATCCGATTTGGTGAGGTCTATCTTCCTGCCTTTTGAAGCCGATTCAATTCTCAAGATTCCTATCAGCTATAACCTCCCTGATGATCAGCTCATTTGGCTGGGCAACAAAAGGGGTTCTTTCTCTGTGAAAAGTGCTTATTATATTGCAATGAGAATTGTTGAGGCTGACTGCATGGGTGAAAGTACCACTGTGCATTCCTAACCCCCTTTCTGGAAAAAAATTTGGCACCTTAACGTTCCTCCAAAAGTCCGGATCTTTGCTTGGCGTGTATGTAATAATGGTCTTCCAACTATGCTTGCTCTTCGGTGTAGAGGCCTAAACTCATCTGGGTTCTGTCCGCTTTGCAACAAGGAAATAGAATCCATCCAACATGCTCTCTTCCTTTGTCCTCACGCTAAATGTACTTGGGCTGCCTGGCTAGACTGCCCTTTGAACTTGACCTCCATCAATGATGACATTATGAACATTGCTGCCAAGTTTATTGATTTGGGAAAGCTTCATGACTTAGACTTATTTTTTATGGTGGCTTGGTCTATCTGGGGAAATAGGAATCAGGCCTTTCACAATGATGCAGCTATCCCCTCATCTCAGGTCTGGGAGCCCGCGAAAAGGGCCTTGTTTGACTTTAACGCTGCTCGGCAAGATCATCTTCCTCCCCTCTCCCATGCGAGCCTTCTTTGGGCTTCACCGCCACCTGGGTTCCATAAGATTAATGTTGATGGAGCGACGGATGAGGGGGGTGGTTGCTCCGGCATTGGTGTTATCATTAGGGACTCCTCTGGGACTGTGATTGGGGCCCTTAGCAAAGTCCTCCCCGTGAGCCTCAATTCTGAAGTTACTGAAGCTTTCGCGCTCCTCAATGGGGTGCTTTTTGCGCTGGAGATGTAGATAAGTCAAGCCATTTTTGAATCTGATGCGTTGCCCATTATCCTTGCCTTATCCTCTCATGAGTCTGGGGGCGAGCTTGGCCACATCCTTGAGGACATCATGTCGGCTTCATGCTCATTTAGTCACTGCACCTTCCACCACCTGAAACGCGACGGCAACAAAGTTGCTCACTCATTGGCTAGAGAAGCAAAACTTTCTGGCCAAACTAAAGGTTGGAAAGGAACCCCTCCCCAATGCATTCTGCAAATTCTTTGTGATGATGTGTCGGGCTCTGCTCGCTGATGTATGGCTGTGCTTAGTTTTATTTGTTTCTGCTTCTGCAGTTGCTTGTATGTTTGTTTCAGCTCTTGCTGGTTTAATGAAGTTTATATCCTCTTTCAAAAAAAAAAAAAAAAGAAGGCCTGTCTTGTTTTGCAACATCATGGATTGACAAACTAATTAATAAGTCAACACAAAGAAAAAAAAAAAAAAAAAGAAATAAAAAGAGTCACAAAAAGACATTTATTAGCAAATTTTCATTCCAAATCTCATGCCTTATTCTCAGAAATTACAATCCATAAGATCTCCATTAGTCTCCTAAATCGAAAAGATCGACATTAGTCTCTTGAATACATATGAGCGACCTTTGTCTCCTAAATTCAAAGGATCAACATTGGTCTCCTAATCTTTGGGATCAACATCTGTCCCCTAAACCTATGGGGTCTCCCTTGGAAATATTTGATGCTAGGCATGGCATCCTCCCTCACCCATAAATTTGTGCTTGAGAGGCTATATATATTGGCAAGTTAAAAATCAACACGAGTTAATTTCTAACAGGAATTAGGGAGAAAATGGGCAAATGCCCTTTTCGCGCAAATTATGTGGCGTTTTGCCCCCTTTCTCAAACTAATTAGGGAAATATCTCTCTTTTGAAACTCAATTTGAAATAAATCGAGTTAGGACCTATAGCGGCGTTTTTAAGGAGCCTATAGTGACGTTTTAAGGACTTATAGTGGCGTTTTGTAACTCGACCTCCATGAAGTCGAGTTATAGGTAAAAAAAAATAAAAATAATTGCCTATAACTTGACTTCATGGCGGTCGAGTTACAAAACGCTACTATAGGTTCTTAAAACATCACTATAGGCTCCTTAAAATGCCGTTATAGGGTTCCAATTTTTTTTTTTTTTTAAAAACTTGATTTATCTCAAATCGAGTTACAAAAGAGGGACATTTTCCTAATTAGTTTGGGAAATGGGGCAAAACGCTACAATTTTTGCTCAAAAAGGAATTTGCCAATTTTTTTCCCAAGAATTAGGAATAAGATTTTTGTTATCTCACTCTAGCTAGGATCGAGCGAGAATCTAATGAAATTTCAGTCTAATTATAATGACCAGTCAAGTGAATCTAGCTTTCACTTGACAAAACCTTTAGTTCATCAATTTCTTTGAGTTACATTAGTTGCGGCCCTCTTTGACACGTTATTTGTTACATCAAATTTGTCAATTCTAAAACCTAACATAATGAACCTAAAAATTCAAGCCATAATAGGCTAATAGTGCACACAAAGGTATACGGTTTTCTTCTTAAGTAAAACATCGACCACTTTCTAATTTTTTTTTTTTTTTTTTAAAGTCTATATAAAATATATTTGATATATTCTTCAATTATTGTATTATTTTATAAAACTAAAGTCATGACTCATGCGATGTTCTTCCATTTGAAGCCTTAGGCAATTGTCTAAATAGCGAAAAGAAAGAGTCAATCCCACTATGTACCAAAATTGGACAAGATGCATAATTATGTATTTAAAGTTATCAAACCATATTATGTATTTATTTTTATTCTTTTTAATTAAAAAATATTTTTACTTATTAATTTAAAAACTAAATATAGGATTATAATTTAATTAAAGTCTAATTGAATTCCTAATGATAATTAAAACTCTTCAATAAATTAAAATAATTATTATTTAATTATTAAAATCTTTATAAGTTTTTTTTTTTTTTGGGAAAAATTAAAAAGTTTTGTAGGGACTGGATTTGGGACACTTTTTCAGATTGAGAGAGTGGACCCAAGTCCAACTTGCCCTTCAATGAATTTATAGAGTGTGGGCTCAAGAACTAGGCCCTAGTAAGGGGTACAACTGCCCTGCATGATTACATGTGAATTTATCAACTTGAAGATGGATTGGGATGCACAATGATGCTCCTCGGACTGGTCTTCCTAAGTTTGATGTTCTTATTATTTCTCTTAAGATTCATTACAAAGGTTCCAGAGGGCATGGGTCATTACAGAACTCCTTAATACCGATCCTCCGTCCCATCAGAGGCCTCATCCGTACTCGAGTGGCTCACAATAATCAATGTTACCCTGTCAAGGGGTTACATCTCCATTAATGCGGCCAAAGGGATTAGATGAGCGCATTCAATGCAGTGGTGACAGCTCTCCTAAGGCTTGCTCCTTCGCCGTGCTCCCGGCGCCGACGCGTGGCACTAGACCCTCTCTTCCTCGGATATTCAAGAAGTTCCCTCTTTGGTGGGGCGGTGCTCGTGTTCTTCCGAGGTCTCGGATGTCCGAGGACGGGGCCATCCTCGGATATGCTTCTCAAGGGTCGGTCCTCACACTTCCATCCTCGGACCCCTCATGCATCCTCGACGCGGGCCCTTGGGCCTGGCTAGGAATGGGCCAAGGCTACCTGATATTCTGGCCCCACAATAGCCCCTCAAAATCCTGCTACACGCATCCTCGGGCAAGGAGAAGGATTTTGACATCCTCGGGCTCGCTCCGTGCCCAGTCGAGCCTTACCCCCCGTCAGCATTGGGGTCTATTCATCTGCCCAAGGCATATTGCTGACGTTTCGGAGCGCGTAACGTGCCCATCATTAAATTTAGGCAGCTCTGTGCTCCCCACGTCTAACGAGGTGTTACCAATCCAACGGTGGAGGTTTGTCTCGCATTTATGGGCGGGAAAACCCGCATGGCTCTTGATTTGGGGTATAAATACCCATATGAACCGCTTCTTCCTGTTCCTTATTTGCCATCTAGAATTCTTGCGCGTCCTTCCTGAGTTCAGCCACACTCTCACTTACATCTCCAGCACAAAAAGCCTGTCCGAGGAGCTCCTCCTCTTTCCAGTAAGTCGCTCTATCCCTTTCTGAGCTCTCTTTTCCTTTTATTTGCATGATTTTAGCTTGAATTATATGTTGGCCAATTGCGTCAATAACAATGATAAAGGGAAAGAATGTATGCGTGGGCAGTCCTTTTATGTCCCAAGGGTTAGTTAGGGTTTTGATCATTTCCTAACTTAGGATACTTTGAAGTAGTTAGTTTCCCCATAGGCTTGAGTCCGAGGACCATGCAATGCCTTGGTTCTGTCTAACACTTCTATTTTTCTGTAAGTATCTAGTTTCTCCATAGGTTTGAGTCCGAGGACCATGTAATACCTTGGTTCTGTCTAGTACCCAAGGATAGTCGAGTGGTTAGTTTCCCCATAGGCTTGAGTCCGAGGACCATGCAATGCCTTGGTTCTGTCTAACACTTCCATTCTTCTGTAAGTATCTAGTTTCCCCATAGGTTTGAGTCCGAGGACCATGTAATACCTTGGTTCTGTCTAGCACCCAGGTATAGTCGAGTGGTTAGTTTCCCCATAGGCTTGAGTCCGAGGACCATGCAATGCCTTGGTTCTGTCTAACATTTCCATTCTTCTGTAAGTATCTAGTTTCCTCACAGGTTTGAGTCTGAGGACCATGCAATACCTTGGTTCTGTCTAGTACCCAGGTATAGTCGAGTGGTTAGTTTCCCCATAGGCTTGAGTCCGAGGACCATGCAATGCCTTGGTTCTGTCTAACACTTCCATTCTTCTGTAAGTATCTAGTTTCCCCATAGGTTTGAGTTCGAGGACCATGCAATACCTGGGTTCTGTCTAGTACCCAAGTATAGTCGAGTGGTTAGTTTCCCCATAAGCTTGAGTCCGAGGACCATGCAATGCCTTGGTTCTGTCTAACACTTACATTCCTCTGTAAGTATCTAGTTTCTCCATAGGTTTGAGTTTGAGTACCATGCAATACCTTGGTTCTGTCTAGAATCCAGGTATAACCGAGTGGTTAGTTTCCCCATAGGCTTGAGTCAGAGGACCATGCAATGCCTTGGTTCTGTCTAACACTTCCATTCTTCTGTAAGTATCTAGTTTCCCCATAGGTTTGAGTTTGAGGACCATGCAATACCTTGGTTCTGTTTAGTACCCAAGTATAACCGAGTGGTTAGTTTCCCCATAGGCTTGAGTCTGAGAACCATGCAATGCCTTGGTTCTGTCTAACACTTTCATTCTTCTGTAAGTATCTAGTTTCCCCATAGGTTTGAATCTAAGGACCATGCAATACCTTGGTTCTATCTAGTACCCAGGTATAACCGAGTGGTTAGTTTCCCCATAGGCTTGAGTCCGAGGACCATGCAATGCCTTGGTTCTGTCTAACACTTCCATTCTTCTATAAGTATCTAGTTTCCCCATAGGTTTGAGTCCGAGGACTATGTAATACCTTGGTTCTGTCTAGCACCCAGGTATAGTCGAGTGGTTAGTTTCCCCATAGGCTTGAGTCCGAGGACCATGCAATGCCTTGGTTCTGTCTAACACTTCCATTCTTCTGTAAGTATCTAGTTTCCCCATAGGTTTGAGTCCGAGGACCATGCAATTCCTTGATTCTGTCTAGTACCCAGGTATAGTCGAGTGGTTAGTTTCCCCATAGGCTTGAGTTCGAGGACCATGCAATGCCTTAGTTCTGTATAACACTTCCATTCTTCTGTAAGTATCTAGTTTCCCCATAGGTTTGAGTCCGAGGACCATGCAATACCTGGGTTCTGTCTAGTACCCAGGTATAGCCGAGTGGTTAGTTTCCCCATAGGCTTGAGTCCGAGGACCATGCAATGCCTTGGTTCTGTCTAACACTTCCATTCCTCTGTAAGTATCTAGTTTCCCCATAGGTTTGAGTTTGAGGACCATGCAATACCTTGGTTCTGTCTAGTACCCAAGTATAACCGAGTGGTTAGTTTCCCCATAGGCTTGAGTCCGAGGACCATGCAATGCCTTGGTTCTGTCTAACACTTCCATTCTTCTGTAAGTATCTAGTTTCCCCTTAGGTTTGAGTCCGAAGACCATGCAATACCTTGGTTCTGTTTAGTACCCAGGTATAACCGAGTGGTTAGTTTCCCCATAGGCTTGAGTCCGAGGACTATGCGATGCCTTGTTCTGTCTAACACTTCCATTCTTCTGTAAGTATCTAGTTTCCCTATAGGTTTGAGTCCGAGGACCATGCAATACCTTGGTTCTGTCTAGTACCCAGGTATAACCGAGTGGTTAGTTTCCCCATAGGCTTGAGTCCGAGGACCATGCAATGCCTTGGTTTTGTCTAACACTTCCATTCTTCTGTAAGTATCTAGTTTCCCCATAGGTTTGAGTCCGAGGACCATGCAATACCTTGGTTCTGTCTAGTACCCAGGTATAACCGAGTGGTTAATTTCTCCATAGGCTTGAGTCCGAGGACCATGCAATGCCTTAGTTCTGTCTAACACTTCCATTCTTCTATAAGTATCTAGTTTCCCCATAGGTTTGAGTCCGAGGACCATACAATATCTTGGTTCTGTCTAGCACCCAGGTATAGTCGAGTGGTTAGTTTCCCCATAGGCTTGAGTCCGAGGACCATGCAATGCCTTGGTTCTGTCTAACACTTCCATTCCTCTGTAAGTATCTAGTTTCCCTATAAGTTTGAGTCCGAGGACCATGCAATACCTTGGTTCTGTCTAGTACCCAGGTATAGTCGAGTGGTTAGTTTCCCCATAGGATTGAGTCTGAGGACCATGCAATGCCTTGGTTTTGTCTAACACTTCCATTCTTCTGTAAGTATCTAGTTTCCCCATAGGTTTGAGTCCGAGGACCATGCAATACCTTGGTTCTGTCTAGTACCCAGGTATAGTCGAGTGGTAGTTTCCCTATAGGCTGGAGTCCGAGGACCATGCAATGCCTTGGTTCTGTCTAACACTTCCATTCCTCTATATGAAGGGGTTTGTCCTCGGACCGCTTTACTAGAGACGGTTACTCCTCGAGTCGGACTATTAACTCTACAGTGCTTTGGGCAGGGGTGGTTCGGACTTTGATCTTACATGGGGCATTGACGTCGCCTTCAATTCAAGTTCCTATCTTCTTCATTTACGAGGCGCCCTTTGGCCGTTCGCGCTCCGCGCTTGAAGCTTCGATGCGCGAGTCATGCCTTCATTAATACCCTCGTGAATTGATACAAATCTAGCGATCTACGGTCTCCTTGGGGTTTGGTATCCTCGTGATTAGTACCACTGATAATCCTCTTTTCGAACTTTGTGTGGATTAATTCCCACCAGTTTTCATCCTCTATATAAGGCTTTCTGGGGGAAACATTTCTCCCTACTCCATGAACTTCCCCACACAACTAGAAACACGTCCCTTCAGCTCCCCAAAGCCCCTTCAATAACCCCGCCAGGATTGTGACCAGAGTTGGAAGATATGGGGCGGCTTTGGGCGGGTGTGAGGACACATGGGCCAAGAACCGTTGTGACTGTAGCCCCCACTAGGCTTCCGGCGCGGCAGAGTCTAGGCGTAACCCTGATTGTGCCCTGCGTAGTGGCCAGGAGGGATATCCTTGAAGTACCTAACGTTCCTCCCCGGGGCGCACCCCCGCCAGAGGAGTCACGCAAGATCACGTCATGGCTAGTGCCCGAGTGTCGCCGTCTCCAACGGCCAACGCCCGTGAGGATTGGAGAGAATCAAGGGAACATCATGAGGGAGGGTGTCCCGGTTCCCCTGCGTCGGCTCCTCTCTTTGTTCCAGCTCCGCCGCACCGGACATGGAGTTATTGGTGGCCTTGGAGCATACTAGCCTCAACCCCATTCCCTCTAGCTAGTTTTAGAACAGGTCCACCTAGGCCTTTGTTTGTAGAATTAGCTTGTAAAATTAGTTTTAAAACACGCCTGCCTTGAGCCTTTGTTTGTATCTTGTACTTTTCTGTTTAATAAAATAATATGAAGTTCCTTTTCTTTTCTGCTAAATCTTCTATTTTGGACCTTCTACTTTTCTGCAATGTTTGTTTGCTGTTTTTTTTTGTTTGATGTGTCGCCACCAACCTTCTGTAAAATGACTACTTAGGAACGATCGCCCGTTGCACCTGCCAGTGCACTAATCCTTCCTATAGACGGCGCCAATTGTAGGGACCGGATTTGGGACATTTCTTCAGATTGAGAGAGTGGACCCAAGCCCAGCTTGCCCTTCAATAAATTTATAAAGTGTGGGCTCAAGAACTAGGCCCTAGTAAGGGGTACAACTGCCTTGCATGGTTACATGTGAATTTATCAACTTGAACATGGATTGAGATGCACAATGATGCTCCTCGGATTGGTCTTCCTAAGTTTGATGTTCTTATTATTTCTTTTAAGATTCATTACAATTCCAGAGGGCATGGGTCATTACAGAACTCCTTAATGCCGATCCTCCGTCCCATCAGAGGCTTAATCTGTACTCAAGTGGCTCACAATAATCAATGTTACCCTGTCAAGGGGTTACATCTCCATTAATGCGGCCAGGGGGGTTAGATGAGCGCATTGAATGTAGAAGTGACAGCTCGCCTAAGGCTTGCTCCTTCGCCGTGCTCCTGGCACCGACGCGTGGCACTGGACCCTCTCCTCCTCGGATATTTAAGAAGTTCCCTCTTTGGTGGGGTGGTGCTCGTGTTCTTCCGAGGTCTCAGATGTCCGAGGATGGGGCCATCATCGGATATGCTTCTCAGGGGTCGGTCCTCACGCTTCCATCCTCGGACCCCTCATGCATCCTCGGCGCGGGCCCTTGGGCCTGGCTTGGAGTGGGCCAAGGCTACCTGATATTCTGGCCCCACAAGCTTTATTTTATTTTTATTTTTTTTAGTTTTTCCCTTCCTAAAGTGAAATCATAGTTGCACCACTTTATATGCATACAAGCATAAAAATTTTCTAGAACCTAGATTTTTTTTTTAGATTTATAATTAAATGATGAAATTCACAATTTCATAATAACTTATTAGAATATAAAGTCTTGAGTTTGATCCATGTCTCCAAATGGTAATTTATTCGTTGCCGTATTGCTTGGCTAGAAAATTCTCTCATATATCTTCTTGAAGTTATGTCTAGAGTTATAACACTTATTAGAGGTGAAGATGCCTTGTGTGGATGTTGATATCTATCAACTTATTCTAACTTTTAGAAAATCATCAAAACAAATTTTTTTTTTTTTTTTTTTGTTACCGCTAAAAAAAATAAAAAATCACAATCAAGAGAGCCTTATAAAACTTGTTGTCTGTAGAATATGGCTTGAATTAGGAGTTAGACTCCTTGTTGGATTTGGATAAGGAAGGAATTTTATTCCTTTTGGGTTACTGTTGTTTGAAGTTATCAAGCCCTATTTAAAGTCTTGTCTACTACTTTATTTGGAATTCTATTTGGAATAGGAGTGATTCTCCTTTTGTGTGTAGAAAAGAAGTCTAGTCCTTCTTGATTTTGGATATATTAGCTGACTCAAGTCTCCTATATAAACATAGTGCTGCTACGGAAAAATAGAGAGAGAGAGAGAAAGAGATGAGAGTGTGTGAGAAAAAGACTCTCTCTTCGTTTGGTTATTTGATTTTTGTGGGTTGCAATTTGGAATAGTGAGAGAGGTTTGTTACTGCTTGGTTTTGGTTTTGCGGTTTGGTGATTTGCTCTCTCTTGGTGCGTTGCAACTTTTGGTTTTGTTTTGTGGCTCTCTCTTTGGTTTGTGCGCAATTCGCATTTGGTATTTGTGAACCTTTGGTTCTTGGGTTTGTATTTGGTTCTTTGGTTTTGTATTTGTGAGAGAGAGCTATTTGGGTGTATTTGGGATTGGTTTTATGAGAGTGCCTCTACACCAATTTATATTATCCCAAATTTGATCGTCGTCACCCGTGGATGTAGGCTATTGCCGAACCAAGTAAATTCTTGGTGTTTTGTGTATATTTTCTTTTGGATTAATTTTCTTCGTTCCTATTTTTAGTTTGGAGATCTTTCTCAAGCCTAAAATATTTTCACAATCAATCTTGATAATTTGAGCTTCCGCTATTTTACAACAAACTGGTATTAGAGCTAAGGTTTACTACCTAGGCATTTGGATTTGTTCTCTTTGGAGATTCTGGTGATTGTTTCGTGGACCTGATTATTGGGGAGAAAGATGTCCAGTGATTCCTTTACAAAATCTTTGGCGGATTCTTCTGGAAAATTTTTGGCAATCTTCTGCAAAACCTTTGGCAGTTAGGACAATAGTTTCTAATGCCAAATTTGAAGTAGAGAAATTTGATGGAATGAATAACTTTGGCATGTGGCAATGTGAAGTTATGGATGTCTTGGTCCAACAAGAGTTGGATATTACTTTGGAAGACAAACTTGAAAGGATGTCAGACAAGGATTGGGAAAAGATTAATAGACAAGCTTGTGGCACTATTCATTTGTGTTTGGCCAAGAATGTTATTTTTGGTGGTGACATGGTGATTAAGCCTTTGCACAAGTTCAAGTCTTGCTTGGACTTCTTTGGTATTTGCAATTTGAATTAGCCTGTAGGGGCTTTGGTGGTGGCGACGGAGAAGTTTCATTTGTGTTGATATGCACTTTGTTTTGGACTCTTATTTGGATTTGGCACCATCTTTGGGTGCATTTGGTGTCCATTGGTGCATTTAGAAGTGGTTTTGGATAATTTGCACTTTTTTTTGGTTAGGCTCTAATTTGATTGAGTGCTTTGCATTTGTGGTTTGGGAGATGTCTTGTCAAGGTGGACACTTGTTAAGGAATTGTATTTGGTGGTCTACAAATGTCATTTGTGAGGCTTGATGGAATTCAAGCCAAGGTGGAGATTCGTAGAATATGGCTTGAATTAGGAGTTCGACTCGTTGTTGGATTTGGATAAGGAAGGAATTTTATTCCTTTTGGGTTATTGTTGTTTGAAGTTATCAAGCCCTATTAAAAGTCTTTTCTACTACTTGATTTGGAATTCTATTTGGATTAGGAGTGATTCTCCTATTGTGTATAGAAAAGAAGTCTAGTCCTTCTTGGTTTTGGATATACTAGCCAACTCAAGTCTCTTAAATAAACATAGTGCTGCTACGGAAAATTAGAGAGAGAGAAAGAGATGAGAGTGTGTGAGAAAAAGGCTCTCTCTTCATTTGGTTATTTGATATTTGTGAGTTGCAATTTGGAATAGTGAGAGAGGTTTGTAACCACTTGGTTTTGGTTCTGCGGTTTGGTGATTTGCTCTCTCTTGGTGCGTTGCAACTTTTGGATTTGATTTGTGGCTCTCTCTTTAGTTTGTGCGCAATTCGCATTTGGTATTTGGTATTTGTATTTGGTATTTGTGAACCTTTGGTATTTGTGAACTGTGATGTGAATAGATTATATAGAGTGTTCAAAATACGTTAAAGTAATAACATGAAAATGTTTCTACTCAATTAAAGTAATACGAAGTTAAGGGGATAATTTTAATTTTTTTTTAATCTCAAGGGGACAAAAGAATTTAGACTATAGCATAATTGTCGTAGAAGTAGTTGAAGTAACAAATTCATTATGAAAAGTGAAAATTCAAAATTGCACACACATGTCCATTACTCTTTTTCACTTAAAATAAAGAATAAATAAAATATAAAAGAACAACAACTTAAGAATATTATAGTTTAAATAATGATTAAATC
Source organism: Quercus cerris (assembly GCA_963669245.1). NCBI lineage: Eukaryota > Viridiplantae > Streptophyta > Magnoliopsida > Fagales > Fagaceae > Quercus > Quercus cerris. Next base: position 9,205,017 of record OY770009.1, on the reverse strand, counting down.
ATTTTAATCCATTCCATATCATTGATGTTTATTATGTGGTGTAATAAGTTGTTTGTTCGCTTAATCATAGCTTTTGTTTCTTTCATGCATTGGAGTTACCATATATAAGATATATATGATATCATATTAATTTTAGTTGGCTTATAGAAATATCATTGAATTTTTATGATGTCATGTTTATGTTATTAGAGTATGATAGTGGTAGGTTAAATGAAATATCTTTCTAATAGAATTTTAATATGATATTTACGTATTTTGCCATGAATATACATATTTTATTGTTCATGTAGATTTTTAAATATTAAAACATTCATATTAAAAAGTGATTTAGTTCTCAACTTGGGGTCGTATTGTGAAGTATGTTGAACACATTTAGAGTTTCAAAAACAACTTGTTTCCTCTGGTTGTTGTATTGTGCCTGTACTTCAGGCTAGTGTAAATCCATTAAAAAAACAAAAAGTTTTTTTAAAGTTTAATGATCTTAGACTTTATGGACAATCTTTCATCAAAGCTAATTTAAATAAGATTGGCACGACTTTAACCTCCTCCTTCTTCTTTTTGTGTGTGTGAGTGCGGGGAGAAGAGTGCAAAAAAAGTGAGGTGAAAGACTAAATGAAAAAGTACTATAATAAAGTGTCATATGAGAAAACCTCATAATTTCCCATGTGAGCCACATGAAATTTCTACTTTCTTATATAATTTTTTTTTATAAAAGAAATAATCAAATAAACTATTTATATATATATATATATATATATATAAAATCAGTGCACACCTATAAATAATTATTATGTGCATTCAATTTATGGACAAATTCAATAAAGTAATATTTTGACATAAATGTAATTTTTGTTAAGGCATGAGGCTAAACGAAAGAATGTTTCACTTGACAGATCACAAATTCATATTGATGATTTGTGACAAAGACAAAAGCAGTTTCTGGTAACTAAATTGATAAAAGATCTTTTATGCATGGGAAATGACGATAGAGGACATAATTAACGTGATTTGCATAAATTAACAGTTTGGGTAAAAAAAGTGCTAATGAAGTTAACTGTTTTATTCTATTGAAATTTCAAAAAACCTTTGTAGCATAAACTCTCTATGTAACCTTAACAAACAATTGCCTCCCACAGTAATGACCCTAGAACTCTAGAATTCTTTTATATGAACCTCTTTCTCAGACAAACTCGTCCGTAATGACTAGAAATTCTGACACTCCAAATAACTCTATGGAGATCTTCTACCATTGAATTCACTAGCAAGAATCAAGCTATGTGGTTTCAAGGCCAAAATGGTCATTTTCGCACAAAATATACAGGATTCTGCCCTCTTTCCCAAACTAATTAGAGAAATGCCCCTCTTTTTTAACTCAATTTTCTCAAAATCGAGTTTCAATGTAAAACTAAATTGGTAGAAAATCGAGTATGGGGCGATCAAACTTTTTAAAAAAAAAAAAAATTGCATGGAACTCGAGTTTAGGGAACTCGAGTTCCATAAAAAAACGCCACTATAGGCCTCCATGAAACGCAGCTATAGGTAAAACTTAAAAAAAAAAAAAAAAAAAAAAAAAAAAAAAAAAAAAAAAAAAAATGCATGGAACTCGAGTTCCATAAAAAACGCCACTATAGGGCTCCTTAGGGCTCCCTATGGAGCGATCAAACTTAAAAAAACATGTATGTTTTAAAATGCCACTATAGGACTTCCTAGGGCTCCCTATGGAGCGATCAAACTTAAAAAAAAAAAAAAACTTGCATGTTTTAAAACGCCACTATAGGACTTTAAAAAATTGCATGAAACTCGAGTTCCAGTAATTTTTTTTTTTTTTTTTTTAATTTTCAGTTTGTTATAACTCGATTGTCCAAAAATCGAATTTCAAAAGAGAGGCATTTTCCTAATTAGTTTGGGAAATGGGGCAAAACGCTGTATATTTTGCGCGAAAAGGGCATTTGCCCATTTTGGCTATGGTTTCAAGGAACTTCAATTTGGGCTCAAGTTAGGATAAACACAAGATTCTTCAGTTTAGGATCAATTGAACGATGAGAAGTATTTGATGGTCTAGTCCGCATGGCATCCTCCCTCACCTAGAAATTTGTGCTTGAAAGGGTATATATATAGGCAAGTTAAAAATCAACACAATTAGTCTCTTTGACAAGAATTAGGAATTAGGTTTTCGTTATCTTGCTCCATCAAGAATCAAGCAAGAATCCCATGAAATTTCTATCTAATTTTAATAATTGATCAAGTGAATCAACACAATCTCACTTGCTTAAGAGAGTGTGTTGTGTGTAGTATAACTTGCCCCACCCTCCCTTAAAAGTTATTATGGCTTTTGAGTGGAGTTATGGCGTGCCTTTGTGTTAGAACCCCCTTCCCTCCCACCTGTGTGTGTGTGTTTGTTTCTCAAAAAAAATTTCAAAGAGTTAGATTAGTTACAAACCTCTTTGACACGTAATTTTGTTAATGTGGTGTGAAGTGTGGCTCGAATTTTGCCACAAGCCCATAATGCGCAACCACTCGGTCATAGTAGTTGACTGAATACAAGTTGTATTTGTAGTCCCAAGAGCCGACTTGATAAAGTAACACACACACACACACACACATATATATGTGTGTGTGTGTGTGTGTGTGCGCGCTTTATGATATGTGGCAATAATAGAGTAATTCCAAAAAGACCTAGTGCCTTATAAGAAGAAAAATTAGAAGAGAAGTACAACATCATCAGAGGAAAAGTTGTGGGTTATTCAGTCTTGGGTTTTTCTTGTGAGAGAGAGAGGTAGGGTGTAATTAGGATTTGGGTTTCTTGAGAGTATTCTTGTGCACTATTATATCTCCCTATTTTTATAGTGAAATTTCTCCGTCGTCGTCGTGGAGGTTGTTAGGTTAAGATAGCTTAACCCTGGTTAATTAATTCAATTACTCAAGTTTATTAATTAGGTTCAATTGCATGCAAATCATGAAAGCACCAACAAATCACCAAGAATACTAAATGTAGCAGAAAATAAATTTGACATGGTGATTTGTTGACAAATGAGGAAAACCTCGTATGGCAAAAACCCCATCGGGTGATTTTAAAATCACCACTCCCAAGAATCCATTAATCAACAATCAAACGGTTACAAGTATAAAGAATCTTACCAACTACCCTTGGCCTATCCTGAAATACCAACCTACAATTGAACCTTTGCTCCAATACCCAATTGGATTTGATCTTGTAGTAGCCTTCTTTCCCTTGATGCATAAACCTCCAATTTGTAACTAACTCTTTGCACGGATCCCAAGTACGTGACTAACTCCAACAACTTGAACAAATGTTGTTGGCTGCAAAGTTCTTCACTTCATCAACAATGAAGATTTGGAAGCAATCAGTTACAAACCCTATGATGTACAAACGCAGTAGCTTCACATAGAGAATATGAAGGTATTTTTGATAACTATTTTTTCTCCTTATTTTCGGTTTCCAAAAACAATTTATTTTTGAAACTAAAAAACTTGTTTGGCAATCCAAAATTGACAGAAAACAAAAACTGTTCTTAAAACTCAATTTGTGAAGGAAACTGAAAACATGTAAAAAACTATTTCTAATTTTCAAAAGTCAATGAAAATACACTTTTAAGTTAATGAATAGTAGAGTTCAAATCCTAGTAACAACATATTTTAGAATTTTCTAGTTTTTTCTTCAAATTTTTTTTTTTTTTAATTTCAACTAATCAAAGATGTTTTTGATTTAAAAAATACAAGAAAATTATTTTTTCTTTATATTCCGAAAAACAAGTTTTTGAAAATAAAAAACAAAAATGTTACCAAACATAACCTAAGTCTCTTGGTCTTTGTATCCGTGTGTGATGGCCTTTAAATGAGCCTTATATATGTCTAGGGTTTTAAGAAAAAAAACCCCTAACAAATATACAAGACTGGGCTGAATTTTAGATCCTTAAAATTCTGAAATCATAATTATTGATAGATCGAGCTACTATCGAGCTATCTACCTAGCTTGACATTAAGTCTTGATAACAGGCATCTATCGAGCTATTTGTCGAGACTTAATGAACAGCTTTTCTTCACTTGTTTCCTAGACCAATCTTCATGTCTTTAATACTTGACTTGAACAACATGTTTCTTGAAGTACTAAACTCATCTTAGATCTACCCAATTACAAGTAAAGTATATTTTGTCAAAGGATTAGCCAATTATAACAAAATATGACCCCAACAATCTCCCATTTTGGCAATCCATGACAAAACCACAAAAAGCAATTATGAGAGAAGTCTAACACAACTATTCCATAATATGCAAAACTACATAAGTCTAACCCTAACACAAACTCTTGAAAAACTTTGTAAGAAGAGAGATCATGGCATGGTAGACTTGCAACCTATCTTAACTAAAACACTTAAACAAGATTCATCATGGCATCAAATGTGAAACAAAGACAAGTTGTATATAAGATGAAACATGTGTATAAAGATAGAAAAGAAACAACACATGTGAGACAAAGGTGAAGAAAACATACATCATCTTATATATATATATATATATATATATCAAAGAATACAATGTATGTAATAAAAGTGGTCACAAGACCATGGTACATGTAATGAGAAAGAATACATCAAAACCTCACTACATCCCTCAAAAACACTGAAAACTACGCTCCCCCTATCTAGTAAGTCCTATGCTAGCTCTCCCCCTAACACCTAGACTACTCTCATCTACAAAACTACTTCCCCTTTTTGTCATGAGTGATAAATGGTGTATCACTGAGAGATCGTCATCTCATCATCATACTTTGAGCCAAAAGCATCATCATCATCATCTCTACCATCTGAAGAAAAGGACTCCTTAGTAGGCTCCGGTGAAGGTAAGGGTGCAAAACCACCAAGCCAAGACTGGCGATAAGCGATGCGACTGATTCTAGTGTTCATTTGACATATCTCATCTGATAGATGGTTCAAAAGACTACCAAAATCAGCACGCATGTGCTGAAGCTACTCCATGATGTCATTAAGGGAGACAGCAGCTCGAGATGAGGAAGAAGGGGTAGAGGATGAAGAAGGTCGAGTGGAAGGGGCTGCAAGATCTACTGGGGCTGCATTGGAAGGCTCCACCTACGGCCGCTTTACAACAAGCTATGCTGCACTCAGTCGAATAGACTCTTTACTAATGGCACCCATGACATAGAAATGAGGAATGAGAGGGATAGTGATGTGCAGGTGTGTAAGCATATGTGTGATAGCCAAAGGAAAGATGGTCTTATCATGTGTAGCCGTGTCGCAATAGCAATCTATCATAGACTCTATCATGTGTGAAGGAAAGTCTATATAGATACCTTCCATGAGGGAAAGAAGAAAATGAGCACGAGGTTCAATGATGGTGTTATAGTGAGACTGTGAAGTGAGTACAAAGGTCATCACCATATTAAGGATTCGTGGACCTTTAGCAAACTCAGTTATGGAGAAATTAAGAGTACCTCATCACAACATGGCCTTTTCACAGAAGAGTGAGGCCAACTCGTCTCTAAAGATGAAAGAGAGATGAGGATGACTAGGGTAATCTGGATGATCCACCCTAGGGACATGTAGGACCTTGGAAATAAGTTTTGGGGTGACTACGATATGTGTACCTCAGAATACCGTAGTAAACTGAGGGACAGAGGTATCGATGGTGTGCATATTGGAGTAAAAATCCTATATGAACACGTCGGGACACCTCGAGAGTTTCTCACATAAAGAATCCTATCCCCGAGAGCTAAACGCACTGGGTAGATGAGTGTTTGGAAAATCAGACATAATGACCTAGTGTTTTGAATGAATTGCCTGATCAGAAAAGTTCTCAGAGAAGTCGTCTTGTGCCTTCTCATCACAGAATCGAACGGAATTAAGAGGAAAATATGAAGATGAAGAACCACGATGAATTGGGTTTTTAGAAGAAACATACTTTTTGGGTGCCATGATGAGGAGACTAAATGAGAGAGACAAAGAGAAGAACAGAAGCACAACAGAAACTTTAAGGCACAGGAAAGAAGGAAAAAGAACGTGCAATGCATGAACATGTGATGTGCAAAAAATAAATTACATCATGGGCAAAAACCCAATCCAACCTAACAGCACTCACAAGATATAATCAAACACACAATCTTAGAATGCATGAAACAGAGTTATAATGAACTTAGAATGCAATGCATGATCATATGAGTTCATTTTAACAACACCCAACCCAAAATTTTTGACAAAGTCACAAAAACCCCAAAAATTTCCCAAGAATTGAAACCTTAGGTCAAAATATTCAAGAATGCATGAAGAAAAGGAAAAAGAAGAGATTAAGAACATGTACCAAGTGAGGGAGACTTGGATTAGGCTAAAAATGTGATGGGAGGAGAGATTTTGGTGAAAGAGAGGTTTTTAGGTCACGAGAGAAGAGAGAGATTGAAATATTTGAGAAATTTCAAAACCAAGTCAGATCTCAAACTACATATAGAAAATGCAGCTCCATAAATCAAGGAGGAATCAAGCTTCTATCGAGGACAAAAGCTCGATAGATCGAGAGGTATCGAGGATGTGTCGATGGAAAAAATTCTTAATAGATTGAGGAAGGTATTGAGAAGTTATTGAGCAGACAAAGACCCCAAAGATTTTGGCTTGGTGGATCGGGCTATCTATCAAGAGGTATTGAGCTCGAGAGAATGGCTTGTATTGAGGATGTGTTAAGAAGGTGTCGAGAAGGTATTGAGGTATCTATCGAGAGCCCTGAAGAAGAGATTTTGAGGAGGAGAAACAACACAAGATGAATGCAACCAAGAAAACATCAAAGCAAGCATTCAAAGAGCATGTTAAGCATAGAAACACAACGTCAACTTTAGATGCAAAGCATTTCTAGATCAAAACACACTAAACATGTCTAACCAAATTTTATTTCAAAACAATTTTGGATAGTTTAGAGAGCATATACTATCACATGTATTTCTTGTGTGGCCAAATCACATTGTATCTATACAATAGTATCAAAAGTGGCAAAGATCATGCGTATTATGTGTGAAACTTTTGCAAGAGAGCAAGAGCATCATTATATGACAAGTAATGATATAGGAGGATCAAACACAATCACACATAGTCATAACTGTTTAATGGGGACTATCACCTTCAAGATACATCATATAACTCTCACATCTCCTAGAAACACGCTTGCAACCATATTAAAAGCATTTTGATTCTTTTTGCTTTTCATGTTTTTTGGATATTTTTTCTTTTAAGCTTATCATGCATGGGCATATATGAGAGAGAATAAAATACCCAATTATGTAAGCTTGAACATCCTTATTTTGCTGTCCAAGTGCTACACCTTACTGAGCACGACTTTTATGAATTGCACAGATGTTTTATGATTGACGAGTTTTAGTGGTGAGATGGTTTTTTATGCCTTTATTTTAGGATTTTCTAGTCCTTCCCATCAAAAAGAGTGATTTAAGATATGAAAGATAAGAGATTAACTAAATCATACAAATCACATAAAATGAGCCATAAAGCTCACATTGCTAGGTTGTGCATGAAGATGCTTATCTAAGCTACAAGTGATACAAAGTTAGGAAACTTTGTTTCAAAGGCTATCCAAGGTACACAAATACCAGTATACACAAACAAACAAGTAAAGCATCAAAACTAGACTAACTCAAATCACAACACAATCCATGCAAGATATCAAAAAAGAGAAGAAATCACTTAGGATCTTTTTCCTTCCAGACATGAGACCTGGATGAGATCCTTTCTTTTGCATGAACTTTTGTCTAGATGGATAAGGAGGAAAGTTGAAATCGTTGAAGTTCGAAAGAAGCATGACCACCTTAAAAAGTTCATCAAGAGGGGCTAAAGAGAGTTGGAGTTGATTTTGGTTCTCCAGAGATGACACACTATTGCTTTGTTGAGTGGATAACCACTTATAGCAATTTGGACAAGTATGCTCAAATGCTCCACAGTAGTGGCAGAAATAAGGCTTCTTTGGTGGAGACTTCTTGTTGGTGGAGCGATGATTTTTCTGCTTAGTCTCTTTCTTACCAACCTTAGGGGGTGCTCCTAAAATAGATTTTCCCTTATCACTCCTATCTTTACTTACATTCTCAGTTTTAATATCAGTTACCTCATTATTTTTAGAATTATCACTATTAGTAGCGGGAACAAAAAAAACTCTATTCAAAGCATTAGAAGATGTACTACAAGAGGAGATAGAGTGATCATACCCGAGACTTGTTCTGTCAGATGTTGACTTCTGAACATTTAGAATTTCATCCAGTTTGGCACTTGAAGTCCTTTCCAGTCGTGCTCTAACCTAAAATAGTTTAGTATCCAACTTCATGGCATATTCAACAAGAAGATTGTTCTTAAACCTTAGTGCTCCATTGGTCTGATTAGCTTTATCAAACTTGGTGGAGAGTTCCTCACGTTCCAACTCCACTTCACTGAGCTTTCTTGTGGTCAACCTATAGAGCTTCTCATGCTTCTCAAAGACCTTGTAGAGCTTGGTGTAAGCAGTGGGAATGTCATTTTGATCATCCATCTTTTCAAACTTTGACTCCATCAGTTCTTCTTCTTCATCAACTGCCTTTACTTCTCCCTCAGTGGGCTCAACAGTAGCTATAAAAGCACTTACAATCCCTTCTTGGTCACTGTCATCAGAATCTGATTTTGGTTCTGAATCACTTAAGGTGGTAGCTAGGGCTTTGCTCTTGCCAATGGATTTGAAGTATGTAGGACACTCTTGTTTCATATATCCAAATCTATGACACTCATAGCACTTTGGTCCAGCAGGAATACCATTGCCTTGACCAACATCCTTGGATTCTCTCTTGCTCTTGTCTTGTGACTTATATTGAGAGAAAGTAGTCTATTTGCGATCCTTATCACCAACTTTGACATTCGCATTTTTAATGAACTTCTTGAATTGTCTGGTGATATATGACTTCAGCTTGTTATCCTCATCATCAAATGACCCATCATTGTCATCATTCTTGGTCTTCAAGGCTATGTTCTTGCCTTTGCTACCTTTGCCAACCTTTGCTAACCCTAGTTCATAGGTTTGCAAGTTCTCAATCAGTTCTGTCAAAGGAATAAAGTCAAGGTCCTTTGATTTTTCAATGGCAGAAATCTTGGCATGGAATCTCTCCAAAAGAGATATGAGGATCTTCCTAACAACCTTAGGCTCCAAAATATGTTCTCCAAGATTGAATGCTGAATTCACTATGTCCTTGAGCTTGGCATAGAATTCATTAAATGATTCATCCTCATCCATCCTAATTTCCTCAAAGCTGGTAATGAGCCTTTGAAGTTTAGAGTTCTTAACAACTTTAGTATCCTCATAAGTATTCAGAAGAATAGTCCAAGCTTCCTTGGCATTGTCAGTGGAAGAGATCTTCTTGAATTCTTCATTCGTTACTGTTAGGTTCTAAGGTCTTAGGATTTTATGTATTTAAAACTCTAATTTGTAATGTTGGCAAACCATGATCAAAACATTGTATTTAGTCTTATTTAGACTTGCTCAAAGTTGGTTTAATATTGTAAAGTTGGAATCGAGTGGCTGCAGAAGTACTTGGGACTCTCGGCCTGGCTCGATCGATTGAAGAATAGACTCGATCGATCGAAAATCGCACAAGTTGAATTTTCTGCAGAATTTCCAACTCAGCCCTACTTCATTAAACGTTTAGGGTTTTATGTTTTTACCCTAGGTATATAAACAAAACCCTAGCCACGTTTTTGATGGTTGTCCATATTGTATTGTTGCTCATACATTGCTATTTTGTGTGAATCTCGTGTGAGATCTTTGAGGAGCTTTCCTTTACACAAAACTTAGGGTTTTCATGGTGGAGATGATTTCAACATCTTGAAGATCATTACCGTTGCAACCATTGGAACCTAAAAGAAAAGCAAGCGGGGAGCTTGTAGCTGATTGAAGAATTCAAGAAAGAAGTAGTCCGTGGATTCGGAGCCTGCGCGTGGTCGTGTCAGGAAGTTCTACTGGTGGGTAGCATTAGGAAGTCGAGCGGGGAGCTTGTAGTCCTTTTGTACGAACTTCAATTCTTTCATAGTGAATTCAGGTTAGCCTTGAGGATCGGTGGGTCAAATCCTCCCCAGGTTTTTACCGTGTGGTTTCCTGGGTGATCATATCTTGTGTTATTTATTTTCCGCTGCATTATTATTCTTGATATGATTGTTTGGATTGTTTTAACCTAGAATTGCTTAATTTGACTAAGTAACAACTTGGCTAATTAATCTAGGCTACGCAATCTGTGTGTTTAAGGGGTTTAAAACCGTTCAGTTACAACACTAACCAGATCATTCAGTGCCCTACTCTTAGAGTTGGCCGCCTTGATCTTGGTATCATCCTATGTTGCAAGTGGCTCTTCAGGCTTTTTCCAACCTACTTCAACTATCAGCTAGACTTTCTCATCTAAGGACTGCAAAAAAGCTCTCATGCGTACTTTACAATATGCATAATTAGTCCCATCAAATAAAGGAGGAATAATCAAAATTTTCCACAATCTATAACAACAGGGGTCAATGGATCACACAACAAAGATTAAAACCTAATCAAAGTGTGCCCGCTCTGATACCACTTGTAGGGTCAAGATAGCTTGACCCCAGTTAATTAATTCAATTATCCACGTTAATTAATTAGGTTCAACTTCATGCAAATCATGAAGGCACCAACAAGTCACCAAGAATACTAAATGCAACAGAAAATAAAATTGACACAGTGATTTGTTGACAAATGGGGAAAACCTCGCAAGGAAAAAACCCCACTACGTGATTTTAAGGTAACCACTTCCAAGAATCCACTAATCAACAATCAAGTGGTTACACATATAAAGAATATTACCAACTACCCTTGGCCTATCCTGAAATACCAACCTACAGTTGAACCTTTGCTCCAATACCCAATTGAACTTTATCTTGTAGTAGCATTCTTTCCCTTGATGCACAAAACTCCAATTTGTGACTAACCCTTTATATGGATCCCAAGTATGTGACTAACTCCAACAACTTGAACAGATGTTGTTGGCTGTAAAGTTCTTCACTTCATCAACAATGAAGATCTAGAAGCACTTGGTTACAAAATCTTATGAAGTACAAATGCAATAGCTTCACATAGAGAATATAAGTCTCTTAGTCTCTGTATCCATGTGTGATGACCTTTAAAATAAGTCTTATATTTGTCTAGGATTGTGAAAAAAGAAACTCTAAACAAATATACAAGACTGGGCCAAATTTCAGATATGAAAAATTTTAAAATCGTAATTCTTGATAGATCGAGTTATTGTCGAGCTATCTATCGAGCTTTACATTAAGTCTCGATAGCAGGCATTTGTCAAGCTATCTGTAGAGACTTAATGAACAGCTTTTCTTCATTTGTTTCTTTGACCAATCTTCATGTCTTTAATACTTGACTTGAACAACATGTTTCTTGAAGTACTAAACCCATCTTAGATCTACCCAATTACAATGAAAGTGCATTTTGTCAAAGGATTAGCTAATTACAACAAAATATGACCCCAACAGAGGTAGGCAGTTTACTGAACCATGTAAATTCTTGTGTTCTTTGTGTGTGCTTGTTATTTAACTTCCTCTTATTTACTATTATTGATTTAAGTCCTGGGGTGCTATTTGCACAATAATTGGTATCAGAGCCAAGTTAGGATTCAATCCTTTAAATATAGTAAAGATGTCAAGCACAAAGTATGATGTAGAGAAGTTTTGTGGTAAGGAAAATTTTTCTTATTGGCAAAGGCGGATGAAGGATCTCCTAATTCAACAAGGAGTTCATAAGGCTTTGCTTGGGGAGGATAAGAAACCGGAAGTGATGAAGGATGTAGAATAGGTAGAGATGGATGAGAAAGTAGCTAGCACTATTTGTCTCAACCTAGGTGATGGGGTCTTTCACAACATCCTAGAAGCAAAGACCGTAAAGGAGTTTTGGGAAAACTAGAAGGTCTTTATATAAGAAAGAATCTGATGAACAAGTTGTACGTGAAGAGAGAACTGTATAGTTTGCATATGAAGGAGGGTTCAGATTTGTTGGAGCATCTTAACACATTTAACATGTTGAACACCCAATTGTCAAGTTTTGGGGGGAATTATGAGGATGAAGATAAAGCGTCACTTTTACTAGCATCGCTTCCTACTTCTTTTGATCATCTAGTGACTACGTTGATGTACGGGAAAGACTATAGTACTTGAGAAGGTGACTAGTGCTCTCTTGTCACACATAAAGATGAAGCAAGATGGTGATGGTTCTTAGGCTGATGGACTTATTGTAAAGTTTAAGTCAAGCAATAAGGGTAGAAGTAGGTCAAGAGGATGAAACTCCAACAGGAACATATCACAGTGTAAATCATGTGCAAAGAAAGACGTTGAGTGCTTTTATTGTCATAAGAAAGGGCACTACAAAAATCAGTGTAATGAGTTGAAAGAGCATTTAGAGGAGAGAAGAGTGTAAAAAAGCCCCTAGAATCAGCTAGTGTTGCTGAAGAAATATCAGATGACAATGAAGTTAGTGCAAATTTACTTTCAGTTTCATAAAGCAATAATGTTTTATTGGAATCTTGGGTTTTAGATTCAGCATGCTCATATCATATGACTTCAAAGAAAGATTGGTTTGACACGTATAAGCCTTACAACAGTGATATGGTCCAAATGAGTAATGATGCTACATGCCCGTTTATTGGGATTGGTACTATGAAGATCAAAATGTTTGATGGAGTTGTGAGAGTTCTTAGTAATGTCAGATATGTTCCAGATCTTAGAAAGAATTTCAAATGGTGGAATCATGAAGATTACTAGAGGTGCTGGGACAAAAAGTAAGCACGCTTTACAGATTGATTGGGAACACAGTTGTAGGAAGAGTTGCAATCACCATTCTGGTGGAGTTTAGCACTGACGACACAAAATTATGGCATATGCGACTTGGCTATATTGGTGAATGTGGTATGGCTGCACAAGAGAAATTTATTGAAGGGGGTGAAGACATGTAAGCTAGATTTTTGCAAGTATTGTGTGTATGAGAAGCAGCATAGAGTTAGTTTTAAGACAGACTCTCATACAAGTAAGGGTGTTCTTGACTACATTCATTTAGATGTTTGAGGCCTAGTATCAGTTTCTTCTTATAGTGATACTCAGTATTTCGTCAGTTTCATTGATTATTACTCTAGAAAGGTATGAATTTAATTTATGAAACATAAGTCTGATGTGTTTGGCATATTTAAAAAGTGGAAAGCACAGGTTGAGAATCAGACTGGTAGGAAAATAAAATACCTTAGAACAAATAATGGACTAGAGAATAGAGATAAAGAATTCATAAGATTTTATGAATTAGAAGGTATTACTCGTCACTTCACAGTTAAAGGAACTCCACAGCAGAGTGTGGTTGTAGAGAAAATGAATAGAACCTTAGTAGAAAGAGCTAGATGCATGAGATTTAATGCAGGGTTGCCTAAGGTATTCTGGTCAGATACAGTTAACATAGCAAGCTTCATTATTAATAGATCTCCATCACCAGCCATAGATTTCAAGATTCCAGAAGAGGTTTGGTCAGGTAGACCAGTTGATTATTTGAGATTAAAAATCTTTGGTTGTCCAGTTTATGTGCATGTGCAAGTGGAGTGCGTTCTAAATTGGATCCGAAGACAAGAAAATGCGTATTTCTTGGTTTTGAAAAAGGTGTTAAAGGCTACAGGCTTTAGGATCCAATCTCAAAGAAAACGGTGACTAACAGAGATGTCATATTTGATGAAACCTTTATGTTGAAACTGAATGAAGTAGAGACATGTGATGATAGTTCATAGGAGAAATTAGTTGTTGAGGTGGAGTTTGATAAGAATAGTTCACCCAGTGATAAGGGTGATGATAATGATATTGATCCATAGCAGCAACAAGAAGAGCCTTATTCAATTGCTAAAGGTAGAGAGAAGTGCGTTCACAAAGCACCATAGAGATATGGCTTTGAAGAAATGGTTAGTTTTGCTCTCGTAACCAACGGTGGAAATCCATTCTCTTTCAAGGAGGTTACAAATAGGAAAGACAATGATAAATGGCTTGTAGCAATGTTAGAAGAGATGGAGTCATTATAGAAGAATAAGACCTGGGAATTAGTGAAATTGCCCAAGGGAAAGAAGGCTATTGGTTGCAAGTGAATATTCCACAAGAAAGAAACATTGTCAGAAAAGGAAGGTGAAAAATTCAAGGCATGATTAGTGGCTAAGGGTTACTCATAGAGAGAAGGAATTGATTATAATAAGGTTTTTTCACCAATTATGAAGCACACCTTAATTCGAGTAATCCTAGAATTTGTGACAACGCATGACATGGAGTTAGAGTAGCCAGATGTGAAGACCGCATTCCTCCATGGAGATTTAGAAGAAGAGATTTACATGCAACAACTTAAAGGCTTCAAAGAACCTGGCAAGGAAGATTATGCTCGTCTGTTGAAGAGATCATTATATGGCTTGTAGTAGTCTCCTAAGCAATGGTACAAATGGTTTAATTCATTCATGATCACACATGGGTACATGCATTGTATGACTGTTGTATTTATTTTAGAGTACTTGTTAATGGCTTCTATATGTTTCTTGCTCTATATGTTGATGATATGTTAGTAGTTGCAAAGAGTAAGCAAGAAATTGTGAAGTTGAAGTCTTTATTGAGTAGTGAATTTGACATGAAGGATCTTGGAGCTGCCAAGAAGATCCTTGGGATAGAAATGGTAAAATATGATTATCTCAGAAGGGATATCTTAAGAAGGTGTTAGAGAGGTTTAGTATGCTTGATGCAAAACCTATTAGTACACTGCTTCCTGCCCACTTTAAATTGCCCTCACAGTTGTGTCCAAGTTCAGATGAGGAGTCAAAGTATATGTCTAAAGTGCCACATACGAATACAGTTGGGTGTCTCATGTATTTGATGGTGTGCACTAGGCCTAATATTTCTCATGCAGTTAGTGTGGTCAGTAGGTATATGACCGATCCAGGCAAAGAGCATTGGAATACAGTAAAGTGGATCTTTAGATATCTTACAAGCACTCGTGATTTCGGTATCCTATTTTATCAGAGAGCTAGTAGGATTCTGACTATGTAGGGGGCCTTGATTCTAGAAAGTCCATGACAGGCTATGTGTTTAGTTTACTGGTAGCCCAATTTGCTGGAAGTCTACACCACAAGATGTAGTTGCTTTATCCACTACAGAAGCAAAATATATGGCAAAGACAGGGGTAGGAAAAGAAGTCGCTTAGCTTAGTGGACTAGTTAATGAGCTTGGTTTCAAGCTAGATAGCATGGTGCTACATTGTGATAGTCAGAGTGCAATTCATTTGGTGAAGAATCAGGTATATCATGCAAGAACAAAGCATATTGTTGTGCGGTATCATAAGATTAGAGAATGGGTTTCGTCTGGTGATATTTCTTTGTTGAAGATTCTCACTAGTGAGAATGCCTCTGATATGTTAACAAAGCCAATTCCAACAGACAAGTTCAAGCATGCTTGGACTTGATTGATGTTTGTAGCTTTTGAGCCCTTATGGGCTAAGGTGAAGGCAATAGAGGAATTTGCTAGTATAGCTTGATCAATTCAAACCAAGGTGGAGATTTGTTAATGTGGCGTGAAATGTGGCTTGAATTTTGCCACAAGCACATAAGGCCCAACCAAGCCCAATTCGGTCATAGTAATTGACCAAATACAAGTTGTATTTGGAGTCCCACGAGCTGACTTGATAAAGTAACACACACACACACACACATATTTTGTGTGTGTGTGTGTGTGTGTGCATGCACGCGTGCTCTCTATGATATGTGGCAATAAAAGAGTAATTCCAAAAAGACCTAGTGCCGTATAAGAAGAAAGAAGAGAAGTACAGCCGCATCAGAGAAAAGTTGTGGGTTATTCAGTCTTGTGTTTTTCTTGTGAGAGAGAGAGCTAAAATATAGTTGTGATTTGGGTTTCTTGAGAGTGTACTTGTGCACTATTGTATCTCCCTATTTTTAAAGTGAAATTTCTCTGTTGTCACCATGGAGGTAGGTAGTTTGCTGAACCACATAAATTCTTATGCTCTTTGTGTATGCTTGTTATTTAATTTTCAATAATTTACTGTTATTGATTTGAGTCTTGGGATGCTATTTGCACAATAAATTTATTACATCGAATTTGTCAATTCTAAAACCTAATATAATGAACCAAAAAATTCAAGCCATAATGACACACAAAGGGAAATACAAGTATACTTTTTATTTTATTTTTTTTAAAATCACAAATGGACGACTTTATTAAAAAAAAAAAAAAAAAAAAAAAAAAAAAAAAAAAAAAGGAAAAGAAGAGCCGAAGAAGTCAATGGGTATCAAATATATTTTATCTATTCTTTGATTTAAGTATTGTATTATTTTATAAAACTAAAATTATGGGATGTTTTTCCATTTAAAGCCTTAGACAACTGTCTAAATTAGACAAGATGCACAATTATGTATTCAAAGCTATCAAATAATAATTATATATAGAGAGAGAGAGTTAAAATTAAAAAATATTGGACAAATTACATATTTGGTCCCTATTCTTTACTTCATATTTTAATTTAATCTATAACCTTTCAATTGTGTCAATTTAATCTATAATCTTTCAGTGCCGTGTAAATTTAGTTTCTGCCGTTATCTCTTGAACAAAAATTGCTGACATGGCAAATAGTCAAAATAAAAAATTAGTTTATTGTCATATCAATGGAAACTAATTTTTTATTTTGGCTGTTAACTACATTAGCAATTTCTATCCAAGAGATAAAGATAGAAACTAAATTGACACATCACTGAAAAGTTATAGATCAAATTGATACAATTAAAATGTTGTGGATCAAATTAAAATATAAATGATAGAGGCCAAATACATAGTTTACCCAAAAATATTTTACTTATTTAAAATTTTTTTGAATAAGATTAAAATTTAATTAAAATCTAATTGAATTCCTAATGATAATTAAAACTCTTCAATAAATTAAATTAATTATTATTTAATTATAAAAAATCTTTATTAGTTAATTAATAATATTTAGTTTTGCATTCCTTTAAAGTTATAAAGTGGAATCCTAGCTCAGTCACCGTATTTACATGCAAGCTTTTAAGTCTTTTCTAGAATCAAGATTTCAATTCACGCGGTATTGCATTGCACGGCTAGAACTTTTTCCCTCGTCTTCTTCAAGTTACTACGTCTTCTAGGGTTAAAAGACTTATTAGAGGTCAAGTCGCGTTCTGATGAATGTTGATACCACACTTCCAGAAGTTGGATCGATCCATCAATTTTCCCCGTCTTTCAGGAAAGACTTTTCTAAAACCACAATTTTCTCGAGGAAAGACTTTTTTCTAAAACCACAATTTTCTCACATCTGGTTACAACTGTTAAAGACTGTATACTGTAGTTGAGAAGATTTAAACACTAATGTTGACTTAAACCAAACCCAGATTTGGATTTTACTAACTTTCCACATCTTTTAGGTAACTGTCGCAACAATTGGAACGGTCTCAACCAAACCCATCTACCATTGAATTAAGGCGTACTGAATTCTCAGACCAGGGCAGCTGTCAAATTTACACAAGAGTCTAATCTTATCTCCTCTTCACTAAATGCCAACGATATTTTCTCCTCGGGTGCATTTAAAGTCTTTTTGTTTTGCCGCTCAATCAACTGAGTTTCAATTCGCGCGGTTTTGCGTGGCTAAAACGTTTTCTGTATCTTCTATAGTAAAAAAGAGAAAAAGACATAAAAGGACGCTGACCACATATATGGTCCTTTGGCACCTCCGTGTTGAAGGGGACGGGAGTGGATGGTTTCCGGTAGTGATAGGAACTCGAACAGTTATTTCAATGAAAAAAAAAATTTCTTACCTTTCTTCAAAAAAAAAAAAGACGAGATGTGTTGTGGAATGTCAAAAGTTGGAGAAATTATAAGATTTACATGGTGGACAAGTGATGTGTAGGGTCAAGATTTACATGGTGGACAATTCCACTAAAAAACTGCCACTTGTTTAAAATTGTTAGTGTAGGGTCAAGATTTGTATCCCAAGCTCAAAACAATGAATTTGTAGAGAGTGGGTGAAAGAGCTGGGTTAATTGTGAATTTAGCAACTGTTAACTATGATAACCAAGAATGACCCAACGTAAAAACACACTTAAAAGCTAAACAAGTTGACGTCCGAAGAGGTATATTATTGATTGAACAGTGAATACAGTTCTTAAAACTACAGTAAAATCTTTCTCCTCCTCTTATTATCTTTGTTCCGATCCCCCTTCTTCAAAGACTTCTCTCATTTATATTGCCTTTTTATCAATCATCTTCATCGTACACTTGTTCTTCATCCAAGCATTCACCTGAGTATATGTCACATCAGGTATCTTCTTTAGTTCTCCAGGAGTGTTGGTAGTTGAAGTTGCACTGTTCAGGGGTCTTCTCCACATAAATGCGGCTAGAAAAATTGCTGCAGTGCATTAAACATGGTGATAGCAGCTTTTTCCTTTAGATATTTCTCCGTTCTTATCATCTCTAGACATGCCCAGAGTTTATTCTTATCATTAGAATTGCTAGGAAGATTACTTGAACCTCTCAGGTGCTTGTTTGATCGAGACTCTCTATATCCGAGGAGAATACGCTCTCTGGCTTGCTGATGATCTCTTCGGACTATACTCCTCAATCATTTCCAGGTATATCTCTCCCCTGTGGAATCCTTCCTAATCATTTTCTTCTCTTCGGACATACCTTAACCAAAAAATGGGGCTTCAGGCCCAATACACAATGTTGGGCTTTTACCCCCATAATAGCCCCTTAAAATTTTAATTTTTCCCTCGCATCTGAGGAGAAAAAATAAGATTTTGATTTGTTACGAAATAACAGTTTAAAACACAAGAAATATCTGAGCTCACACGTGTACAGGCGTAGATTTAGGCGCTTCATCACTGCCGCTTTCGTTTCAGTATTCCCAAAGCACTATTAATTGCTCCAGGCGGCATTTTGTCTCTTGTATCCAGCGGTGGACTATTGATCCAACGGCTGATGTTCTTCCTCAGAGTTTGGGCGGGATGACTCCTACCCTTTCATCTGTCCCTATATAAAGCCTCAGAGGAGGTTATTTCTTCTTTACTTTGCAAATTCTCCGATTATCCAGCGAACTCAAGCACTCAAATCTACCAAGTTCTTCCAATCATCAATTCTAGTTCTTCCCAGAGTTTGTAAGAATCTTTCTACGAGTTCAAAGATCACTCTCCGATTTAGTTTACGTAAGTTTCAACATTTCCAAACCCTTCATCCTCTTCTTGGCTAGCGTTCTCGGCCTTCAAACTCCTATTTCCCAGTTATTATTTTGCGTCTTTCTCTAGTTAACCAAAAATGGGTAGATTTCAGTATCTTATCGATAGTCCTGCCTTAATAGAGGCCTTTAAGGAAACATACGGCATACCGCAGGGGGTAAACCTAAGGTATTGTCCCCCAGAACGGATATTATCCGATCGAGGAGGGGGGGAAGTCGTAATCCCTATGTTAGCATTCATAGAAGGAGGAATGACTCTCCCTATGGGTTCTGTCACCAAAAATTATCTTCGTAACCATAGGCTTTCTCTTGATCAGTGCGCACCCAATGTCTTAAGATCCTAGGAGCAATTGACGCTTTGAATTGTCATTTAGGACTTGGACTCATCTGGCTTGACGTAGTACACATGTACGAATGTCATAGCCAAAAGGGGGCGGGATACTATCTTAAATCCCGATCCGATGTCGTTAGGCTCATCTCCTGCCTTCCCAAGTCTAATAAAGGGATGAAAGACGACTATCTGATCGTCTCAGGTGCGTGGCATGACGGTATTCATTGCCCGACCCAACCAGGAGAGCCAGGTAGGACTTCCTAGACCTAGGTTTCCTAACAATAGATTTAGGATCTTCGTTTTTTAACAATCTGTCTTCTCTTTGTATCATTATTTTCAAGTTTCTGACCAAGTTTTTTTTTTTTTTTTTTCCTTGTGGTGTTAACAGATAAAGATCACATTTCTCCTCGGCTCAGTCTCACAAACGTTGCCGCACTTAATTACTTACTACGATCAGAAATTTTTGTAAGTGAAGACGGACAGCTCCGGTCCGTTCCTCTTATCCTTGGTTTCATGCCAAAATCAATTGATTTTCAGCCGGTCGGCAACGCGATAAGACAGGGAGACCGTTGCATCAACCGCATAGACGTTGCTCGAAAAGATTTTTTAGCTCCGTTTGATCTTGTCCCCGTGCCACATCCAAATCTACAGGGTATACCACTGCTCCTTCAACCGGTTCAGCAAGTTTCCCCTGAACCAGTAGCAGTAGGTGAAAGAGTTGCTTCTTCAACCTCTTCACTTGAGGTGCAAATTGATAAGTTTAGATTTGAAGGTGAGGCTTCGGAAAGGGCTCAAGTGATACAAGTTTCAGAAGCCGAGGAGGAAACTGACAGACAGTCTAGTGTTCGCCCTCCTGTTTTAATAACTGCTGTTCCAAACGATTCCTCGAAAGAGGAAGAAGACATGGTGAGCCTAAGAGACTTGATGAAGAATAGGAATAAAAAAGTTGGGCCCAAAGAGACTGGCACGTCTTAACTAGTTGTTAGTCTTCCTTCACCACTTCCCCAGGTTCCTTTGGATCTCGACACAAAGCAATTGCCAGATCCAAAGAAGAAGAGGCCCCTCACTGACAATAAAGAAAGGGAGGTAGCGCCTTTGAAAGGAACCAAACAACAGAAGGTGGTCAAAGACCACCGGAGCAAAAGGGCTTCATTTATAGAGAGTCGAGATGACACCCTCATAGCTGATGTGCGCCGAGGACCTCGTACCTGGTCCCCAAGGCTGGAATTGGATGGTGCTCCAATTCCTTGGGGGACTTCCCTGAGAAATTACAATGGGGGGAGAGCAGGTCTCGTTGCTGAGGCTTTGGAGCAGTCATTGCTCCTCTCACAGGACATGGATTCTTACAGGCATTTTAGCCAGTATGACCTCTTTTTATCCCTAAAAAGGGATTTAGTCATGGTATGTAAATTAATCCATTTCTTCACTTAGGATGCTGATGATATTTTTTTTTTTTTTTTATTATATTGAAAATTTTCCTTTTGCTATGTAGATTACCCAGCAGGTTTATGTGGCCGAGGAGTGGAACAAAAAGACTTATACTAAAGCCCAAGCAGAGGCCCACTCTCGGTTTGAGGCAGAAAAATCGCTGGGCAGTCTGAAGGAAGAATATGCTCATCTGTCTGAGCAGTTAAAAGAGATGACCAAGCAGAGGAATAGTTTAGATGCTGGTCTTAAAAATGCCGAGAAGCAGGCCGAAGACCAACGCCAGCTGCTGAATTTGACCGAGATCAATTTGGAAACAGAAAGAGTGCTGGTGAAGGACCTTCGAGTTGAGATTCAAAAAGCCAGGGAGATTGCCAAATTGGCTGAAAGGAATGCTCAGTTGGCCAAGGAGGCAGTCGAGGCTGAAAGGCAGGCAGCCTATAAGCTCGGGGTAGAGGAGACTCAGGTCAGACTTACTAAGGAGTTTACGAAGGTCTGCAGAGAATATTGTGACGTAACTTGGGACAAAGGCCTCGACCCTGCTGGGGTCCCTCCAGAGTCTGCCTTGAGACAACCAGGGAGTATTTATTACCATCTTGATATTTGCGAATTCCCAGAAGCTCTGGAGCAACCCTTAGTCTGCCAGACCCCTCCTGCTCCTATTGATGCAACCCAAGAGTCTGACCAGGCTGGTGGTGCGGGCAAGCAACCTAAAGATGTTCAAGCTTCAGATGTTGATGCTGTTCAGCCTGGCCAGACAGTTGACTCCTCGGCCACCGAGATGAAGGCTTAGATGTTTAGGAGTTTTTATTTCGTACTTGTATTATTTTTAGTTTTATTTATTTATTTATTTATGTAATGGATTGCAGACTACTTTCTTTTGATCAATGAAATCGTTTCTCTTTTATTTTTAATGTCTTCTTTGCATATATTATAAGACTCGTTATTATTGCCAATAACTATAACTTAATAAATGATAATGAAGTTTCACAAGTCTTCCTGAACATATACAGAGAATATTACTAATTGATTTTTGAATTAAGTATATGGCTAAGGAGGCCTATCATAAGTGAGAGTTTATTTAAATACATTCGAGAATTTCAAACATGATTCATTTTAAGTTTAAGCATTAATAATAACTGTATGGGAGTGTTAACTAACCCAAATCATCTGGTCCGAGGACTTCAGGCACGATTAGACTTAGGTTTAAACACTTAAGAGAATTGTAAACGAGTGTTAACTGACCCAAATCATCTGGTCCGAAGACTTCAGGCATGATTGGATTTAAGTTTAAACACTTAAGAGAATTGTAAACGAGGGTTAACTAACCCAAATCATCTGGTCCGAGGACTTCAGGCATGATTGGATTTAAGTTTAAACACTTAGGAGAATTGTAAACGAGTGTTAACTAACCCAAATCATCTGGTCCGAGGACTTCAGGCATGATTGGATTTAAGTTTAAACACTTAGGAGAATTGTGAACGAATGTTAACTAACCCAAATCATCTGGTCCGAGAACTTTAGGCATGATTGGATTTAAGTTTAAACACTTATAAAAAAACTTGATATAACAAATTGGCATATTGCTTGAAGAAAAGATTCGATTAATAATAGTACCCTTTAAGGTTATTTACATTCCAAGGGCGTGGTATTACATGACTATCTAAGTCTTCCAAGAAATACGCCCCAATGCCAGCCCCAGAGGTGATACGATATGGCCCTTCCCAATTGGGTCCTAACTTTCTCCAAGCTGGGTTCTTTGTAGTGCCTACAACCTTTCTGAGCACCAAATCACCAGGTTCTAGAGGTCTTAGCATTACGTTGGCATCATAGCCTTGTTTGAGCTTTTGTTGGTAATGAGCTAATCGGACCAATGCATTTTCCATCCTTTCCTCAATCAGATCTAGACTCTTCCCTAGCTACTCATTGTTGCCGGTCGGACTGAACGAACTAGTTCTCAATGTTGGGAACCCATTCTCCAAAGGTATGACAGCTTTGGCCCCATAGGTCATTGAGAAGGGGGTGTTTCTCTAGTAGATCTGCGAAGCGTAGTTCTATATGCCCAAAGTACATGTGGCAATTCTTCCACCTATTTGCCCTTTGCATCGTCTAGTCTCTTCTTTAATCCATTTACTATGACCTTGTTAACCACTTCTGCTTGTCTATTCCCCTGTGGATAGGCAAGGGTGGAGTATCTGTTTATGATTCCCAGTTCGCTACAATAATTCCTGGATGCTTTGCTATCGAACTGTAGGCCATTGTCTGAGATGAGAGTATAAGGAACTCCAAATCGAGTGACAATATTCTTCCACACAAATTTCTGCACATCTACGTCTCTTATGTTGGCCAAAGGTTCAACTTCGACCTATTTGGTGAAATAGTCTGTGCCGACTAAAAGGTATTTCATGTTTCCTGCAGCTTTAGGGAATGGACCAACGATATCCAAGCCCCATTGAACGAAAGGCCATGGGCTGGATAGTGGATTAAGGGTTACCCCTGGTTGATGAATGTTTGGGGCAAACCGTTGACATTGATCGCACTTCTTAACATACTAATGGGCTTCTTTTTGCATATTCGGCCACCAATAACCTTGAGTAATTGCTCGGTGAGCCAAGGATCTACCTCTAGTGTGGCTCCCACAGATTCCTTCATGTAATTCTTCTAGTAGTAACTCAGCCGCTTCAGGATGCATGCATAATAGGAGTGTTTATATAGTTTCTAGTCCTCGGATAGCTAGAATTTGGCTGCCTTCCTTCGAACTTTGTCGGCTTCCCACCTTTCTTCAGGTAGGATATCCTCCTTCAAGAATTTAATTATAGGATCCATCCAGCTGAGTTCAGCTCTGATATGAACCTGGACTACCTTTATTCTTGCCTCCGTAGGCCTATGCAAGTCCTCAACAAGGATAACTCTCGGCAAATCTTGCGCCGAGGAGGTAGAAAGCGTGGCCAAAGAATCAACATGTGCATTACCACTTCTGGGCATGTGCAGTAGATTAAAAGAGTCGAACTCCGATTGCAGACATTTAACTCAGCTTCAGTATCCCTGCATTCTTTCGTCTTTCGCCTCAAACTCACCTTGTACTTGACCAACGTCTAACCTCGAGTCCGAGAACACTTCCACTGATTTTCCTCCCATTTTTCGAACCATAGCCATTCCCATCAGTAAAGCTTCGTACTCGGCCTCATTATTTATGGCCATGAAGTTTAGCCTTATTGACTTTTCGATAACAATCTTCTCTGGAGATATTAACACTAGCCCTACTCCCGAACCCTTTTGATTTGCTGCACCGTCTACATATACTTCCCAGGATGACGGGTCTCGTTGAGAAATCATGCCAACCGATTTTTCATCCATGTCCTTCTCTACCGTTACCTCTTCTAAACTAGGCTCTGTGAACTCGGCCACCAGATCTGCGAGAACCTGGCCCTTGACTGAAGTGCGAGGCATGTATTTTGTTAGAATATATGTGTTTTCACTTGTTAAGAACATATGTCACTTATTTATGTAAATTGGCTAATCCTTTGACAAAACGCACTCTACTTGTAATTGGGTAGTTCTAGGTGTTTTTAATACTTTAAGGTCAAGTGTTGAAGTCATCAAATCTGTCCAAGAAAAAGCAAGCTGAAGTGCAAATTCATTAAAGGTCGACACTTGTCCGTGAATATGCTTTTTGGCCTTCTTTTATTCTAACCCTGGACATATAAAAGGATTGTTTTAAGAGCCGTCAAATTGTAAACAAGTTGCAAAAGCATTGAGCAATCTCTGTTCAAGCAAATTGTGATCAAAAGACGAAGTTCTTGACCTAGTTCATCTTCTCTGAAGAAGTTGCTATGTATTTGCACCAAAGGGTTTTGTGACCAAGCATCTTCCTGATCTTTATTGTATAGGATGAACTGAAGAACTTTGCAGCCAACCTCTCCTCCTTAGTTGGTGTTTTAAAGTCACGTACTGGGATCTGCGCATTGGTTAGTCACGTACTTGGGAGCCGTGCATCAAAGGTGGGAACTGTCGCTACAGATCAAGTCCAATTGGGTATTGGGGTAAGGGTTCAACTGTAGGTTGATAAGGTACTTGAGATTCCTTTACTTGTAACCGCTTGATTTGATAATAGTGGAGTTTCGGGAGTGGTGACCTGAAAATCACCCGGTGGGATTTTTGGCGTAAGGGTTTTCCCCATTCGTAAACAAATCACCGTGTTATTTAATTTCCGATACATATTTAGTTTTTGGTGATTTGTTTGTGCTTCCACACAATTGCATGATTAATTGATTAATTAATAACTTTGCTAATTAATTAATTGGTATAATCACAAGGAGTTATTCAGATTGTGGCCTATCATATTTGATGTCAAATGCCCCTAGGATAGTGCCCCATTTAGCTATTCTTCCCGTGTAGTCAGCACTTTTAAGTATGGTTTTAAGCAGAAGTTGTATGAGCACAATGACCGTATGTGCTTAGAAGTAATGAGGCAACTTCCGTGTACCAAGTACTACTGCCAATATGGCCTTTTCCAGTGGCAGGTATCGAATCTTGGCCTCATGCAATAACTTACTCACATAGTAAACTAGCCTTTGCACACCTTGGTCCACTCGTATCAATACCAAACTTACAGCACAAGGAGCCACAGTAATGTAGGCAAACAAGACCTCATTTGGCTCAGGACTGGACATGATTGGTAGTCGGGCCAAGTAGTCTTTGAGTTGTTGGAAGGCCAAAGCACACTCTTCAGTCCACTCAAACCCTTTCCATTTGTTGATCAACAAGAAGAAAGGTCTGCACCTATCTGCTGATCGAAAGATGAATCGGTTCAAGGCAGCGGTCATTCCAATCAATTTCTGAACTTCTTTGGGATTCCGAGTAGCTTGTAAATTGTGGATGACCTTTATCTGATCGGAGTTAACTTCAATTCCTTTGTGAGTCACCATGTACCCCAAGAACTTGCCTGATCCCACACCAAATGAACATTTGGAAGCATTTAGACGCAGCTTGTGCTTTCTTAGAACTTCAAAAATGTTTTCAAGGTCCTTTACATGTTTAGAAACGACCTCGCTTTTTACCACCATGTCGTCTATATAAATTTCGATACTTTTACCTAACTGTGACTCAAACATCCTCGTCATTATTCTCTGGTAGGTAGATCCTACATTTTTCAAACCAAATGGCATCACTTTGTAATGGTAGTTACCGATAGGGGTGACAAAAGCAGTCTTCTCCTGGTCATCTGAGGCTAACGGTATTTGGTGGTAACCTTGGAAAGCATCTAGGAAACTCATCCGAGGATGACCGATAGTGGCATCTACTAGCTGATCAATTTTTGGCATAGGGAATGGATCCTTAGAACAAGCCTTATTTAAGTAAGTGAAGTCTACACAGACTCGCCATTTCCCATTCTTCTTCTTCACCACCACAGTATTTGCTAGCCACTCAGGATAAAAAACTTCTTTAATAGCTTCAACTTGTTTAAGCTTTGTTACCTCTTCTCTTATGGCATTAGCGTGTTCCTTGGATGGGCGTCGATGAGGCTGCTTCTTAGGTGTAATCAATAGGTTGACCTTCAGATGGTGACAGATGAATTCTGGATCCACCCCTGGGGTTTCGTAAGCGTTCCAGGAAAATACATCAAAGTTTCTTTTATGGAACTCTATTAGCTCTTCCTTCTCTTGCAGAGGCAGCTGAGATCCGACCTGAAAGAACTTTTCTGAATTGTCTCCGATGACAACTTTTATTAAATCTTTGCACCTAGCGCCCTCGGCTTTGTCTTCGATGGGCAATGCCTGAGGTTTTAACTACTATAAACCCTTTTCGGCCTGGGCCGAGGCCTCAGTTTCAGGCTCATGCTGGATGGCAGCCACTAAGTATTGTTAGGCCGCAGATTGATCTCCTCAGATTTCACAAACCTGTCCTTCAAATGGATATTTAACTTTCTAATGCAAAGTAGAGGAAACAGCCCCTAGTGTATGAAGCCAAGGTTTGGCTACAATTGCCGTATAGGGCGAGTACACATCTATAACTATGAAATCCACCTCTACTACCTCTGAGCTGGTCTACACAGGTAATCATATTTGGCCTTTCGGGGTAACAACCCTTCCTTCAAAACTTATCAAGAGGGAATTATATGGTGTCAGGTCTTGAGGTTTTAGGTTCAGTCCCTTGTAGAGATTAGGATACATTATCTCTACCACGTTGCCCTGGTCCACCATTATCCTCTTCACATCGTACCTTCCAATTCTGAGGGTGATTACTAAAGCATCATCTGGGGTTGGATGGTTCCAATCCTCGTCCGAGAACCCTAAAACCGGTTGAGTATCCAGTCTAGCTCTCTTCAGACCATGGCCACAGTCCCCTGCGGGTAATCGGGCTACCGACATAACCTTGGATGGCCAGGATCCTGTTCTCCCCGGTGCGGTGAAGATGACATTGATAGTTCCCAAAAGAGGTTTTGAAGAATCATCCATTCGGGGCTCCGAGTTCACTTGACCTCCTCGGCCACTGGAGTGATGCAAGAGTTCTCTCAATTTACCCTCGCAGACTAGTTGGTCTAAATGATCCCACAGGCTCCTGCAATCCTCTGTGGTATGCCCATGGTCTTGGTGGTACTGGCAATAGAGATTATGATTACGCATCTCAGGATTCCCCACCATTTTATGCGGCCACTTAAAGCATGGTTCATTCTTGATCCTCTCCAGAACTTGATGCACTGGCTCTTTAAATACAACATTAACTGCTTGAGGATTTGTTGATCTTGATTGCCCAGCAAAATCTCTCAATGGTTTACTGTTATTGTAACGGTCCGACTTGAAATCCCTCCTCTCCTGGGGGATAACCTTGTCCTTTCCCTTCTCTTGCTGTTGATCTTCTTCAACTCTTTTATACTTTTCAATACGGTCCATGAGCTGACGCATGTTAGTAACTGGCTTACCAGTTAAGGATTTCCTTAAACCATGGTCAGTGGAGAGGCCGAGCTTAAACGTGCTAAGGGCCATTCTATCAAAATTGCCCTCCATATCATTAAACATCTCCCAGTACCTATTTGAATACATTTTCAAGGTCTCACCCTCTTGCATGCTTAAGGATAGCAGTGAAGATAAAGGCCTGGCCACTCTTCAGCATGTGACAAAACGGGAACCAAATGCTTGAGTGAGCTTCTTGAAGGAACTGATGGAGTCTACTTCCAGGCTGTCAAACCATCTCATTGCAACCGGTCCAAGACTGGAGAGGAAAACCTTGCACATCAGAGCTTTATCCCTGGAGTAGACAGCCGTCTTTTGATTAAAGTGACTCACATGTTCCACAGGGTCTGTTTTACCATTATAGATGGTGAACGTCGGCTGATGAAAACAACGAGGGAGCCTTGCTTCTTCAATCCTGTGTGTGAAAGGTGACCTAGAGATTTGATTCAAAGCCTTTCTCATAGCATCGTTCCTTACGCCTCCACGTGATGGGCTTCGAGGTTGCCTCTTACGAGGATGCTCTTCTTCATAGGAAAAGGATTCACTGACTGGTGTTCGAGATCTCTGCTTGTAAGTGACGTCCTGTTCGTCATCGAAATCTTCATCAGAATACGAAGAAATCCATTTCCTCTTTGCATGCCGTAACTCCCTTTTTAGCCTTTCAATTTCTAGTTGCATGTTCTGGTTCTTCTCTGCATGAGATATGTGACTTCCGCCATGTGGCTGGCTTCGATCAGTATGCGCAGTGTGTACACTACCTTCACGATCTTGTCTCTGCTCCAAATTAAGAAAAGGGTCAACGTGTTGGGATGCCCTAAACTCTGCTAGTTGTTGCCCTAGTTCAGCCATTATCAGTTGCTGCTTCCACTTTCGCTCAAGCTCTTCCCACAGACGGCGCCAATTGTAGGGTCAGGATTTGTATCTCAAGTCCAAAACAATGAATTTGTAGAGAGTGAGTGAAAGAGCTGGGTTAATTGTGAATTTAGCAACTGTTAACTATGATAACCAAGAATGACCCAACGTAAAAACACACTTAAAAGCTAAAAAAAGTTGACGTCTGAAGAGATATATTATTGATTGAACAGTGAATACAGTTCTTAGAGCTACAGTAAAATCTTTTTCCTCTTCTTATTATCTTTGTTCCGATCCCCCTTCTTCAGAGACTTCTCCCATTTATATAGCCTTTTTATCAACCATCTTCATCGTACACTTGTTCTTCATCCAAGCATTCACTTGAGTATATGTCACATCAGGTATCTTCTTTAGTTCTCCAAGAGTGTTGGTAGTTGAAGTTGCACTGTTCAGGGGTCTTCTCCACATAAATGCGGCCAGAAAAGTTGCTGCAGTGCATTAAACACGGTGGTAGCAGCTTTTTCCTTTAAATATTTCTCCATTCTTATCATCTCCAGACATGCCCAGAGTTTATTCTTATCATTGGAATTGCTAGGAAGATCACTTGAACCTTTTAGGTGCTTGTTTGATCGAGACTTTCTATATCCAAGGAGAATACGCTCTTCGGCCTGCTGATGATCTCTTCAGACTATACTCCTCAATCATTTCCAGGTATATCTCTCCCCTGTGGAATCCTTCCCAATCATTTTCTTCTCTTCGGACATACCTTAACCCAAAAATGGGGCCCCAGGCCCAATACACAATGTTGGGCTTTTACTCCCACAGTTAGAAATTTTTTTTAAACAAAATTAATTACTACCTCAGCAATTTTAAAAAAGTGGAAATTTTTTAGTAGAATGGTGGACAAATGACGTGGTTCACTAGAGGACTCTATAATTTCTCCAAAAGTTGGTCTACCAATTAAGCATTAGTAATAGGTTTAGAGTATTTTTGGGGATCTAAAAAAAAATATATATTTTACATTCTCGAACACCACTTTATCTATTTTTCCCATTCATTTCACAACTCACCCAACATCTTAGTTCTCATTTTTTTACATACTGTAGACACCGCATTTTGTACCCCTTACGACTCGAGGCCCTGTTCCCCAATGATGCTCGAACTCTAAGGTCCAAAGCCAATTTAGAGCCCCATCAGATATTAAATTGACTTAAGAAGTTTTAAAATGGAAAGTATAACCTTTTAAATAAGTAAAAATCTATTTCTGGAAATAAAATGACCAAAGTAAGCATTAGCCCGTGTATGTGGTCACGGCCTGCTTACATGAGCCAAACCATGTATCTGCATATGTAGCTAGGATTTCAGAAGCATAAGAAATGCAAATTTTCTGCAATAATGGCTGAGGTTTAGAATAAATCCCACATCGTCTAGGAGCCTTTCCAAACTCCATTTTTTCAACTATACAAAGCCTTACATGGTATATTTCCAAAACACATAGAAATCCCATGGAAAAAACCTAAGATTCACTAGAAAATAGTGAATCAAAAGGGAGTCTTTCATAAAACACCCTCAAGTCAATTTTATTTGATTGAGACCTTTTCTGGCCCCAATCCTTTTATTTTAACGTTGCTAATCACTCTTTTATTGGTTTGTGAATAAATTTGACTAAGAGGAACGGTCGAAATCAAGCTTGGAAAGCTTTTGTTTAAAATTTGAGTCTAACCTCTTTTTTTTTTTTTTTTTTTTCATTTGCGTTTTAGGGTGCGTTTGTTTTGGTGTTAAACGATTTCAGGAAATCGTTTTACACCTTTCCTCGTGTTTGGTTGCACATGGAAAATGGATTTTCCGGAAAAGAATTTCAGTTGACCGTAAAATTAAGGCCTTTGACCCGGAAAATATTTTCAGCCAAAATTTTACCTTCAAATCATTTCTGGAGACGTGCAAAGAGAGAGAGAGAGAGAGAGAGAGAGAGAGAGAGAGAAAAGACTCACACGTGCAAACAGAGAGAGAGAGAGAGAGAGAGAGAGAGAGAGAGAGAGAGAGATCGCGAACCCATAAAACCCAAGATCGTCGCACCACCGACGAGATCGTCGAACCCAAAAAACCCAAGATCGTCAAACCCGAGATCGTCGCACCGCGAAACCACGAACCGCAAGTCACACTGCGCCGCGAGTCGCACGGCAAACCCATGAACTGCACCGCGCCGATCGCACCGGCGAGTCGCACCGTGCCGATCGCACCTCAATTTGATCGAATTTGATGATTTTTTTTTCTTTGGTTTTGTTTCTTTTGTGTTGTGGACTAAGAAATGATATTATATATTTGTTTGGAAGTTGAGAAAATGTGAGCAACAAGTAAAAAATGTGTTTTCTATAGTATTTTCAAGAATATAGCCAAACACCAAAAAATATTTTTCAA
Source organism: Quercus cerris (assembly GCA_963669245.1). Lineage (NCBI taxonomy): Eukaryota > Viridiplantae > Streptophyta > Magnoliopsida > Fagales > Fagaceae > Quercus > Quercus cerris. The sequence continues at coordinate 9,173,727 of OY770009.1, read as the reverse complement.
AGCATTTTTTGAAATGCAACAAAACACTTGAAAATATTTTCCTTTTCTGAAAATAGCATTTCCGAAAAATATTTATTTTCTGAAAAATATTTTACATGAACCAAACACAGCCTTAATCTTGTTTTTTTTGCTTAGTTTATGTTTGTACATGTTTGCTTAGATTAGCCTTTTAGTTCTTTTCATATTTTGTGTATTTAGGTTGTTAGAATTGTTTTTTTAAAGTTTTGCTCTGTTTCTGCATTTTTAGGTATTTTGGGTAAGGATCTGCATACACATGATCTAGCCTGCACACACAAGCTTGATTTTGAGTACACAGATCTGTTCTAGTGTGTGTGATGCCATTACCTAGAAATCCTAATTTTTTGTTTGTTTTGTTTTTGCATTCACATGTTTGTTTTATGTAGCCTCTTCTTTATATGATTTAAGCCCCACGAGTTCTTGTTCACCTTTTAACATGCTTGTTTGTTTTTAACATCCTTAGATTAGGGTTTTATGTTTGTTTCTTGCCTTGATGTCATGAACATGCATTCACATACCCATTCATAATGCCATAGGTGCTGAGATGCTGTAAGGTAAGTCATGCATTCACATGAACATGCATGTTGTTTGTTTAAATCCTCCTTTGACATATGTGTATTGCCTTGTCTATAATATGTTTTCCTTACTATATTTGTTGCCGTGCTTGGGTGGCTACCTTGTTTGATACATGATAGGGTTTCACATGCTAAGGTTTCTTTTGTGTTTGGCTCTCTTGCTTTAGGTTGATAAGTATGTTGTTTTGGGATAAATATGCCATGTTGTATGCTTGGATGTATGCTAGTGTGTGTGAGAGTATAGATGCAAGTGTTGAACATGTTTTTAATAAGGTTAGGACGTAAGACACAATGATGGGAGGCCAACCTTAGGGTTGGGCGATCTTGGGTGTCTAACACCTTCCCAAGAGTATACCTAAACTCCGAACCCAAACTCTGGTAGTAAGATCAAAAGTTCTTATTCATGGATTTGGTGCTTCTGCATTTTCAGATCTAAGTGTTTTTTTTTTTTTTTTTTTTTTTTTTTTTAAATTTTTGGGTTTGTGTTCTTAGATCTGAGTTTGTGTTCTTATTGTTCTTATTCAAGACACACTTATGTCATTTTTGGTTTTAAATTCTATTTTAAATTATTTTTTATTTAGTTAAAATTAATAAATTATTTTTTATTTTTTAATTTAGATGCTAACGTGGCATTTTTTTAATGCCAAAATAAAATTTTTTATTATTATTTTAGTAGTTCCATTTGTCACCTAGGACTTTGCCGTTAGGACACTGACGGAAAGGACTAAAATGGATGACGTTTTTCTAAATAGGGACTAAAAGTAGTGAAAATAAGAACACAAAGTGAGAATCGCTTGAAAATGTAAGGACGAAAATGTGGTTTTCGCTTTAATAAAATCAAACTTCTACGTCAAAAAGCAGATGGGTCTGGAGTTTGGACAAAAGGAGGGTATGCTTACTACTCGCGTGAAAGTTGATAGGTTTTTGAAGTAGGGTATGATTACTACTCGCATTCCACTTCCACGTTCGACAATGACCTTTTAAGTCTTTTAACCTTTCAAAATGAAACTAATTTTAAACAATATTTTATGGACCATAAAATTAACCTCCCTAAATGTATAATTTACAAATTCCAAATTATGAATGAATTCAAAATTAGCTTAGTTTTCTCTCTATCTCAAAAAAGAAAAAAGTTTTGTTGGCAATATTATTATTAATGTTATCTTTCCTTGCCAAAATGGCCAAATATTATCTTTGATTGAAATATTTAGCAATTTATTACTATTTGTGAAATATTTAACAATTTTTTTTTTTAAAATTCAAATTTGACATATAACTCGAGTTTCATAAAAACTGCCACAGTAGCACTTGCTGATCTAAATTATTTTAATTAAAAAACGCCACAGGAAACTCGAGTTCCTCGTTATGTACGTGTAAAAAACTGAGGCTTTTCCGACAGACAAACGTGAAACACCATAATAAGATTTCCGAAAAAGTAGAGAAAGGTAAAGTTGAAAAGTGACTGCCACTAGTACTAATAATTCACTCCTCACCATGCCTCTACCTTCCTAGCTAGTTCTTTCTCCCTTTTTCTTCGTCATGTCCCACCTAATGGTCTTACGGACACAACTCATTCAGTTGGAAGGCATGAAGCTTGCAAGCCTACAAATTGCAGTGCGGGCCTAAATGATTCTATGAAAACCAGACATTTCGGCTGTTTGATGAAGAATTTGCTAATGATAAAACCAGACATTTCTCTATAAAAAAGGATTTCAGAAAATGCAGAGAAAGAACCACTCGAGTTAAGGGAGAAAGAACTGTTCATCCTGTACATCCTCGAGTCAAGACATTTCAGCTTCCTGTACATCCTGTTTTTGCACACAACTCAAAGTCAGAACTATTCATTGAACTAATCAGCAGGCTAAAGCTAAATACGTTCCAACTTTCAACTAGAATTTCAGTGGAACTCGATTTTAGAGATTGCGAGTTCCATTTTACATTAGTACCACTCGAGTTCCATTTGTAACACTCGAGTTCCATTTGGTATTTTATATTTTATACATTTTAGGTCAGTTTGTACTTTGTACCGTTGTGTCACTTTTTGGGAAGGCTGTTTAGTACATCAACTTAAATATATATTTTTAGTTTTTATACAACATTAGATGTATTTTTACACTTTTTTCACCTACACGTTTTTTCAAAAAAATTAAAAACTATTGTTTAAACACATGTATCAAACGGCCCCTCAATTATAATAAACTCGAATTTCATGTAGGACTTGAGGTTCTTGAACTCTAGTTCCAAAAGAATGGTAGATCCTTAAATAGTTCCAAAAAAGGGGTACATCGCGAAATATTTCGGCCAATGGTGGTATTTGGCCACTTTGGCCTCTCTTTCCTAGCATCTTGCTGAGTATTACTATCACAATCATGGTATCATCCATATTTGGGACAAACAAGCAAGTAAATGTTTCAACTACAAATGAGATAATTCTTTCTAATTCGTATATGCCTGCTTTGCTGTAGGAGAGTTGGACAAGCTTGTGAAAGATGAAAATGTCGACTTCAGGACATTGGAAAGTGAAAGGGAGAAAATACGCGCTAGGATGCCTATTGTGAATGTACGAGCTGACTATAGTCCACGAACACAGGAATAGACGAGCCCGTTGTTTACACGAGGCCTTAAGTGGATGGACCTTCAGTGGACGGATCTGATTTGGACAGAGTGAAGAAGGATGGGCTGGTCGGCCATAGGCCTGTTGGACCCCTTAGTGGGAATACTTTGGCCCATTCTCGTAAGGCCCTAAAAACAGAGTCCTTGTGCTACTTGGACTCTAGAAATCTCATGTATTGGTAAAGATCTTCCCTATAAGGAGAAGATCTGCCCACCACGTTTCAGACTCTAAAAAAGAGGATTTCTACAAGGAAAAGACTTGGATGCCAAGTCTAAGAGGAAAAACTTTCGACTACTATAAAAACCCCAATACTCTCACCAATAAAGGTACACATTATTTACCCTCTCTAACACTCTAGAGTTGTGAGAATACTTTCTGACTTAACTTTCGGAGGGTATTTGGCCGGTACCACACCGATACCCTTTGATAGGTTTTCTTCTTTGTATTGTGTAGGTTTACGTTTGAGCGCGAAGGCAACGTGTGACTCACTGGTGAATTTCTCAGCTTCATCAGTTGGCGCCGTCTGTGGGAACTGAGAAGAAAGTAGTCAAACGTTGCTTCATCCCTAAGACAGAAGAGTTGCATGGTGCTCACTCGCTCGATGGCAACAACCAACGACATCCAAGGAGAGGAACTACCCACGACCGCACTCGAAAGATAGGTTCAGACTCTCACTGTGGCCGTGGAGCGCCGCACCAAACAAAATCATGACCTAGAAGAACAGTTGTGTCAAAGAAACACAGCACCCAACAACCGGAGGGAGGATTAGGAAGGTACCAGCGCCATGCAAAGAGACCGAGAAGGGCCTGAAGGGAGCAACGCCCCAAGCAGGCCAGAACGACAGAACACGAGCCTCCCATCCCTCATGGATGCGACTCCTCCGCCTATGTTCGCGGAGACGCAGGCGATGAAAGAACAGATGGAGGTCACGATGAACGCCTTAAAGGGACGAGTGTCCAGCGACCTAGACGACCTAGTGAACCGGACTGACTCTCCATTCACCGGCCCCGTCGATTCCTTTCCCCTACCACACAAGTTCCGGATGCCATAGATAGAGAGTTATGATGGGGTCAAGGATCCCCTAGACCACCTGGAGACATTCAAGACCTTGATGCATCTACAAGGGGTACCGGACGAAATCATGTGTAGGGCCTTCCCAACCACACTGAAGCGTCCCGCGAGAATTTGGTTCAGTCGGCTGACGCCGAACTCCATTAGCACTTTCAAAGAATTAAGTGTTCAGTTCACCTTGCACTTTATAGGGGGACACAGGTACAAGAAATCCACGGTATGCTTAATGAGCATCAGGCAGAGAGAGAACGAAACATTAAGATCCTACATAACCCGCTTCAATAAGGAAGCGCTCTCGATCGATGAAGCTGACGACAAAATACTGGTGGCGGTTTTCACGAACGGGTTGCGAAAGGGCAAGTTTTTGTTTTCCCTATACAAAAACGACCCCAAAACCATGTCAGAGGTACTCTACAGGGCCACCAAGTACATGAACGCGGAAGACGCGTTACTAGCATGGGAGGAAAAGCCCAAGAAGAGGGAACGCTAGGCGGACGTGCGTCAGGATCAAGGGAAGAAAAGACTAAGGACAGGAGACAGAAGGGACGAAAGGTGCCCTAAGCCCCCGGGCGGAAGGTTCACAAGTTTCACCCCTCTGAACGCCCCGATTGACCAAGTTTTGATGCAAATCAAAGATGAGGAAACGCTGACATTCCCGGGAAAACTAAAGAGCGACCCAAGCAAATGGCCGCGAGACAAATATTGTCGTTTCCACCGAGATCACGGCCACGACACAGCCGATTGCTACGACCTGCAGCAGCAGATTGAAGCCCTCATTAGACAAGGGAAGTTACAGAAGTTCTTCAATAAAGAGAGAGCAGATCCCAATCGCCAAGAGTCGGCCCCCCGACAGGATAACGAGCATCCTAGACCCCCCATCGGAGACATAAGGATGATAGTGGGAGGGACTACGGCTACTGGTTCTTCGAAAAAAGCTCGAAAAACGTACCTCAGATCGGTCCTGAACGTCCATCTAACAGGCTCTACGCCTAATACCGCACGAGTGGAGAGCCCTATCATTGGATTCACTGAAGAAGACGCAAGGAGACTTCATTATCCACATGACGACGCGTTGGTTATCAACATACGTGTGGGGGACTACAACGGCCACCGAGTACTAATCGACAACGGCAACTCAGCAGACATTCTATACTATCCAGCATTCCAGCAAATGGGGACAGACAGACGATTGATACCGACAAGTGCTCCACTTGTCGGTTTTTGAGGGATAAGGGTATTCCCAATAGGCTCCATCACACTCCCGGTAACAGTGGGCGATTACCCACAAGAACTCACTAGGAATGTAATGTTCCTCGTGGTGGACTGCTCCTCCGCTTACAATGGTATTCTCGGATGGCCCACACTTAACTCATGGAAAGCAGCAACATCAGCATACCACCTGATGATCAAGTTCCCAACGGACTATGGGATTGGGGAATTGCGAGGGAATCAGGCAACCGCCCGAGAATGCTACATTGCCATGCTAGAAATGGAAGATCATCATCAGACAATGTGCGTAGAAGAGCAGCGAATGGTCGCAGAACCGGTCGAAGAGCTGGAGGAGATAACGCTCGACGAATCAAAACCAGAGCGGACGACTAGAATAGGAACATTGGCCTGCCAGCCGGTGCGCCAGGCCCTCACAACATTCCTCAAGAGGAACCAAGACATTTTCGCATGGAACCACGAAGACATGCCCGAGATCGATCCCTTTGTCATAGTGCACAAGCTGAACGTGAACCCCTGAACCCCACCCGTTCGGCAGAAAAAGCAAGTGTTCGCTCATGAACGGGACAGAGCAATAACGCAAGAGGTTAGAAAACTACTCGAGGCGGGTTTCATTAGGGAAGTATATTACCCGAAGTGGTTGGCGAACGTGGTCATGGTCAAGAAGGCTAGCGGGAAGTGGCAAATGTGTGTCGACTTCACGAACCTTAACAAAGCATGCCCAAAGGATAGCTACCCCCTCCCGCAGATAGATGCACTGGTCGACTCCACGGCCAGACACCAGCTCCTAAGTTTTATGGATGCCTTCTCAGGCTATAATCAGATCAAGATGGAGGAATCTGATTAGGAGAAAATGTCCTTCGTCACCAGCCAAGGACTCTTTTGCTATAAGGTGATGCCATTCGGACTCAAGAATGCTGGGGTAACGTACCAAAGGTTAATGGACAAAATGTTCGCGCACCAGATAAGGAGGAACATATAGGTCTACGTTGACGACATGCTGGTCAAGAGCCCCACGAAAAAGATCACCTGAGCGACCTCCAGGAGACATTCGATACCCTACGATCATACAACATGAAACTGAATTCGGGCAAGTGCGTATTCGGAGTAACGGCGGGAAAATTCTTAGGTTTTATGGTGTCCCAAAGAGGAATAGAGGTCAACCCAGAGAAGATACGAGCCATCATGGAGCTGGAACCGCCAAGGACAGTAAAGGACGTGCAGAGCTTGAACGGCAAAATTGCTGCTTTGAACAGGTTCGTCTCAAAAGCAATGGACAGGTGTCTACCGTTCTTTCGCGTCTTAAGGAAATCATTCGAGTGGACGGATAAATGCCAGAAGGCATTTGAAGATCTGAAGAAATACCTCGCCTCGCCACCCTTACCTAGCCCGTCCAAGCCAAGAGAAGACCTCTACTTATACCTAGCAGCTTCGCAGGTGGCAGTAAGCGCGGCCCTAGTAAGAGAAGAGGAAGGAACTCAGCGACCCGTCTATTTCATAAGCAGGGGGTTCCGGAGGGCTGAAGAGAGGTACCCCCACATGGAAAAGCTCGCCTTCGCACTGGTAACCGTAGCCCAAAAACTCAAACCGTACTTTCAAGCCCACAGCATCATCGTCTTGACAAATCAACCCCTAAAAAGAGCAATGAGCAGCCCTGAAGCAGCCGGTCGAATGGCCCTATGAGCGATAGAGCTGAGCGAATTTAACATACATTACCAACCGCGAACCGTAATAAAAGGCCAAGTAGCAGCGGACTTCATCGCTGAATACACGTAAACAGAGCAGAAGGAGCCACCAGCCCTTAGACAATGGAACATCCACATGAATGGATCATCAAACAAACAAGCTGGAGGAGCCGAGGTAGTAATTCAAACCCCTGACGGAGAGAAAATCAAGTGTATGATTCGGCTGGACTTCCCTACAACCAATAATGAGGCCAAGTATGAGGCATTGGTGGCAGGATTAGACCTGGTGAAAGCAGTAGGCGCTGAGGTCATGGTTGTACATTGCGATTCGCAAGTAATAGTCAGTCAGATTAGCGGTGCCTATGAGTGTAGGGGGAAAAAGATGAAGAAATACTTGGAAGAGGTCAGGAGACGGATCGACACCCTCCAGGTCACATTCATCCAAATCCCAAGGGAGAAGAACGAATGTGCTGACCGGCTCGCAAAAGCCGCCTCTGCAGAGGTCATGATGGCCCCCGATCAGGTATTATCGCTTATCCAAAATTCCTCAATTATTAACAGTAGGGCAGAAGTGCAGGAAGTAAATCCTAAATACAATTGGACTACGCCGCTAACGGCCTACCTGAAGAAAGGCACGCTCCCAGACAACAAAGACGCAGCAAGAAAACTGAAAGTCCGAGCTTCGCGATTCATAATAATCAATGACGTCTTATACAAGAGGGGATTCTCACGACCATACCTAAGGTGTTTGGGTCACGAAGAAGCAAACTACGTAATGAGAGAGGTCCATGAGGGTATCTGCGGAAACCATTTGGGGGTGCAGTCTTTAGTACACAAACTGATCCGGGCAGGATACTATTGGCCTACAATGCAGAAGGACGCACAAGCCTACGTCAAGACTTGCGACAAATGTCAAAGGTTCGGTAACCTAATTAGGCAACCGATCGAAGAACTGACACCCATGACGGCCCTTTGGCTGTTTGCCCAATGAGGGCTAGACATCATGGGCCTTCTCCCGACGGCTGCACGACAGCTGAAATTTTTGGTGGTAGGGATCGACTATTTCACTAAGTGGGTGGAGGCGGAAGCTCTGGTGACTATCACGGAGAGAAACATCAGGAGTTTCGTATGGAGAAATATCGTATACAGATTCGGGATACCAAGGGTACTCATCTCCGATAATGGAAAACAGTTTGACAACAAGGCATTCCAAGATTTCTACTCGGAATTAGGCATCAGAAATCACTACTCATCACCCACACATCCGCAGGCCAATGGGCAAGTTGAAGTCATGAACCGGTCCCTACTCAAAATCATCAAGACCCGGCTTAAGGGGGCAAAAGGCATCTGGCCCGATGAGTTACCAAGTATCTTGTGGGCATATCGTACAACGGCAAGAACACCCACAGGAGAAACACCGTTCAGGCTAACATACGGGAGCGAGGCTGTCATCCCAGCAGAGATAGGGCTTACAAGTTATTGAGTGGAGAGCTACAATGACTACAAGAACGAAGGGGCTTTGTGGCTACAGCTAGACCTAGTTGACGAAGTCCGGGCTACAGCAGAACAAAGGTTGGCCCGATACCAAAACCTCATGGCAAAATACTACAACTCCAAAGTCAGACATAGAGACTTTCAGATCGGGGACCTTGTGCTATGGAAGGTAATGGGAGCGGCTAAAGATCCTTCATAAGGAAAACTTGGCCCCAACTGGGAAGGACCTTACAAGGTCTCGTCTTGGCAGAGGAAGGGGACCTACCACCTCGAAACCATGGACGGAAGAAAATTGCAACACCTGTGGAACATAGAGCACCTACGGAGATACTACCAATAGAGATGACATAAAAGGCATCAACCCCCCCCCCCCCCCCCAACTTTCCAGTTTATTTCTAAAGTTTTCAGTAGCTTTACTTCAAACAGCTATTTCCATTATTTTTCTTTACTTTGAACAAATCTCTCTACCAGTGCTTTTTTAAGCCCAAGGGGGCAAGCACCTTTTCCTATAAAGATTTCTTTTAGACTTTACTGAATTTTTCCCGCTTTAGTTAAATCAATATGACGGACCGTTAAAAATATTGTCCACATAATGGACAGATCTTCCCAAGAGGATGAAAATCTTAAGTCCTATGACGGACGGTTAAGAATATTGTCCATATGATGGACGGGTCATCCCAAGAGGATGAAAATCTTATGTCCTATGACGGACCGTTAAAAATATTTTCCACACTATGGACGGATCATCCCAAGAGGATGAAAATTTTAAGTCCTATGACGGACGGTTAAGAATATTGTCCATATGATGGACGTGTCATCCCAAGAGGATGAAAATCTTATGTCCTATGACGGACTGTTAAAAATATTGTCCACATGATGGACGGATCATCCTAAGAGGATGAAAACCTTAAGTCCAAATAATGGACGGACCAGTAATAACGTCCACAAGCTGGACGGATCGTCCTACGAGGATAGTAAGTATTAAGTCCAGATAATGGACGGACCCAAAATAACATCCGTAAGCTGGACGGATCATCCTAAAAAAGATTGTAACTCTTTTAAGATCCATATAATGGACGGGCCAAAAATAAAGACCACAAGACGGACTGATCATCCCTAAAGGGTGATAGCACTTAGAATTCGGGCTAAACCCACGTACTAAACGGACCATTCTAAAACGAATGATCCCACGATCGGACAAGTCATCTTAAGGGATGACGACCCCTGGTTAAACGGTTAATGAACGGAGGAATCGTATAAGCAGAACGGAGTTCATTTTAACATGAAATATACTTTAAAATAAAACACATGCATTTCACGAAGATAAAACAAAGGTCAACGGACCTTGCAGAATGTAAACATACTGAACGGTCAGTGTTCATATAAACCCCGTAAATATGACGGGTATTAAAAATTGTTCTACACTTGATACAAAAAAAGAAAAAAAGAAAAAAAAAAAGAGATTAATTAGCAAAACTAAGTTATTACAAATCTGCTATCTCTCTCTCTTCAGCTGGACAGTCCCCAATGTCCTTAGCCTGGCTGTCCGCAACGGTTTGATCTATAGGAGTTTAACGGACAGGGACGTTCTCGTCGAAAAGAACATCAGTATCTTCAGACTGAACGGGCTGGATGGTTGAAGGCTCGAGGGTAGTGATGGTGACGGTGGATAAATCTATATCCAGGTATAACACCTTCACCTGACGAAGGGCATCGTCAAACCCGTTGTTATAAACAAGGCTCAGTTCCGAAATGAGGGCGTCGGAGTCACGGTACTCGCGTATCGCATCCTCCTTCGCTTGACGGACCTCATCGTCTTTCTCCACCAGGGCTTTCTTTAGACGGTCCCTCAGCTGGATACATTCGTCCCAGGCCGTCTCGGCCGTCTTCAGCTTCTTCTCCTGGACGACCTTCCAGGCCTTGAGATCGAGCAGCTCCTCCTCCATCACTTTGGCTTTCTCACGAATCCGGCCAATGGTCGTCTCATGATTGAGACACCGTCCCATCATGCCTTTCATCATGATCATAGCCTGGGGGACAACAAAAAATGCATAAGTAAAATATTTAAAGGCAGCAAATGGTGAACGGGTGGACCAAAAGACGACGGAGTAATTACCTGAGCAATGTTGAAGAGGCCCGTCTCCCCCATCGCCTCCGTTGAGTGATTCCCCAAATCCTCGTAGTCGTCGGTAGTAATAATCGACGACAGCCTCTTGAGGGCATACTTGGAGTCCTCATGAAGCAAGACGGGTGGCTTCTTCTGGCTGCCAGATGGACCCATCATCAAACCTTTGCCCGCATCGTGTTTAATCGGGGTGACCGACTTATTCTCCCCTAGCCATCAAGCCAACGACCGGTTCCAAGGGGACCTTGGGCTGTTTTGGCGGACGGTCACCCTTCTCGGGCAGTTTCCTCTTCAGACTTTGCTTGCTGGAGCCCGTCCCCATGGGGTCCGTTCCAGCTTCTTTGTTCTTTGCAGCCTGAAGTCTTATAGCTGCTCACCTCTTTGCATCCTCCATCTCTGAAAAAGGTAGACATATTAAGAAATAATAATAATAATGACGGTAAAAACAGGTAATAAAGGTCGACAGACTAACGTAGACAGGTCTGCTTCTCGTACTTTAGTGCCACCGGGGTTGGTTCGGGCCCGTCACAATACCAGTGGATGGTGTTGAGGTTAACGAGCTTGGCCCAGGTCCGCTCCTCGGGCTTTGTCTTTGCAAATATTTTCTCAAGGAAACTGAATTCCTCAAGGGTAATCTGGGGACACCGTCGAACTGCATCAAAGAGGACGGATGTTAAAAACATTATAAAAATTATTAAACTGAACGGAGGCATTTACGACGGGCCATACCGAATGGGTTTAAAATGCCCCAAACTGTGTCGACAGGCATGAAGTCCGTTTCCCCTGGATGACACATCCAATTATCTCATTCGATGAAAAAGTAGCGGCTCTTCCAGTCTCTATTTGAGTCTGGAGTTTCAAAAATAACTTTCAAGACGGGGCTCCTAGGTACAAAGCTATACATGCCCCTCGACTTGTCTATCTCATCCGGTCGGTAGCAGTGGAGGAACTCTTTTATCGTAAGTCTTCTCCCACCGTCCGACATGGCTCCGTACAGAACCTCTATCGCGATGAAAACCCTCCAGGCATTAGGAGACACCTGGCTGGCGGATATACCTAGGTATTTTAAGAGTTCGCGGTGTAACGAATTTAATGGGAATCTCAGGCCGGCCTTAAGCACCTGTTCGTACACACCTACTTCGTCAACTCCTTCGTAGTAACATTTTTCTGACATGTAGGGTAGACAGAGTGGGATGTGGTCTGGGATTTGGTAACGGGCCCTAAGGGTATTAAAATGGGCTTCCTTGATAGTGGACGTGAAGGCATGTACCGTCCACTCTGGAAGCATGATGAACTCCCTAAGTCCATCAGCTCCCACGACGGATCTAACTATTGGCTCTTCGTCGTCAGCTGAACCCTCTTATATTTCGATCATCTCCAGGCCCTCATTTGTTAAGGACGAGGAAGATGATGACGGACTACTCTCCTCGCTCGGGGCGTCATGGTCTTTGGGACCTAACGGGTATATCTCTTCGTAATCCGCCCCGTCACGGACGACCGACTGGTTACTCGACGCACTAGACATGGCCTACAGGTAATGACAAAACCTAAGACTATGACGGGTTTGGAAAGAACGACGGGCACATAAAGTCTAAAAAAGAGATAAAGAAAAGCTAAAATTAAAAGAGGACAGATAGGAAACTACTTACCAGAAGTTTGGAGTAAGCAAGATGTTGCAGGCGACGGGTATGGGAGTGAACGAACTATTCTCTGACAGATGTGACGGACTCGCTCTGACAATTTTTTCCAGCAACAAGTGGAAAAATGAGGGGCGGAGGGGTCGATATTTATAAAGGGTATGCACGGAAGACGAAGCGACACCTCGTTCCAAAATAATGACCATTGACAGGATGACACTTGGCACGGCTCATAAATGTGTTAACTCTTGATCTAACAATGTACGGAGGTGAGTTCACAGATCTAGGTGTCATGAAAACGTGATCGAGATCTTAAAACCGTCACCCCATGGGTCCGTTCTCTTATCCGTGATAGACCCATCGGGTAAGGGGGCAACTGAAAGGGAGAAAATACGCGCTAGGATGCCTATTGTGAATGTACGAGGTGACTATAGTCCGCGAACATAGGAATAGACGAGCCTGTTGTTTACACGAGGCCTTAAGTGGACGGACCTGATACGGACGGAGTGAAGAAGGATGGGCTGGTCAGCCATGGGCCTGTTGGACCCCTTAGTGGGAATACTTTGGCCCATTCTCGTAAGGCCCTAAAAACAGAGTCCTTGTGCTACTTGGACTCTAGAAATCTCATGTATTGGTAAAGATCTTCCCTATAAGGAGAAGATCTGCCCACCACGTTTCGGACTCTAAAAAAGAGGATTTCTACAAGGAAAAGACTTGGATGCCAAGTCTAAGAGGAAAAACTTTCGACTACTATAAAAGCCCCAATACTCTCACCAATAAAGGTACGCATTATTTACCCTCTCTAGCACTCTAAAGTTGTGAGAATACTTTCTGACTTAACCTTCGGAGGGTATTTGGCTGGCACCACACCGGTGCCCTTTGATAGGTTTTCTTCTTTGTATTGTGTAGGTTTACGTTCAAGCGCGAACGCATCGTGTGACTCACTGGTGAATTTCTCAGCTTCATCAGAAAGAATGGTCAAGGTGGGATTGTGGTGTGTACAAGAAGATCCAACTTTGCGCCCTTCAATGAAGAATGTAGTCCTGATGTTGGAAGGAACAATAAATGTTCTAATTCATCCATCGCCAGTTCCTTCCATTGTTGTTTCATAATATGTGCACTCTAATTGATGTATCCTATTCCTAGGGGACGTAATAGTGTGTATGCATGTATATACATACATTTAGTAGGTATGCATACCCTAGTTTGTTTTTATGATTTTATTTTTGTTTCTTTTTTTCATATGGAAGCAACACTATTGTAGCCAATAGGGGGAATCTGACCTCTTAATTGGTTCCGTTATCTTTTTGCATTTTGTGTGCTTTTGCATCTTTCTTTAGCCAGAAAATAAATAAAATAAAAAATTGGAAGTGATGAAATAAATTGCCTTTTGTTAAGTTGTAAATTTGTAATTTCTTCTATTTGTGTTCGTTTTATTCCATGCCAATTCCTATGTAATTTATTGCATAAATCTTTTGTATTTGTGCGGTTAATTTTTGTACTTGGGTTGGGCTTTGAAGTGAGTTCATAAGCTGCTCGTAGATGATTTTTGTGGGACAATTGGCAGGACAAGGGACTCGCGAAACAGGCACATCACAATTTTAAGATGTTGTGACCAGTTTCATGGGACACATCATGAGCCTCATGAGCGAAAATGCCCATTTTGGTGAGAAATTTGTTATTTAGATCCTTTGTTGTTCAAGTCCTCTTCCCACTGTATTTATACTCATTTCCCACAATTTTACTCTAAACCCTCACCTGAGAGTTAAAAGAATTGGAGCCATTGTTGAGAGATCCAAACACCATCAATTCTCTATACTCTTACCTCTTATCATAGCCATAGTTTTGAGAGGAGATCACCCCAATTACAAGCATCAACATCCCTGAGTGTTATGAGTGTTTAGGTTGCTGGGAAATATTGGAGATTGCCCAATTTTAGCCTGGGAGGCTTGAAAGTTCAACCAAGCTAGGTTGCAAGATTCAAGCTATGTTATCAAGTGGATCATTTTTTGCAGTCAGGTTGTGGAAAGGTTTTTTACGTAGGATATTTGGATTTTCCTCTTCGAGTTTGCTTCTCTTTAGTTACTGTCAATTGCTCATATAATTGCTCTAATATATTTATCCATGCAATTATTAGTAGACTTTCTTAGTTAATTTAGTTAATCACATATATTCGCATTAATTGTTAAATTAGCCATACTTAAAATTTGGGTCTAAATCATTACCTATTTTGAATTAGGTAGATGTCTGACCTTTCATGTTTGTTAGGTTTATTATAGTCCATTTGGCACTAGTCTATTTGAGTTTTTTTTTTTTTTTTTTTTTTTTTTCTTTTGTCTTTTTTTTTTTTTTTAGATTGAAATTTTGTTAAAACTACGGATGTACTTTGAAAAAGTATAACTTTAAAAAGCTGAAACAAATAAAAAAATGCTAATGACAAACATACTCCCCCTAAAATATTTTGTATGGTATCCATACTAGCCAGTTATTTTTTTTAAAAAAATTGTTTAAAAAAATAATAATATATTTTCTCCATTTTAGAATTTTAGTAAGAGCCTATTTCATGATTAAAATTTTATTTTTGAATGTGATGATGGACTATGTCTATATATAAAAAGTGCGAATACGCAAATCCACAATAGCTACAATACTTTTTTGGTTTGTTCAATTGGTACTGTAGCTACAGTAGTTACGATGCTTTTTTTTTTCTTTAGTCATTGGTGTGTGTGTGTGTGTTTTTTTTTTTTTTTTTTTTTTTTTTTAATTTTAAATATTTATATGAGCTGGCATATATATTGTTATACTAGCATAACAAATTTCACAATATTTTCACAATTATTGAGGTGTCAATTTCTTATAGGTCAATATAAAATAATAAAATATCAGACTATGATCAACCACAACTAAAAATAAATGTTTTGTGAAAATTATTAGGACATATGTGATTCATGTTAGGAACATATGTCAACATTTTATGTAATTGGCTAATTCTTTAACAAAACGCACTTTACTTGTAATTAGGTAGATCTAGAATGTGTTTAATAATTCAAGAAACATGTTGTCAAGTCTAGTATTAAAGTCATGAAGATAGGATTAAGAAACAAGTGAAGAAAAGATGTTCACTAAAGCTGGACAGATAGCTCGATAGCTGCGGACAAATAGCTAGACAGCTGCCAACAGATAGCTAGACAGCTGCCAACAGATAGCTATCTATCGAGGTTTAATGAGGCTCGACAAATACTATTTATCGAGGTATTTATCGAGAATTACGAAAATCAATTTTTCAGATCTGATTTTTGGCCCATGTTTATGTATTTGTGTAGGATTTCTTTTCTCACAACCCTAGACATATATAAGGCTTATTTTAGAGGCTATCACATAAGATAATACAAGGAGAACACATGCAAAAAGTGACCTATGCCTTATTCTCTTTGAAAGAAGTTATTGTGTCTTTTGCGCCTTAGGATTTTGTAACCAAATGCTTCTTGATCTTTATTGTTGATGAAGTGAAGAACTTTATAGCCAATAATCTTCTTCAAGTTGGTGTGTTAGTCACGTATTGGGAGCCGTGCATCATTGGTTAGTCACGTACTAGGATCCATGCAAAAAGGGTGGCATTCATATTTTAAAGAGTTCAAAGGTTCTGAAGCAGTAGAAGGTTTCTACTGTAAGTTCATCTACGAGGATTGTAGAGTTTAGGGACAAAAGTTTTGTACTAGATCTAAAACTTCTCTTTACTATAGTGAATTACTTTTCGGGAAGGTTTCCCCCCAAGTTTTTTACTGTGAAACTAATTTGTTTCATTGGTTTTCCTGAGTCATCATATCTTGTCTTATTTATTTTTCCGCTGCATGATTTTGACATGATATTGATGTTTGTTTGTTTTAACAAGTTTTATTCATAATAAATCTAATTAACAACTTGGGTTTAAAACTTGTTAATTCTATCAATCGGGGTCTAAATTTCCCAACAAGTGGTATTAGAGCGAGTACACTCTGATTGGATTAATTTCCTGAGTGTGATCCTTGACCCCTGTTGTCATGGATTGTGGACAATTTCTTTTGATTCCTCGTTTATTTGATGACACTAATTATGCGTACTGGAAAGTTCGTATCAAAGTTTTTTTGCAGGTTCTAGGTGAATAGGTATGGCAAGTTGTTGAAGTTGGCTGGATTAAGCCAAAGAAAGCACCGATAGATTGGGATGAAGCAACAATCATAGTGGCAAATTTCAACAGTAGGGCCTTGAATGCTTTGTTTTGTGGAGTGACTAATGAGGAATTTAAGAAAATATCATCCACGGAAGTTGCCAAGGAAGCATGGACTATTCTTGAGACCACCTATAAAGGTACCAAGGTAGTAAAGACTGTGAAGTTTCAACGACTCACTAGTAGTTTTGAAGAAATAAGGAAGAGGAGGATGAAACCTTTGATGAGTTCTATGATAAACTCAAGGATATTGTGAATTCTGCCTTCAACCTTGGAGAATCTATAGCAGAATCTAAGATTGTTAGGAAAATCCTTAGGTCCTTACCTAAAAGATTCCATGCCAAGATCACTGCCATTGAAGAAGTGAAGGACATTGATTAACTTCCTTTGACTAAGCTTGTAGGGAACCTTCAAACCTATGAGATGAAATTAGGTTCAATGGGAAAAGATGGAAAGAGTAAAAACTTGGCTCTTAAGGGTATAAAGGAAGAGATTGAGGACTCTGAAGATGAAGATGAAAGTGAAGATAAAGATGAGGATGAGGATCTAACTTTCATAACTGATGAGATTATCAAGCTTCTTCAATTTAGGAAAAATGATTAGGGCAAACCTCCTAGAAAATCTAAATCCTTAAGAAAGGGCAAGAATGAGAAATCCCTCATCCAATGCCACGAGTGCAAAGGTTTTGATCATATGAGAATAAAGTGCCCAAACTACCTCATGAAGGAAAAGACCAAGGAGTCAAAAGATAAAGGGTTGGTTGCTACTTGGAGTGATACTGAGAATGACTCTTCTGATGAGTATGTGGATGAATGTAGTCACGTTATGACCTTTGTTGCCTCAACCGATAAGGTGATTATAAAGAGTGCTAGTGACAGTGAGGATTCTTCTGATGATGAAGTACCCAAGAAATTGACCCTTCAGGAAGCCTATGATAAGCTATGCACTGAATTCATAAAATCTGAAAAGACTTCTCATATTTGTAGAAAAGAGCTTAATGAGGTAAAAATTAAAAAAGCTAATCTGTTAGTCAAACTAGATGAGACTACAAGGTTAGTTGATACTCTTGTTGTGGAGAACACCTTATTAGAAGAGAATGTCAAGAATCTTAAGGTAAAGCTTAGTCAAGTTAGAACTCAAATAGAGAGGATGTTTAGTGCAAAGCTTGATGAGGTCTTGAGTGCTCAAAAGCCTAGTTCTGATAAGGCTAGCTTAGGATATGTTGACTCCTCTAACCCCTTCTCTTCCACGACTTCTGGATCAAGGACTATCTTTGTGCCCCAATCTGAGAAAGGTGATAAAGGTATGAAATCCAAAACTGATTTTTCTAATTCTAAATCCTTTGTTAGACCTCATGTTTGTCACCATTGTGGTGTTTCTAGACACACATTCGTCTTAATTGCTTTAAGTTGTATCCTCAAAAGCAAGCGTCCAAACGGTCACAGATTTCCTCTCAATGACCTATACATTTGTTTGGAGAGTTATTAAAAACTTTGAGATTTTTAACTCAATTTCAGGAGAATTCTAATTCTTCTATGTCCTTTAGTAGACATACTAGGACACGTGCCTTTTCATCTTTACGGCCAAAGATTCATGCTGTGTGGGTGAGAAATGAGCCTAAGACTTAATTATCTATTCTGTTTGTCCTTGGCTTTAATTCTTTCCATCTAAAGTAGGACTCTCTTTGCTTGATTTCATACATCTGCATTTTTCTATCATGCTTTCATGCATTTACATCTTTCTTTCATGCCTTCATGTTGTTTGTTTATTTTTGTTTGGTTATTTAATCTTTAATTTGTTGATTTTCAAAATAAAAAAGAAAAATCAGAAAAATATAAAAACAATGTGTGTTTGTGTACATTAGTATTTGTGTACCTTAGATGGCCATTGAAACAAAATTTTCTAAATCTTGTATTTTTTGTAACTTAGATGAGCATTTCTATGCACAACTAAACAAGTGAGCTTTGTGGCTCGTGTTTGTGATGAGTAAGGTTAAGTAATATCTTGTACTTAACACTCGTATCACTCTTTTTGACGAGAAGGACTAGAAAATTCTAAGAGAAAGGCATAAATAACCATCTCACTACTGTTGTCCGCCAACCATGAAATGACATTTGTATGCTTCGGCATAGTAAAAGTGTAATGTCAATGACATTTGTATGCTTCGGCATAGCAAAATTGGAATGTCAAATGCTTAACATCATTAGGTATTTCTTTTCTTTCTCTTATATGCCCATGCATGATTTGCTTAAAAAGAAAAATATGCAAAGAAAAATAAAAGGCAAAAAGAATAAAAAAAATGTTTTATATATGATTGCAAGCATGTATTCTAAGACATGTGAGAGTTATAGGATGTTTTTCGAAGGTAATAGTCCCCATCAAACAGTTATGATTGTGTGTGAGTTAAAGTGATTTTCTCATATCTCAAATTGTCATAACATGTATACACTTATGCAATCTTACAATGTTTTTCACACACAACATGCAATATTTTTTGCTACTTTTGATACATGTGCAGGTACAATGTGATTTGGCCATCACAAGGTTTACACGTATTAATGTATGCTCACTAAACTGTCGTGACTTGTTTTTGAAATATAAAATTAGTTAGACTTTTTTTTTTTTTTTTTTTTTTTTTTTGTGTTTTGGGATCTAAGTGCTTATCAACTTTACTGTTGAGAGATGATTTTGAGATTCAAAATGTTGTTTGGATCCTTGGTTGAGCTGCATTTTTTATTGCATTCACATCTATGTTTTTCTCTTCATTGAAAAACTGTTTTTAAGCAACCTCAACAGCTCCTTGACACCTGGCTATCTATCGAGCCCTTTGATCTTCTTTTTATTGCATTCTCAGTAGCTTCTCGACAGATTCTCGATCCATCGAGAAACCTTCTATCTACTCGATAGATGCTCGATAACTGTTCGATCCATCCAAGTTGGCTTCTGCTTGATAGTTGCTCGACAGCTTCTTGTTCTGTTGAGATCCTCTTGCATGCATTGTTTTTCACATGTTTTGCATCTTTTTGATTATCTTGTCATTCATAGCATCTTGTTTCATTACATTCATGCATTTATATGGATTTCTTGTGCCCCTTTGATCATCTTTATGTTTATCGGGTGAAGCTTTTTAGCTTCTTATACCCTTTGTCAATCATGACAAAAAGGGAGAGAAATTGTGGAGAAAATGTGGTTTCTTTTTAAGATTCTACATGTTAGGGGGAGAAATGCATATCCTTGTAAGGGGGAGAAATGCATATCCTTGTAAGGGGGAGATGTGTTTCATCTTGTTAGGAGGAGTGCTTACCTTCTTCTTCTTGTACACCGGCCTTGTGACCATTTTTACATACATTGTGCTTATCTTTGATATACATATATGATGATGTATGTTTTCTTCACCTACCTCTACATGTGTTATTTCTTTTCTCTCTTTATACACATGTTTCTTTATTTATATGCAATCTTTTATTTCTATTTCACACTAAAATGTCTTGATGAGTTTTGTTTAAAGTATTTTAGAAATACAAGTTGTCAAAATCTTCTTGCTATGAACTCTTTTCTTGCAAAGTTTTTCAAGAGTTTGTGTTAGGATAGAGTTTATTGTATTTAACAAGTGAATATGAGTTGAGTGATTTATGACTTCTCTCATATCTCATTTGTTTGTTATGGTTTTGTCACGGATTGCCAAAGGGAGAGATTGTTAGGACATATGTGATTCAAGTTAGGAACATATGTCAACATTTTATGTAATTGGTTAATCCTTTGACAAAACGGACTTTACTTGTAATTAAGTAGATCTAGGATGTGTTTAATACTTCAAGAAACATGTTGTTTAAGTCTAGTATTAAAGCCATGAATATTGGACCAAGAAACAAGTGAAGAAAAGTTGTTCACTAAAGCTGGACAGATAGCTTGACAGCTGCCGACAGATAGCTATCTATCGAGGTTTAATGAGGCTTGACAGATACTATCTATCGAGGTATCTATCGAGAATTATGAAAATCAGTTTTTCAGATCTGATTTTTGACCCATGCTTATGTATTTATGTAGGGTTTCTTTTTTCACAACCCTAGACATATATAAGGCTTATTTTAAAGGCCGTCACATAAGAGAATATAAGGAGAACACATGCAAAAAGTGACCGATGCTTTATTCTCTTTGAAAGAAGCTACTAAGTCTTTTGCGCCTTAGGGTTTTGTAACCAAGTGCTTTTTGATCTTCATTGTTGATGAAGTGAAGAACTTTGCAGCCAACAATCTTCTTCAAGTTGGTGTGTTAGTCACGTATTGGGAGTCGTGCATCATTGGTTAGTCACGTACTAAGATCCATGCAAAAAGGGTGGCGTTCATATATTGAAGAGTTCAAAGGTTCTAAAGCAGTAGAAGGTTTCTACTGTAAGTTCATCTACGGGGATTATAGAGTCTAGGGACAAAGGTTTTGTACTAGATCTGAAACTTCTCTTTAGTATAGTGAATTGCTTTTCGAGAAGGTTTTCCCCCAAGTTTTTTTACTGTGAAACTAGTTTGTTTCATTGGTTTTCCTAGATCATCATATCTTGTCTTATTTATTTTTTCGCTGCATGATTTTGGCATGATGTTGATGTTTGTTTTTTTTTTTTTTTAACAAGTTTTATTCATAATAAATCTAATTAACAACCTAAGTTTAAAACTTATTAATTCTATCAACCGGTGTCTAAATTTCCCAACAAGAATGTTGTAACACTTAATGTTATCACAATATTTTCACAATTGTTTAGATCTCAATTTCTTATTGTGGGAGCCTAAGGACCAAGGAAGGGATCATTGAGTTGTTATCATTATTATTAAGGCATCATAATCTTGAAGAGGGAATCCACCTGAGGAGGGGAAGAGACAAAGGACCTTTAGGAGTTTCGGTCGGGAAGGATAGGGTGTGGAGAGAGAAAGAGTCCTGGAAAGTAAGGGAAGTTTCCAGTGAGAAGTAGCTTACTGCCTTCGCATTAAATGGTTGGTAACAGCTTTATCAATTGTATTGATGAGGAAGTGACCTGAACAGTGGAGTTCATAACTAAGCAGCTCCTTCTATCACCTTCATCAGAAGTTTAAAGGGACAGGTGTCGTGATGAGAATTTGGGTAGGTGGAGATGAAGGGCCAAGATGTGACACACTGAGAAGTATATAAGAAAAGGAAAATGAAAAAAGAAAAAAAAAAAGAAAAAAAGAAAAAGAGAGAGAGCTAGAACATTAACTGAGACTGAGAGAGAGAGAGAGAGAGTAAACGGTACTTGTAACAACCAAGCACTCCTCAGGCAAGCTTGTAAAGATCCATTCATACATATAAATCTTAGACCTCTGGTCCCTCCTTCTCTATCTGTGTCCTTGGGCGAAGCCAAAACTTGTTCATCCCACTCTCTTTACAAGTATCTATTGATTTGGGCCGGGTTTAGGAATTCTGATATCACTATTTTCAGTGGGCTTGGGCCACTAAATTTCGTGCTCTTACACTTATATATCAAATAAAAAAAATGCTAAGTCTACAATATTTTCACATTAGTTTCATAACAAATCATAGGTAAGTTACTATTGATGGATAAAAAAATAATATTAGTCGTGGGTCCATTTTAAAATCAGTAACAACTTGCCATCTACAATTTGTTATGAAAATATTATGGAGATAATATTTCTATAAAATAAATAATAATATATTAAACCGAAATTTACCACAGCTGAAAATAAAAGTATTGTGAAAATATTGTTGCATTTTGTTGTGTTCTTAGACTTTTTTTTTGGTTTAGTCAAATTTAGTGAGAAAAAATTCACTGTTTCACGCACAATTTTCTTCTGTTGGTTTTTTGCTTCTTGTTTTTTTTTACTGCATAGTTTAAAGTGGTTGTTCCAATTAAAAACTAATAACAATTTACCACCTAAGATTTGTTCCTACTAAAAAAAAACTTAGGGTTTGTTGTGAAAATGTTGTGGATGTAACATTACTCTAAAGTAAAATTATAAAACATCATATCAGGGCTCACCATCGCTAAAATAAAGGCATTGAGAAAATATCGTGACATTTATTGTGTTCCTGACTTCTTTTTTTGTTAAACCAATTTGTTGAGCCAAAATTCATAGTTTTACGGTCAGTTTTCTTGCGCTAACTTTTTATTTTTTATTTTTTAACACATTGTTTAAAAAAATAAAAAATAAAAACACATAGTTTTACCAACAAAAAAGAATTATGTAAAGAAGTACTTTCCCCCTTTATGTTTGGGGTAGTTTTATCCCCTAACTTCAAAGTTGAATAATTTCCTCATTTATATTCTGTAGACAAGTATATAGTCCCTATTCTTAATCTCTTAGTTAAACCCTAACAAAATCTTATGATTCCTAGAATATTTCATTGTGCAATATCTAAAATGCCTCACTAAATTTTAATGTCCCAAAAAATTTTATTTGTGTATTTTGAGCTTTATGTGTTAGTTATACTTAAAAAGTAAAAATAGTGATGTATGCTATTCTATTTGTTACCTAGAGAACACTAACTTATTAGTGGTTTAAATCTTTTATATTTATAATTTTATCTAATAGAAACTTCATGACATATGTCTTTTGTTATTTTGTTATTTTTTTTTATTTGTTCTCTTTCTTAAAAAGGTGTTCATTAAAAATTAAGTAAGCTAAGCATCGTATTTAGACCCATAATATAAAATGATAAAGAAGGAAGCTAAGGCGTCACCTCCTTCTTACTGTACGATTGTAGAACTGAAATACCTTCGTAGGAAGGCAATTGTTGTTCCCTACAGTACCAAGTGTATTGGTAGGGCTTGTTGGGTTTCTTTTTTGGGGTAAGGGAAACAGTGTGTGAGACTATTTGAGTTTTCTTGCTTTCCTTCCTTAATGGATGAGATTACACACGGATGGAATGACCTCTCTCTTTTAGATAGAGAGAGTGATGACATGAAATTAAAGAAAAAGTGCCCAGTCGAGGAACTTTCTTTGGTGGCCAAATTCTTGACTAGCAGAGCGTTGAGTATCGATGCGGTAGCACGAACGTTTACTCCTATTTGGAAAACACGTAATGGTTTCCAGATACGAAACTTGGGAGATCATAAACTTCTTTTATTTTTGATAATGAATCAGAAGCGGAGAGGGTGCTGCAAAATGAGCCTTGGAGTTTTAATAAGCATCTTATTGTGCTCCAACGTTATAATAAGGATACGATCCTTGAGAATTATAACTTGATAGAAGCTGCATTGTGGGTGCAAGTACACAAGATACCGTTGGGTTATATGGACAGAGAGACAGCGGAAGAGATTTGCTCGACAGTGGGCAAGGTGGTGAAGTCTGCGGGCTCCAAAGATTCGGGGGGTGAGGGCTTCATTAGGGTTAGAGTGATAGTGGATGTAACCCAACCTCTTTGCTGAGGCAGAGTTGTGACCCTTGAAAACGGCTTGAAGACTTGGGTTTCATTCAGATACGAAAGACTCCCGAACTTATGTTACTGGTGTGGCTGCCTGGATCATGACGACAAAGATTGTGAGGTTTGGGTTCAAAGCAAAGGGAATATGGATCAAAGTAAGAAAACGTATGACTCCAGTATTCGTGCAAAACCGTTTTACTGGTCGAGCAAGCATGTGGTACATGTTCCAGGTTACTTTGAGGGGAGGAAGAAGATACCAGAAAAAACAGTGCCTAAAAGAAGTAATGGAGCACCAACACCAAGGCAACCACCAGTCTCGCGGCCACCTACTTCGGTACCACCCGAGAAGGAAAGCACGAATCTTGGGGATAACATTAATGCAGACTTTAATGATATCCCATATACGGCAGATTATGATCCCGTGGGTGGCTCAATCCCAGCACATTCGAACAACGGTAAGGAGGAATTTATGGAGAAAATAAAGGACATTGATAAGGATTTGGAAAGATTTGACTTATCAGAGAAAGACGTTACTAGCTCCAGTACTGAGACAACAACACCCCTTCCTAATGGGCCGGATATGGATCCAACTATTGCTGTTAGTAAGCCTGCAAGATGGACTCATATTGCTAGGCCTATTACATCTCAAGAAAAGCCTTGGGCTGTAGAAAAACTTGGTTAATGCAGTAATCCATTCCCAGCAGAAGAGAACCTGATACAAAAACGTAAAGCTTCAGATGAGAAACTTGACAATGCCTGTACTTATCCAGCTGCGGTGGCTGATATTTAGCCCTGCCGAGAACCATGAGTCTGATGTGTTAGAACGTGCGGGGGCTTGGGAACCAATGCACAGTTCAGGAGCTTGCAAAGTTTGTACAGGCGTAAGATCCCTCCGTTCTATTTTTGGCCGAGACATGGGCGGATGAGGCTAGGCTGAAAAGATTTTGTGACGAACTGCAATATGATGAAGTGTGGGTGGTGGGTCATGTGACGAGAGCAGGTGGTTTAGCTCTCTTTTGGAAAAATTCAGTATGCATGGAGGTAGACTCGGCTTTGCTTAATCATATCGACGCCATCATTAATAAAGGTACGACTGAAGCATGGAGATTCACAGGCATATATGGTTTTCCTGAAACTTGTAGAAAAGTTGAGACATGGGAGCTGCTGAGAGGTTTGAACCAAAAATTTAACTTACCATGGATTTGCGCCGAAGATTTTAATGAAATGCTTAGAAGTCATGAGAAGATTGGTGGAGCACCAAGGAGGGAGTCTGAGATAAATTCCTTCCGGGATATGGTTGATGAGTGCGAGTTTGTGGACTTAGGGTTTGTTGGCCATAAATTCATGTGGAGAGGTAGAAGGTCAGGTGGTGTTGTATTAGAGAGACTTGACCGAGCCTTTGCAAGTAATTCTTGGCTGGAACAGAACCCAGCAACTAGAGTGCAACACATTAGAGTCCACTCTTCGGATCATAATCCTATCATCATCAGACCGAAAGGTATTTTAGCATGCCAGAATAAACCATTCCGCTTTGAACAAATGTGGTTGCAAGAGGATGGTTGTGGTGACACTGTCAAGGCGGTTTGGGAAGATGGTTTGGCTGTTAGTTCTATGATGTTGGTGGCTCAAAAAATTAAGGAGTGTGGGGTTCGATTGACAGAGTGGAGTAGACAATCTTTTGGGAGTATTAAACGCCAACTGGAGGAAAAAACAAGGGAATTAATCAAGACTGAATGGGCTACAACTAGAGGGATTGACACTTCTATAGTTAGAGTAATTCAGTTGGAGGTAAATGAGTTGCTTGATAAAGAAAGTTTGATGTGGTAGCAGCGGGCAAGATCTTTGTTCTTAAAGTCCGGTGATCGTAACACTCGTTATTTCCACAGTCGTGCTTCTCACAAGTACAAGAGGAATAAAATACATGGACTAAAAAATAATAATAATGAGTGGTGCGCTTCGGATGGCCAAATTGCGGAGATAGTAGTCAGATTCTATGAGTCTTTATTCACTTCTTCGCAACCTTCTGATATGCAAACAGTGCTAGAAGAAATTGAACCCAAGGTAACAGCAGACATGAACCAGGAACTTGTTAAGGATTTCACCAGGGAAGAGGTGGAACTTGCCTTAAAACATATGGAACCTCTGAAGGCACCAGGTTCGAATGGTATGCCTCTAATCTTTTTCCAATCTTTTTGGTCTATGGTGGGTGATGATGTTACCTATGCTGTGCTTGACTATCTTAATAATTGCTATATTCCGCATGATCTTAATCATACTTTTGTGGCTCTCATTCCTAAAGTTAAAAGCCCTAAATTTATTTCTGAATTTAGACCAATTAGTTTATGCAATGTTATTTACAAATTAATGTCTAAAGTTCTTGCTAATCGTTAATTTGAAGAAGGTGCTGCCTTATCTGGTTTCTGAGAATCAGAGTGCTTTCCAGGCAGGGAAGGTTATTATAGATATTATTTTGATGGCTTTTGAAACTCTCCATTATATGAAGCACCATCAATCGGGCAAAACAGGCTTTATGGCTTTGAACTTGACATGAGCAAGGCTTATGATCGAGTGGAGTGGGGTTTCATGGAAGGGTTATTAAGGAAGATGGGATTTCATGAGAAATGGGTTGCTTTGATGATGGAGTGTATTACCACTGTTTCTTCTTCGGTTTTAATTAATGGGGAGCCTACAGGTACCATTCATCCCAGCAGAGGTTTAAGACAGGGTGATCCTCTCTCACCTTATCTTTTTCTTCTTTGCACTGAAGGTCTCCATGGCCTGATTAACCAAGCTATTACATCAAGGAATATTAGAGGAATTTCCATTTGCAGGAATGGCCCAAGACTTACCCATTTATTCTTTGTAGACGATAGTCTCTTGTTTTGCAGAGCCACTAGCCAAGAATGCTAGCATGTTCTTAACATCCTTATGGCTTATGAAAGAGCATCCAGACAGCAGCTAAATAGAGATAAAACAACTCTATTTTTTAGCAAGGCCGTTCCTCAAGTGGTGCAAGATAATATTCTTTCTATGATTGGTGTGCCTGAAATCAAACAGTATGAGAAGTATTTGGGTCTTCCCTCCTTTGTGGGTCAGAATAAAAAAGCTAGCCTTCAATATATAAAAGAGCGTGTGTGGTCTAAAATTAGGGGGTGGAAGGAGAAACTTCTTTCTCAAGCTGGTAAGGAAATTCTTTTGAAGGTGGTGGTCTAAGCCATTCTTGCATACTCTATGAGTTGCTTTAAACTACCCACCACATTATGCAATGAGATTGAGATCATGATTTGAAAATTTTGGTGGGGTCAAAGAGGTGTACGGAGGAAGGTTCATTGGGTGAAATGGAGCAAACTTTGTAAGCCTAAGAGCGAAGGAGGTATGGGTTTCCGTGAGTTGGAAAAGTTTAATGAGGCTTTGTTAGCCAAACAAGTTTGGAGATTGGCGTCAAACCAAGATTCCCTATTTTTCAGATTCTTTAAAGCAAAATTTTTTCCAAATGGATCAATATTTGATGCAAAGGAAAAAAATGGTTCTTATGCTTGGAGGAGTATACTCAAAGGGCGTGAAGTCATAATGAGGGGTATGAGATGGAGGATTGGTGATGGGTTTTCGGTCCGGATATATCAGGATAGATGGCTGCCAGCTACTGAACATGGCAAGGTCATTTCTCCCATTTCGGACATCAATTCAGAGGCTCTAATGTCCACTTTGATTGACCATGAGCAGTGCAGCTGGAGAGAGGTAGAGATTGATAGAGTTTTTTTGCCTATGGAAGCTTCAATTATTAAAGTTATTCCTTTAAGTTTCTCTAACAGGTGTGACATAATTTTCTGGCCGAGGAACTTTGATGGGATCTATTCTGTCAAGTCTAGATATAAGTTGCTGATGGAGTTGGAGTGTGGGAATGGAGCAGCGGCTAGTTCATCTTCTATGGGAGCGATGAAGAGTAATTGGAATGGAATTTGGAAGCTGGAGGTCCCAAACCGTATCCGACAACTCATGTGGCATGCTGGGAATGACTCACTTCCTACTAAATTCAACCTGGCACGTCGCAAGATGTTAACAGAGTCTACATGTTCACTATGCAAGCTAGAACTCGAAGATACATTACATGCTCTATGGAAGTGCCCACTTTTATCCACGGTTTGGCAGGTGGCTTTTGCTGATTTGGTTGATAATACTAATGTTGTTTCTGATTTTTTGGACATTATCCAGCGTGCACAACAGGACAGGTCTCGTTTTGCTCTATTTGAATGGATGGCTTCGTTGATCTTGATGCGTAGAAACAAGCTTCGGTTAGAGGAAGATACAATCCCATTGGAGAAGATCAGCTCTATGGCTTGCGCAGGTCTGCAGGAGTATCAGCAACTGTGTCCAATCCACACCAAGATCCCACGCATAGCGAGGTCAGTCAGATGGCACCCTCCACCGTTAGGTCTACTCAAAGTTAACTTTGATGGAGCAATCTGTAGAAGACAACAAGGCTGGCCTTGGTATTATAATCCGTAACGATGACAGATTGGTTATGGCTGCTTTAACACAACAGATTCCACTACCTGCTTCAGTAGAGATGGTGGAAGTGCTAGTAGTGCGCCAAGCTCTTTGGTTTGCGAAGGAGTTGGGTTTTCAGGGATTGATAGTTGAAGGTGATTCCAAAGTCATTATTAACTCAATCAATGGGGGCAATATGTCCCAGTCTGAGTTTAGGCATATCTTACAAGACATTACTTTTCTTTGTTCTTTTTTTCGTCATGTTTCTTTTCATCATATTAAGAGGCAAGGGAATTGTGTGGCTCATAGACTAGCTAGACGAGCTGTAACTAATCCTTTGGATGTTTGGATGGAGTCTGTTCCTCCAGACACGACTGATGTTTACAATTTTGATCTTTGTTTTACTACTCAATAACACTCCCCATTGATAGGGGTTTCTCAAAAAAAAAAAAAAAAAAAAAAAAAAACAATTCATTGCAAATGGTTGTAGGTATTTAGTTTGATGAAGAGTTTCAATTGTAGGATATGTCATCATTTATTGCGAAAATTTAAATATTATAACAATGTTTTATCAAAACTTAGTTGTTTATAGTTGGAAGATGACATTTGTTATCATTCTTGGTAGAATTTTTTTGTGAGTAGATATTGTATTTAATAAATAGATTCTAAGAAATGAAAAAATATTTTATATCAAATGATACTACGTTATCCTAAGAAATTATCATACTAAATAGATATTCATATGTTATATAACTATTCAAAATTTAAAAGAAGATACCAACCAACCCTTAGGATCCATAGAATTAATTGTGGACCTAACACAACAATAGAAACGCTTAAATTGTTTCGTTATATATATATATATATATATATTTATTCAAGATCTTGTATACGTATATTATCTGCAACCCTTACCACCAATACCATATAAAGTACATTTAAAAAAAAAAAACATTTTTGAAAATAAAGAAACATATTTTTTCCAACTTTGTTTTTTCTCTTTTTCAATCTTCACTCTTCACGACCGCTTTATTAAGAAGCTTGCTTATGTCTATCGTCAAATCTTACCTTCTGGATAAAGACACGAGTAACGCTAGAGATACAATAATAGGTATTATGTTTTTTTCATCCCCGCCCATGGCTTCCATATCCATTGTTTTCTTAGTCCTGTCTATAACCTTTGTAGCTGGAAGAGCTCAACCAAACCAGCCTAGCATAATACGCTTAAACACTTCACTCACCCACCCTACTTCATGGCCTTCTCCTTCTAACCGATTTGCATTTGGATTCTATCCGCAAGGCAGTGGCTTTGCGGTGGGAATTTGGTTGGTCGTTATGGACAACATAACAGTTGTGTGGACAGCAAATCGTGACGATCCACCGGTCACCTCAAAGACATCGCTGGATTTTACCAAGGATGGTAAGCTTGTGTTAAGAACAGAGCAAGGACCGGAACAAGTCATTGCTAGTGGTGCAGAAGTCCCCGCTTCCTATGCAGCCATGCTTGATTCTGGCAATTTTGTGCTCTATGGCAATGATTCCAAGATCATCTGGCAGAGTTTTCACACTCCTACCGATACCATTTTACAAGGTCAGACTCTATTAGCTGGAGCTGCACTGATCTCCAGTTTAAATGAGAGTGACCACTCAACCGGACGGTTTCATCTCAGAATGCAGACTGATGGAAACCTTGTTTCATACCCAGTAAACAGTGGCGACGCCGTGTCAGATGCCTATTGGAATACTGGCACTTCTGGGAGTGGTTTCAATCCGAATGGTTCCCTTTTTTACCTTTATCTTAATTCTACCGGCGGTTTAAACCTTGTCAACCAGTCCAATTCAGCAACCGTTTATACCTTGAATGATCATTTATTTTCCTCCGGAGACATCAACCTTGACAACAATAACAATACCATTTATCGTGCAACTCTTGATGTTGATGGAATTTTCCGATTGTATTCTCACACCTACAATGAGAATAGAAACGACCGTGTATATCGTTTGTGGTCAACGTTAGAAAATTCATGTGACATACACGGTTTCTGTGGACTTAACAGTTACTGCTCAGCCATCGGCAGCAAAGCTGGCTGTAACTGTTATCCTGGATTTGATTTCATCAACACCAGCAATAAGTTCCTGGGCTGCCACCAAAACTTCAATGAAGATGATTGCGGACGCAGTGAAGATCCAGAAATGTTGTACAATGTTGCTTCTTTAGAGAATATGTCGTGGGCTGATCGTCCTTATTCCGTTAAGCTAATAGAAGAGAGAGGCTGTGGCAAATCTTGCCTGGGAGATTGTAATTGTGGAGCAGTATTGTATACGGATACTTATTGCAGCAAATATAAGCTTCCGCTTAGATATGGTAGAATAATAAATGCAACCAAACCAAGTATAGCTTTCTTCAAGGTGTACCATCCCCGTCAAGTCCATGAAGTCTTGATTGAAAGCAAGAAAAGTCTGATTTTGATTCTTTCTATAATTTTGGGTTCAGTTTTATGCTTGTTCCTTGTTTTGGCAACCTCTAGCATCTTGGTGTACAGGCACAAATTTGACAGGTACAGAAAATTGACAGAAAATGTGAACTTGGGATTAGCAGAAGAGTTTACTCTGCGGTTATTTTCTTACAACGAGCTTGAGAGAGCTACGGAAGGCTTCCAGGAAGAATTAGGTAGGGGCTCATATGGAGCAGTTTACAAAGGGACTATATCTGAGGGTGGCAAAACTATTGTTGTTAAGAGATTTGAGAAAGATGTGGAAGAAGGGGACTGTGAATTTCGGGCTGAAATTATTGCAATTGCACGAACTCATCATAAAAACTTGGTTCGGGTACTTGGCATTTGTATTGAGGGAAATAGGAAGCTTTTAGTTTACGAGTACATGAACAATGGCTCACTTGCTGATCTTATCTTCAAGGCTGAGAGGCCCCCAATTTGGAAAGAAAGAATAAGAATTGCACTAGATGTGGCTAGAGGGCTTCTCTATCTGCACGAAGAGAGCGAAGTTCGTATCATTCACTGCAACATAAAGCCTCAAAACATACTCATGGACGATAATTGGACAGCAAGGATTTCTGATTTCGGATTTGCAAAGCTACTAGTGCCAAATCAATTAGGAGCCACAACAGCTGTGGAAGGGACAAGTGCATATTTAGCGCCTGAATGGGAAAAGAATTCCTTAATATCATTTCAAACTGATATATACAGCTTTGGCGTTGTGCTTTTGGAGATTGTCTGTTGTAGAAGAAGCGTTGAAGTAAATGTTTCAACTGCAGATGAGATAATTCTTTCTAATTGGGTATATGACTGCTTTGCTGCAGGAAAGTTGGACAAGCTTGTGAAAGATGAAAATGTAGACTTCAGGACATTGGAAAGAATGGTCAAGGTGGGATTGTGGTGTGTTCAAGAAGATCCAACTTTGCGCCCTTCAATGAAGAATGTAGTCTTGATGTTGGAAGGAACAATAAATGTTCCAATTCCCCCATCGCCAGTTCTTTCCATTGTTGTTTCATAATATGTGCACTCTAATTGATGTATCCTATTCCTAGGAGACGTAATAATGTGCATACCCTAGTTTGTTTTTATGATTTTATTTTTATTTCTTTTTTTCATATGGAAGCAACATTATTGTAGCCGATAGGAGGGATCTGACCTCTCAATTGGTTCCGTTATCTTTTTGCATTTTGTGTGCTTTTGCATCTTTCTTTAGCCAAAAAATAAAAAATAAAAAATTAGAAGTGATGGAAATAATTGCCTTTTGTTAAGTTGTAAATTTGTAATTTCTTGCATTTGTGTTCGTTTTATTTTATGCCAATTTTTATGTAATTTATTGCATAAATCTTTTGCATTTGTGCGATTAATTTGTGTACTTGGGTTAGTCTTTGAAGTGAGTTCATGAGCTGCTCAGATGGTTTTTGTGGGACAATTGGCAGGACAAGGGACTTGTGAAATAGGCACACGACAGTTTTAAGATGTTGTTGTGACCAGTTTCATGGGACACATCATTAGCCTGCATGAACGAAAATGCCCGTTTTGGAAAGAAATTTGTTATTTAGATCCTCTGTTGTTCAAGCCCCCTTCCCACTATATTTATACTCATTTCCCACAATTTTACCCTAAACACTCACCTGAGATTTAAAAGAATTGGAGCCAAGGATCTTTGTTGTAACCTTTGTACTGTAACTATTTAATCAAGTGGATCATTTTTTTGCGGTCAGGCCATGGAAAGGTTTTTACGTAGGATATTTGGATTTTCCTCTTCGGGATTGCTTCTCTTTAGTTCCTGTCAATTGCTCAAATATGTTTATCCATGCAATTATTAGTAGTCATGCTTAGTTAATCTAGTTAATCACATATATTAGCATTAATTGTTAGATTAGCCATAATTAACTTAGCCATATTTAAAATTTGGGGTCTAAATCATTACCTATTTTGAATTAGGTAGATGTCTGACCTTTCATGTTTGTTAGGTTCATTATAGTCCATTTGGCACTAGTCTATTTGAGCCTTTTTTGTCTTTTTTTAGATTGAAATTTTGTTAAACTACGGATGTACTTAGAAAAAGTAAAACTTTAAAAAGGTGAAACAAATAAAAAGAAGCTAATGGCAAACATACTCCCCCTAAAATCTTTTATATGGTATCCATACTAGACAATCTTAAAAAAAAAAAAAAAAAAAATTTGTTTAAAAAAAAAATATATATATATATATATATATATATATATATTCTCTCAATTTTAGAAAAAGTCTATTTCATGATTAAAATTTTATTTTTGAATACAATGATGAACTATGTACCATATAAAGTACACAAAAAAAAGGTGAAAACATCATTTTAGTCCTTACATATTGAAATTATAGTCAATTTAATCCCTAGTAGTCAATTTGGTTCCTGTTATTTTCAACTTGAAGTCAATTTGATCCATACTGTTAATTAACTCACTTTTCTAGGATTCTATTTATTTGTGTAACTGTAATCTAGATCCTTCTTTCTTGTGTTTTGAGTTGGGGAGATATAAAAATTTGCGGATCTAAGAAAAAAAAATTTGGTTCAACAATTTGGTTTAGATTTTGTGGTTCTCTCGTCAATTTTGAATCTTGGTTTTTGTGAAATGTGTTTTGGGGTTGAGGGGTTCTGGGATTTTTTATTTATTTTATTTATTTTTTATGGTTAAGGGATTTAGTCTAGGTTTGGTTAAAGTCCTTAACAAACAGATTATGAGTTTGGATTTTTCTGGGTTAAACTACTCAAATAATTTTTTTGGTTGCTATGTTTGGCTATTAAGAAAGTGCAAGAAAAACTGGGAAATTTTTTAAAACTCCTCATTTTCAAAATTTTTTTTTTTGTTTTATTTCTCTAATATGAATTTTTTTTTCCTGTTTCTAATCATTTTTAGATCATAACGTTGCTTTTAAAAATACTAATTAAAATATTATATTACTATTTTAGTAGCCACATAGACATGAACTGCACGTGCTAACTGTTTAATTCGTTAGCCACATAAGTATTTTCCAACTTTGTTTTTTTATTATTTATTTTTTAAGTCTTCACTCTTCACGACCGCTTTATTAAGAAGCTTGCGTATGTCTATCGTCAAATCTTACCCACCAGTTAAAGACACGAGTAACGCTAGAGATACAATAATAGGTATTATTATGTTTTTTCCATCCCCTCCCATGGCTTCCATATCCATTGTTTTCTTAGTCCTGTCCATAACCTTTGTAGCTGGAAGAGCTCAACCAAACGAACCTAGCAGAATACGCCTAGGCACTTCCCTCACCTACCCTACTTCATGGCCTTCTCCTTCTAACCGATTTGCATTTGGATTCTATCCGCAAGGCAGTGGCTTTGCGGTGGGAATTTGGTTGGTCGTTATGGACAGCATAACAGTTGTGTGGACAGCAAATCGTGACGATCCACCGGTCACATCAAAGGCATCGCTGGATTTTACCAAGGATGGTAAGCTTGTGTTAAGAACAGAGCAAGGACCGGAACAAGTCATTGCTAGTGGTGCAAAACGCCCCGTTTCCTATGCAGCCATGCTTGATTCTGGCAATTTTGTGCTCTATGACAATGATTCCAAGATCATCTGGCAGAGTTTTCACACTCCTACCATTTTACAAAATCAGACTCTGTTAGCTGGAGCTGAACTGGTCTCCAGTTTAAATGAGAGTGACCACTCGACTGGACGGTTTCATCTCAGAATGCAGACTGATGGAAACCTTGTTTCATACCCAGGAAACAGTGGAGACGCCGTGTCAGATGCCTATTGGAATACTGGCACTTCTGGGAGTGGTTTAAACCCGAATAATTCCCGTTTTGACCTTTATCTTAATTCTACCGGCGGTTTAAACCTTGTCAACCATGCCAATTCAGCAACCGTTTATACCTTGAATGGTAAATATTTATTATCCACCGGAGACATCAACATCAACCTCAACAACGATAAAAATACCATTTATCGTGCAACTCTTGATGTTGATGGAATTTTCCGACTGTATTGTCACACCTACAGTGAGAATAGAAACGACCGTGTATATGGTTTGTTATCAACGTTAAAAAACCCATGTGACGTATACGGTTTCTGTGGCTTCAACAGCTTTTGTACACTAAATGTCGACCAAAGCGACTGTCGTTGCCTTCCTGGGCATGATTTTGTAGACCCCAATCGAAGGACTCTTGGCTGTGAGAGAAACTATTCAGAAGCAGGGTGTACAGGTGGTAAAGGAAATGCAGCTTTTTATTACATTAGTACTATGGAAAATATGGTGTGGGGAGACATTCCATATTTTGATGAAATTATGTCAAA
This sequence comes from Quercus cerris, assembly GCA_963669245.1. NCBI lineage: Eukaryota > Viridiplantae > Streptophyta > Magnoliopsida > Fagales > Fagaceae > Quercus > Quercus cerris. The sequence continues at coordinate 9,138,389 of OY770009.1, read as the reverse complement.
GGAAAATTGCAGCAGCTCATGTTTGGAAGACTGCAATTGTGACGCAGCACTCTTCAATGGTAATTCTTGCCAGAAACAGAAGTTTCCACTGAGATATCTTCGAAAATCCAGTAACACAGCGTTCTTGAAGGTGGGATCTATCCCAAAGAAGCCACGGCTACCCATTGCTTCTGACACAGTCGTGATCACAAGCAAAACAGCTATGGTACAAATCGTTCTTGAAACTTTAAGCTTTACTGTTTTGTCATGTGTTGCTCTAGCAATCTTTGGCCGTTTCATTTTCAAAATTAGAGTTTTAAGGTACCAAAGGCTGTTAAAGAAAGGAAATTTGGGCCTGCCTGAGGAGGTAACCTTAAGATTGTTCACATACACCGAACTCAAAAGAGCAACAAATAGTTTCAAGGAAGAGTTGGGTAAAGGGTCTTTTGGAGCAGTTTACAAAGGTGCTCTAAACAAAGGTAAAAAACTTGTTGCAGTAAAGAGACTGGAGAAATTAGTTGAAGAAGGTGAAAGGGAGTTCCGTGCGGAGATGCGAGCAATTGGAAGAACCCATCACAGGAACTTGGTTCGGTTGCTGGGTTTCTGTGCAGAGGACTCTAAAAGGCTTCTGGTTTATGAATACATGAGCAATGGTTCCCTTGCTGACCTACTGTTTGGGGCCATATTGCGTCCAGATTGGACTGAGAGATTGAGAATTGCATTGGATGTTGCGAGAGGAATTCTCTATCTACATGAAGAGTGTGAGGCCCCTATCATTCATTGTGATATAAAGCCTCAAAACATTTTGATGGATGATTGTTGGAATGCTAAAATCTCTGACTTTGGGCTTGCCAAGTTCTTAATGCCAGATCAGACAAGGACTTTCACAGGGGCCAGAGGGACAAGAGGGTATGTGGCACCAGAATGGCATAAGAACATCCCTATATCAGTGAAGGCAGATGTTTACAGTTATGGGATTGTGCTGTTGGAAATTGTATGTTGCAGAAAGAACATAGATGTTAATGCATCCGCTGAGGAGATTGTCCTTTCTTCTTGGGCCTATAAGTGCTTTGCTGCTAGAGATTTATATAAGCTTGTGATTGGTGAAGAGGTAGATACAATGAGCTTGGAGATAATGGTGAAGGTGGGACTGTGGTGCATTCAAGAAGAACCAGCTCTTCGTCCCTCTATGAAGAGTGTTGTCTTGATGTTAGAAGGTATTACTGAAGCACCAGTTCCCCCATGTCCAACTACTCCCTCCATGTAATCAATTTCGCCTATAGTTGAAATTTTTGTTTCTCATTTGTACAAATAAGTGACGACACATGATGCATGGGCATGTTGTATTTTCATTTTGAAACAAATGTATTACTTATGTGATATTCTCATGTAATAAATGGTTAGAGAATTACTAGAAACAAGATGTGAATATTGTGCATCATGAATGCTTGTCTTTGGCATGTTAAAATAGACTCGCCCCAGAAGATAAAAGACTTAACAGTCTCCATTTATAACATATGTTGCTCTGCAATGCGAGGCCGATACCCATGGTTCTTGTTGTTAGCAATAGCAGGCAGCCACAATATCTTATACAAATTCCATGCCAAATGTATCTTGGAAAAAAAAAAAAAAAAAAAAAAAAATCTCCAGAAAGTTCAACCAACCAATGTCTTCACCATACCCCTTATATTTCTACCTGTTGCTCTGCCTCTCAGAGTATATGCTGTAATTTGAGTGTTTTGTCTCCAAATTTTGGAAATATGGTTGTGGTGGTTGTGCAAGTTACCAAAAATATAGGTGATGAAAAAGGTAATCAGTAATCTGCAAATAATCTTAATATGCCATCTTGTCTGTTCTCGGAGGTCTTATTGTCACAAAATAAATAGCTTGATTTAGAAAAAATTAAAGTCATAGCACAGAAGTTAATCTCAAACAAGCATCTGTAACAATCAGATAACAAGATATGTAAAGGTGAAATAAAATTCTTAAAGTGAATGAGGAGATGATTTCAAAGATAAAAGGAAATAACACGATAAGTAAATGTGAAATGACATGAAATGAAACTTGCAAAAATACATTGTTCTTAGCAAAAAGTGTTCAGGGACTTTTAACTTGAACTTTACTTTCTCATTAAGCAGTGCTATTTCTGTGGAAGGTGAAGTTATGGAATTGGGGATAGTTGCATCTCTGAAGAACTAAGAAGGAAATATCAATCTCTCTGTGCTAAAATGTGGATGTCATGTGATTTCCTACCCTGTTACATATGTAACTGTAAAATTTATAAATTGTCAACCTCTATTGGTTAAAAATCTCTTCCCTAAATTAGTTTCATAGTGTTACTGGCATTTGTAGTTGTATTTAAGAAAGAGGTTACATTTTCAAGCTGCCAACACCACCACCTCCCGCCGCCACACCCACCCCCCCCCCCAAAAGGGAGCTTACTTTAAGTTTTAAGGACATGTCAAGATCCTTTCTCAATTGAATCATACTAACTTCAAACAGATCAGTTATATGATGATATACATCATATTTTATTTTTTGATGGAATATTAATCTCAATTATTCTATTTGTCTGAGTCTGCATTCCATGGTCTAATGCATCTTAGTATTTGAAAACATTAACTACTTATGCACTTGATTCTTTTATTTTTACTCTGGGAAGTGGATGCTTTGAAGGGTAAATAGCATCTGCAGTTGAAGATGCTATTTCCAATAAAATTAGAGAAGGTATTATAAAGCTTGAGTCTTGGAATCACTTCAAATATACATCCCAGTAGACAGCATTGCTGTTTTAAATGCCACTTGTGTGGCCAATCCTGTGCTGTGTAATTCTTCCATTGAATTTGAGATTAAAGGTCTAGTCACAGGCACTGCAGAGGATGCATTTGTAGTTTCAAACTATAACCATAAAGGATGGAGGGATTCGACTTCCTGCAGCAGTCCAGCTAAGATGAATCAGATCTCATTACAAGAAACTGTCAATTATGTATCAAAGTTTACTTTGATGTATGTTGTTTCACTGTCTAGCTCTTGCTTTCTACTTCTAACTTCATTATTCAAGTACAGTTGAAAAGATCTCTTTTACTTCTGTAATAGCGCATGTATGGAATTTTGAAAATATCAAGCTATACAACTGTGATGCATTTTTTACATTGTCAAGATGGGACATATTACTTGGACTGGCTTCTGGCTTTATTTGAGCATCTCCAAAAGTGTCTTATGCTGGATTGAAACTGTTGCCTGAGCACTAACTCACATTGGGCATATCTGAGTTGCAACCTTGAATTTTCTGTAATGCAAATGAGATTGGACATTGGATTGTCAACAAAATACCTATCAGTCCATTTTGAACACTGCTGGATGGAGACACGTACATTGTTCCTCAACTGTAAAAGCAGTACTGTGTTATTTGTTGGGTCAGTAGATAAGTACTTCCCGGCTCAGCAGAAATCTTGAGGAATAATTTAACTGGCAGTGTTAGATTGAAAGAATTGAAGTGGAGTGAGTTTTGCGATCTTTTTCAGGTTATTGTCATTTCGGTCAGTGTCGGTCACTTGTTGGGAAATTGAAGATAGGTAGAAAGCCCGAAAGTGACCAAAATTTTGAATGACTAGCAGAACTGGACACCTGCTGAAAGAAGTGACTAGCGGCTACTAGTCCATTTCTAGGTCTATAAATGGGAAACAGCCCAAAGCCCAAAACAGGAAAAAATAATTTCACATATGTAAGGTTGAAATTTATCAACCATCTTGTTGGTTTTATTCCATGCCAATTTGCTTGTAATTTAGCACTTAGTAACCCTATATTTATGTAAGATTTATGTAAGGATAGTGTGTGAAGAGAGTGTGAAGAATTGCTCAATAATATGCAAATAAGCAGGGACTTGTGGGTAGGACTCGCGACTGACTCATGGCTTGCAAGCCGCCAACTGCTGCACACGTGAGAAGCATGCGGGGAGGTGAAGGGTCACGCCAGCTGTCGCACTATAAGACAAAAGTCCCAGACTGGCCAGGCCATTATCTCGCGACTTGAACTTGCGACTTAGACCAGTCGCGAAACCAAGCCGCCAACCAGCCTTATTTGGGAAAAACTGACTCTTCATATTTTAAACACACACCACTATATATAGACCGTTATACCCACGAAATGTAGAGAGCTTCCAGAGAGAATTTTGTGAGAGAAACCCTAAAGAAAAACAAGATTGCCTCATCCTCAATCTTTACTAAGAGACTCTTCAAATTCCTCTACTCTCTTCCTCTCCATTGATACATCCTTGAGATGTTATTGACCAAATCCTTTTCTCATCACACCCACGTCTATGAGAAGGTATTTTGGTGCTAAGGGAAGCAGTTTGGAAGGGACCAATGGTTATTGGTTGATGCTATGAGTTATAGCGGAATTCGGTAAGCTAGAAAAGAAAAAGGTTCGGCGCAACCTCGTTGGAGCAAGAAGCTTGAAGGGATTAGGTACCTAAGTAAATTAGGCTTAGAGGGTCTATTCCTGTTCATGTATTCCAACTACATTTTCTAGTAAATTATTGACCGCTTGGAGGGCAGCGGAGAGGTTTTACGCCGAGGGTTTCGGTTTCCTCTTTGATAACACATCGCATATTGTCCATGTGTTTGCATCTTTCTTCCTTTATCTTTGCCATTTATTTTCTGTTGTGGATGTTATTATATTTGGTTTAGATTGTATATTAATTCTGTGTTTGACTTATGTTCATATTCCGCACATTAATTGTTTGATAATAAGCTTGAATTGATATTTTGTAATTTGGATCTAAACGTTCAAGGGTGTTTTACACACATATTGAACATTCAACACACAAGTGCCCCAAAACTGGTCTTAAAATGGCCCAAGTAATAGCTTCATGAGAAGAAGTCAACAAATACTAAACCCATTAATATGGGATCTTCTTCCATGTGATGTGAGGCTTTAGACAATTGTCTAAATGGCCGAATGAAAGAGACTTCCCGCTACGTACAGAAAATCGGTACAAACTTATCATGTCTATAGCATTAATTACACTTGCCCATCAAAGACCCAGGGTGCAGGTAGAGTTTGGTGATTAAAGGATTCACATCAGGTGCAATACCAAATGAATGGCTGAGATTGAAAGTTGAAAAAGCAACTTTCAATCTCAACCATTGAATAAAATATATTAAAAAAAAGTTAAAAAGTTAAAGTTAAAAAGTAAAAAAAGTAATAAAAAAAAAAAAATTTGTGAGGCAAATGGGTGAATTGCACCTGATGTGAATCCATGATTGAATTATCGATTTCTCCATACCATAAACATTGGTGTCATAGCTAGAATAATAGTTGAACTTTGGGCCATCCGTTTCAGCTTACGATTTGCACGAGAACCGGGTTAAGACACATACAACTGAAAACCAACTCCTGCTCGCTACAAACTGGTAATCGTCTACTGCATTTGATTCTCCACTTGCACTAACAAATTTGATTGATGATTGTAGGTACCTAATCTCAATTTAACAAATTGGATTGATGTTGTAGGATTCAAAAAAAAAAAAAAAAAAAAAAGAAAGTATGACCAAGTGTTTTTTTTTTTTTTTTTTTTTGGGTCCTAGCCTATGAAGCACGGGTGCATTTCAGGACTCGAGTGCGGGTGTGGGACTTGGCAATTTTTAAAAAATGTGGGTGCGGGTGCAACAGGACTCGGCGACTAAAAAATTATTATTTATATTTTTAATATATTACTAAGCATACTTTTTCACATTATATAAATATATATATATATATATATATGTATATATGAAATTTAAAAGCAATAGTAGATAATAATTAAAACATGATGGTCATAAATTAAATACAACCCACAAGATTAAAATCTTTTTCTTTTTATTCTCTCCATTCACCTGCCACTTTGCCAACAAGTCAACTACACATCACGTTTGGTCTCAACAGAATATCAACTTTACCTTTTTTTATTTTTTATTTTATTTCCCCAAGGCTTCCATTTTCCAAATCTTAATCTACACCACACCTTTTAAAAAAAAAATCTCTACACCAAGTCTGCCTTTTACTTCTACATATTTTTTCTTCTTTCGTCTTCCTAACCTTCGCTTCTTCCGTCACTCCCCTTCCCAGTTCATACCTTTTCTTTTTTTAACCTTTCTTTAGTTTTCTTAAACTAGTTTACGCAACATCTAGACTAAGTAAAGGCAGGGAAACAAGACAGAGAGAGAAAGAGAAGAAGATTTTGCACTTTTTTTTTTTTTTTAATTTCAACGTTTCGACGATTTCGCCCGATACGGCCCGAGTTGGCACGAATCAGCCCGATTTAACATGCATCAGCCCGCATTGTGAAATGAAAAAAAAAATGGACACAGCACCGACGTGCAGGCAGTGGCGTCCCTCGCGCGTCGCCGCATTGGTCGCAAGTGCAGCGGGCGTTTTGCGGCTTCCGTGCATCCCAGGTCCAAGCTACTTGTAGTCACATTATAGATTTGAAATGCCTTAGTTAAGGTTGAGTTTTTATTGCAATTGACTAACTTCATTTAGGGGGGCAACAACTTTCAAATAAATTAAAAGAGATTTGTTTATTAGTTTTTTTTTACTTCTTAAAGTGCATTCCATTAGATAATGGGTACACTTTGATACATTTGGGTGACGTTTGATACGAGAGAATCCACATTACTTTTGACATCTCGATTACTGGGAATGTGATGCCTTGCAATCTGAATGCCTAGGAATGTAACTATTCCTATATTTGGTTTAATTGGGAATCTAATAAGATTCCTAGGAATGTGAGAGTAAATGTTTGATTTATTCCTAGAAATCTTAATTGAATTTTTTTTTTTTTTTTCATTCTATCCTTAGATTTGTAAATCTAATATAAGCCTTTTTCTTAAAAAAAAAAAAATCTTCCTTTAAATAAATAATGAAAAAAAATCTATAAATTATGACAAATTCATTAAAACTATAATCTAACATTTCAAAATGACAAGTACAATACAAAAATAATTATTTAAATTCTCAAATGTTTTATTCTTAATAATAATTTTTAAAAGAGCTTAATCCATAATAAAACAACCTAACAATGTTTAGGTCTATAAGCATAGAAGTAGCAATAAAAATAAAAGTAGCTCATCAACAATGAAACAAATGTGATCTACTACATATATAATGTATTCACCCCTGCATCTGTGAGCACTTGAATAGCATAGTCATACCTAACATCCCTAGGCAATGAGTAAAAATAATCACATTTACATGTATCAATTATAAGCAATTCTCTAGCTTTGATTCTTTCTGATATAGAAAGTCCTTCGATTTTCAATAGCTCATTGAATACTTTCATTCTTATCTTAGCTTCCTCTGACTCAATCTTGAAGCAAGATGCAATGGTGGCCATTTGTCCATTAGTTTCTTCGTAATTCTTTTCAAAGTCTTTCATTGTCTCCATTAAGGTCTCAATTAGTTCATCATTGGATCTTGGCCTCTTCTTATTTGGATTCTTTGAGCTAACACCTTGATTGGGTATTTGTGTTTGGGAACTGTTAGGTTCTAAAGACTTAGGATTTGATGTATTTAGAACTCTAATGTGTAATGTTGGCATACCATGATCAAAACAATATGTTTAGTCTTGTTTAGGCTTGCTCAAAGTTGTGTAATTCATGTAAAGTTGGAATCAAGAGGCTGTAGATGTATTAGTACATTTCGGCCTAGCTCGATCAATCAAAGGATAGACTCGATCAATCGAAAGTCGGCCATAATTTTTTTTCTACAGAATTTCCAACTCAGTCCTATCTCATTAAACATTTAGGGTTTTATGTTTTTGCCCTAGGTATATAAGGCAAAACCCTAGCCACGTTTTGGGAGTTGCTCTGGTTGTATTATTACTCATATTTTGCAGTTTGTGTGAATCTCTTGTGAGATCCTTGAGGAACTTTCCTTCACATAAACTTAGGTTTTTCAAAGTAGAAATATTATCAAACCTTAATGATCAACTCAGGAGTGCTTGTACCTGATTGGAGAATCCAAGAAAGAAGGAGTCCATGGATTCGAAGTTTGCACGTGGTCGTATCAGTAAGTTCTACTGGTAGGTAGCATTAGGAAGTCGAGCGTGGGTGTTTGTAAGTCCTTTTGTATGAAATTCGATTCTTTTATATAGTGGATTCAAGTTTACCTTGAGGATAGCTAGGTTAAATCCTCCCCAGGTTTTTTACCGGTTTGGTTTTCCTGGGTGATCATATCTTTGTATTCTTTATATTTTCGCTGCTTTATTTCTTGATATGATTAATTGATTGTGTTAACCTAGATTTGCATAATTTAACTAAATTAATCACTTGACTAATAAACTAGGTTAATCCAATTGTTGTATTTTAGGAGGTCTAAAATCCTAACAAGTGGTATCAGAGCGGGTAGCTCTCTTGTTGTAGATCTTTTAATCTCTGAGCTAATCCTTGACCCCTGTTGTCATGGAACACGAACACTTTCTGATTATTCCTCCTCATTTCAATGGGAATAACTTTGCTTATTGGAAAGTAAGGATGAAAGATTTCCTGAAATCTATTGATGAGAGGGTTTGGAATTCCGTTAAGTACGGATGGGAGAAGCCGACTACTCCTATGAGTGAGTGGTAAACTTCTTAAAAAGAAGCAGCTAGATTCAATAGCAAAGCTATGAATGTCATCTTTAACGTTGTTTCTATAGAAGAATTTAAGAGAATCTCTAATGTTGAGGTTACTCATACTGCTTGGAAAATTCTCCAGACTGTGTATGAAGGCACAAAGGCAGTTAAGATTAATAAATTGTAGCAATTAACTTCTAGATTTGAAAGCATTAGGATGTTTGATGATGAATCTTTTGATGAATTATATGCTAAACTAAATGATATTGTTAATTCTGCTTTTAATCTGGGTGAAATCTATGATCAACCTAAAATTGTTAGAAAGATTCTTAAATCTCTAACTGAAAACTTTAGACCCAAAGTGACTGCCATTACTAAGAGTAAGGATGTGGACTCCATCCCTGTTGATAAGCTTGTAAGATCTCTTTAGTCCTATGAGCTAGACCTACCCAAAGCTAGAAAATCCAAGTCAATGGCTCTTAAGTCAGTTGATGATGTTGAGGTTGGTGGATTTGATGATGAGCTCTCTGCTACAGAGATTGCTTACCTTGCCAAAAACTTTAGAAACTTTCTTAGGAATAGTAATAGAAAGGCATGAAATACTAACATTGCTGAACCTAGAAATTTTAGGAAGAATGATCTCATTAAGTTTAGCAACACTGAAAAACCTAGAGAAAAGGTAGGTCAATCTTTCAATAATTCTTTGGGCTCTTAATGTTTTGGATGTCAAGGGTATGACCGTGTTAAATCTGAATGTCCTACATTCTTGAGGTCTAAGGGTAAAGCAATGGCTGTAACCTTTAGTGATAATGAGGTTTTTGATGATGAGTCTAGATGTGATGAGGATGGAAATTTCATTGCTTTCACTGCTACTGTTGTAGTCAATGAAAGCATGTTTATTGAAGAGATCCCTTCTGATGGGGAATTCTCTGAGGATGCAGATCTTCAAGAGACTTATAATAAACTTTGCAAAGTTGCTGTAAAGGATGCTATGAATGTTAAACTTGGCCTGAAGAAAATTGAAGCTCTTGAGTTTGAAAAGAAAAATTTTCTTGTTAAATTGTTTGATGCTAATGATCTTTTGAACAATGTGAAATTTGAGAATATGCTCTTGCTTGATAAAGTTAAAACTTTGGAACATGATTTATCTATTGCTAGATCTGCTAGTTCTAAACTTGATCAAATGCTGAGTGTTGAAAAGTATCCCTCTGACAAATCTAGTTTAGGTTTTGTTAAAAGCATCTCTGTGTTTGCACCACATTCTATAAACTTTGTTCCTTCATCTTCTTCTGAACCTTCTGTGAGTGAGGTTGTGAGTGATACTATCAAACCCCCTATGAGTGAGGTTGTCAAACCTATAGAAGTTTCACCATCTAGGAAGATTAGGGTTGATCTGAAAGAGTCTAAACCTAAGGAGTTTACCATTTCTAAGGACAAGATGCATGGTAAACCTGCTTGGGTTTTTCATTTTTGTAGAAAGTCTGGACACATTCGTCTTAACTGTTACAAGCTTCAAGCTACTAAGAGAGTAAACAAACCAAAAGTGCTTGTGCCTCAAGCACAAGATCCTATGACACTCATTGGTGAATTGGTAAAGGCTTTAAACTTTTATTCCAATCATGGAGTTGGAAATCACTCGAATGTGAATAGGAACTCCAATGCTCGAGGTGCATCTAAAAGGTTTTGGATGCAAAAAACTCGATCTAATTGAGTCTTTCTGACATGGTCCTTGTGCTTCATTACTCTACTCTTTTGTGACCATTGTTCTTTGGTTTTTGTGTTGTTTTGTTTTTAGGACTTGTATTGCATAACATTCATGCATTTCATTCTAGGATTTATTTGTGTTTTCTCTTTTAAATAAAATAAAATAAATAAATAAATAAAAAATGAGGAAAGCAAATTGTGTTTGGCTTTATTTTTCTTGGTTTTTGAAAGTAAGGTTAGTCAATTTATTTACACATAACATGTCTTTGTACCTTGTTTAGTTTTGATGAGCTTAGTTATTGCACTTGACTAGTTGAAACTTTGTAGTACATGTTGTATAGGAAAGATGTTTATGGTGTTTATCACGTTATCTTAATCTTGAAGTCACATGTTATTTGACTGTCGGACTTGATCCTTTTGAAAAAGACATAAATAACCATCTCACCATCGTTCACTAGTCAATCATGAACATCTTAGTGCATATCTTAAGATTCTGTACTCGAAAAAGTGTAGTGCATGCACAAAAAGAACATAAGGTGAAGCATCAGTTTAATTGCTTAATGCTTAAAATTGGTGTGTACTATTAGGCTTGATGCCAAATCACATAATTAAAATTGGTGTGTATATTATAAGGCAAAATTCAAGAAACTTACATGATTGCAAGCTTATGATTTAGGATATGTGGGAGTTATATGATGTAACTATTTTGGTGATAGTCTCTTTCAAATTCTATGTGATGAATTTTGTAGACTTTGTATTTAACTATTCACATATCATCTCACATGTATCTCAAACTTTTGCTAGTTGCACATACTACACAAGTTACTCTTTGCTAAACACTGTACATGTTATTGTGTGTGTTTTTGGTCTGGCCAACCAAGTTTGAAAATACCTTGAGTATTATGCAAAACATTTTTTTTGCTTGAGAATTTAAAGGGAGAATGACTGAAATTTTCTTTGAAAAAATGGGCTTAAAACTTGGGTTTTTGAAAAAGCATTTCATCTCATACTCATGTATTTTGTTCATCAATTTTAATGTTTTGAGGAATTAGTGTCCAAAATGTGTTTGTTTTTTTCAAAATTGTGTTTTTTCTCAAAAAATTTGTGAGTCTCTGCCTATTTCGATCGATCCATTTTGTTTTTCGGTCAATCGAAAATGTGCTTAAAATTCTTTTAAGAGTCTTGGGTTTATTCGATCAATCAAATGTAATTTTTGATCGATCGAATGTAATTTTCGATCAATCGAATATCGTGAACCAGGTTTCTAAAAATCAAATCTTGACTTTTTCAAATCACTTTTTCAAAAAGTTTCAAACATTTTTCTCTCTCTCCGACTCAGCAAGCTCACTTAGCAAATTTTTTATCGTTTGCTTCCGAATCTTTTGCAAGGTTTTTGTCCTTTAAGGCCGGTATGTCCATTATACCCCTCATTTTTCTTTTATTTTCAAGTTTCATTCATTTTTCATGCATTTCTCCTTGAAATTTTTGGACCTATTCCTATTTGGGGTTTTTCATGATTCAAGCCATTTTATGTGAAATTGATCATTGGGTTTTTGTTGGGACATGATATAAACATGATATGATGGTTTAATTTGATCAATTTTGTGTTTTGTGAAAAATTGAAAATTCTAGGGCTTGAAATTGATCCGAATTGGGGATTTGTTCAAATTGGGTTCAATTGATGCAATTGGCTTGTTGAATTGATGTAATTGATCATTATATTATGTATTCTAGCTTGTGTGATGATTAATTAGTCAAATATTTCCAAAATCTTAACAAGTGGTTTTCAATTTTAGGGTTTTTTTTAGAAACTCTGTGCTTAAGCCAATTTTGTGAAATTGAACTTAGTTTTACTGCATTAGAACATGCATCATGATATTGTAATTGTTCATACATCATATGGATTTTTGTTCTATATTTTTTTTGTGCTAACTTGCAGTCTACCATTGGTTTGTGCTTTGTTTTTGTTCTTTTGGTTCCTTTTTGTGTTTTTGTCCTTTCCTTAGCATTATGCCTAGGAAGACTAGAGCTCATAGGTCTGTTCCCCCACCTTCTCCTCCCTCATCTTTTTTTGACCGTGAGAAGTTTCCTAGTGAGAAAAACCAAGAGATTTTTGAGTCACTGAACCTTAGGAGAAAAATATGGGCTGAGCATTCTGTTGTATTCGATGAGCTTGATCCTGCCATTAGGGAAAATTTTGAGCGTCGGGGCTGGTTACCTCTGTTGGATATTTCAGATCCTTCTCCTCCAGCTACCCTGATTAGAGAGTTCTTTTCAAACATCTCTATCTGCATCTCTGATTCCAACACTTTGGTAAAGAGTTGGATACGAGATGTAGAGTACACCATTACTCCTATTGTAGTGGCTGATGCTCTAGGGGTACCTTTGGTCCAACACCTTGTCTACCCTTATGATGAGTCTCCTCTTTTGAATGATGTCATGTCATACATCACTAGGTCTTCTATCTAGTGGGGTTCTGATCCTAGGATCACCACTGCTGAGCTATCTGAGTTACACTATCTCTTCTTTAGGATAGCATGTCATTCTATATGGCCAATTTCTCATCTTCACACCATTCCTCTCGAGCGGTGTGTCTTTTTGTACACTTTTGTTACTGATGCTCCTATTAGTTTTTCTCACTTGTTTCTTCATTCTTTGAATGAAGTTTATAGGAGTTCATCTTCCCCTCATACTCTTGTCCATCCCATTTTTATTCATAGGATTTTGTTATATCTTGGTCTAGATGATTTTCCTTCTTCTGAGCTCGTACATGTTATTGCTCTCATAGGTGCGTCTTTTCTTAGACAAAGGGCTGCTCATCTTCAAGCTGGCTCTAAACACCTTAGGTCTGAGCCTTCTGGTACTGCACTTCCTCCTTCTTCTTCTACAGGTCTTGCTGGTGAGGATGTTGTTGATCCTGTTGGTGATGCTACCGCTGCTAATGTTCCTCCACCTCCTTTGGATAACTTTGATATGTGTTGTACCTTGGAGACTGTCATGACCGTTTAGGCAACTCATGGTCAGATTTTGGTGGACTTGCTTGATGAGATACGTGCTTTGCGAGCCAACTTAGTGCATCTTCGTTCACCCTCACCACCTCCTTTTGATGATGGCGTGTGATTGTCCTTTAGCATTCCATCACAAAAAGGGGGAGTAGAGTTTTGTCACTTGTAGAGGAATTTTTGTAGTTAGGGGGAGTATTTTTTTTTTTTTTTGCAAAGCTAGTGGAGATATTAGATTGTATCTAGGTGCTTCACTTTGTATATCATTTTTGGGGCTATTCATGTTAGGGGAAGATACATTTATTTTGATATATATGATTCTTGTTTCTTGTGTTCATTGCTTATTGATTTATATTTATGAGTTATTCATTGATATATATATATATATCTTTATTATGTGTTGTGTGAAACATACAAGAATGTTTTATTTTTTGTTGTATCTAACTGAAAGGGTGAGTTAGTTTACATATCTGTTGATTTACTATTTTTCTGTCACATACGCGTTTATGTGTTTGTTGAGTGTTTCAGGAATATACAGGTTGATTCAATTGAGCTGCTGTTTACACTTGCAACTGATGGATAGTAGTTAGGATTGAATTTGTGTTTATGAGCATTATTTTTGTAAAGGGCTTTTATTTGTAAACTTTGAGTTTTTAATTTGTGTTTTGTCACGGATTGCCAAAGGGGAAGTTTGTTAGGTTCTAAAGACTTAGAATTTGATGTATTTAGAACTCTAATGTGTAATGTTGGCAAACCATGATCAAAACAATATGTTTAGTCTTGTTTAGGCTTGCTCAAAGTTGTGTAATTCATGTAAAGTTTGAATCGAGAGGCTGCAGATATATTAGTACATTTCGGCCTGGCTCGATCGATCAAAGGATAGACTCGATCGATCGAAAGTCGGCCAGAATTTTTTTTCTGTAGAATTTCCAACTTAGCCCTATCTCATTAAACGATTAGGGTTCTATGTTTTTGCCCTAGGTATATAAGGCAAAACCCTAGCCACGTTTTGGGAGTTGCTCTAGTTGTATTGTTGCTCATATTTTGCGGTTTGTGTGAATCTCTTGTGAGATCCTTGAGGAGTTTTCCTTCACATAAATTTAGGTTTTTCAAGGTAAAGATATTATCAAAACCTTGATGATCAACTCAGTTGCTGCTATAGAATCTTAAAGAAACGTAAGCAGGAGTGCTTGTACCTGACTGGAGAATCCAAGAAAAAATGAGTCCGTGAATTCAGAACTTGCACGTGGTCGTGTCAATAAGTTCTACTAATGGGTAACATTAGGAAATCAAGCGTGGGTGCTTGTAAGTCCTTTTTTATGAATTTCGATTCTTTCATATAGTGGATTCAAGTTTACCTTGAGGATAGCTAGGTTAAATCCTCCCTAGATTTTTTACCGGTTTGGTTTTCCTGGGTAATCATATCTTTGTGTTCTTTATATTTCCACTATTTTATTTCTTGATATGATTAATTGATTGTGTTAACCTAGATTTGCATAATTTGACTAAGTTAATTACTTTGCTAATAAACTAGGTTAATCCAATTGTTGTGTTTTAGGAGGTCTAAAATCCTAACAGGAACCATAACCATTTCCATTGATCTCTTCTAGACCAGCAATTTTTTTTCTATCTCAACTTCATTTGTAGGAGCTTGGTCTTCTTGTCTACTACTAACTCCTTTGTTGCATCTATAGCATGTTGAAAAATATGTTAGAATATATACAGGTCCAAAATTTTGGAATATATTTATTTTAATTATTGCATTGAAAAAGATGTTGGAATATACACAGGTCCAAAATTTTGGGTAAGATTTTGGGTTAATCAAGCTTTTTTATTATTTATTTTATTTTATACACCATTGTCAGTTTCTTTAAGGCTTTCTTCCCTCTTCCCATGTGTGTGTGTGTTAAAAATACTTAGTATTCTAAAAAAATAAAAGTTTTGTATTGCTTCTTGGGTTTAAAAAAAAAATGTATGAAATTTTGATGTTTTGGTTGTATTGCAGTTGAATATGGATAGTGTTTTACAATTTAAATAATTAATATAATTTCTTTTTTAATATCATTACATTTTTTTTAGATAGATAAAATTTCACTTTAACCTAATTTAAGTGTATATTTGTGTGAAACTCCCTCTTGGAAACTTGAATCTCAAACCTTGCCCCATACACCCCCACAAATACTTATACTTGTATAGTGATGATCACGTCATGGGTGCACGGTGGTATTATCATTACACTTAATATTTCAGCTTTTAGTATATATTTTTACTAATGAATTGAGCACAATTATCACTTGATGGTATTTTTTATGCAATGAAATTATTAGCTATCATGGGCATTTATATATAACCATTTTTATTCAATTTAAATAGAAATACATCTATTTTGAAGGCTTTTGGAGGTGTGATAGAATATTTTATCATGTTTTTATTATGAAGTATTTTGTTTATTTATTTATATGTTGCACTATCTCTAACAGTTTAGGGACAAAAGATGAATTTTTCAATAGTTTAAGAACGAAAAAAGAACTTCTTAAAGTTTAAAGATAAAAAACAAACTTTTTGTAAAGTTTAAGGACCAAAATAATATTTTACCCCCGATAATTTTTATAAATGTTTGTGAAGTTTCTAAAAGGATTAAGATATACAATAAATTTTCTATTTTACATTTATGGTAGGCATGCATTTTGTCCTTTTTTTTTTTTTTTTTTTTTTTTTTTGAGAATAGAACTTTGTCCTGTTATTGTATCTCAAATCGCAATAAAATAAAAATAAAAATAAAAACCTTCAAAACCTTTCAAAGTAGATGCAAATGGTAGGGGAAGTTATTAATGTATATGACGATTTTGTGTGATTTTAGATCATTTAAAAATTAGTTATAATAATTAATATGCTTGATTGCAAAAGCTGAAACGTAGCATTTATTGTTGCTAAGCTCCTGTTGCGCTACCTCATCGGCACGTCATTTGTCTCATAATTTTAAAATTTTAAATTTATTCTTTGTTGCTTTTTTTTTTTTACAAAAAAAAAAAAAAAAAAATTATTGACTTTACACATTCATCTTGAGCAGTTTTAACATTACATATAGTTTTCTTTTTACATATTCATCTATTTTAATTTTGAATTTATTTTTTATTCCTATTTTTTTTAACAAAAAAATGTAAATAGATTATTGGCTTTAAACATTTATCTTGGGGGATTTTAACATTACATATAATTTTGCTTTTACATGTTCATCTACTTTAATTTAGATGTTTACAACTAAATAATGAAATTTTTGTAACTAAAAAACCAAAAACAAAAATAATGTCCATACATATCTATACTATATATAATAATGGAAGTTTTGTAATAAATTTTATGAAGCTCTTTATGCACTACAGCTTTAGCATCTTTTCTTTCTTTTCTTTTTTTGTGGCAATTCTTACTTTGTTCAACTTTTCTTCTTCTTAAACCATTGTCTTATTAGTTAAATCTTTCATCCCCTCCAATAATTCTTTTTTTTTTTTTTAATTTTCATTTGATCCCCTTTAGATTTTAAATTTTTTTTTTCCTTTATATCTTCTTAAATTCTACAGTTTCACTTTGTCAAACCTTTCATCTACTTCCACTCTCCATCTTCCATCTTAATTTTCATACAAATTTCTACTTATTCATTTCTGCCTCTCTCCCCTATTCCTTCCAAGTTGTCAACGACAAAAAGGTCAACACTCTCTCTCCTTCTCCAATTTTGTTTCTCTTTTGGTGAATTTTTTTGTTTTTATTGTTTCAAACACATTTTTTTCCCTACTAATGGTTCTTTTTGTTATTGTTGATTTAATTGTCACATCACAATTATTTTTTTTTTTTGATAAATTTATATCAACTTTTATGCATATTTAGGTAGTTTGGTATTCCAATTTCCAATCACAAGTTTTTTTTTTTTCTTTATTGATTTGACTTGGGTTAATAATTAGTTGTTTTGCATACGGGAATTTGATTTTTTATAGTGATCAATTTAGATGTCAAACTATGTGACTTTTCTATTTTTATTTTTTTAATCCTTTGGGGTAGACAAAATGCTTTTAATAGTTGTGTTAGAAGTACTCTATAATATCATTTATTCAGAGAAAAGCAAAACTTAGTCAAAAGAGAATAATTGGATGGGTGACATACTTTAACTTTTGCAATTGTATTTTAATTATTGTTATTATTTTATAACAGTCCATATATAGAAATTTAATTCTTAGGTTTTGCTAATAATTGTTTATTTGATAATATGTTTTGGGTGGACAAATTGCAATTTCTGCAATGAAAACAACTTAATAGATTATCAACAACAAATTGTTTTCTTAATTGGTCCAATTAATCATTATTAAGTTTTATTAATTTTTTAGTTATATTTTTTTTGGTGTTTTGGATTATAGGGAAAAAAATATAGGGTTTGAGAAAGTTTGTTTAAAACTAAAAGAATAATTTCCAAATTTTATATTCTTTTTAATGATTCACAAAATGCTATAAATAACTTTTATTTAAAAAAAAATGAATGTTTTTGTTAACTTGCCTTTTGAATTTTAGAGTAAAACTGTATTTTTTTTCATTTTGGTGCAACAAAATTTATATTTATGATTTATGATTATTCCTAAATCACATTTATGATTGTTCCTATAATAAATAAAAATATGATTATGAAATACATTACTCTTTATTAAATTAGTCCAAATTGTAAAAAATAAATTTAATGAAACCACTCTAAAAAAATTATCACGCACAATGCGCAAATTCGCAACTACTTGCTAATAATCACAGCCACATCAACAAATCATCAATTAAATTATATGGATCCAAGTATTGAAATACAACACTTTGTCGAAGTCATCTTGGTCATTTCTCACATACAAAAGTTCCTATCAATTTGGTTACCAAATAAGGGTAACAACTTGTGAAACACAATTCCAAAAAACAAGAGAAGAAGGGAGGGAGTGCTAAATAAGGTTATACACTATATCACCCATAGACTCATTAGTTGCTTCTGGTTCAAACCCCAAGTGAGAGGAAGTTTGAAGATTCTCAATTTTCTTAAGGTAAACATCTTAGAAATCCGTTTCTATTATTGAACTAATGATTTAAAAATGGTTAGAACTTAAGGTAATTGAATTTTTTTATTCATTAGTAATTGAATAATTATATTGGAGTGTTCTTGAGGAATTGTGAGAGTTTTTGAGTGGGCATTGTAGGAGTAAATGATCCGAAGACACTCTAAGGCCATGGGCCCCGTCCAAGTACAATCAAAGACCTACACATATGTTAACTGAAGTCTAATACGTGGACCAAGACCGAGGAGAGAAGACGTTAAGATCATTCAGAACCAGACTAAAATTGGGAATAAGAGGTTTAAGAAAAGAAGGCTAACTGGTCCATCGACTGAGGATCCTAATGAGCAAATGCACCTCGGAAGTACTTTATGTAACTCCCTGCAATGAAAAGTAAAGCTCTAGGGAAGACAACAGAGTCATGCAAGCAACAGAAGGGGGAAATATTTGAGAAGGTGACTACCACCTCTACATTTAATGCACTGCACCAACTATACTGGCCGCATTTATGAGGAAAAGACACTTGAACAGTGACTTCACAGCTCACAACTCTCTCTACCACCTCCAGAAGGGTCTTGATGGGACAAGCATCCAAATTATTCTCCTGAGACATACAGATAGAGGGTTAAGATGCAATGGAAATGGGCTATATAAGGAAAAAAAAACACCACAAAAAAAAGGGGATGAACATTTTATAAGAAAAGAGAGAGAGAGAGAGAGAGAGAGAGAGAGAGAGAGAGAGAGGATCATACTATAACAACACCACCCTTGCCTATTAATGAGAAGCCCTTCCTCGGACCTACCCAAGGAAGAATTTATATTGAATTGTTGTTCCTTTCATTCATATTGATCACTTTAATTCTATTGGTCCTAAGTTTGTAATTTCCTTAGCATTGCAATTGACTTGGAAGCCTACTCTCTCACAAATTCATTGTATTGGGCTTGTCTTGAAGGATTAGGAGCCACTATTCTAAGTGGGCATGGACTTTTCCTTTTGAGTCCTTACAGGCATCATTTATTTATTGTATATTTCTTTGTCTTTCCTCACAAGTTCTATTTAAATATTTTAGCTAGTTGATTTTAAAAAAAAAAAAAATTAGAATTTCTTCCATATTAAAATATTATAAATTCATTTGATTCAGTTGATTATTTTGAAAGTTTCTATTCTCCTTAAACTTGGATTAAGTACGTGTAAATTTTGCAAAAGTAACTAGATATTTGAAGGAGATAATTTTTCGAACTATTATTTTTTGGATATGGACTAAATTTGAATTGGATACATTCTAGAACTTTTTTTTTAAAGAAATTTTTAACCTATGATATCTGATTATGATGATAAAAAATCATCATACCAAGGCACAAATCGGTTTTTGGTGTTGGCGTGAATTGAACCTCAGATCTCTTATTCAACCATTAGAGACTTTACCAGTTGAGCTAACCGGAACCCACGATTCATTCTAGAACTTGATTGTACAATTTGATTGTGCTTTGGACCCAATTAATTGAGGTATACACTAAATGTAATACTTAGATACTTCCAAAACACAGAGAATGGTGCTCCCTTTCTTTTTAAATTCATATTGGGGTCCACTTATTAAATCATGATAGAGTTCACCATGAATATGAGAAGAGTAAGCATCATTTATCCATACTTCAGGGGTACCTAAGAATTTTTCATAGGGGCATAAAGAAGTTTCTAGGGTATATCATGGGCCGACATGTAATTGTGCTTTGGACCCAGTTATTTGAGGTATACATTGCTGTGTAAAGTAGTTTGGGCCAACATGTAATTTGGGCTTAGATGCGTAGTAGAGCTAACATATAATTGTGCTTTGGACCCAGTTAATTGAGGTATACATTGGTGCATAAAGTAGTTTCTAGGGTATATCATGGGGCCACATGTAATTTGGGCCTAGTCAAGCGTAGTTTGAAAAATTCTACCTGAAGACTTGATCTTCAATCGTTGCATTCCACACTCCACCCCTAAGTACTTATATTTGTGGAGTGATCATCACGCTAATAGTGTGCATTGGCGCACTAATAAAGACTCTTTCACATCATTTTTTTTTAATAAGCTCTAACATCATTTGATTGAGATCAACATTTAAAGCTTGAGACTTTGAGCCTTGCTACACCATAATTAATTCTTGTCTTAGTCTTTATATATATATATATACCAATTTTTGTCTTAGTCTAATAATAAAGAATAGTCATTATTATAAAGACGCCATATAATAAAATTTTATCACAATTATCAAAAAAAAGCTTGAAATTTCCAAAACTACTTATGAAAAATAGAATTCCCTAATGCTATGTTTGGATGTTGGGGAAAGAAGGGGGAGTAGAGTAGAGGGAGGGAGAGTAATTTAATTACCTTGTTTGGATGTTTTTTAAGGAATAAAGGGGAGGGATTTAGAGGGGTTTGGACAAGTTTGAACTACTTCTATCCCCTCATTTTTAATTCCCTTAAATTGGAGAGATTTGGAGGGAGAGTGGAGCATAAAAATGATTGACCAAATGAATTATCAAATTTACCCTTACCATATTAACAAAATTACAAATGAAAAGATTAATTATTTCCTCTCTTACTTAATTTTAAAAACATCCAAACAATGTGGTGGAGATCAACATCGAGTTCAACTGATCATTTAATTCATTAATTCATTTTCACCCAACTGGACATTCATTTTCTACAAGACCACCATTAGTGCGCCAATGGTGTGCATTGGCGCACTAATAAAGACTCTTTGACATCATTTGATTGAGATCAACATTTGAAGTTTGAGACATTGAACCTTGCTACACCATTATGTAGCTTGGTAGGTGGGTTTGGTTGAGATCATCATGTGCCAGTATCATGAAAGAGAGTACACTACTTATATAGACTGAGATGTGAATTCCTCAGGTGCGTGGAGCCCAGAGTTTACAGAGCTGCCCATAAAATAATTAGTTCTCATCTGCAGCTTTAAACAAATCCCAGGCGTGGGAATTTCCTAAACGGGATGGTTATTAAACACACTGGGCGAACTGTGAAACACATACTGAGCATACAATATAGTTCAATAAGTGAAATAGTAAGTTTAACCCACTATTTTAGATTATGAATACCCACAATGTATGTAATAGATTTTGCCCTTTCCTAAATGACAATGAAAGTTAACAGACCCGACTTTTTTGAGCTATGCTTACCAGTTACCAGAGTTTTGAATATAGTACCATACGTGATACATTTTTGTATATGATGTATGGTATCGAGTGAAAAAAAAATATCATATTGTAAATACATGTTGATTATATTCATAAATTATACGATGTGTATCATATGAATCACATTGTATTATAAAAAATTGTACATGTTGAACAATATATAAACATATGTATTTAGATTGGAATTTTTTTTTTTTTTGTTAATATTTTTGTTATGATTTGAATCCAATAAATTGTTAGAATTTTTTTAATGCAAAATTATTGGGATAGTCGATTGAGTCTAATAAAAAAAATTTCAATGAGTTTTTCCCCTTTCTCTTCTCCTATGAAATTTGGATCATACATTTGACACTTCACTTTTACATTTACAAATTTCTTTTCCATACTACAAATATGTATTAAATGTCAATTTTATTTTTGTTATTATCATTGATAATTCAATAGTTACAATGGGAGAAGCGAGATTTGAAACTTGGATATCTCGCTTAGAAACGTTAGAAGGAGTCAACCAATTGAGTTATAAGGCTCTTCGCTTTTATTTTTGTTATTATTGTTATAAGTTTAAGAAACTAAAATGCCAAGAAAAAATATAAAGAAAACGTTTTTGAAATAGAAGAATAAGAAAAAATAGGTAAATGTTAATGATTATGAAGAGAATGTCAATGAGGAAATAATTTTGCAAAATAATGAACATGATGATAACATTGACTTAGATGAAGTTCATTAGACAGAATAATGAATACGATGAGAAAAAGAAATTATTTTTTTCAGCTTATATGTTATGTATTATTACTTTTGACTTTAATCAATTTGAATATGGATCTTATAAATATATTTTAATTTGATTAATGTCAATTTTGTTAGATAAAGAATGTTAAATAAGTCTTTTTTTTTTTTTTCTACTAAGATTAAATTAGTTGAATATGTTCTAAATTTATAATAAATATATATACCCTTTATATTTGTTTATCAAGACTCTTTTTTCATTTAAATTATATCTAAGTGTTTATATATCTTATAATTCACGATATGATATACTAAAAAATAAAAAATTGATTCAATTATGATTCAGGTTTTGGCAACTATGCTAATTACTGTTATCATTCCACAAGCCATCGTGATTTTTAAGTCTTCAAACCCTAAGAAAACGTCTTCTAAGTTCTATCCTAAGAAAACCTAACCATGAAAGTAGAAAGACCCAACTTTTCAAAAATATGCTGAGCACTAACATTCCTTGTATCATTATGACTTTTGAAGTCTTTTAACCATAGAAGACTGAAGACGTAACTTTAAACCAAAACAGTGCCAGGTTTTTTTATCCCCTAAAAAAAAAAAAATTTTAGAACAAAATTTTTTTTTTTCCCTTTATATTTGAGGTATCTATATTTGACCATAGTATAGTCTAATTTGGTTAAATTTTTTTTTTTTTTTTTAATTTTATGGTTGGTTATAGTGATATTGTTACATTTAATTTCTATGAATATTATGGACTTATAATTTTTCAAAAGAATAGGAGAAACTCAGGAAAAAAAAGGACTTAGTGTGAGTTTGGATAGTGGCAAGAGTGACTTTTTGCATGTCTGCATTTTTTTGGCTGGGTCCCATGCACTGTTCACGAGACCCGCAAATACGGAATTCATCAAATTTTTCTTTAAAACTGGGTCCCACGGCACTATTCACACATTTAAAAATTATTTTGCTACAATGTTTTCAGTTTTCAGTTTTTAACAATAAGTTGTATCCAAATAAATGCACAATTGGTCAATTAGTTTCTTAATATTTTGAGTGCTAATAAGAATTATTTTGATTAAAAAAATTAACAATAATCGTGTGCTATATATAAATATATATAATATATATAATTTATATATACACATATAAATATAAAATTAAGGCTGGCTTTCAATTTAATATTTATTTTTTAAAACTAATGCACCAAGACATGTATGTAGGTATGTCTTACTTTGAGTTTTTTTTTTTTTTTTTTTTTTTTTAAATAATTGCAAATCAAATAAAATATTTTTTCTTGGCCCTCAAGAAAAATTCATGGCTATGCCCCTAAGCACAAGTCTCCTATGGACTCTAGGATTCAATTCATGCTTTATTGCATGGGTAGAAATTTTTTTTTTTTTTTTCTCTCATCTTCGAGTTACATCTTTCAGAGTTTATAGACTTAGAAGTCAAGATGATTGGTGGATGTTCAGTCTCACATCATGAGGAAGATTGTTATGAACTTATTGGTTTTTGCTATACCTGACTCAGTCCAATCTTATGGTTGGCATTGAAGGTGAGACGAGATTATCAACATACATACATACATACATATATATATATATATATATAGAGAGAGAGAGAGAGAGAGAGAGAGAGAGAGAGAGAGAGAGATGGGTTCAAGTTACACCTGGTGTAACTCTTATAAACTTACACCTTTTTTACACCGTAGATTTCTAAGAGATCTAACGGTTATAAAAAATATCATTAAATGCTATTATTTTCCACCTTACTACCTAATTAATACTAGCATTCCTCTCTCTCTCTCTCTCTCTCTCTCTCTCTCTCTCTCTCTCTCTCTCTCTCTCTCTCTCTCTCTCTCTCCTTATTTATTGCTTTCCACTATATAATATTTTCTTCAACACAATCTAACCAAAAAAAATTGAAAAATAATCCCATAATCATTGTAAATAATTATTCAATATACTTTGTCCAAGCTAAGGATACTTATTTTTTTCTCCTTTTTTCAACAATCTATGGGCTTATAAAATTAACTTAACTTCTTTGGACTTGCATGTTATTGCCTAGTCACTACCAAGCTTCCACACAGACTTTATCTCAACTTTTTTGCTGACCTTGCAAAATTTTGAAACAACATTAAACCCTCCAAAATATAGCATTACGTCTCTTTGTACTAAAACCCCTAACACAAACACTACACTAGTGTCTTTTGGCAACTAAAAAATGGCTTAATTTCTTATATATGCTATTCTAGAATGCATAAAAGGGTACTTGATCCAACCTATTTTGTCTATAAATACTAAGGCTTTTTGCACTCTCTCTTCATCGTCTCCTTGGTATTCACTCTAGCATAAAAGGAATATGAGCATCAATGGATTTTTTCACTATTTCAATGTTTTATACTTGGTCTTAATCTTTGTGGGCTTCCATGGTTTCATACAAGGATGATTACTCACAAAAAAGAAACCTATCCCAAAAGATATTGCTGCTAGAGCTTGTTGGTTGGTCTCTCAGAATTTCTAGGGAGTCTTAAAGTATTGCTGCCAGAGCTAAATTATCAACATTACCAGATTAATTAGTGATGTCAATAGGTGTGTGTGTGTGTATATATGCACACTACATTAAGATGACAACTGAAGTAATATTATTTAAATATTTTAAATCATAGTGTTTTTTATTAGATAAACTAAGGATTGCCCATTAGATAATGATAATAGTGGAAAGTAATAAATAAGGAGAGAGAGAAACAGAGAGAGAGAGAATGCTAGTATTAATTAAGTAGTAAGGTGTAAAACAATAGCATTTAATGATGTTTTTTTAACCGTTAGATCTCTTAGAAATCTACGGTGTAAAAAATGTTTAAGTTTATAAGAGTTACACCAGGTGTAACTTTATTACTCTCATCTCAACATAATTTGTTCTCATCTTATCTCTCATCGGTCCTTTTTTTTGCATTTTAATTTTGTTAGTAGAAGAAATTGTAAAGCCATTCTCAAAAAAAAAAAAAAAAAAGAAATTGTAAAGCTTCATCTATATGCATTTTTTTTTTTTTTTTGTGATGTCAATATATTCAAATTCTCTTTTTATTAGATTTTGTGTAATTTAAGTTTCTTAATTAATAAGTATTCTATGAAAAATTCCTACAACCATCACGGAGTTGTCAAAGGCATACTTGAGAAGATAATTCAAACTTTGAAGGTTGATATGGATTTATTTGTTTTTCTTTAGGAAAATTTCTTCGGCCGCCACTGAGTTGTCAAATGCTATAGCTGAGAAGATTATTCCGATTTTGGAGGTTGATGGATAATCCAAACTTAGAACGTTGATATGGATTTAAAAAGTTCCTAAAAGTTAACGCTCCGTTTGTTTTGTTATAAAACATTTATAGTAAAATATTTTCAAGTGTTTGGTGTAACATGTAAAATTTTTCAAGCACAAACCACCAAAATCAATGGCTCAGTCATTGAACCCTCCACTGTTGGAGGTCTAGCTAGTGGATGGTCAACACCGGCTGCCCAGCCAACTAGACTGACCATCCAATTACTAGATGGGGGGAGAGCCAATGTGTGTGTGTGTGGTTTTTTTTTTTTTTTTTTTAATGCATTACCAATTTTTTAAGGGTAAAACAGTTTTTTACAAATTATTTTATAGTCAATGGATAACATTTTAAGGTTTAACCAAATTTTACAATGAAAAAAAAAAAACACATTAAAATGTTGAAATTTTCTGTAAAACATTTTACAACGAAAAAAAAATGGAGATTAAAGTCTTTGTTTTTGCCTCTCAGTTCGCTGAGTTGACTCAACTTCTCGTGCTCTTAGATGCCTACAAAAAGCATAAAAGAATTGGGCTAGAGTTCAGTTCAACTCAATATAATTTTGCGTTCCTGTTGAGAAATGTTAAATACGAAAATGTCCAAAAGTTGGGTTCATTTCAAGTAGCTCAACAAAAATATAACTAATGTCTAAACTCACCCAAAATTATTCTTTGCATAAAAACTAATTAACAAAAAATTAAATAAAAAATAAATAAAGCTAATGCTCCAAGTTATGTACGTAGGTATGTTGTACTTTGAGGGTTTTTTTTTTTTTTTTTAATTGTACATCAAGTGTGCATTTCAGATGAGCTGAATTTCTCAGTTTATCTCCACTTTTAGTTTATTTTTGCTACTACTCATAGATTTCACTATACTTTTTGGTATTATTCATGGGTTCTATTGTACTATTCAACTAACTTTTACATTTATCTATAGTACTTTTAGTAAAAAAAAAAAATCAGTTTAAGCTAAATAAGTTGTTCCCAAACGAACACCAAATATTTCTTTGTAAAATTTGCAGTTCTTTCAGAGGATTTTGCAGAAGAGAGGAAGATATATATATATATATATATATATATATATATAAAAGATTGTGGCTCCTTCAATGTTGCTTCAAGCCTTCAATGTTTCTGGAAAAGTAAGGGAGATGGGAAGAGGAGAGAGAAAGAGAGAAAATTGTTTTTTTATTATTTTGCTGACGTGTTGGGTCAGGATTGGCTGGCGTAAAACACACCTTTTACGCCAGCTCCTGACCCAGTTTAATCTCTATCATTATTATTAGCCTATTTGGACAGTATTCTCTTTAATATACTCTCTCAAGTATCAACCCTCTAATCTCACCTTCTGTCAAGATATGTTGTGCCCATCAGCTTCTTGCTTTGAAAAGTTGTTATTTACAACTATGTATTTTGTTGGTTTTTATTTCGTGCCAAATTTGATTGTAATTATTATCAATCGTGTATACCTTGTATATATTATGGGATTTGTTGTAAAGGTTGTGTGATAGAGAGAGAGTGTGAAGACTCAAGCATTTGGAGGCTGAAGAATTCTCGCGAGTATGTCGCGACCTAGCTTCCCACGAAGTGAAACATGTGCCCTGCACATGCTGGAATGCAAAGAGTCAGGCCAAGTGGAGATAGCTATGTCTCGCGAGTATCTCGCCGGTAAGGCCTTCCCGCGAGACACTCGCGAGGCTATATGTTCTGCCAACCTGTACTGAATGACTCACACATTCTGTGCCTATCCTATATATACCCTCTTTACCCACAATTGTTGAGGAATGCTTCAGAGAGAAAACCCTAGCCAAACACATTGAGAATTAGAGATTGTTATCACCACCTTTCTCTATACACTTGCTTGTGGTATTTCCTCAACTCTTCTCTCTCCATTTCCATACCATTGAGAGGTTAATAGCCCAAACACTTACCACACCCTTTGAGAGTGTTGAGTGACGTTTTGGTGTTGCTGGGAAGCATTGGAAGAAACCTGGAATGGCAGATGCAACATGGAGCTTGTTGCGGCATCCAAGCATCTTTTTTGCAATCCAAGCATCTTTTCTGCATTTTTCTCTTCAAGGTATGTTTTATAAACTATTCCTTTTAAGTTTTTGCTTAAATTTTGCAGAATTTTGGTTAGAGTTTTGTTAATTAGGGATTTTCAAAATTTTGGGTTGGTTTTCTAAGTTGTGTGATAATTTGTCATATCTTTTGTTTGGGCTGTGTCCCTTTTGTTTTCTGTGTATCTGTGTTGGCCCCTTGTGACTTTTTAACGTGTATTTAGGCTAGTTTTTACCATGATCATGCATTGCTCATACTTAGAATGCTTTTATGCATGTGAGGTGTTTGATAAAATGTCCGAGTGACATTTTTGTGTTTAATTGGATTCATGTGAGTTCCAATTTATGAATTTCCATATGTTTAACCTTATTTTACTTGGTCTGGTCTTTGATCAAGTGTTTCCTACACTCTGCTCATGATGCACTCACTAGGCATACACCTAGGCACCCTCTAGGCACACCCCCATGCATCTCATGCTACACACACATGCATCAGCATATGCACACACATGCACACACATGCACAGTTACTTACTTTCATGCATTGCGCCTTTCTTTCTCTTTTTCCTTGTTTTATATGTTTTTGCATATTCCTTGAGTTGGTTATGATCTGATTTAGGATAATCTTCATGTGCTTTGGGACTAACTTGAATCTAATCAAGTTTTTGTTTTTGTGCTCTGTTTTGGTGTGTGTGCACTTATTCCCTTTCTGCTTTGTGAAATTGTGCAGATGTCTCCCATCAAGCATGCAGCTAAGAAGAAACCAACTTCAAAGCGTGCACGCACTGATTTTGATCATTTCAAGTCTGCGGAAGCAGATATGAAGTACAATGACTGCTATAAGGACAAGACGATCATCATGGAGAGAGTGTTTCAATTAGAAACTCTTGAGGACACTTTCATCCCCGAAGTGTTCAAAGATAGAACTTGGACCAAGCTATTGAACCCGACTGGGGTTGTCTATTCAGAGATAATCAGGGAGTTCTTCTCAAATACCAGTGTCAACGGAGATTGTGTAGATGTCTCCCATCAAGCATGCAGCTAAGAAGAAACCAACTTCAAAGCGTGCATGCACTGATTCTAATCATTTCAAGTCTGCGGAAGCAGATATGAAGTACAATGACTACTATAAGGACAAGACGATCATCATGGAGAGAGTGGTTCAATTAGAAACTCTTGAGGACACTTTCATCCCCGAAGTGTTCAAAGATAGAACTTGGACCAAGCTATTGAACCCGACTGGGGTTGTCTATTCAGAGATAATCAAGGAGTTCTTCTCAAATGCCAGTGTCAACGGAGATTATATTGAGTGCTGAGTAAGACACAAGGAATTTGTGATTACGAGAGAGATCATCCAAGACTTTTTGGAAATTCGTCCTCCATCTCAGCCAATTACAGTTGCATATGAGGACAGATTGGGCTCTACTGTTGAGATGATTACAGCTTTTAGTGGTGAACCGAAGAAATCATCCATGAACACAATCAAATTTTCTCCGGAAATGAGGACACTAAGTTATGTGATGATTCATAATCTGTATCCGATCACCAATCTCACCACACTATTTGCTTTGAGAACAAGATTCTTGTATGATCTCTTTACTTATAAGGAGATAGACATTTGTGGCCATATCATCCACGTCTTGAAGAAGAGCATTACAAAGCAGAATACACGAACTATGATGCCGTTCCCCTCTTTGATCATGGGATTGATTGCCAAAGCAAAGCTTAAGCTACCCAGTGGCCTCACAGTTGTTCAGAGGGATTACCCCATTGGTGGTCATACATTGACTAGGAGCACCGCACACATCAGAGGCTCCAAGACTGGTGTGCATATCATCCCACAGCCTCGTGTTGAGCAAGATGAGAGTGGAGATACAGAGACGAAGATTGATAGGTTCACCTCGGCTCCAGAGCCCTTTGCACAACCATCATCTTCGGCTCAGTGGCGACTCTAGGAATGTTTCTCAGGGTGTTCCTGACAGGCAGGGACGGAACTAGGATTTGAAGTCGAGGGGGGCAAATATAATTTTCTTGTGAGGGGCAAGTATAATTTTTATGGACTTATTTTCAAAAATCTTAAATATATACCTATTATTTAATATTTTTAAAAAATTTGGGGGGGGGCCACAGCCCCCCTCTTCTTATACATGGTTCCGTCCCTGCTGACAGGGACAGACTCAGGATTTGAACTTAAGGGGGCCGGAAGCAAAAGGGTCAATTTCATACTAAGATCATTTAAGTTTAGTTAAGAAGAAAAAAAATTGACATATTTGAGTACCAATCAATCCTAATGTACCTTTTAGAGTTATCACTCTATATATATTATATTTAATTTGTTTATAAATTAGAGCCCCACCTTTTTTTTTTAAGAGCTTTTAAAAAATGTAAATTCATATAATCTATTTTTAAGCCATAAATTCATATATGCAGTGTGTGTTTGGCATGATTTAATTTTACCAGCTTATTTCACTATTTAGTTTATTTTTGCTACTATTTATGGGTCCTTCTGCACTTTTTAGTACTATTTATAAATTCTACTGTACTATTTCAACTAATTTTTACTTTTATCTACAGTATTTTTAACAAAAAAAATTTAAATTTCAACAAAATAAACATCTCAAATAAATCATCAAATATATTGCACCAGATATATTTTGATTCCTATCACAACTCATTAATCTGAAAAACAAAATAGATAAAAGATAGGAAAAAGAAAGATGTGGATAAGTGAATCCCACGTGTAGAAGAAAGTAAATACCACATGTGTGTCTGACATTTTTGACCAAAAGCTTAAAAGTAAATATAGGAAAGTAAAAAAACTCTTGAGAAAACAAAGAGACAGTGGGCTGGTGGAGATATCGAAGTAGAAGAAGGAAAATAACAGAGGAGGATTTCAGCAAACTGGTAGAAATCTAAGCCAAAGGAGACGAAAAAAATAGAGGAGGATTTTTGTTGTTCAAACAGCAGTCAACATCAACCATAACAGTATAACAGTCCAGGCAAGAAGAACTGAAGAAGCATAAAGGATTCAGGTAAAAAATGACAGTTGTTGGAGGAAGAATAAGGGTTGAGAGAGTGAAATTGAGGGAGAGAAATTTAAATGGGTAAAATTGGGAATTTGTGATTTTTGTTTTGTTATTTTAGATTTGTGGTATGATTATATTATGTATTTTTTTTTTGTTTAGACCGAAATTTTGTTCTATTTGAAGGTTTTTCTTGTTATGGGTTGTTGACTATTGTGATCTCTTTGGGTTGATTTGATGAAATTTTGATGATGACTATTTTCAGATTCTATGTTACAATTATTTTTTTAGATTGTAGTTCAAAATTTTTTTTTAGCTTTTCCTTTTTGCTTGAAAGTAGAACAAATAATCCACCAAAATTTAGTTTTATTGGGATAAAAATTTTTTGAGGGTATTCCTAATTTTTTTGAGGGTGTTCCTAATTATATTTTAAGAGTATATAAATAAAAAAATTTAAAATTATAATATATAATTTTTTTTTTTTTTCAGGTCAGGGTGTTCCCAGGAACACCCTGGCCTGAACGTGGCGTCGCCACTGCTTCGGCTCCATCACATGGCTTGAACAAACTTGATCTATTACTAGCTAAAATGGATCAAATGTCTACAGTACTGGATTCTCATGTACAGCACACCATGAACCAGTTTGCATACATTCAAGGACAGATCACCGCGTTATCTTCATAGATACAAGACTTGTCTATGGAGCAAGGCTCGGATTCCGAGTCAGATCAGTTCTAACCCCTTGGTCCTTTCGGTCAAAAAGGGGGAGAAAATTTTGAGGGGGAGTTGGAGAAGAGCCTGCATAGCGTTAGGGGGAGCATAGCTTAGAAACATAGTAACATTGGTTATTGGTTTTACAGACGGTTTAATTCAGTTTATTTTAAAGCTTTGATACTCCGTTTTTATTTCAGTATAATTTCAGTAGTTCTTTTGTGATATTCTCTATGCTTTATAGCATTTCTTGCATGTACCCATGTTGCTTTTGTAAGTTTTATGGGTTTGTTTCATTGCATGTTTGTAGGCTTTTATGGTTTGTGCCATGCATATGCAGTACTTTGTTTATGCAGCCTTTATGCTTGTGTACTTAATGTTTAATGTCATACATTTTACGTCAGTACATCACTCTTGTGCCCTTGTAGGATTGTTCTTAGATGCATATATGTTCTATGCATTGGTTGAGTAATGAAAACTCTTGTGCCCTAGTAGGATTTTTCCTATATGCAAATACTTCGTGTATTCTGCATTGGTTGAGTGTTGGATTTGCAAATGATACTCTTCAAATGAGCTTATCATCTTGCATGTCCGGATGTTCATTCCTTGTGTGAATGAGCATAGTAATTACTTTTGTATAGTGATTGCTTGTTTGATCTTGCCATGGTATATTGTTTTATTCCATTTTGCTTGATCTCATTATATTTGCTCCATATGCATTTCAAGTTTTCTGCATACAATGATATTATTTTGTTATTGTTTTTCAGGAGATACTTGTTCATATGTTTCAAGAGCTTTTCAGAATCTAGAATTAGGTGTGAGTGAGTTTTGCCTTTGTTCCCAAACTCACGTTTAAGTCTAGAGTCTGTTTTAGGGTTTTGTCACGGAATAGACAAAATGAGAGATTGTAAAGTTGTTATTTACAACTATGTATTTTGTTGGCTTTTATTCTGTGCCAAATTTGATTGTAATTATTATCAATCGTTTATACCCTATATATATTGTGGGATTTGTTGTAAGGGTTGTGTGATAGAGAGAGTGTGTGAAGATTCAAGCATTTGGAGGTTGAAGAATTCTCGTGGGTATGTCGTGACCTAGCTTCCCGTGAAGTGAAACATGTGCCCTGCACATGCTGGAATGCAAAGAGTCAGGCCAGGTGGAGACAGTTGTGTCTCACGAGTATCTTGCGAGTAAGACCTTCCCGCGAGACACCCGCGAGGCTATCTATTCTACCAGCCTGTACTGAATGACTCACACTTTCTGTGCCTATCCTATATATACCCTCTTTACCCACAATTGTTGAGGAATGTTTCAGAGAGAAAACCCTAGCCAAACACATTGAGAATTAGAGATTGTTATCACCACCTTTCTCTATACACTTACTTGTGGTATTTCCTCAACTCTTCCCTCTCCATTTCCATACCATTGAGAGGTTAATAGCCCAAACACTTACCACACCCTTTGAGAGTGTTGAGTGACGTTTTGGTGCTGTTGGGAAGCATTGGAAGAAGCTTGGAATGGCAGATGCAATATGAAGCTTGTTGCGGGATCCGGAGAGCTAGACAAGACACGGTTCCGAGAAGCCTTGTTAGAGTAAGAGCTTGGAGGGCTTAGGTGCATCAGGTAGATTAGGCTTAGAGGGTCTCTTGCTAACCCATGTATCCCAACTAATTGTCTAGTGGATTGATTTCCGCTTGGAGGGCGGCGGAGAGGTTTTTCACCGAGTTCTTCGGTTTCCTCTTCGAGAACACGTCTGGGTGTTTTCTGTCTTTGTATCCTTCTTCCCTACTCTTGTTTATTCCATTATACTACTGTGTTGCTTAGTCTATGGATTAAAGTAGCTTATTTGTTTATCTGCTCGCTTTTACACTATTCCGCACTTAGTCTTAAGTTAGTGTAAAATCTATCGAGTCGTTAGTTTAATTAGGGGGTCTAAATTGCTCTTGTGTTTTCAACACATTTTCGAGCTTTCATGCTTCATCCATGAATTCCCGTCAACTCATGGAGGAGTCCATCGAGTATCATGGTGGGGTCATCGCTTTTCGTCCTATCACTCTTGAAGTCGTTTGCTTTTGGACCTTTGTTCGTAACTATGACGCTGACGGGTCCATAGGTACTGTCGGCTTCATGGTACGATACGCCTTAAATCAGATCCCAAGAATACCTTTATCAATATATATTCATTTTCTATGACAAAGGTGGTGGTGATTGTGTAATTTGGTGGCGGTGTGATCTGTTGTTTTTGGTGGTGATGCAATTTGGTGGTACCGGTGGGGTGCATCTCTTTGTCTCCCAATCAGCCAATCTTCTCTCTTTCATTGATGGTGTTCCTAAAAACATTGTGTCAGTGAAGGACGTTACTTTGCTAGATGTGGTGGCAAAGAAGAAGGTGGATTGTTTGGCATTGAAGGGAGGAGATTCAAACGGAGAAAATTGGAGAAGGATTATGTGTGAAAAAATATTTGAAGAGTGAGAAAAAATAATTTTTAAATGAAATAGTGATAGAGTATTAAGACTGATATAGTTGTATGTGACTAATAGATTGGTTAAACACTTAAACTAACAAAAGTAGGGTTTTAAAACTAAATTTGGATAAAAATCTAATGAGGCTGATGTAATACTCTAATGCTCTTAAAGTACTCTTTTAGTAGTGTCTCCATTTGGTATTATGGTAGGAATTAGAGTTTTAATTGTATAGCTTTTGTAATAAAGAGCTTTAATCGAAAAGATGTATTTGACAACCAAATTGATAAATAACTTTTATATATGGAAAATGAAGATGGAGGACATAATAAAAGTGATCACTATAAATTACCTATTTGGTTTTTATAAAGAGTCCGAATTTGGTAAGGATGAGGTATAAATCTCATATTTTACACCATTTAATAAGAGATTATCAAATCAGTTTTTTATTTAAAATTCAATACATCCTACCACACTTAAGAAAATTTTAATAAACTCCTAATTTGGTTGGATTTATAAATGGATATTAGAATTGATTAGGTGTGATTATGCTTATTCTTAAATATGTAATAAGATGATGTGGCATGTTAAGATTAGAGGATGTAAAACTTGAATTTTACACCACATCCTTATAAAATTTAATCTCTTTTATAAAAGAGTAATGCTAAAAGCCCAAGATATTTTACAACTCTTTAAAAAAATATAATCATAGTTAAGCCTTAATTTGTTGAAATGTTTGCCACTGATTTTTCTGAACTTCAAGTATCCTTCCCATAGTGCATTTGAATGATGAATGTGCATGGCACGCCCCTAGGTTAGCTTCTTCGACGAAATTATGCTAAGTAGTTTTTTTTTTTTTAGAAACAAACACACACAAGGGAGAGTGAAATGGATTCTAAAACAAAGGCACACTATAAACCTTACTCAAAAATCAAGGTACGCTTCATTTGGGAGTTCATAAGAGAATGGAATGGAATGATCATAAGGGAATGAAATTGAATGGAATGTATTTAAGTAAGGGGAAAGAATGGAATAGAATAGAATTAAATAATCTTGATTGGATGTTTTAAAATAAAAGAATGAAAGGGAATGAAAATAAATGAAATGTAAGTAATCTTATTTGAGAGTAATATAGAGGGAATGGAATGAAATCATTTTATAATAATATTACTATTAGACCTTTATTTTAAAATAAATGGTTGAATATTTAGGGGTATTTTGGGAGTTTTAGTAAAAAATTCATTAAAACTAATTTCATTCCCTCTCATTCCTTTCAATTTCGGAAGGGATGAAAATTTGATATTTTAAGGGAATAGAGAAGAATGAGTGTTCCCTCATATCCATTCCATTTCCTCCCGCTTAAACTCCCAAACAAGGAAATGAATTTTTCATTCCCTTCATTAAGACTCTCAAACAAGGGAAAAGAAGAATATTCTTAAATTATTATTTTCATTCATTTTCATTCCATTTCATTTCCTCCTCCCAAACAAGGGTTTAAGAAATGATGGGATAAGTTATATTATGCACAACACAATCTCTTAAGCAATGCTAAGAAATAAAATAAAATAAAAACAATGGTGAAAAATACTCTAACTGCAAGAAATAGCACCACCATATTAACTAGAACAAATATCCAACTTAAAATAAACAAGTATTTATTACATCGCAAGTTCTGTCATGTCATAATAACATTAAGAGTCTGTTTGGGATTTGCTTATTTTGCTGAAATTGAAATTTTTTTTTTGTTAAAAGTATTGTAGATAAAAGTAAATATTAGTTAAAATAGTACAGTGAGACCCATGAATAGTACTAAAAAGTGCAATAAGATTCATGAATAATAGAAAAAATAAGCTGAATAGTAAAATAAGTTGGCAAAAATTAAGTTAGCCAAACAGAAGCTAAAAATTAAGGTGAAAATATCATTTTGGTCTCTGTATTTTGGAGTCACAATTAATTTGATCTATATTATTTTTTACTTGTAGCTAATTTGGTCCCAACCTTCAACTCACTACCGAAAAATGCCTACATAGCAAACAAATAATACAATTCATGGCTAATAAAATAATGCTAAAAAATTTAATTGACATGATAAAAAGACCACATAAGCATTTGAAGGATTAAAAAGTCCATGTAAAAAAAAAAAAAAAACCGTAAATACATAAAAATTAAAAAAAAAATAAACAAATTTAAAATTAAATTTAACTTCAAATAAGAACACGGAAAAAGTAAAAGAAAGAATGAAATTTGTAATCTTGGACTATATAATAAAATTTGCTATAAAATTTAAAAAATAAAAAAATAAAAAAATAAAAAAAAAAACCAAATTTGCAATAACCCACATCTCCCAGATTCTCTGAACCCTCATCTTGATTTTATTATAATAAAGCATTCTGAGCAGATTTGGAAAACTTGCAGTGCAACTGAATTTCAACGGCTTCGTTCTATATTTGGAACTAGTGAAAGGGAAATGACAACCCAAATCTGGAATTTGTTCTTCATTTCCTGACTCGCAATGGCATGACTCGGCCTAGAGAAAGAGACGTGTTTATCAAATCCCCCAAAATAAAATCTAACCTTCAATCTTCAATCTACACCACAAAATCCCTCACTTTATTATTATTATTTTTTTTCATTTTCTCCTATTTTTTGGTTTCTCTCATCTATGCAAATCTCTCTCTTTAACTACAGCATTGGCAGAGCCACAAGTTCCATTGGAATCAAATCCAAACCCACGAGCAACACAATGGCACCACGAGTGAATCTAGCTAACATTGGATTTGGGTTTACCATAGTTGTATGAAAAAATTTTGAATAAAATATTATTTTGGTTCCTAAACTTTATTAAAAGTTTATTTTCATCCTTAAAATTTGTAAAACATTTTTTTAATAGATTGGAGACTAATTTAGGGATATAAAAGAACTTCTTCTTTTTTTCCCAATAGTTTAGGAATGAAAATATGTCTTCTTTTTAAAATTTAAGAATAAAAAGTAAAACATTTTCAATAAACAAATTGACTGCTTGTTAAAAATATCAACACCAAATTAACTACTATCAAAATCTAATAACGATTTTGATTCAGACTCTAAAATGGTATTTCCACCTAAAATTAAACATCCACATCACTAATTGTTTCTAACATCACAACATTAACAAGAAAAAAAAAATAAAAAAATAAAAAAAACTCCCTTAAAGAAAATTGTTCATAAGACGATTATATTATATTATATTATATGTACAACATTCTCTTTAGAGAAAAATGTCGTTACACACTTTAATCCACGTATCCCTAGTCCTTAACACGCAAATAGTGCTCATAATAAACACCACTCCTCTTTAATTTACACTCTCAAGGCTGATCCCTCTCATCTCACTCTGTCTCATGGCTTCCATACCAGTTTTGCCCTTACTGCTGCTTTTCCTACTTCCCGTTCATGCAAAAGCTCAACAAAACCAGTCCAATTTGATACTTTTAGGTTCTTCTCTTTCTCCCAATGCAAGCCGTACTTCTTGGCTCCCACCTTCTGGTCTTTTTGCATTTGGTTTCTACCCACAAGATGATGGCTTTGCCCTCGGAATATGACTGGTTAATCAAACTGAGAAGACAATCATCTGGACTGCAAATCGAGATGACCCACCTGTCTCCTCCAATGCTACCCTGAACTTAACTATTGATGGTAAATTGCTGCTTAGAACAGAGCAAGGCAGAGAACTTTCGATTATTGATGTGAATCAGGATGACCGACCTGCAATTTCAGCTGCTATGCTCGATTCTGGTAATTTTGTGCTCTACAGGAATGATTCTTGCGTAATCTGGGATAGCTTTGATTTTCCAACTGACACCATATTAGGTGGTCAGAATCTCTCTAGTGGCAATAACTTGGTTTCAAGTAGATCTATATCAGACCACTCGAGTGGACCTTATTCATTTAACATGCAGGAGGATGGAAACCTCGTTGCCTACCCTGTAAACAGCTAGAATGGCCCTAGAGATGCATATTGGGCCTCTAATACTAATTATGGATTCTATGCATCATCCTATGCATCGCTCAATCTCTCTCGCTTAGGCGTTCTATTGGTCCACCTAAGTGACGGGAAGAGACATTTTGGCAAATAGCTCATATCCTGACAAGAATGGAACTACAATCTACCGTGCAACATTTGATGCAGATGGGATCTTTCGATTGTATTTACACCACTTTAAGAGCGACAATAGCTCGAGTATGTTGATGGAGTGGAACGCTCCTTCTGATCAATGTGACGTCAAGGGTTTCTGTTGACTCAACAGTTACTGCTCAGGCATGGGTAGCAAAGCTGACTGTAACTGCTATCCTGGATTTGATTTCGTCAACACCAGCAACAAGTTCCTGGGCTGCTACCACAACTTTAGCGAAGATGATTGTAGACGCAGTAAAGATCCGGCGATGCTATACAATGCCACTTCTTTAGAGAATATTGTGTTGAGGGGTAATTATCCATATTCAGTTGAGCCAATGAAAAAGGAAAATTGTGGCCAGTTTTGCCTGGAAGATTGCAATTGTGGAGCAGTATCATATACAGATTCCAATTGCAGAAAATATAAGCTTCCGCTTAGATATGGTATAATAAATGCAAACGAATCAACTCCAACATTCTTCAAGCTCAAGGGGATCCATTCCACTCAAATCCCGGAACTCTTTATTGGAAGCAAGAGAAGTCTGATTTTGATTCTTTCTGTAATTTTGGGCACAGTTTCATGCTTGTTTCTTGTTTTGGCAGCCTCTAGCTTCTTCGTGTACAGGCAGAAATTGGTCAGGTACAGAAAACTTTCAGAAAACGTGAACTTGGGATTAGCTGAAGAGTTTACTCTGCGGTTATTTTCTTACAACGAGCTTGAGAGTGCTACAGATGGCTTCAACGAAGAGTTAGGTAGGGGCTCATATGGAGTAGTTTACAAAGGGATTATATCTAGTGGTGGCAAAACTATTGCTGTTAAGAGACTCGAGAAAGCTGTGGAAGAAGGGGAACGAGTATTTCAGGCTGAAATGACTGCAATTGCACGAACTCATCATAAAAACTTGGTTCGAGTACTTGGTTTTTGTATTGAGGGATCCAGGAAGCTTTTAGTTTATGAGTACATGAACAATGGCTCTCTTGCCGATCTTATTTTCAAGGCTGAGAGGCCCCCGATTTGGAAAGAAAGAATAAGAATTGCGCTAGATGTGGCCAGAGGACTTCTCTATCTGCATGAAGAGGGCGAAGTTTGTATCATCCATTGCTACATAAAGCCTCAAAACATACTCATGGATGATAATTGGACGGCGAAGATTTCAGATTTTGGGTTTGCAAAACTGCTAATTCCAAATCAATCAAGAGCCACTACAGATGCGGAAGGAAGAATTGCATATTTAGCGCCTGAATGGGAAAAGAATTCCATGAATATATCAGTAAAAGCTGATATATACAGCTTTGGTGTTGTGCTTTTGGAGATTGTTGTAGAAGAAGTATAGAAGTAAATGTTTCAACTGCAGATGAGATTGTTCTTACTGATTGGGTATATAACTGCTTTGCTGCTGGAGAGTTGGAAAAGCTTGTGGTTGTGGAAGATGAAAATGTGGACTTCAGGAAATTGGAAAGAACAGTGAAGGTGGGCTTGTGGTGTGTTCAAGAAGATCCAGCTTTGCGCCCTTCAATCAAAAATATAATCTTGATGTTGGAGGGGAAAATAGATATTCCAGTTCCCCCTTCTCCAGTTCTTTGCATTGCTGTTTCATGATATATGTACTCTAATAGATGATGTATACATGTGTATGTATACATACATTTAGTAGGTATGTATGCATACCCTAGTTTGTTTTTATAATTTTTTTTTTTCTCATACCAATTTTAGGTGTAGTTGGAGATTAAATCTCAGATTTCTTATTTAACCATTAAAGACTTTACCAGTTGAGCTAACTGAAACCCACCATATAGAACCAACATTTTTGTAGCTAATATCAGCGATCTCACCTCTTAATTGGTTCTGTTATCTTTCTTTATTTTGTGTGCTTTGTTATCATTCTTTAGCCAAAAATAAAATAAAATAAAAAATTGTAATGGATAAAATAAAGGAAAAAACTATTTTTACATTGCACTGTTCATATTAAGTGTACATTGTAGTTATAATAATTGTACACTTTCCCCAAAGTGGCAAATATTAGCCACATTTTTGCCTATAATGTATACTTTATATGGTACTATTTTTTTTTTCTTTTTTTAGAGAGTTTCAACTTATGGTGTCCGCTCTTGATAATATTTTTTATCACCAAACCAAGATACCAATTGGTTTTTGGTGTAGATGGAGATTAAATCTCAAATCTCTTATTCAACTATCAGAGATTTTATCAATTGACCAATTGAGCTAACTAGAATCCATTGATACTATTCATGTAAACTAATCTATTCCTATGTTTATTTTATTCTAGACCATTTGACACAAGTTTATTTGACTTTTTTTTTTTTTTCTTTTCAATATAGATAGAAAATTGATTGAAGTAAAAAGTGAAGACCCTATAGAAACAAATAAAGTAAAAGGCTAAATGAAAAGGCCAATTGTAACTCCCCAAAATTTTGACACCAATTTAATTATTA
The DNA here is from genome assembly GCA_963669245.1 of Quercus cerris. NCBI lineage: Eukaryota > Viridiplantae > Streptophyta > Magnoliopsida > Fagales > Fagaceae > Quercus > Quercus cerris. The sequence goes on along the minus strand of OY770009.1, from coordinate 9,097,924 downwards.
TACGTAAATTATAATTAAATGGATTAAATTGAATTGGGCCTATGATATTAAAAATAAGATAAATACTATGAAATATGAAGTCTAAGTGAGGTGACATAAGTAAATATATGGGCCTTGAAAACCCTAGTCTTTTTCCTCTTAAGTTACACGTGTATTTACTGATGGTGCCTTCTTTTGCTTCAGCCGACTATTGAACTTTGCCTTTTCTTCACTGTGGCGTTGAGTTGGAATTGGAGTCTACAGGCATGATTTTCTCATGATCTTTTTTTTTTTTTTTTGAAGGGATTTTCTCATGATCTTAATTTTAGAGATTTAAGAAGTTTGAATAGTCAATAGCTAGCAATTGTTATGAACCTAGAGTAGCATTTTACTAATAGAAAAGGGCTCCTATAAGTTTATTATATTAGATAAGGATTGTCATTATGTTAGGAAGGGCCACAGACTTTGAAATTGATCCAAATAGAGTAATAGGCTTGGACTTTGTCACCATGCTAAAGGGAAAAGAGTGCTGGTTGTTAATATGCATTCACACATAGCCTCAATTGTTGACCGATTGACCATCACCTTTATTATTGTCTAAAACTAGTCCAGCGGCATCAAGGGAAAATTGTAGGCACTAGATTGATAGATTAAGGGCCCGTTTGGATAGTATTTATTTTGTTAAAATTAAAAATTGAAAACACTGTAACAAAATAATTTTTAAATGTGTGAATAGTATTGTGGAACCATTTTTAATGAAAAAATTACTGAAAAGTGAAATTTGTGGGTCCCGTGCATTGTTCACGGGACCCATAGAACTGATAAAAATGCTGAAAAGTCAACAAAATACGGTTACTGTTCATGAATAGTAGCTGTTTGTCCCCCAAACTTGTGCGCAACAGAGGGAAAAAAAAAAACGTGAAATAGAAAATGCAAACACTGGATTAATTGCTATCCAAACACATACTAAAGTTATCACGTGGCGTTCATTAAAAAAGAAGAAGAAGAAGCTATCACGTGGCTTTCAATGTTAAGTTGAATATATATATATATATATATATAATATTAGAGTCAATGGACATCTAGTGGCATCAAGAGGGAATGCTAAGCAACAAATTAAGGCAATACGTGGCTTCCAATATTAGATTGGATAGATGGAAAGTTAGATTGAATGGATATGAATAAATAGTATGGCTGTTACATTCAGGTTGGTCAGATATTCATTATTCGGCCCTATTGAAGTTTCATGAATACCTATGATGACGTTAATAGAAAAATCTGATTAGGCAGCAATATCTTTAAGTCCAAAAATCTAATCAAAGCTGAAAGTGAATTGGATAGTTAAGTGAATAAATGGGGGGTTTTGGATATATCAATATTGTCTAAGATAAAACCATTTAAGTGTGAAAATAGATTTTTAAGTGGGAAATTGTGTATTGATGAACCTATTTTTTTGGTGTTGCTAGGTTCTAATTCTACTGAATTGTTGTGATTCAAGGGAGGTTGATTTCCTTTATTTTTGCAACTAAGAGGTAAGTGGTGTTTACTAATTTCGGGAATTTTCCCAAATAGTATTGATTATTAAACTATTTTATATCAAAGAAATATGTTGATATTATATATATAAATTGATATTTTATAAATGCTTGATGTGCACATTAACTATTCTTTTTATGAAAAACTTGTGGGACAACCTAAACTTATTTAAACTTGTATGTGTGAATATACCTTTATATTGTTGAGAATTATGAATGAATTATTTTTGTGAGCATATTAAATATGTTTTGAAAACCTATGGCAAGTCGTGATTAGAAACTTAGTACGGTATTTAGTCCTTAGTAAGGGACAATCATACTGTAGCTAGTCCTTAGCAAGGGACGGTCCCAGAAAAGGGGATAGTGCACATTTAATAGCTTCTTAGCAAGTGAGTATACTATTGAGGATCAAAAAAGGAAGCTCCTTAGCAAGGGATGCACCTTTAGGTTCTAAAGGAACCATCCTTAAGAAAGGGGATGAAAAGGAGGTTTCAGTCCCAAAAAGGGAACAACACAACCCTGTTAATGGGGCATAAAAGTTGATCACGAGAAAAACCTAGGAAATTGTTTATATGATGGTATTGATATATGCATTATGATGGCTCACAATATAAAGATATTTTCTTTTTATATATGAAATATTTGATGATGAAATATTGATAAGTTACAAGTTATGAAATTGTTGTAAAAATTATTTATTTGAAAGGCTTGTTCTCACATCCCAATGTTAGTGAATTTCACTTATTGAGTTATCTCACCCCACTTTATTTTCCCCTTACAGATACATTAGAGGGATTATTGGAGTAGAGATTCTTGGGAGACAGCAATTACGAACTATCTTGTGGAAATTAAGGATTTTATTATTATTTTTATGGCATTAAACATTGTATTGGAGAATTATTTTGAGGATGTTTTGTCTCTGGTGGATTAAAGCTATGACATTTGTGATGAGATTTTAGGTTGCTGGTTTCTTTTATTTAATATTTTTATGGATTATTCATATTAAATAGACTTTTATTGCTTATGATTTTGGGGCGTTACACCAATAACAAACATACTCGCCCTAAAAGCTTTTGTATAATAACCAGTCTAGACAATTAATGAAGAAAATAAAGTTGTTAATTTTTTATTGGATGTGATGGTGGACAATGTACCATGAGAGCTAGTATCTCATGTGCCTGGCACATAAGAGATTTTTCCGTAACATGAAATTAATCCATTTTGAATATGTGCTTTTATACCTTTAAATTCAATTTTTTACGTTCATGTGTAAAATGTGAGTATCTTTAAAAGGGAAAAATTCTCATACACCACTTAAGCTTTATGATAATAGGCATGATATCCCCTCAATTTTTAATCTCACCAATTTACTCCATTAACTTTACACACCTACCAAATCAACACTTCCATTAGTCTCCTCTTAAAACACTAACATAATGCACCTACATCTCACGTGAACTTTAAATCACCAAATATCCAAGGGCTGAACCATGTGAGAGGGAGAGAAATTGAGAGAGACCTACGACGTAGTTGAGAGAAACAGAATGGGAAAGTGATCAGGCCAGAACCACTGTGATGTCGACAGCCACCATTGTTTATGTCGTCATCTCGCCACTAGTATGGTTTGGTATGTTAGTTAGGTTTTTTTTTTTTTTTTTTCTCAATCATTTATGTGCGAGTCTCCGCTTGAATATCATAGTTTGGTTTAATTTTCAAGGTTACCCAATGTATGAACTTGTGGTGGATTGGGTAGAGTTGGTCATGCTTTGTTTTTTTGTATGAAAGCTGTAATCTCATCTTTGAGAATGAATGAATTTCATTTTCTAACAAATCATTTCTTTGAGATTTTCTTTCTCTAAATTTTAACATGTTTAACCAAACAACCAAATCCCATTACAGCACTAGCCATATATCCCTCTCGGGCATTTCATCAAACAGTTGTATAGCATTCTCAAAAGCACTTTAAAACTAGTTTTGATCATTTTACCACAACCAACTCTACCCAATCCATCACAAGTTTCATACATTGGGTAACTCCAACAATTAAACCAATCTAAGAAATTCACGTAGAGACTCGCACATGGATGATTGGAAAAATAAAAGAGCAGGAAAAATAGAATAAAATACCAACTCATACCAGCCGCGAGATGATGGTGGAAACAATGGTGGCTATAGACGGCGCAGCAGCTGGCAATAGTGGCTCTGGCTTGATCACCTCCCATTCTCTTTCTCTCAACTACGCTGACTGTAGGTCTCTCTCATGGTCCATTTAGATTGAGGGAGAGGGAGGGAGAATAGAGTAGAGTAGAATATAGTAGATTTAGCACAAAATTAGCTTAATTTTAGCCAACTCTACTCTACTTCCCTCCACTCCCCCTCCTTCCCCCCGCTATCCAAATAAGCCATCAATTTCTCTCCCTCTTATGTGGTTCAACCTTGGATATTTGGTGATCTAAAGTTCATGTGAGATGCACGTGTATTCTGTTTGTGTTTTAACAAAAGACTAACAGACTTGTTGATTTGGTAGTTACATACAGTTTATGAAGTAAATTGGTAAAATAAAAGTTTAGAAAGTGTAATAACCACTACCTTAAAATTCAAAGTTGTATGAGCATTTTTCATCTTTTAAAATACCAACGTTTTTGCATTAATTGTTAATATTAATGTTAAATAGTGAACAGTGTGAAATGATATTTTCCCCCGGTGAGGGGGTGTTTGGTACCATAACTTAATTAACAGTTTTCAGTTTTTAAATAACATTACACGTATTTTTATACATTTTTTCACCCACACGTATTTCTAAAAAATACAAATAACATTATTAGAACAACATTACTCGTTAGGCCCTGAATATTGAGGATCAATTTTTCCAAAAATTTTCACCGCTTTATTAAAGTAGCTTGCTTGTGTCTCTCGTTGAATCTTACCTACTAGTAGTATGCTTCTTTCATCCCTTCGGACCCTTCCCATGGCTTCCATATCCATTGTTTTCTTAGTCCTGTCCATAGCCTTTGTATGTGGAATGGCTCAACCAAAGCAAGATAGCTCAATAAGCAGTAGTGCTTTACTCACCTACCCTGGCTCATGGCTTTCTCCATCTAACCGATTTGCATTTGGGTTCTATCAGCAAGGCAGTGGCTTTGCGGTGGGAATATGGTTGGTTAGTCAAGACAATAGAACAGTTGTGTGGACAGCAAATCGCGATGATCCACTGGTCACCTCGAATGCAATGGTGTATTTTAACCGGGATGGCAAGCTTGTGTTACGAACAGAGCAAGGACAGGAACAGTTCATTGCTAGTAGTGCAAAAGAATCCGTTTCCTATGCAGCCATGCTTGATTCTGGAAATTTTGTGCTTTATGACACGGATAACAAGGCCATATGGCAGAGTTTTGAAAATCCTACCGATACCATTTTAGGAGGTCAGACTCTGTCTTCTGGAAGTCAACTGTACTCCAGTTTAAATAAGAGTGACCACTCAACTGGAAAGTTGGGCCTGCTTAAATAAGGTACAAACGGCTGTTACATAATGGTAAGTTGGGCCTGCCTGAGGAGGTAACCTTGAGATTGTTCACGTACAACGAGCTCAGAAGAGTAACAAAGGGTTTTAAGGAGGAGTTGGGTAAAGGTTCTTTTGGAGCAGTTTACAAAGGTGCTATAGGCAAAGGTAAAAAACTTGTTGCGGTGAAGCGACTAGAAAAATTAGTTGAAGAAGGTGAAAAAGAGTTCCGTGCGGAGATGCGAGCAATTGGAAGAACCCATCACAGGAACTTGGTTCGGTTGCTGGGTTTCTGTACTGAGGACTCTAAAAGGCTTCTGGTTTATGAATACATGAGCAATGGTTCCCTTGCTGACCTACTGTTTGGGGTCACATTGCGTCCACATTGGACTGAGAGATTGAGAATTGCATTGGATGTTGCAAGAGGAATTCTCTATCTACATGAAGAGTGTGAGGCCCCTATCATTCATTGTGATATAAAGCCTAAAAACATTTTGATGGATGATTGTTGGAATGCTAAAATCTCTGACTTTGGGCTGGCCAAGTTCTTAATGCCAGATCAGACAAGGACCTTCACAGGGGCCAGAGGAACAAGAGGGTATGTGGCACCAGAATGGCATAAGAACATCCCTATATCAGTGAAGGTAGATGTTTACAGTTATGGGATTGTGCTCTTGGAAATTGTATGTTGCAGAAAGAACATAGATGTTGACGCATCCGCTGAAGAGGAGATTGTCCTTTCTTCGTGGGCCTATAAGTGCTTTGTTGCTAGAGATTTATGTAAGCTTGTGATTGGTGAAGAGGTAGATATGATGAGCTTGGAGAAAATGGTGAAGGTGGGACTGTGGTGTATTCAAGAAGAACCAGCTCTTCGTCCCTCTATGAAGTGTGTTGTCTTGATGTTAGAAGGTATTACTGAAGTACCAGTTCCCCCATGTCCAACTACTCCCTCCATGTAATCTATTTCGCCGGAAGTTTAAATTGTTGTTTCTCATTTGTACAAATAAGTGGTGACACATGATGCATGGGCGTGTTGTATTTTCATTTTGAAACAAATGTATTACTTACGTGAAATTCTCATATAATAAATGTTTAGAGAATTACTTGAAATAAGATGCGAATATTGTGCATCATGAATGCTTGTCTTTGGCAAGTTAAAATACTCACCCCAGAAGATAAAAGATTTAATAGTCTCCATTTCTAACATATGTTACTCTACAATGCGAGGCAGATACCCATGGTTCTTGTTGTAAGCAATAGCCAGCAGCCACAATATCTTATACAAATTCCATGCCAAATGTATATTAAAATTTAATGAAAAAATCTCCAAAAGGTTCAACCAAGCAATGTCTTCAACATAACCCTTATATTTCTATCTGTTGCTCTCAGAGTATATGCTGTAATTTGAGTGTTTTGTCTCCAAATTTTGGAAATATGGTATTGGTATATGTGAAAGTTACCTAAAATAGGTGATGAAAGAGATGATCAATAATCTGCAAATAATCTTAATATGCCATCTTGTCTGTTCATTGAAGTCTTACTGTCACAAAAATAAATAGCTTGATTTAGAACAAATTAAAGTCAAGTCATATAACAGAAGTTAATCTCAAACAAGCATCTGTAACAATCAGATAGCAACATATGTAAAGGTTAAATAAAATTCTTAAATGTGAACGAGGAGATGATTTCAAAGATTAAAGGAAATAACATGATATGTAAATGTGAATTATTAAAACAAATTTGTTTAGTGGTTGACATGAAATGAAACTTACAAAAATACATTGTTCTTAGCAAAAAGTGTTCAGGGACTTTTAACTTGAACTTTACTTTCTCATTAAGCAGTGCTATTTCTGTGAATGTGAAGTTATGGAAGTGGGGGTAATTGCAGCTCCAAAGAACTAAGAAGTAAATATCAATCTCTGTGTGCTAAAATGTGAATGTCATGTGAATTCCTACCCTGTTACATATGTAACTGTAAAATTTATAAATTATCAACCTCTATTGGTTAAAAATCTCTTCCCTAGATTAGTTTCATAGTGTTACTGGCTGGCATTTAAGAAAGATCTTACATTTTCAAGCCGCCAACACCACCACCACCCCCCCCCCCCCCCCCTCCCCCAAAAGAGAGCTTACTTTAAGTTTTGAGGACATTTCAAGATCCTTTCTCACTTGAATTATACTAACTTCAAAGCAGATCAGTTATATGATAACACACATTATATTTTATTTTTTGATGGCATATTAATCTTTATTCTATTTGTCTGAGTCTGCATTCCATGGTCTAATGCATCTTAGTATTTGAAAATATTAACTACTTATGCACTTGATTCTTTTACTTTTACTCCGCAAAGTAGATGCTTTTGAAGGGGAAATAGCATCTACAGTTGAAGATGCTATTTCCAATAAAATTAGAGAAGGTATTATAAAGCTTGAGTCTTGGAATCACTTTAAATATACATCCCAGTATACAGCATTGCTGTTTTAAATGCCACTTGCGTGGCCAATCCTGTGCTGTGTAATTCTTCCATTGAATTTGAGATTAAAGTTCTAGTCACAGGCACTGCAAAGGATGCATTTATAGTTTCAGACTATAACCATAAAGGATGGAGGGGCTCTACTTCCTGCAGCAGTCTAGCTATGATGAATCAGATCTCATTACAAGATACTGTCTTTAATTATGTATCATAGTTTACTTTGATGCATGTTGTTTCACTGTCTTAACTCTTGCTTTCTTCTTCTAACTTCATTATTCAAGAACAGTTGAAAAGATCACTTTTACTTTTGTAACAGCGCATGTATGGAATTTTGAAAATATCAAGCCATACAACTGTGATGCATTTTTTACATTGTCAAGATGGGAAATATTACTTAGACTGGCTTCTGGCTTTGTTTGAGTATCTCCAAAAGTGTCTTATGCTGGATTGAAACTGTTGCCTGAGCACTAACTCACATTGGGCATATCTTAATTGCAACCTTGAATTTTCTGTAATGCAAATGAGATTGGACATTGGATTGTTAACAAAATACCTATCAGTCCATTTTGAACACTGCTGGATGGAGATACGTACATTGTTCCTCAACTGTACAAGCAGTACTGTGGTATTTGTTGGTTCAGGAGATAAGTACTTCCGGCTCAGCAGAAATCTTGAGGAATAATTTAACTGGTAGTGTCAGATTTTTAAGAATTGAAGTGGAGTGAGTTTGGCGATCTTTTTCAGGTTATTGTCATCGGGGTCAGTGTCAGGTCACTTGTTGGGAAATAGAAGACAGGTGGAAAGCCCAAAAGTGACCAAAATTTTGAATGACTAACAGAACTGGACACCTGCCGAAAGAAGTGACCGGCTACTAGTCCATTTCTTGGTCTGTGAATGGGAAACAGCCCAAAGCCCAAAACAGAAGAAAATAATTTCACACACAAGTGCCCCAAAACTGGTCTTAAAATGGCCGAAGTAATAGCTTCGTGAGAAGAAGTCAGCAGATACTAAACCCATTAATATGGGATCTTCTTCCATGTGATTTGAGGCTTTAGACAATTGTTTAAATGGCCGAATGAAAGAGGCTTCCCGCTACGTACAGAAAATCAGTACAAATTTATCATGTCTATAGCATTAATTACACTTGCCCATCAGAGACACAGGGTGCAGGTGGAGTTTGGTGATTGAATTATTGGTTTCTCCATACCATAAACATTGGTGTCACGGCTAGAATAATAGTTGAACTTTGGGCCATCCGTTTCGGCTTGCGATTTGCACGGGAACCGGGTTGAGACTTAAGACACATCCAAGTGAAAACCAACTCCCTGCTAGGCTGCTAGCTACAAACTGGAAATTGTCTACTACATTCGATTTTCCACCTGCACTAACAAATTTGATTGATGATTGTAGGTACCTAATCTCAATTTAACAAATTTGATTGATGTTGTAGGATTCAAAAAAAAGAAAAAAAATATGACCAAGTGTTTTTTTTTTTTTTGGGGTCCTAGCCTATGAAGCACGGGTGCGTTACGGGACTCGGGTGTGGGTGCGGGACTCGGCAATATTTAAAAAAGATGGGTGCGGGTGCGGCGGGATTCGGCGACTAAAAAATGATTATTTATATTTTTAATATATTATTAAGCATATTTTTTAACATTATATATATATATATATATTGTTGTGTCTTTGTACCTTGTCTGTGCTTGTCCGACCCTTTGGTGCTCCGTTGTTGTGTCCCCTTCTTACCGTCGTTGGCGCCACCCTAGTTGTAAAGTGAATTCCCAGAACCTGACTGTAAGGCCCGTTTGAGCCAAGAGAGGGCGTGTAGGGCATGTGTGTGGTATAGGGTTACTTAGGGTATGTGTTACGAAATGCAACGGTTGTGAGAAAAACATGATAACTGAGTGTTAAAACTAGGATAGTATGGATAAGATGTGGAGATCCAACTCCTCTATCAGCTCCAAGACTGGTTGTCCTCCTGATATTGTAAATGAAGAAGATCACACTGTTGAAGATAATGAGCTTCCAGATTTCAGTAAATGGAACATTCTCAAAGTTGATACTAAAACTGTTTACAAAACTAGTTGGGCTGAAACCACTTTTCATCCCATTTACAAAGTGAGAACTGTTGAACAAACGTTTTCTATTTCAAAAATTCATGAAAAATGCTGCTTGTTTTCCAAAAGAAATATTAACGAATTCATTGCTAAAAAACAAAGTTATTTGCATATTGGTATGGTTCAAGTTGCTATTAAACCACTCACCCGAAAGGGTATCAATGCTTTTGTTCTCATGTGTTTGCGTGATGCTAGATTTAAGGTGTTTAAAGACAGCATTCTCGGTATGATTACTGCTTCTCTGTATGATGGTCCTGTTTATTTTAACTGTTATCCTGATCTTACTCTTGCTTTAGATGATCCTAATATTATTAAAGCTTTAACTCTGAATATTGCTTCTTCTGGTTATATCATGGATGAAGGTAGTAAACCTTTTACTTTGATTTATCGCATTTATTACAGATTGTTGGGTACTCAGTTAAATCCTGGTTGTTTAAATCACAGAGAACCTTCTGGTAAAACTATGTTAATCTAATGTTCTACTCCTGATACTAAAGTTCAAGTTCCAAAAATGATTCAATGGCAAGATGTCAAGCTTCCCAATGAATGGTTGTTGGAACAAGAATCCTCTATTCCCAAACCTGTTTTTGATGAGTTAGATCTTACAAATATTCAACAATATCTTGATGGTACTGTTAAAATAAGTTTTCAAAATATTCAACCACCTTTGAGGATCAACGAAGGAAGACATTCCTTTGCTGGATCTGAAAGTATTTCAAAACGAGATCAAGATCTCAATGATTTTTTGCAAAAGAATTTTGAAAAACCTTTTGATTTAAAATTAAAAGGTGTTTCAAGTGATAAATCCCAAATTAGCTCTGTTTACTATTCTACTAAACCTGAATCTTCCTCTCCATATGGCAAACCTGCCAATGAAGACGACGAAGATACTGGATCTATTTCTCCATCTGGTTCTGATTTTCCTCCTATTGACAACAATAATGTTAACCGTTTGAGAGTATTGACTGTTTTAAATGAAAATTTTGAAATTGATATGGTTTCTTTGTTCAATGAATTCATGCTTCCAAAAAATAGACCTAAAAGGAAATATTTTCAAAATAATTTTGCTCAGTCTGAAAAAGACCGTGTTAAAAGGAAATGGAAAGAAAAAATGCTTCAATTGAAAAAGCATATTTTGTTTTTTGATTTCCTTGAAAATTATTATGTTTCAAAAGATGAAGTTACAAAAAACTATTTGAATGTTATAAAGAAATCAAATTTTGTTAAAGATGACAAAACCATTGTCAGGTCTAGTCATCCACCTCTTGATACTATTTTGGTAACTGCTGACAAAACTGATGTTAAAGCTACTCCTTTCAAAATTGCTGATGATAAAACTCCTGTTGTTAGTATTATTGAACAAAACAATTTTTCTAATGAATCTTTGCATATTATTGGTCAACAGCTTGACTGTATTGAAGAAAAAATTGTTAAAAAAACTGTTGAAAAGTCTGCTTCTGTTGAAAAACCTGTTTCAGTAAAAACTGAGAAACCTTTGATTAATTTACCTAGTTTTGATAACAAATTCAAGTTCAAGACTTCTCAATCCAAAACTTTGGATATTGTTGAAAAAATGCTTGCTGATTTAAAAGTTAAAACTGAGGCTACTTCTACAAGTACTCATGCTGCTTGCTCTATTTCGAAAAATGAAAAAGAAATTGTTTCTGATGAAAATACAGATTCTGATACTGTTTCTTCTGTTTCTGCAAAAAAGGTTTTTGATAATGATTTTCTAGAAATTAAAAGATTTGTTGGAAGTTCTTCCAAACCCATGTTTCTTACAAAAAATTGGTATTCAAAACCTACTCCTCCTGATATTCAGTTTGAAGAAAGACCTTTTCAAACTCAATTCTTTGTTTCTGCTGATAAAATTTATGAATGGAATATTGATGGTTTTTCTGAACAAAAAATTATTAACAAAATGGGACATATATCCATGGTTGGTATTGCTTATCAAAATAATCATGATTTTGATCAGTCTGAAATTGTTGACTTGCTTGCTACTGGTTTTTCTGGTACTCTTCGTGGATGGTGGGATTCATATCTCATAGAAGATTCCAGAGATTCTATTAAACATGCTGTTAAAAAGAATGATGAAGGTTTGCCTATTTTTGATGATCGTATTGGTCGAGGTATTCCTGATGGTGTTGATACCTTGATTTATACTATTATCAAACATTTTGTTGGTGCTCCATCTAATGTTTCATCTCGAATTTCTGATTTATTGAATAATTTGAGATGCCCTACTATGTCTGATTATAGATGGTATCAAGATGTTTTCCTTTCCAGAGTGATGCAGCGGAAAGACTGTTACAAACCTTATTGGAAAGAAAAGTTTATTGACGGTCTGCCTCCTATCTTTGCTCATAAGGTAAAACAAGAATAAATTGGTAAAAATGATTCTATTGACTATGATAATTTAACCTATGGTGATATTTTAAGTACTATTAAAAAACTTGGTATTAATATGTGCAATGATGAAAAACTGTTGAAATACCAATTAAAAAAATAAAAGAAAAGCTAAATATGAAATGGGTAATTTTTGTGAACAATATGGTTTGCCTCCGATTGTTCCTTCTCGGCAAAAGGGCAAAAAACATGATAAAAGTCACAAAAAATACAAAACTAATGTTAATGATTTTTATGCTATAAAAAAAAATGTTTCGAAAAAATATGTTAACCAAAAATCTGGAAAAGGTAAATGTTTCAACTGTGGAAAACTTGGTCATTTTAGTAAAGATTGTAAACAAAAACCTGGTAAGTTGAAAAATAAGTTCAACATGTTAAACATTGGAAATAATGATCAAGAAGAATTATTCAGAATCCTTGAATCAAACAATTCGTCTGATTCCTTGGAAGATGATTTTTCTTCTTCAACTACTTCTTGCTATCAATCTGCTGATGAATCTTCTGATTCTCCTCATATTAAACTTGGTTGTAGAGGTTCATGTTGTAATGTTATTAACTCTGTTAACACTCTCACTAAAAGTGAAGAGAATGAAAATTTGTTGATTAAAATCATAAGTCAAATTGAAAACCCTGATTTACAAAGAGAATATTTGAATAACTTTAAGAAAAACTTGTTAAAGGAAGAAACTGGTAAAAAACTTAAATCAACTATAAGTTTTGAAGAAACTTTGGAAAGATTTAATAAAAAGAAATCCAAAGATCTAACTGTTAATGACCTCCAACATGAACTTAATATTGTTAAACAAGAAATAAATGATTTAAAAAATGATTTTTAGATTATGAAAAATGATAACCATAATCTTAAACAAGAATTGTTAATGATAAAAATTGATAAAAATATTGATCAAAATAAATCTGATAATGAACAAGATGAGCACATAGATGGAGATGAATCCAGTCAACAGGCTCTTCTTTCTGATAAAGGTAATGATTCTCAACTTGCTTTTGTTAACAACATATTTCCCCCTAAATGGTTCACAAAAGTGAAAATTGTTGTTTCAAATGATTATTGTTTCACTGTTATTGCTATGATTGATTCTAGTGCTGACAAGAATTGTATTCAGGAAGGATTGATTCCTCCTAAATATTTTGAAAAATCAACTGAAAGAATGGTTTCTGCTAATGGTTCTCAAATGAAGATTAAATATGAATTGAATGATGTTCATATTTGTCATAATAATGTTTGTTTCAATATTCCTTCTATTCTAGTCAAAAATATGACTGACAAAGTGATTCTTGGATTGCCATTTATAAATGCTTTGTATCCCTTTCTTGTTGAACATGATGGAATTACTGCTGATCCTTTTGGACAGAAAGTAAAATTTGAATTTGCTTCAAGACTTGAAATTGACATCAATAATGCTTTAGGTTTGTCTTGTGATTTTCTTATTAATAATTCTGTTCATGAACCACTGATGAGTTTGAACTCTCACGATAATGTTAATAGGGCCAAATTATCAACTACTGCCAATCACTCTAATATTTTTAATGATTCTTTGCAGGAATCAGGCAATGATGCGTGGATAAATACCACTAATAAGTGGAATAATAGTAATATTTATACTTATACCACTAGTAAGCGGATTATTATGGCTCCCTTCTCCTCCAAGAGAAAAAACAAGGGAAAAGCTCCTGTACAAGACTATTCCCAAAGTAAAAGGCTCCCAACGGGATGACCTTTTAAAACGCATGAAGGCGCATCTTCTAGGGTAAAATCCAGTAGATCGACATCCCTTCAAGGATTTGTCCTGGCAACGGTGACATATTCCAGTGGTGATATAATAATTGCTTTACAGGAAGTTTTATCAGAAAGATTACAATTCCACAATGGAATCTATTCCGGACTTCCCGAGCCTATTAAATTTATTCTTGATAACCTTCAAGCCTCCTTTATTGGAAACCACAGTAACCTGTTTAACAAAACCCTTCAAGCCCTCGAAATTCATCTTGTTAACCTTGCTGTCCAAAATGCGGCTTGTATAAGATACCATGCCGACCCTATTTCAAAAACTGATCTTATTATAGAAAATACTCCTGTTTCAGAAAATAAGACTCTTAGGAGTCGCCTTGAAGCCTATATTAGTCAACTCTTTGGCAAAGAGGATATCCATTCAAAGGATAGAATGACTTTAATGGGCACTGATTTTGCTAGATTGAGTCTTAAGACCCAATCTCAGCTAAAAAGTGCTGTTGCCAACTTGCCGACAGATATACAATCTCGTATTCTGGAAAGCAAGGCAATGTTTGGGTCTTTTGACCTATGGTCGAAATATTTCGAAAAACTTGTTACTGCCACTATTCCTGATTCTGATGATGATAATGTCCTTATCCAGCTAGAATGGAAGAAACACTTTGGAAACAGTCTTAAAGTGTATGAGCAAATGCATCCATTCCCAGGACTTCTTGTTAACTATGGAGATGGAACAGAAAATGACAATGTTGACAGAGATCCTAGTTGGCTATCCCAGATGTTTGAGTTTGGTTTTATCAGGCTCATCAAGTTAACGAGTCGCAGTCAAATTAGTCAGTTCCCACAAATAATTCAAGAAGCTGTTAAAAAACTTGTTAGCCCTTTTGTTTCCATCAGATGTTGGAGCACTTTACCAAATTGGGTCTAGGACGATTGGATGGAAGTCCAACCCTCAAAACATCTCGTGCTCATTAATGGTTTTACTCATCAAGGGCAATGGTATGAGGGAAATTCTTTCCTTTCATTCGAAAATCCTATTGCTCTTGCAACATGCTGGAGAAATTATTTCAATAATCAAATTCTTGATGTTACCCAAGAATTATGGAGAAACTACCATTTCATAGGAAATACAAAAAGAATTCATGTTTTTGGCACTAAACCTTATGTTTCTGCTATCCGTCATCTAGAAAGAGCTGGTCATATTGATCCAAGAATGTTCATTACAAAAAATCCTGTTGTCGAGCCACTTCTATACTATGGATGTTGCAACCAGTATGCTACCTACCATGAGCATGAATATGTTGAAGATTCTTCACAAGATGATTGATTTCTCTATTTGTCTGACCTGCACAATGGCTAAAAATGTTACACTATTCACTTGCTCCTGCTGAGAAATTACTTTATATTCCCATGCGTCTGCAGCAATTCACTGTGTTTTCTCATGCTCTTACTTTAATATTCCTATTCAAGGTCATGCGTCTAAAAAATTGGTGATTGGTGATTGGTGATTCCTACTTTGGTTAGTCAAAAAGACATTATGCATATATTCTCTCCTACTCCTACATGCGACAATAATGATTCTTCTTGCTTTTTGTCACCTCCAAGTCAGAAGCATTTCCATCAAATATTCCAAATCTGCTGAAGACTTCAAGTCAAAAAGTAAGAAAAATTACTGTTCACGGATTACTGTTCACTTTTTACTGTTCACTTTTACTGTTTATAATACTGTTCACTCCGAATTTTGCCTATTTAAGGGGGGCTGTCCCTTAAGTTAGAGGAAATGAGTTTTTTTGGATAAGTTTTTCTAGAGAGAGCTTTCCTTCCTAGAAGCCTTCTTTGAAAGAGTTCTTTGCTACCTTGTTCACCTACCTTGTTCACCTACTACTACCTTATTCCTACAAACCTTGTAATTAGGACTAGTTCAAGCTTTGTAACTGTTGATCTGTTCTGAGATCTTGTATTCACTATTACTACTGTAAGTGTTTAACTCTACTTTCAATAAAGAAGTATTTTCAGTTAACTCTATGTTCATTATGTTCATTATACTACTTGTTGCTACCGCCACCTTGGACGGATTACCGCCATACTGGACGGTTCTAAATTGCTTTTGTTTACTTTGAAGTACTTTATTATATACTGCTTGGCTGGTTCTACCGCCTTATTATTATTATATATATATATATATATCAAATTTAAAAGCAATAGTAGATAATAACTAAAACATGATTATCATAAATCATCAATATCTATATATATATATATATAATAGACGAAGCTGAGAGAAAGTGAGTGCCTACAATTAAGGACGTGTTGACAAATCAGAAAAGTGATGTCACTTTTAAAAGCGACACATTGTATCGTTTAGCAACGCTATAGTACCGTTTAAAAGCCTCTGGTATATATAAAAGCAGAGACCTCATGTGAGAGTGCATGAGGTCCTGCCACGTGGCACTCTAATATTGCATTTAACTTTTTTTACCTTTTTTCATTAAGTTTTTTTTACTGTTACCCAATAAATCATAATAACTTATTTTTACTATTATATAAATTTACAATTTTTGACCATTTTTTTTTTTTTTTTACTGTCACTCAATAGATCATAGTAACTTATTGCATTTAACTTTTTTTACATTTTTTCATTAAGTTTTTTTTACTATTACCTAATAACTTATAGTAACTTATTTTTACTATTATATAAATTTAGCATTTTTTACCTCTTTTAATTAATTTTTTTTTACTGTTAACCAATAGATCATAGTAACTTATTTTTACTATTATATTGATATGAGTTGTTCTTGACAATTAGACCAATTAGACCAAAAGTTATTCACTATAAAATTGATTACCTTTAAAAGTAGACCAAACCTTCTAAAAAACTCAGCCCAGTTCTTACCTTACATATTATGACCCAAATTTGACTATTTCCACGTGTAAATGAAAGCAAAAACTATTACCCTCTTACAAACTCTCTTCTTCCTCCCCCACGTATAGATGATACTTCTAGAAAATCTCATTCTCATGAAATATCTCTTCATTTTTCTCCAATTTCAATTCAATATGCTTTTGTCTATTAATAATATTCCATGCAATTTATGCAGACAAATTCTCTGTCATCGACTAGCGCAACAAAAATATATATAAATCTTGAGATCCCTCAGGTTGTTGAAATAATTGACAAGTGCATATTTCTAATCAATCAATATATATATATATATATAAAAGCAGAGACCTCATGTGAGAGTGCATGAGGTCCTGCCACATGACACTCTAATATTGCATTTAACTTTTTTTACCTTTTTTCATTAAGTTTTTTTTACTATTACCCAATAAATCATAATAACTTATTTTTATTATTATATAAATTTAGCATTTTTTACCTCTTTTTATTTAGTTTTTTATTTTTTATTTTTTTACTGTTACTTAATAGATCATAGTAACTTATTGCATTTAACCTTTTTTTTTTTTTTTTTTTTACATTTTTTCATTAAGTTTTTTTTTTACAATTACCTAATAAATCATAGTAACTTATTTTTACTATTATATAAATTTAGCGTTTTTTACCTATTTTTATTAAGTTTTTTTACTGTTACCCAATAGATCATAGTAACTTATTTTAACTATTATATTGATATGAGTTGTTCTTGACAATTAGACCAATTAGACCAAAAGTTATACACTACAAAATTGATTAACTTTTAAAAGTAGATCAAACATTCTGAAAAACTCAACCCAGTTCTTATTTTACATATTATGACCCAAGTTTGACTATTTCCACATGTAAATGAAAGCAAAAACTCTTACCCTCTTACAAACTCTTTTCTAGAAAATCTCATTCCCATTAAATATCTCTTCATGTTTCCCCAATTTCAATTCAATATGCTTTTGTCTATTAATAATATTCCATGCAATTTATGCAGACAAATTCTCTGTCATCGACCAGTGCAACAAAAATATATATAAATCTTGAGATCTCTCAGATTGCTGAAATAATTGACAATTGCATATTTCTAATCAACCAATATCTATATCTATATCTATATCTATATCTATATCTATATATATATAATAGACGAAGCTGAGAGAAAGTGAGTGTCTACAATTAAGGACGTTCTGACACGTATATAGCTTTCAAATAAAACAGCCGCACATTACAACGTTTGGCCTTTTTAAATTCTGCCACGCTTAAAACCAAAAAAAAAAAAAAAAAATCCACTTTGTTAAAACACTGTTTAGGAGCCTCTTGGTATAAAAGGAAACCAACCGCTTAAAACACAAAAAAAAAAGAAAAGAAAAGAAAGATTCTTCACGGAGAAAGGGGAGAGAGAGAAAAGAGAGATAGAGAAATAGAGAGGCAGAGAGAGTTCTCCGTTCCCTCGCCAGACTTAGAGCACCAGTGCAAGCAAAAAGAAAAATCTATGGGCATCAACACCGTTAGGCTATATATCTGCCACCATCAGATCGTCGGAACCGGCTCCGGTACGTTTTTCTCTATTTTTTTAGATTTGGGTATGAAATATTACTTTTTATTGAGTTTTTTTGTTGGAAAGGTTTAGATTTGATTTTGGTTTTGATTCCTTTTTGTTTTGGGCTTTTGGGTTCTCCATGAAAATGTTTGTTTTCTCAATTTTTCGATTTATTTTGATATCACTAAGCCTTTCCCTGTTTTCTAATATCTACGTTCATAGTTTTTTTTTTTTTTTTTTTTTTTTTGGGGGTGGTTTTGATTTGGAAAACACCTTTTGATCTGTTTGGCAGTGTTAAAACACCTTTAACCAATTAACTGAAAGTTACTGCTTCAATTTGGTTTAAACATATTGCGATGTGAATTGTTTATTGTCTTAGGCAACATGACTAATACTTTTGGAATTCCAGACTGCAATTGGCGGAGGTAGTGGAGATATTGGAAAGAAAATAAATCATGGTGGTGGTGATGTCGATGGCGATGAAGATGATTACTTTGATGATGGCGATGAAAGGGATGGCGGAGGCCTATTTAGGAGAATTACCATCTTCCTTTTCAATATATCTGTATTTCAAAATTTTCTCCATACCGAATTTTCTAGGGTTCTTCTTTGACTCCTTTTGAAATATAGATGGGTTTATCTCTCTTTCTATGGAAAAATTATAATTTCCGGTTTTAAGTACTGGTAACATAAGGGATTCTGCCCTTGATTTTAATGGCCAAATTTCAACTTGGATGGTTATAAGTTTGAAAGTTTAGTGTGTGTAATGATGGGTTTATTCTCTCTCTATGGATGATTTGGTCTGAAATTATTATTTTTGGTTTTAAGTTTTAGTAACATTAGGGATTTCGCCCTTGATTTTAATACTTGGATGCTTTAAAATCTGAAAGTTTAGAGTGTATAGTAATTTATAATTTTTTTCTAAGTGAAATTATGGTTTTTTGGATTAATTACTGGGTTTTTGAAAAATAAATAAATTAATTGATAACCAACTGATTACTATACACCTTCCAACAGATTGTTAGACACTGTGTTATTGAAATTATAGAAAACCTTCTTACCCTGTCATTTTGTTGAAATTCAAATTTGCTGCATTTCTCTGTCAAGTACAAAACTTGAGTAATCTGCAAGCAGAGTTGCTGGAACAAACTGATAGGTTAGGAAAGCCTAATTTTTCCTTTGTTTATCTGATAATTCTGTCTATTATGTATTCGTTGTTTGAATTTCTTCTGTTTTTGCATATTTTAGATAGCTTTTTCTATTAAAAAAAAAGAAAATGCATTCCATGATTCTTTTTCAACTAACCTGTAAAATTGTTATGTGTTTTTTTGTTGCAGTCATGCTTTGTGATCAACTTCCTTATAATGATTACTTCAGCTTCTTTTTGTAGACTTTGTTTCACCTTAGGACGGCCTTACTATCCCTCTATATATCTGATATTTTGGATTACATTTTGTTGATTGATGTATTTGGGATAGTTCTAAGCAAAATTAGATTGTTAGAGTTCTCTTTGGTTTATTTTTTGAAAATAAAAATCCTTTTTTTAGGCTTTACATTTCAGTCTACCTCACAGATTAAATTTTCTTGATTCTAAGGGATTTCAGTTACTATTTGTGATGATTCTGTGAATGAAACTTTCAATTTCAAATAGAGCTCTTCTATATTTTGTTTGTGATCTCTAGCATTTTTCCCCACCCATGTTTGTAAGATTTGAGTTGCTATAGTGGCAAATTATTTATTACAAGTTTTGGTATCTTATATTTGTATCTATTTAATTGTTAGCCTCTATCTTTCATACTGTTCAATACTTTGTTTTGTTGAGTTATTTTGGAACTCCGTGCATCCATCTTAATTTCGGTCATTTTTGCATATAGGCTCAGGCTGTTGTTTTTCCTATTAAATAAGTAGTGTTGTTCTCAAAGAAGTTGGTTGTAAATGAATGGTTTGATTCAAGTGCTAATTTGAAGATTTTATTGATTAAGGTAGATCAAGATCTTTTTTCATATTTAGGTGTGGGTAGACTCATTACATGAAA
The DNA here is from genome assembly GCA_963669245.1 of Quercus cerris. Taxonomy (NCBI): domain Eukaryota; kingdom Viridiplantae; phylum Streptophyta; class Magnoliopsida; order Fagales; family Fagaceae; genus Quercus; species Quercus cerris. The sequence goes on along the minus strand of OY770009.1, from coordinate 9,077,663 downwards.
TTGAGTGTCCATCTGCTGAATTAGCAACATGTGTGCACCTTAAGGCAATATCTTTACATGAGATAACATAGGAGAAGAAGACTAAGACTTGGTGACATTTGCTGGCTGTATTAATGGTGTGGTGGATTTTTTATATTATTTTTAAAATGTATTTGAACAATGATAATTTGTACCATCTGTTTAGTGCACAGTTTTTATAGCCTGGATTTTTTTTTCCTTCTTAATGCTTTCTTTTTGTTTCCTTTAAAAGGTTGGATGGAATGCCATGTTGTCTTTTTATTTTTATTTTTATTTTTATGGACTGCCATGTTGTCTTTGGCAAGATGCTATATGGGATGGATGTTGTTTACAAGAGTGACAAAGAAGGATATATTTAGTTATTGTTTTGGGATGTTATTTTATTTGGTCAAATATTATAAATTTTACCATTTATCTAGAGATGGTGCCTTTTGGAAAAGTCTTCAGAACTCTTACCCACAATCCATATGTTTCTAAGTAATTTTTTTAGAACAATGCTTGCTCCTAAATCTGTGTATATTTATTCTTTTCTTGATATGCAGAGTATTAAGAAATTTAATATTTTTTAAATGGATAAATTTAAAAATATGTTTTGAACCAGTTCAGTCTTGGTGTCCCATGAGCAGTCAATGGTACTATGGGATCAATCCTACACATTTTTCAATTCAAGCTAGATTACAATTCAATTTATTTTCTATAATTTAAGAAACCTCCTTTTCCCATCCTTTTGTTGAAGCACAAATTTACGGAGTTCTCTTTCAAATAGGATATTTGGGTGTTTTTTAAGAAGAGTTACTGAATCAAACTGAAAGATTAGGATAGACTGATTTTTCCTCTGCTTATCTCATATTTTCGGTTAAATTTTCCCAATTGATGTATATGGGTTTGAATTGGTTTTTATTATGGATTCAATTGGCCTATAACCCTATTATGATTCCATTAATCTTTTTCAATCTTCTTCCGATAGCCAAATAGATAGAATTCTCTTTTGTTTTCTTTGTCTGCTATGTTTTGTAATCAAGTTGCTTTACTTGTGTTTGTGAGGTTTTCCAATTCAGTCTAACTCAATGATTACATTATCTTGCTTTTGATGGTTTTGAGTTCTATTAGTGATATTTTGTAAGCATTGAAAACGCATGATTTATGCTTTACGAAAAAAAAATTAGTGATTCCCACACGTGAAGTGTTGTTTATACCTAAATTTTATATGTCTAGAAGTTTACATTACAGTTAAAATTAAAAAAAAAAATACTTTATGATCTTATGATTGCCAAATACTATAATTACAAGCTTGGATTTAATTATTGTTACCAGATTACCATATTTTGAAGTCTTGATTTTGGTACATCTAAATATGGTAGAGACCACTTTCAATTCTTAAGACTCAATTTGGTTAGTGACTATGTTTTGATGAGAAAAAAAGTTTTGGCTTCCCATCAGTCACTTATCTTTTAAATTTTGTAATACATTTCTAGGAGTCATTATGCCAAAAAAATTATTGAATCAAGGTTAAAGGTAACCTGATTTCCCATTTTATTTTTCCAATTTTTTGGGTTCTGTTTTGTCGATTATTGTTATTTGGTTAGAACGTTTTTCCCTGTTTGGCAGATTTTTGCAAGATTTTGTTTTTCTTTTCGCTTGCCCTTTAAATTTGAAATCATTTAATTCTAACATAAAAAGTGCTTCCAAATTATGCATCAAGTTCGTTTCTTCGTACATTTTTCTTATTTACTTAATTTTCTGTTTTATTTCAGATTGTGAGAGTTTAAATTTTCTTTATTTAGGTTATGGTTTTCTCATTGCTAGAGGATTTGTTTCAGTTTCTTTATGCCATCTTTTTCCATTCAATTTTAATTTTTGTCATAGGATAGTCAAAGCATCCTAAGACTCTTATATCAACATGAATTGCAAGTGCTATAATATATGCAATTCCAATTTTGAATCCAGCTATAATTATTTCTTATTGATGGTTGCTAAAATTCAGTTATAGAGATAGGGTTTTTTAGGTAGATTCTTGCTTACATCTCTCATTGTTGATGTCATTTTTTTTCCCATCTTTTCATTTGCCTCTTTGTTAGATTGTCACTCTGTTCAAGTCTCAATTGGTAACCAAAGTACCATGTGTTAGGTTCTAAGGTCTTAGGATTTTATATATTTAGAACTCTAATTTGTAATGTTGGCAAACCATGATCAAAACATTGTATGGTGTCTTCTTTAGACTTGCTCAAAGTTGGTTTAATATTGTAAAGTTGGAATCGAGTGGCTGCAGAAGTATTTGGGACTCTCGGCCTGGCTCGATCGATCGAAGAATAGACTCGATCGATCGAAAATCGCACAGGTTGAATTTTCTGCAGAATTTCCAACTCAGCCCTACTTCATTAAACGTTTAGGGTTTTATGTTTTTACCCTAGGTATATAAATAAAACCCTAGCCACGTTTTTGAAGGTTGTCCATAATTGTATTGTTGCTCATACATTGCTGTTTTGTGTGAATCTCGTGTGAGATCTTTGAGGAGCTTTCCTTTACACAAAACTTAGGGTTTTCATGGTGGAGATTATTTCAACATCTTGAAGATCATTATTGTTGCAACCATTGGAACTTAAAAGAAAAGCAAGCGGGGAGCTTGTAGCTGATTGAGGAATTCAAGAAAGAAGTAGTCCGTGGATTCGGAGCCTGCGCGTGGTCGTGTCAGGAAGTTCTACTGGTGGGTAGCATTAGGAAGTCGAGTGGGGAGCTTGTAGTCCTTTTGTACGAACTTCAATTCTTTCATAGTGAATTCAGGTTAGCCTTGAGGATAGGTGGGTCAAATCCTCCCCAGGTTTTTACCGTGTGGTTTCCTGGGTGATCATATCTTGTGTTCTTTATTTTCCGCTGCATTATATCTTGATATGATTGTTTGGATTGTTTTAACCTAGAATTGTTTAATTTGACTAAGTAACAACTTGGCTAATTAATCTAGGCTACGCAATCTGTGTGTTTTAATGGGTCTAAAACCGTTCAAGTGGTATCAGAGCATGTTACACAACAAAAAGTTGCCCAAGTCCTTCTGGGGAGAGGCTGTCAACACTGCTTGTCATACACTCAACCGGGTGTATTTTAGACCTGACTCCAAGAAAACTCCCTATGAACTCTGGAGAGGGAAGAAACCTGTTGTCAAGTATTTTAGGATATTTGGCAGTGACTGTTACATTCTACGTGATAGAGAGAACCTAGAAAAATTTGATGCAAAGAGTGACAAAGGATACTTTCTAGGATACTCTTCCACCAGCAGAGCTTATAGAGTATACAATCTGAGAACCAAGACAGTCATGGAATCTTCAAATGTTGTGATAAATGATGAAGTATGTCTAGAAACCTCTTCTGAAAGCACTGCTCCTGCTCAAGATAAGACTTTAGAGGTTAATGATTCTCCCCTTCCTGAGTATGTTGTGAAACATAGTGAGGAAGAGTTGCTGGTGTTGAATGATACAGTTTCCGTACCATCAAGTTCAGAACCATCCACTCCGGTTCATGACACTCGACAGGTACAAAGTGAGTTCAGTCCTATATTTGAACAGAAAGGTACCACAACTTCTCTTGTTAAACGTCCAACCTCAAGAGTGAGATTGAATCATCCTCCTACGAATATATTGGGTAGTCTGAATGATAACATGAGATTGAGATCAAAAGCCCTGAATGTGATCACTCACTCATGTTATTTGTCCCAATTTGAACCGAAAAAGGTAGATGAAGCACTACAAGATGCTGATTGGGTAAATTCCATGCATGAAGAGCTTCATCAATTTGTTCGGAATGATGTGTGGGAATTAGTTCCTAGGCCTGAAAATGTAAATGTGATTGGAACTAAATGGATCTTTAAGAACAAGTCAGATGAACATGGCACCGTGATTAGAAACAAATCAAGACTTGTTGCACAAGGATACACACAAGTAGAAGGGATTGATTTTGATGAGACCTTTGCACCAGTTGCAAGATTGGAATCCATTCGGATTCTGCTGGCCATTGCAAGTCACCTGAACTTCAAGTTGTATCAAATGGATGTCAAAAGTGCTTTCTTGAATGGGATGTTACAAGAAGAGGTGTATGTTGAGCAACCTAAGGGATTTGTGGATTCTCATAGACTGGATGATGTATACAAGTTGAAGAGAGCTCTCTATGGTTTGAAACAAGCTCCTAGGGCTTGGTATGACAGATTGACTGCATATCTCACTGAGCATGGATTCAAAAGGGGATCTGCAGATACAACTCTCTTCATAAGAAAGGATAAGACTGGTTTTGTTGTAGCTCAAATATATGTAGATGACATTGTTTTTGGTGCTACTAATGATTCTCTTGCTCATTCTTTTGCAGATGAAATGAAGGCAATGTTTGAAATGAGCATGGTTGGTGAACTGACTTACTTTTTGGGATTGCAGGTAAAGCAAACAGAGTCTGGCATCTACATCAATCAAGCTAAATATGCAAGGAATTTAGTCAAAAGATTTGGACTGGACAAAGCCGCTCATGCTAGAACACCAATGGCTGCAAATGCAAAATTGACACTAGATCCATCAGGTGAGTCTGTTGATATTACTTTGTATAGAAGTATGATTGGATGTCTGTTGTATTTAACTGCTAGTCGGCCTGATATCTCTTATAGTGTTGGTGTTTGTTCTAGATTTCAGTCTAATCCTAAGGTTTCTCATTTAAATGCTGTTAAGAGAATTATCAAATATGTGAGTGGAACCTGTGATTATGGGTTATTTTATAGCAAAGAGTCTAATTTGTCTCTTGCTGGTTTTTCTGATTCTGATTGGGCTGGGAATGCTGATGATAGAAAAAGCACCACTGGGGGGTGTTTTTATGTTGGAGCCAATCTTGTGGCTTGGATGAGTAAGAAACAAAATTCTGTTTCTTTATCCACTGCTGAAGCAGAATATATTGCTGCTGGGAGTTGCTGTTCTCAACTCCTTTGGATGAAAAAGCTTTTGAGTGATTATGGGATTCCTCAAGACACCATGGTTGTCTATTGTGATAACTCTAGTGCTATAGATATCTCTAAAAATCCTGTCCAACACTCTAAGACTAAACACATTGAACTTAGATATCACTTCATTAGGGATTTGGTTGAAAAGAAAATTGTTGTTCTTGAATATATCCCTACTGATCATCAAAACGCTGACATCTTTACCAAACCTCTTGATGGAAGTAAGTTTGAGACACTCCGTCAAGTGATTGGTGTTCTTCGGTGTCCCTAAGTTGTTTTTGACTTTCATGGTCCTTGTGCTTCATTGCTCTATTCTTTTGTGACCATTGTTCTTTGTTTTTTTTTGTTTTCTTTGTTCTAGGACTTGCATTGCATTGCATTCATGCATTTCATTCTAGGATTTATTTGTTTTCCTTTAAATAAATTAAAAAAAAAAAAAAAAAAAAAAAAAAGGGAAAAAGAAGGAAGCAAATTTATGTTGAACATATTGTTCTTGATTTTTGAAAAACAAGGTTGGTCAATTTATTTACACATAACATGTCTTATGTACCTTGTTTAACTTGGATGAGCTTACTTTATTGCACTTTACTAGTTTGAGCTTTGTAGTGCATGTTGTGTGGGAAAGATGTTTATGGTGTTTATCACTTTGTCTTAATCTTGAAGTCACATGTTATTTGACTGTCGGACTTGATCCTTTTGAGAAAGGCATAAATAACCATCTCACCACTGTTCACTAGCCAATCATGAACACCTTAGTGCATATCATAAGATTCTGTGCTCGAGAAAGTGTAGCACATGCACAAAAAGAACATAAGGTGTAGCCTCAAAATAAATTAAAACTGGTGTGTACTATTAGGCTTGATGCCATTTCACTTAATTCAAACCGGTGTGTACTATTAGGCTGAATGCCATCTCATGCAAATAAGAGGCAAAAATACAAGAAACTTACATGATTGCAAGCTTTTGTTCTAGGAGATGTGGGAGTTATAGGATGTAACTCTTTAGGTGATAGTCTCTTTTGCATTCTATGTGATGAATTTTGTAGACTTTGTGATTGATTGCTATTCACATATCACCTCACATGTATCTCAAGTTTTTGCTAGTATCACACACGACACAAGTTACTCTTTGTTAAACACTGTACATGCTAGTGTGTGTTTTTGGTCTGACCAACCAAGTTTGAAAATGTCTTGAGATTTATGCACAACATATTTGTTGCTTGAGAAAATATAATGGGAGGTTGATTGCAATTTGCTTAAGAATATTGGGTTTAAAATTTTGGGTTTTTGAAAAAGCATTCCATCTCATACTCATGCATTTTGTTTCTTCAATTAAATGCTTTGAGGAGTTATTTTCAAAATTCGGCTTGTGTTTTTCAAAAAAAAAAAAAACTGTGATTTTTTCCAAAATTTAGTGAGCCTCTGCCCATTTCGATCGATCCAACCTATTTTTCGATCAATCGAAAAAGTGCTCTCATTTGTCTTAAAATGACTGTGCTTTTCGATCGATCGAATGTATTTTTCGATCGATCGAATATCGTGAAAAAGGTTTTTAAAAGGCACTTTTCTGACTTTTTCAAAGATCCTATTTCAAAACTTTTCAAAACTTTTTCCTCTCTCCGCGTTGGCAAGCTGTGTTTTGTGATTTTTTGTCGTTTTCTTCCGAAGTCTTTGCACAATCTCTCTCTCCCCAAGCCGGTAAGACTCTTTTGCCCTTCCTTTTGATTTTATTTTCATTATTTCATGCATTAATCCATGCATTTAAGGGTAATTTTCGGACTTGATTCTTTTTGGCTTTTCTGTTGATTCAAACCTTAGTTTATGAAATTGATCATTGGGTTTTTGTGGGGACACATTATATTAATGATCCTTGGTGGTTAATTTGATCAATTTGGTGTTTTGTGAAAAATTGAAAATTCTAGGGTTTGTTCTTGATCCGAATTGGGGATTTTGTTGAATTGGATTGAATTTGATGAAATTGGCTTGTTGTGTTGGTGTAATTAAGCATTATAATCTATGTGCTGTGTTTTGTAATGCTTAATTCATCAATTTGTTACAAAATTTTCAAGTGGTTTTTCAAATTTTGGGATTTTTTGATAGAAATTCCTTGTTCAAGCCAATTTTGTCCAATTACTTTCAATTAAACTTAATTTGTCACTGCATTTAGATCATGCATCACAACATGTTATTGTTCATGCATCATATAGATTTTTGTTCTATATTTTTTATTGTGCTAATTTGCAGTCTGCCTTTGGTTTTGTTTTCTCTTGTTTCTTTGTGTTTTTCTCTTTGTGTCTCTGTCCTTTCCTTAGCACTATGCCTAGGAAAACTAGAGCCCGTAGGAGTGTTCCCTCACCTTCTCCTTCACCCCCTCCATCCTTTGATAGTGAGAGGTTTCCGCGTGAGGAAAACCAAGAGATTTTTGTGAAACTGACCGTTAAGAGAAAGATTTGGGCTGAGCGTTCTGTGCTTTTAGATGAGCTTGATCCTGCCATTAGGGCAAATTTTGAGCGTCGGGGTTGGTTACCCTTGGTGGAGATTTCTGATCCTCCTCCACCTTCTGCCTTGATTAGAGAGTTCTATTCGAACATCTCTATCCGCGTCTATGATTCCAACACTCTTGTTAAGTGTTGGATACGAGGCGTAGAGTACACCATTACTCCTCGGGTAGTGGCTGATGCTCTTGGGGTACCATTGGTCCAGCATCCTGTCTATCCTTATGATGAGTCTCCCGAGATTAGCGATGTTTTGTCATACGTCACTGGTACTACTGTCCAGTGGGGTTCTGATCCTCGGATCACTTCTGCTGAGCTTTCTGGGTTGCACTATCTGTTCTTTCGGATAGCTTGTCATTCGATCTGGCCTATTTCCCATGTTCACACCATTCCTCTTGAGAGGTGTGTTTTTCTATACGCTCTTGTTACTGATGCTCCTATTAGTTTTCCCCATCTTTTTCTTCGTTCTTTGAACGAAGTTTATAGGAGTTCATCGACTGCTCATGCTCTAGTTCATCCTATTTTCATTCATAGGATTCTTCTCTTTCTTGGTCTTGATGACTTTCCTTCCTCTGAGCCCGTCCATGTGATAGGTCCTATAGGTGCGTCTTTTCTTAGACAGAGGGCCGCTCATCTTCGAGCTGGTTCTAAACACCCTAGATCTGAGCCCTCTAGTAGTGCACCTCCTCCTCCTTCTTCTTCTGCAGGTTTTGCTGGTGAGGATATTCCTATTCCTGTTGGTGATGATGCTGCTGCTGATGTTCCTCCACCTCCTTCGGCCGACTTTGATGTTCGTCGTACTTTGGAGACTGTCATGACTGTTCAGCAGGCTCATGGTCAGATTTTGGTGGACTTGCTGGATGAGATGCGTGCTCTCCGAGCTGATCTTGCGCATCTTCGTTCACCCTCACCACCTCCTTTTGATGGCGACTTGTGATTGCCCTTTGGCATTCCGTCACAAAAAGGGGGAGTGGAGTTTTGACCTGTAGTAGAGTTTTTGGTGTTAGGGGGAGATTTTTTTGTTTTAGAGGAGCTTGTGGAGTTTTAGATTGTATCTATGTGCTTCACTTTGTATATCATTTTTTGGGATATTCATGTTAGGGGGAGTAACATTGATTGATATACATGATATTTTTTATTGATTCTTGTTGCTTTATGATTCACTGCGTATTGATTTATATTTATGACTTGTTCATTTTTATATGTCTTTATTTTGTGTGGTGTGGATCTTACAAGAATGTTATACCTGTTGTTTTACTCTTTACTGTCACACATGCGTTTATGCGTTTGTTGAGTATTTCAGGATTATACAGGTTGATTCAACTAAGCTGCTGTCTACACTTGCAACTATGGATAGTAGTTAGGCTGAATTGAATTTTATGAGCATTATCTTTGTAAAGGGCTTTTTATTTGTAAAACTTTGAGCTGTTAATTAGGGTTTTGTCACGGATTGCCAAAGGGGGAGTTTGTTAGGTTCTAAGGTCTTAGGATTTTATGTATTTAGAACTCTAATTTGTAATGTTGGCAAACCATGATCAAAACATTGTATGGTGTCTTCTTTAGACTTGCTCAAAGTTGGTTTAATATTGTAAAGTTGGAATCGAGTGGCTGCATAAGTATTTGGGACTCTCGGCCTGGCTCGATCGATCGAAGAATAGACTCGATCGATCGAAAATCGCACAGGTTGAATTTTCTGCAGAATTTCCAACTCAGCCCTACTTCATTAAACGTTTAGGGTTTTATGTTTTTACCCTAGGTATATAAATAAAACCCTAGCCACGTTTTTGAAGGTTGTCCATAATTGTATTGTTGCTCATACATTGCTGTTTTGTGTGAATCTCGTGTGAGATCTTTGAGGAGCTTTCCTTTACACAAAACTTAGGGTTTTCATGGTGGAGATTATTTCAACATCTTGAAGATCATTATTGTTGCAACCATTGGAACTTAAAAGAAAAGCAAGCGGGGAGCTTGTAGCTGATTGAGGAATTCAAGAAAGAAGTAGTCCGTGGATTCGGAGCCTGCGCGTGGTCGTGTCAGGAAGTTCTACTGGTGGGTAGCATTAGGAAGTCGAGCGGGGAGCTTGTAGTCCTTTTGTACGAACTTCAATTCTTTCATAGTGAATTCAGGTTAGCCTTGAGGATAGGTGGGTCAAATCCTCCCCAGGTTTTTACCGTGTGGTTTCCTGGGTGATCATATCTTGTGTTCTTTATTTTCCGCTGCATTATATCTTGATATGATTGTTTGGATTGTTTTAACCTAGAATTGTTTAATTTGACTAAGTAACAACTTGGCTAATTAATCTAGGCTACGCAATCTGTGTGTTTTAAGGGGTCTAAAACCGTTCACCATGTTGTATTCAAAGATGCCTCAATTTGTACTTGGCAAGTAAACTGAAATCTTTATTCATTAAAGAAGCGGTTTTTTCCTTTTTTACTTGGCAAGTAAACTGAAATCTTGACTGTTTCTGAAGTTTTCACTGTGGCATGCCACTTATTACTTACCACGCATTGGATATGTACGCTCACTTTTGCTGATTGGTATAGCTTTAGTGTTATCTCATGGAGCTGGTGTAACACAGGAGCTGTGATCCAAGCTGATGCAAGAATAGTAGTGATGCTAGCTGCTGTAATTTAACAGGAGCATAGCTAATGTATGATCTGCTAGTGTAGGTCTATTAGCTCATATATGAGCATAGCTAATGTATTATCTGTTAGTGTAGGTCTGTTAGCTAATGTATGAGCATAGCTAATGTTTTAAAAGTGTATCTCGAAATGTGAAGTTGTATTTCTATTGTACAATTTTATTATAATTTCCCTTGACACTTGATTTGCTGTTATCTTTAACAGCATGATCTAATAACTTTCTTTTTGGGGACCTGAATTTGAAGCAAAGAAAAAGAAAGAGAATGTGTAATACGACTGTTAGAGAGAATAAGAAGGAAAAATGTATTTTATTTTAATGGTAGATAAATGCAGAAAATGTATTTTGTTGTTCCAACTTTATGGTTGTTGGTGGGTGAATTTCCTTTAATAAAACAATGAATGTAATTGCTATTAAGTTGACATAAATTGCATGTAATTCATTTTGTAGATCATGTTTGGTTGGAGGACACCTCTTATTCTTTGAGTTTAACACTGTAGAATACATTCAAAGTTTGTGTGTGCAGCAGCCAATGTGGCATGACCACAAAGCAAAAGCTACAAAGGGGTATCAAAGATTTGATTGATTTACAGATACTTATTTTAAAGCAAATATCTGTGTGTTACAATGAGAGAATACTATGCATATCGATTGTGTTCGTAACTAGATTTCAACATGCATACTTTAGAATGTATAGTAATAATAATTTTTTTGTAAATGGAATTATGGAATTTTTTGGATTAATTACTGCATTTTAAAATAATAACCAAATAGATTGATAACTAATGTATCTTACACATTTTGCAACCAATTTTTTCCTTTACAAATTGATTTTATTAACCAAATTTCTCTTCTACTTATTTCATACTTCAATGACTATATTCTCTGGAACCCACAGCATTATCCATTAACATTTTCTCTAGATCATGTGTTGATGCTAAGTTATGCCTGTCTTTTAGAAGAAGACCTACACATTAACATCATTATTTGAACAACTAACCATCCACCCCCTTCCCTATTTTACCATCACATTAAATATAATATATTAAGTTGATTGTTTTCTAATTCATAAAATGATCTCACGCATTGCGCGGGTTAAACACTAGTCTATATATTACTAAAAGCTGAAGCGTAGTAATTAATGTTGCTACGCTCACATTGAGCCACGTCAACAGCCATGTCATTCCCAATCTCTTTTTTGAATTTTTCATTCAATTTTAAAATAGTTTTTACCAATTTTAAAATACTAATAAAACTAAAATTATTTACAGCCTTATTTCCACTTTAAAGTCCACTTCTTATACATTTAATTCCTCTATAAAGCCCAAGCCCAAACCCAAAGCCTTTTCAACTAAATCCCTTTGTCAAACCTAATTTTTTTCACGGTTACAACATAAACCCAAGCCTGACTTTTGTGTTTCACAGTTTCAAATTTAATCGGCAAAGCTTTCTGTCTCCCCATGTTTTGGTCTACCGTGTTTATGGTTTGAGAAAAACAACCCTTCATCAGTGTTTCAATTTTCCAATGATTACAATTCTTCAATGGCAACCCTTCAACTTGCTAGCGCAAGCCTGTAATGGTAGTCTCTCTGTCTTCCCTCCTTCCTCTTTATAAACATCAAAACAAAAAACTGCTTGGAGAAAACATACGTATGGCGTAGGAAGAGAAAGAAAGAGAATGAGAAATTTGAGGGCGCTACTACTGTAAAGTAAGCACCCCGTTCAGGCTGACATCCCACAACCGCAACTGGTATAGGTATTCTTTGATTGTACATATATACTATCAAGTCTCAGTCCCTAAATCTTGATTTAGAAGAGAAAGATAGTGAAAAGGAAGAAGGATATCGACCTTCTATCTCCTTGATGAAAAGGTCAGAAAATATTTTAAAACTACTATACTTGATTATTCAAAACCTGAATTTAATCTGAAAATTAAATTCAAATTCTTTGCATTTTGTGCTACTTTGTTGTAAGCACAGAATGGATCACATTATGTTGTACTATGTCGAAAACTGAGTGAAAATATGTAATTAGACTATAAAAAGGTTTTCTGGGCAGCCAACTTTAGTGCCTAACGGCTGTAGACAAAACTCCAGGCTTATTCTAATTTTTTTTTTTTTTTTAAGAGACTGTCTTTCAACTTCCAAATTTGAAACTAACCGTTTTTTCTTTTTTTCCTTTTTTCAAATGTTGAAGATTTACTTTAGAGGTTTGTGTTATCTGCTCCCTCTAAGTGTTCATGGAAATGCCTAGGCAAAACTTTCTGTCATTTAGGAATTATAAGGGAAAAAATCTTATAGTTTTCTATCCTTTCTTAAAGTTATTTTGTATCTAAACTTCACTAAATCCACCAATGATATCTTAACTACAAAGTGAGTCCCAAGCATTGTTTATGTTAAATAGCAAACTAGAGTAGTTTGAATCACACTTTAGCATTGAATATGTTCAATTTATATTTTAACAATTTTTGCAGTCATTGTTCCCCATTTTGGCAATCTATCTCACAATAGATATTCCGCTATACACTCTTATGCAGGGTAAGACATGAGTGCATTGTCATTATCAATCCATGCTCTACTATTATGTCTTCTGGTGCAACCATGGATTTCTTTTCCGTGGAACATGTCACTTCTGAAACTGATTGATTGATCTGCAATCAATGACTATCGATTATTCTTCTAAGGGTACCTGCTCTTATCTTCATCTTCTTCTTTTTTTTCCTCTGTTTTGCAGTCATACATTTTTTTTTTTTTTTTTTGCTTAGTTTCAATAATTTCTGAGTTTGATTATTAAATTTTTTGGCCCTTTGGAAGTTCTAATATCTGAGATTTTAGTTTTCTTTTTTCTTTTTTTGCTTTATTTTGGTATTAAAAGTTAAATCTTTCAAAAAATTTGTAACCTACATGATTATCTAACTTATGTTAAATCTTTTGAATTGTGGTTTATCTTCTCAATCTTGTGTTTTTTGGTTACAAATGCAAGATTGTCTGAAAATTTGTAGCTTCAAATTCTGTTTGGTTGTTTTGAAAATGGACAAAAAGGAGATGAATTTAATTTGAGTCCTATGTTTTATTTTTCTTTTTGCGGTCGTTTCCTTCATGGTATATAATCATTCATAACCAAATGTAGCAGATGGGTTATTTTGTCAGATTTATGCTGGTACATACATTCCATATTTGCTTCTGTTTATGGGTATTTGAATTTTGGGCTATGGAAGCATTATTTACTTACTAATGGTTGTGAGGTCTGAATGGTTTTGATTGTACATTTCTTTCTTACTTTTGTTGTTGGTGGTATCTTAAGTGAATTTTAATTTTTGATGTTTTTAATATGTGAGATGCACCTTCTTCATAATTAACATCTAGAACTTAGTTGCTCTTATGATGATCCATAACTTTAGATGTATAGATTCACACAATTGAAATTTAATTGTAAGGAGAGTAATTATTAAATTAACAACACTGTGTAGCTTTGTAAAGGGTGAATCTCTTTATTAATTTGTAATTGAGTGAAAATCCATAACTTCATATATATATATACATTCACACACAATTGGATTTGTTGGTCATGAGAATTTTTTAAATGAGATCAATGTTGCGTGACTTTTGTATAGGTTGAATCTATATTGAGGTGTAGTTTAAAGAAAATAATTGATTACATAAGTTTAGGATTTTAGCCAGAATTTATGCGCTTCTCATAAATTCTGAGCTATACATTTGCTTGATGAACAATGAGTGTGGTATATGCATTTTCAAAGTTATCTATAGTGAATAGAACTTTTCTTTTTAAAATAATTTTGCTTCTATATTGATTACTCAATCTTACCTAACGCATGCTTATTATGATGGAGGATTCATTGTTGCTCAACAATGGACTACAATTTAAGGGCTGCAATATATGCTTTAGATAATCTTTAGAAAAATACACTTCATTTTATTAATGAAAACTTCAAATAATTAATTGCTGTGCATAGTGCATACTATATGCTTTTAACAATGCTAATGCATAATTCTTCCATTGCATCTTTGTCATGCTTTGAGTTTTCTATTGTTTTTTTTCCCTTCCAAATCAAGAAGAACAAATGGCTGTTTATCTTGATCAAATGTTACAACAAATGATTATATATGCTAGGTGTTAAATAAAAGGCCTAAATATGTATTTTGATTCCTTGTACTCATCTAAACTTATCTTCTTTTGTTTCTGTTTAGCTTAGAGGTTATATACCACATTTGGACGTTAAGATAAATTAAGAAAGCAGACAAAATCAATCTTGATTAACTTCTGAAGTTTTTTAGGATGTAGTGAAATTTTCTCATTTTAGCAATTAAACAGATATTTTGAGGAAGAGTTAGGAAAAGATATTAGGTTTTATTCATGGTGTTTTCATGATCAAAGAAATTTGAATAAGTTCTACATTTTGAAATGAAATAATTAATTTTGAAAGCTTATATCCACTTACTGTTTTAGTTATTAATTTCTCAAAAGGTTAGAAAGAGAGATTTGTTTCTTCAAGATTCCAACTTTGTTTTTTTCAATAAAGCTTCTTCAAATGCAAAAACATAAAAACACTTTTTATTATTTATTTTTTTTTTTTTATAATTTGTGATTCCTTTAGCTAATGTTATATATATATATATATATATATATACTTTCTTAAGATTGTGGTTGTTGGGTACGAAGCCTGAGCCGAATCTTACAGGATGCCTCTCATTTCTCAAATTGGGATACAACCATCAGATTGAACTGAATGTTCCTCCAGTGAAGTGTACAAGGGTATAATGTAATTTACTGCAAAACATGAGTTTAATTATAGAATCTATGGAGAAGAAGAGTTTAGCCTGACATCTAGGTGAATATCAAAATAGAAACTTCAGAAGTTCCTTTATACAACCCAACGGTGCTTAAAGCCCCTAAAAATTATTTTACCTTAAGGCTACAATTAACAATAGGAAAATGACAAGTATTGTTGTCAAGTATAATGCATGACTTATTAAACCATACTTAAATTATTTTTTGAGAAGACAAACCATACAATCATTTCAAGTGATTATAACCAAACTTTGTCCACGGTATTTTGTATTCTAATTTCTTAATACATTTCTCCTCAATAGGTTCTATTGACAACCTGTAAAACTACAATGGAAAAGATTTACATATTCAATTGAAAAAGAAAATAACCTAATGTTTCTTTAGATTTGTGTTGAATAAGAGAATAATCCAATGTTTCTTTAGGTATTATCAATAATTATACCGTGCATCGCACGGGTTAGCGACTAGTATACATAAAAGCAGAGACCTCATGTGAGAGTGCACGAGGTCTTGCCACGTGGTACTCTAATATTGCATTTAACTTTTTTTACCTTTTTCCATTAAGTTTTTTTTACTGTTACCCAATAAATCATAATAACCTATTTTTACTATTATATAAACTAGCTTATAACCCGCACAATGTGCGGGATACTTTTATTTATTACAAAAGACAAACCATAGGCGAAAATTTAAAATTTTCATAATTAGATAATATAGAAAAAGAATAATAATAATAAAATTGCAAGAATTCATAGAAACAATGGGTGGTCCAAGAGAGATAATAGTTGACTTTGTTTTTGCTAGAAGCAAGTACCAATGTCTTCAACTAACAATAATTAATAATTAAAATATCATGAAATTCAAATCCTATAGTAATAACCTATGAATTACATCAACCACAGTAGTTAATAGTCTCACAGAATTCACTTAGCCCAAAAAAAAAAAAAAAAAAAAAAATCACATTCTCACCATACGAGGGATTCCAAAAATGTAGTGCCACTAATTTATACCAAATTATCAATTTCACTTTTTTTTAATGACAATACCTACTACACCAAAGGAAAATGCAAACAATGTTTATAATGTAAAAATATGGAAATGTAAGAAACAATGGGTGAAGCCTACCAATTGTACTAAAGCAACAAAATATTGAATAGAACACAAATGAAGGCCAGTTTAACTGTGAGAAATCTCAACTATGTATAAAAATCAAATTGAATATTACAATTTTTTGTATATAATTGAGAAATCTCAAACTTGTATAAAACTGAATATGTTATTCATTTAACTACTGATATAGATTGTCTATTTAAGGTAGCAAGATCATACACTCTACCAGCAACCTCCTCATCATAATATTCACCTGTATACAAAATGTAAATAAATGAATACACAATTATATGAGATAACACATCTATTACCAAGTTTATCCTCCATAAGTCTATGGAGACGTAATTTCTTTATTTCCAGCTCTTATGCTTTAGGTTTATTGTTATATATTTAAATTATAAAATGCAACTTTTATATTTCAGTTGTGGTTTAAATTTGATAATGCAATTTTCATGGGATCATCTTCTCAAAGATGTCACTCATTAATAACAATGAGCTGCAGGCATCAAACATGTCTATGTTTTCTACTTTTAACTATCTAAGGATTGGAAACATTTTCATAGGTGATTAGAGATGGCATCACAAAATTGTCTCTAACAACCATATGTGAAAGAAGAGCCAACAGGAAATAACGCTATTCTAAAAGAGAACCAAGTAAAAGCATTGTTAAATATTATGTGCCATGTCACCATAAAAGTGTTTCTTAGAGCATCTAAATCTATAGTTGGTGATGTCTAAGCCCACCAAAAAATCTTAAAAGAAAATCAACCCTTAATGGACACAAAGAAAATCAGTGAGAGGACCCTTTGTAGCATTAAGTAGTTGGGAATGAGAAGTTAAAGACTTTAGATAAACTGAAAAAAGACTTTGATTTAGTAATCCCTTAGCATGCAGTCATCGACAAAACACAATTAGTTCAAGAAAACTAAACTAAACAGAACTCAAGAAATTGGAAAAAAACAAAAAGGAAATTAGGGAAAAAGGTAGCCAAACCTTAAGCCTTGATTGAGTAATGCAGCAAAACAATATTTAACAAAATCTTAAAAGAAAACTACAACCTATTAAGAAAATCAACCCTTAAAGGACATATATAATAAATAAACCTCTGTTAGCAGAGAAAGTAAAACCTAATATGTGACCCCTTCTTTTGATTCAAAATGTTGTATTACTAAAGCACATCCCTAAGATTCCATTACTCATCAATAGAAAATTAGCCCACTACCTTCTTTTTATCTCTTCAATGGGTTGCTAAGCAAAATTTTCAATAAAAACTCAAGAACTAACACCAAAGGGTGGATGCACACACATATGAAAAATTATGTGAATTATAAAAATCAACAGTTACAGTACATGAAACACTTTATGAATCATATGCTTATTAAGAGCAGCCCAAAATGCCAAAACCCTCAAACATTGAAACAAATAAAATGCTAGAGACCACAAATTAAATATACAAAACTGGCTTAAAATTGAAATTAGCAATTATAGAACCCTCACTATTACAAACTAAAATATCTCAAAAACCAACATAATTTCATCATTGAGCTAGTTTGAATTGTAGTGAAAAAAATTTATGGAGAATTCCAACCTTCTATTAGAGCATCCACACTAGATGTGGGATATGTGCCAAATGCTAAATATTTGGCACATATCCCACACCAAACCCAATTTTAGCCTATTTAGTAGATGTGGCATATGTTATTTTTTTTTGCAACATTGAACAGTATCGTGAAAAATTTGCCACGGTACGGAATGCATGTGGCAAATTTTTTTTTCTTTTAATGTGTAGATTGTGTTGATGAGTTGTAATAAATATTATTTTAATGTGTAGTAAATATTATTTTAATGTATAGAATTGAATTATAAAATATCTGATAAATGAGATGTTGTAAAATGATGTGGTAAAATAATAAAGTAAGCCTTTGGTGTAGTAAAATGGCATAATTTTTAGAACATCTGCTACGGATGCTGGTTGCTACAAAAATGGTAAAAAAACTAAAGCAATTCCAAATTTCCAACAATTTTATGGGACAACAATGAAATAATAAGATTTTCTTTGATAAAAGAAAAAAGAGCACAATTGTACATGCTACCAACATCAAAACAAACAGAAGTCAGAAAGATGGCAGTGAAAGCAATGACAACATAAAAACATATTCCTCCAAATTTTTAGGCCGACTTATGTTCTGATATTGGATAGCCAAGTATTTAGCATGCAATCATCGACAAAAAATAATCAGTTCAAGAAAACAGAACTCAAGAAATTTATATATATATATAAAAAAAAAAAAAAAAAAAAAAAAAGAAGAAATTAGGGAAAAAGGTAGCCAAACCTTAAACCTTGATTGAGTAATGCAGCAAAACCAAGTTCTCACTCCCAAATTAAGACAGATAAATAGCTTTTGCTTTAGGTTTTCATTTGTTCTACTATTAAATTTCTACTGCCAACAATGCTTAGCTTCACTTAAAGTCACACATGACCAAGTATATATGTTGAAGAGCATTCCAAAGCAAAAACAAAACAAAACAAAAACTATAATCAATCTATTGTCATGAGTTTCACTTATAATTTTCCTCCTTTTTTTTTTTTGTTTTTGTTTTTGGATATAAATTTTTTCAAAAGATAAGAGTTGTGAAAATGATAACCTGTGCATAGTTGTAGAAATACATGAAATGATGAGAGTATATATGATTGTACATAATTGTAAAAATGGTTTCATTAGGAGCAATAAAGTTATAAGATTTTGATATCATTATGTTTCTTTTAAAAAAAAGGGAAGAGAAGAGAAGCAATGGAAAGAAAAAGTTGGATTGCTAGATCTATATATCTGAGCATAATATGAACCAAATTTTGATGAACACTATGATGAGAAATCACTCGCACTTATCATTACCCTTTTCATTATTATCTAACAATTATAATCTGCTTTGTCTCTATGGGTAAAACACCATAGTGTTCCGCTAAGCAATTGATCATGCACTCAACTACTCAAAAGATGATGAGAAGAAAAAATAGCCTATGTAATATTACATCCAATACCGAAATAACTTGTATAAAAGTACCCATTCCAAGCTTTCCAATTTGTTTCATAACAATAGACACAACAAAATTATTAATAAAACATGAAAATTCAAATAAAGTTTAACCCTTTGCATGTTTAATTTAGCTCTGTCTCTCAGTTACAACAGGAATGAAAGAAACTGGAAAAATATAACTATAAAAATTTAATGTTTCCTCAGTTTCTTTTATATATAGTGTGTGAGGACACCATTTTCATTGATATAGATTTAATATCATGTTTTATGCTCATTGTAAAGTAGGTACTCAGTACATATCTCAGTACATATCTGAGTAAAGGGAGGTAGTCTCCAAATTTGTGAGAATGTTCCTGCAAGTCAAAATGGAAAATTGCTATCAACGTACAAAAATGCAGTAAATCCATCCACTTTCCAACTACTAATTCCCTTTCAACTACACAGAATAAAGAAGCCTGAAACTTGGAAGACAATTCCAAAAGATAGTTTAAGCAGTCTACATAATTCATTCATTGAAATAATCATAAATCAAATCCTAATTTATGGTCAAGTGCAGGTTTCTTCTTGGCATTTTCTGTTTTTTATAAAGAGTTTTGAGAGAGGACTTGTTTTTTGTTCTTTTGAATCATAGTAGTATAAATCTCAGTCACAACTCTAATGCGAGTACGATTGACAACTATAATCAAACACATTCAAGGCAATTCATCAAATGACAAAACACCCAAATCTACTTTTTAATTAGCACACATTGTTGCTTTCAACAATATAAAGATAAATTTTAATGAAGAGCCATGCTAGTTAGTTCAATTAAATCTTCGAATTGCTTCAAAAACAAATCATGAACTTATGCAAATTATTCTATTAAAAAAATGCAAATCAGAAAATTTCAAAACTGTGGTGCTTACTGGCTTCTCTTCAAACTTGTTTTTGCCAAAAATCTTCAGTTGGGCTTCAACACTTTCTGATTAAATTCCACTTCATTCTTCAAACCCACAAACACCAAAAAAGAATAAATGCTATAGAGACCACAATCATAAATCAACAATCATAATGTATATGTGAGGAAAAACTCACAAATTCAAATTGAGTTCAAAACTTAAATACACAGGGAAAAGGGGAAAAAAGAGAGGAAAAAACCAATTTAATTAAGTATCCTAAAATCCAAAAAATCATATATAACTATATAACCCATATAGGCTCTTATAGAATCAAAATCCCATAACCTTGCTAGCAAGAAAAGTATTAATATGATATATACAAACATATATAAGAACCATATACAGATATAAAAAGAAACCAACTTGAACTAATTGATCCTAAAACCCAAAAATTCATATATAACCCAATTGGCAAATTATGGTCTTTTAAGAGAAAAACCCAAAAAATTTGCAGCAACCACTATTTCAATATGTTAGGGTAGTTAACAAACATGAACAACGAAAATTATTCAATAATCCTAAACAGGTAAATATCATAAAATTAGTATTTTAAAAAATTATGTATGAAACATTAAAAGAAACAAAAAAAAAAAAAAAATGTAGATTTACTGAAATTAAACACCAATTCAATAATTAAAAAGAAAACACAAATAGAAAAAGACCTCTCTTTTCGTGAATTACGCTTCTTCTCCTCGGTCAGTTGCAAAGAAACACTGAATCACTCAGCACGGTGGATCTTCTTTTGAATATTGGAAGCTGGGGATCCACATCAACAACATCCCGTGCTACAGGCAGTGGCTACAGTGCTCTTCGAATCCTCACCGTACTTCGCGTCAGAATCGACGGTGGTTACAGAAGGCTGATTAGAAGCCTCAACGGTTGGTTCTTCCTCTTCTTCTTCTTCTTCTTCGAGGGGATCTGGTGGGCGTGACAGCAATAGTAGTAGTGCTGTCGTCTAGGGTTTGTTTAGGGTTTCTTTTGTAGTAGTAGTAGGGTTGAAGTTGAGTTGGTCTGATGATTCGGTGTCCATTGTGTGAGAGAATCGAAGATTGCGTAAGAATGGCACCTCTGATCGCTTAATTCTTTCTCATCTAAGTTTTGGATTTTGATTTTGGGGGAAGGATATGGTTTTGATTTTTGGGTTTCTGAGAAGAGAGAGGAGTTACGGGTTTCTCTCCTTTCTCCTTGAAACATGTCGCCATTGTTGGGATCTCTTGCTCTTGCTCTCGCTCTCTTTGTGTGTTAGGATCTTCGGCTCGCCTCATCTCTCTCTCCTTTCTCTGTGTACCAATCTTTCTTGCTGTTCTTTAATTTTTTTTTGTTTAAGCGGTTAGTTTCTTTTTCTACCAAGAGGCTCCAAACACTGTTTTAACATAGTTTATCATTGTAATTTTTCGTTTTTTCCAAACACACCGAGCGAGATTTTAAAGAATTTACTCAACACGTGTCAGTTTTTTAAGGGATTTTTTTTGCTAACATGTCAGCACCTTGTAAAAGCTTCTGCTATTATATATAGTATTAGATTTAGCATGTTTTACCTCTTTTTATTAAGTTTTTTACTTTTTATTATTATTATTATTATTATTATTTTACTGATACTCAATAGATCATAGTTACTTATTGCATTTAACCATTTTTTTATACATTTTTTCATTAAGTTTTTTTTACTATTACCTAATAAACCATAGTAACTTATTTTTAATATTATATAAATTTAACGTTTTTTACCTCTTTTTATTAATTTTTTTTACTGTTAACCAATAAATCATAGTAACTTATTTTTACTATTATATTGATATGAGTTGTTCTTGACAATTAGACCAATTAGACCAAAAGTTATTAACTATAAAATTGATTACCTTTAAAAGTAGACCAAACCTTCTGAAAAACTCTGCCCAGTTCTGACCTTACATATTATGACCCAAGTTTGACTATTTCCACGTGTAAATGAAAACAAAAACTATTACCCTCTTACAAACTCTCTTCTTCCTCCCTCACGTATAGATGATACTTCTAGAAAATCCCATTCTCATGAAATATCTCTTCATTTTTCCCCAATTTCATTTCAATATGCTTTTGTCTATTAATAATATTCCATGCAATTTATGCAGACAAATTCTTGGTCATCGACTAGCGCAACAAAAATATATACAAATCTTGAGATCCCTCAGGTTGTTGAAATAATTGACAAGTGCATATTTCTAATCAATCAATATATATATATATATATATATATATAAAAGCAGAGACCTCATGTGAGAGTGCATAAGGTCCTACCACGTGGCACTCTAATATTGCATTTAACTTTTTTTTTTACATTTTTTCATTAAGTTTTTTTTTACTGTAACCTAATAAATCATAATAACTTATTTTTATTATTATATAAATTTAGCATTTTTTACCTCTTTTTATTAAGTTTATTTTATTTTATTTTATTTTATTTTATTATTATTAATTTTTTTTTTTTTTACTGTTACTCAATAGATCATAGTAACTTATTGCATTTAACATTTTTTTACATTTTTTTATTAAAGTTTTTTTTTACTATTACCTAATAAATCATAATAACTTATTTTTACTATTATATAAATTTGGCGTTTTTCACCTCTTTTTATTAAGTTATTTTACTGTTACCCAATAGATCGTAGTAACTTATTTTAACTATTATATTGAAATGAGTTGTTCTTGAGAATTAGACCAATTAGACCAAAAGTTATTCACTATAAAATTGATTACCTTTTAAAAGTAGATCAAACCTTCTGAAAAACTCAGCCCAGTTCTTTCCTTACATATTATGACTCATGTTTGACTATTTCCACGTGTAAATAAAAGCAAAAACTTTTACCCTCTTACAAACTCTCTTCTTCCTCCCCTACGTATAGATGATACTTCTAGAAAATCTAATTCCCATTAAATATCTCTTCATTTTTCCCCAATTTCAATTCAATATGTTTTTGTCTATTAATAATATTCCATGCAATTTATGCAGACAAATTCTCGGTCATCGACCAGTGCAACAAAAATATATATAAATCTTGAGATCCCTCAGATTGCTGAAATAATTGAAAAGTGCATATTTCTAATCAATCAATATATATATAAAAGCAGAGACCTCATGTGAGAGTGCATGAGGTCCTGACACGTGGCGCTCTAATATTACATTTAACATTTTTTACCTTTTTTCATTAAGTGTTTTTTTACTGTTACCCAATAAATCATAATAACTTATTTTTACTATTATATAAATTTAGCATTTTTACCTCTTTTTATTAATTTTTTATTAATTTTATTTTTTACTGTTACTCAATAGATCATAGTAACTTATTGCATTTAATCTTTTTTACCATTTTTCATTAAGTTTTTTTTTTACTATTACCTAATAAATCATAGTAAATTATTTTTACTATTATATAAATTTAGCATTTTTTGCCTCTTTTTATTAAGTTTTTTTTTTACTGTTACCCAATAGATCACAATAACTTATTTTTACTATTATATTGATATGAGTTGTTCCTGACAATTAGACCAATTAGACCAAAAGTTATTAACTATAAAATTGATTACCTTTTAAAAGTAGACCAAACATAATAGAAAACTCAGACCCAGTTCTTACCTTACATATTGTAACCCAAGTTTGACTATTTTCACGTGTAAATCAAAGTAAAAACTCTTACCCTCTTACAAACTCTCCTCTTCCTCCCCCAAGTATAGATGATATTTCTAGAAAATCTTATTCTTATGAAATATCTCTTCATTTTTCCCAAATTTCAATTCAATATGCTTTTGTCTATTAATAATATTCCATGCAATTTATGCAGACAAATTCTCTGTCATCGACCAGTGCAACAAAAATATATATAAATCTTGAGATCCCTTAGGTTGCTGAAATAATTGACAAGCGCATATTTCTAATCAATCAATATATATATATATATATATATATATAAAAGCAGAGATCTCGTGTGAGAGTGCATGAGGTCCTGCCAAGTGGCGCTCTAATATTGAATTTAACTTTTTTACCTTCTTTCGTTACGTTTTTTTTAACTGTTACCCAATAAATCATAATAACTTATTTTTACTATTATATAAATTTAGCATTTTTTATCTCTTTGTATTAAGTTTTTTTTACTGTTACCCAATAGATCATAGTAACTTATTTTTACTATTATATTGATATGAGTTCATGACAATTAAACCAATTAAACCAAAAGTTATTCACTATAAAATTAATTACCTTTTAAAAGTATACCAAACCTTATGAAAAACTCAGGCCCAATTCTTACCTTACATATTATGACCAAAGTTTGACAATTTCCACGTATAAATCAAAACAAAAACTCTTATTCTATTACAAACTCTCGTCTTCCTCCCCCATGTATAGATGATACTTCTAGAAAATCTCATTCTCATGAAATATCTCTTCATTTTTCCCTAATTTCAATTCAATATGCTTTTGTCTATTAATAATATTCTATGCAATTTAGGTAATATTCTATGCAATTTAGGTAGACAAATTCTCTGTCATCGACCAGTGTAACAAAAATATATATAAATCTTGAGATCCCTTAGGTTGCTGAAAAAATTGACAAATGCATATTTCTAATCAATCAATATATATATATATATATATATATATATATATAAAAACAGAGACCTCATGTGAGAGTGCATGAGGTCCTGCCACATGGCGCACTAATATTGCATTTAACCTTTTTTACCTTTTCTCATTTAGTTTCTTTTACTTTTACCTAATAAATCATAATAACTTATTTTTACTATTATATAAATTTAGCATTTTTACCTCCTTTTTTTTTTACACAATAGATCATAGTAACTTATTGCATTTAACCTTTTTTACCTTTCTTCATTAAGTTTTTTTTACTACTACCTAATAAATCATAGTAACTTATTTTTACTACTATATAAATATAGCAATTTTTACCTCTTTTTACTAAGTTTTCTTTACTGTTACCCAACAGATCATCGTAACTTATTTTTACTATTATATTGATATGAGTTATTCTTGACAATTAGACCAAAAGTTATTCACTATAAAATTGATTACCTTTTAAAAGTAGACCAAACTGTATGAAAAACTCAGGCCCAGTTCTTACCTTACATATTATGACCCAAGTTTGACTATTTCCACTTGTAAATCAAAGCAAAAACTCTTACCCTCTTACAAACTCTCTTCTTCCTCCCCCACGTATAGATGATACCTCTAGAAAATCCCATTCTCATGAAATATCTTTTCATTTTTTCCCAATTTCAATTCAATATGCTTTTGTCTATTAATAATATTCTATGTAATTTTGCAGACAAATTCTCTGTCATCGACCAGTGCAAAAAAAATATATGTAAACCTTGAGATCCCTCAAGTTGCTGAAATAATTGACAAGTGCATATTTCTAATCAATCAATATATCTATAAAAGCAGAGACCTCATGTGAGAGTGCATGAAGTCTTGCCACGTGGCGCTCTAATGTTACTTTTAACTTTTTTTACCTTTTTTCATTAAGTTTTTTTTTCTGTTACCCAATAAATCATAATAACTTATTTTTACTATTATATAAATTTAGCATTTTTACCTCTTTTTATTATTATTATTATTATTATTTTTACTGTTACTCAATAGATCATAGTAACTTATTGCATTTAACCTTTTTTTTTTTTTTTTTACCTTTTTTCATTAAGTTTTTTTTACTATTATCCAATAAATCATAGTAACCTATTTTTACTGTTATATAAATTTAGCATTTTTTACTTTTTTTTATTAAGTTTTTTTTACTGTTACCCAATAGGTCATAGTAATTTATTTTTACTATTATACTGATATGAGTTGTTCTTGACAATTAGATCAATTAGACCAAAAGTTATTCATTATAAAATTGATTACCTTTTAAAAGTAGACCAAACCTTGTAAAAAACTCAGGCCCAGTTCTTGCCTTACATATTATAACCCAAGTTTGACTATTTCCACGCGTAAATCAAAGCAAAAACTCTTACCGTCTTACAAACTCTCTTTTTCCTCCCCCATGTATAAATGATACTTCTAGAAAATCTCTTTCTCATGAAATATCTCTTCATTTTTTCCCCAATTTCAATTCAATATACTTTTGTCTATTAATAATATTCTATGCAATTTATAAATACAAATTCTCTGTCATCGACCAGTGCAACAAAAATATATATAAATCTTGAGATCCCTCAGGTTGCTGAAATAATTAACAAGTGCATATTTCTACTGAATCAATATATATATATATATATATATATATATATAAAAGCAGAGACCTCATGTGAGAGTACATGAGGTCCTGCCATGTGGCACTCTAATGTTGAATTTAACTTTTTTTATCTTCTTTCATTAAGTTTTTTTTTTTTTTACTTCTACCCAATAAATCATAATTACTTATTTTTACTATTATATAAATTTAGCATTTTTTACCTCTTTTTATTAAGTTTTTTTTTTTTTTGTTTTTTTTTACTATTACTCAATAGATCATAATAACTTATTGCATTTAACCTTTTTTACATTTTTTCATTAAGTATTTTTTACTATTACCGAATAAATTATTGTAACTTATTTTTACTATTATATAAATTTAGCTTTTTTAACCTCTTTTTATTATGGTTTTTTACTATTACCCAATAGATCATAATAACTTATTTTTACTATTATATTGATATGAGTTCTTCTTGACAATTAGACCAATTAGACCAAAAGTTATTCACTATAAAATTGATTACCTTTTAAAAGTAGACCAAACCTTATGAAAAACTCAGGCTTAGTTCTTACCTTACATATTATGACCCAAGTTTGACTATTTGCACGTGTAAATCATATCAAAAACTTTTACCCTCTTACATGCTCTCTTCTTTCTTCCCCACGTATAAATGATACTTGAAGAAAATTTATTCTCGTGAAATATCTCTTTATTTTTCCCCAATTTCAATTCAATATGCTTTTGTTTATTGATAATATTCAATACAATTTATGCAGACAAATTCTCTGTCATCGACCAGTGCAACAAAAATTTATATAAATCTTGAGATCCCTCAGGTTGTTGTAATAATTGACAAGTGCATATTTCTAATCAATTAATATATATATATATATATAAGCAGAGACCTCATGTGAGAGTACATGTGGTTCTGCCACGTGGCACTCTAATATTGCATTTAACTTTTTTTTACCTTTTTTCATTAATTTTTTTTACTGGTACCCAATAAATCATAAAAACTTATTTTTACTATTATATAAATTTAGCATTTTTTTTTTATACTATTACTTAATAGATCATAGTAACTTATTACATTTAACCTTTTTTACATTTTTTTCATTAAGATTTTTTTACTATTACCTAATAAATCATAGTAACTTATTTTTACTATTATATTGATGTTAGTCGTTCTTGACAATTAGACTAACTAGCATGTAGTCCGTGCTTACGCACAGAAATATTAACAATTGTGATGATAAGATGTTTATCTTGGTAGATTCAGTTTCGACATTGAACATTATGAATGGAAGTAACTTAAAACCAACATTTGAAAATCAAATTGGACACAGCACAAAATTAAACTACAATTAGAAATTAATTTGATTTGATTTGAATTCTAAAATTGAACTTCAACTTAATATAATATATATGATTATATTTTTGTCACTTTTAACAAATTAAGAAAATCTTAATCCAGATACACTGAAAACTATTAAAATATAAGAACTGATCATTGAGCTTGGAATCTTCTTGGAGGCGCCAATGAAGCGCTAATGTATGAGAGTGTGAAGCAAAGAAGAGTGGGATTGAGCATTATGTTTGAACCCGGCCTTGCTCTGAGAAATCCGTAAGGAGGAAGAGAGGGCAGTGTGTGGATCTAGTTGGTAGAGGTTGAGATAGGAGGAGACATGGGATGACGATATGGAATTAGGAGGAGATGATGTTTTACTTTTATAGTCTTTCTCGTTGGACTAATTGGTTCTTGTTGTGAGATTAGAAGAGCTTCAGACTTTATTGAGATCACCCATAAAAGTGTGCAGGTGAGATGTTCTTGCTTAGGCCAATGAGTATTATTATTGTGGTTTTCTTGGCTTTCATGTTAAATGTTAATGCATCATTTATTTGGGCGCAAAAATTAGAAAATTTAGATAAGATACATGACACTAAATTGGAGTCCAATTTATAATCTCCATAAAAGTGTGCATGTAAGATGTTCTTACTTAGGCCAATGAGCATGATCATTGTGGTTTTCTTGGCTTCTGTATTAAATGTTAATGCATCATTTATTTGGGTACAAAAATTAGAAAATTTAGATAAGATACATAACATAAAATTGGAGTCAAATTTATAATCTAATTAATTTTTTTTTTTGAGTTTTGGTTAGGACAAGTGGCACAAAATTGAGAATCCAATTGAAATATAATTGGATTTTCTCTTAGTTACACTTATTATTATATATATAGATTAGACTAAAATTTATTTACTGTAAAATTGATTACCTTTTAAAAGTAGACCAAACCTTATGAAAAACTCAGGCTCAATTCTTACCTTATATATTATGGCCCAAGTTTGACTATTTCCATGTGTAAATCAAAACAAAAACTCTTATCCTCTTACAAACTCTCTTCTTCCTCCCTCACGTATAGATGATACTTCTAGAAAATCTCATGCTCATAAAATATCTCTTCATTTTTCCCTAA
Source organism: Quercus cerris (assembly GCA_963669245.1). Taxonomy (NCBI): domain Eukaryota; kingdom Viridiplantae; phylum Streptophyta; class Magnoliopsida; order Fagales; family Fagaceae; genus Quercus; species Quercus cerris. Next base: position 9,048,948 of record OY770009.1, on the reverse strand, counting down.
TTTCAATTCAATATGCTTTTGTCTATTAATAATATTCTATGCAATTTATATAGACAAATTTTCTGTCATCGACCAGTGCAACAAAAATATATATAAATCTTGAGATCCCTCAGGTTGCTGAAATAATTGACAAGTGCATATTTCTAATCAATCAATATATATATATATATATATATAAGCAGAGACCTCATGTGAGAGTACATGAGGTCTTGTCACGTGGCACTCTAATATTGCATTTAACTTTTTTTACATTTTTTCATTAAGTTTTTTTTACTATTACCTAATAAATCATAGTAACTTATTTTTACTGTTATATAAATTTAGCGTTTTTTACCTCTTTTTATTATGTTTTTTTTTTACTGTTACCCAATAGATCATAATAACTTATTTTTACTATTATATTGATATGAGTTGTTCTTGACAATTAGACCAATTAGACTAAAATTATTCACTATAAAATTGATTACCTTTTAAAAATAGACCAAATCTTATGAAAAACTCAGGCCCAGTTCTTACCTTACATATTATGACCCAAGTTTGACTATTTCTACGTGTAAATCAAAGTAAAAACTCTTACCCTCTTACAAACTCTCTTCTTCCTCCCCCATATATAGATGATACTTCTAGAAAATCTCATTTTCATGAAATATCTCTTCATTTTTCCCCAATTTCAATTCAATATGCTTTTGTCTATTAATAATATTCTGTGCAATTTATACAGACAAATTCTCTATCATTGACCTGTGCAACAAAAATATATATAAATCTTGAGATCCCTCAGGTTGCTGAAATAATTGACAAGTGCATATTTCTAAAATTTATAATAACAAAAAAGTCTAATAAAGAACATATACTATCTCACAAAATGCTATTAACTTAATATTTTCTTTAATAAAATTCAATGATAGAAATGGTAAAAAACATGATCCTATACAAAAAATACAAAAAATACATGCAAAACAATTTTCATAGGAGGATTTATCTTTAAATAATATGAAGACAATAGTAAAGATAAAATGCATTGAATGAGATCCTACGAAAGAGATTTGTTAATTATTTGAAATTATACTCATCATTTATGTATAAAAACAATAATAGATCATATTATTTACATTAAAAAAAATACATATTAATTTCAAAATTCATTACAAGATGTGAACTGCTAGGGTATTGCAATAATAAGTAACATTGATACAACAATGGTTTAGTATTACATTTTGTGCGTACTTTGTGAACGGAATGTCAAATTACAAACATGATCATTTTGGTGTGCAAAATGTAAAACAAAAATAAATCTTTCTATCCCAAAGTTAGAGGCACTCACATTAACTACATACTCTCCAAATATTTATAATATATTTATCTCACTATAACTACTATATATATATATAATTGCAAACTACTTTAGATACATGATTCAAATTGAAGTTTTTAATACAACTAACAAAACAAAGTTTGTGATATTTGATCGAGATGCTGAGAAAATCCGAAATAAATCTACAAGATCGAGATCTTGCTAAAAAGTAAACTAAGGTACAACTTATTTAAATTATTGTAAAAATATTGATATTTGAGCAGGAATCTCACGTTATTTGAAAAAAAAAATTAGGAAAAAAATGGATTTCTCTACTTCATTTGAATAAATTCAATCCAAAAGATGGTTTTGAAAATTATATAGTTGCTAAGATTTTTGATGCACCTTCAAATGATAAAAAGGTATGGAAGAAAAAAAACACAATTCAACATGCTATGTTAATTCTTTTTGCTGCACTACTCCAAAATTAACCAAAAAAAAAAAACTGCCACATCATTGAGATTTAATATAAATGCAAATACCTATGAAAAATCTTAGTAACAAAGTCCAAACTTTGTGAGATCTAATCAAGAATCTCTTGGTGCCAATTTATTAGTAATTAATACAAATGATGCAACAAAAGGAAAAAAAATGATGAAAGCTCAAAAATTGAACAAATAATGTTGAAGATGGAGAAACTGATAATGACAATAAGCGTCACCATACCACAATAACAAAGCATTGAAGAAAAAAAATCGTTACGAAGCTTTTTATTACATCATATAATAAAAATCAATAATATAGAATGAATTAATATGCTTTTATCAACTTCTATTATACAATATTACTCCAAGTTGTTTTCATTATTGCTCATTACTTGAACAAAATAATTATAATAGATATATGTGTGCAATTTATAATTGTTACTTTTTATGATGAACTCATTACTCACAAAGTTTTATAATAAATATGCTATAATATATGTATAATATTTTCCAAAAACAAATTTACATAAAATATTATAACATTATCCATGCATCGCACGGAAAACTTACTAGTTAAATACAACCCACAAGATTAAAATCTTTTTCTTTTTATTCTCTCTATTCACCTACCACTTCGCCAACAAGTCAACAACACATCACATTTGGTCTCAACAAAATATCAACTTTACCTTTTTTATTTTTTATTTTTTATTTTATTTCCCCAAGGCTTCCATTTTCCAAAGCTTAATCTACACCACACCTTTTTAAAAAAATCTCTACACCAAGTCTGCCTTTTACTTCTACATATTTTTTCTTCTTTTGTCTTCTTAACCTTCGTTTCTTCTATCACTCCCCTTCCCAGTTCATACCTTTTCTTTTTTAACCCTTATTTAGTTTTCTTAAACTAGTTTACGCAACATCTAGACTGAGTAGAGGTAGGAAAACAAGACAGAGAGAGAAAGAGAAGAAGATTTTGCACTTTTGTTTTTTTTTTTTTGAATTTTGGCGTTTCGACGGTTTCGCCCGATACGGACCGATATGGCACAAATTAGCCTGATTCAATGTGCATCGGCCCACGTCAGCGCGAGTTAGCCCGCATCGTGAAATGAAAAAAAAAAAAAAAAAAAAAGGACGCAATACCAACGCGCAGGCAGTGGCGTCCCTCACGCGTCGCTGCATCGGATGCGAGTGCAGCGGGCATTTTGCCACTTCCGTGCATCCCAGGTCCTAGCTACTTGTAGTCGCATTATAGATTTAAAATGCCTTAGTTAAGGTTGAGTTTTTATTGCAATTGACTAACTTCATTTAGGAGGGCAACAACTTTCAAATAAATTAAAAGAGATTTGTTTATTAGTTTTTTTTTTTACTTCTTAAAGTGCATTCCATTAGATAACGGGTACACTTTGACACATTTAGATGACGTTTGATATGGGAGAATCCACATTACTTTTGACATCTAGATTATTGGGAATGTGATGCCTTGCAATCTGGATGCCTAGGAATGTAACTATTCCTATGTTTGGTTTAATTGGGAATCTAATAAGATTCCTAGGAATGTGAAATTATAATGTTTGACTTATTCCTAGAAATCTTAATTGAATTTTTTTTTTTTATTCTATCCTTAGATTTGTAAATCTAATATAAGTCTTTTTCTTAAAAAAAAATAAAAAATAAAAATAAAATAAAAATAAAAAATAAAAAAAAATAAAAAACTTCCTTTAAATAAATAATGAAAAAAAATCTATAAATTATGACAAATTCATTAAAACTATAGTCTAACATTTCAAAATAACAAGTACAATACAAAAATAATTATTTAAATTCTCAAATGCTTTATTCTTAATAATAATTTTTAAAAGAGCTTAATCCATAATAAAACAACTTGACAACGTTTAGGTCTATGAGACCATAGAAGTAGCAATAAAAATAAAAGTAGCTCATCAACAATGAAACAAATGTGATCTACTACATATATAATGTATTCACCCCTGCATCTGTGAGCACTTGAATAGCATAGTCATACCTAACATCCCTAGGCAATGAGTAAAAATAATCACATTTACATGTATCAATTATAAGCAATTCTCTAGCTTTGATTCTTTCTGTTATAGAAAGTCCTTTGATTTTCAATAGCTCATTGAATACTTTCTGATCGGTTTTAGACCCCTTAAACACACAGATTGCGTAGCCTAGATTAATTAGCCAAGTTGTTACTTAGTCAAATTAAGCAATTCTAAGTTAAAACAATCAAACAATCATATCAAGAATAATAATGCAGCGGAAAATAAATAACACAAGATATGATCACCCAGGAAACCACACGGTAAAAACCTGGGGAGGATTTGACCCACCGATCCTCAAGGCTAACCTGAATTCACTATGAAAGAATTGAAGTTCGTACAAAAGGACTACGAGCTCCCCGCTCGACTTCCTAATGCTACCCACCAGTAGAACTTCCTGACACGACCACGCGCAGGCTCCGAATCCACGGACTACTTCTTTCTTGAATTCCTCAATCAGCTACAAGCTCCCCGCTTGCTTTTCTTTTAAGTTCCAATAGTTGCAACAGTAATGATCTTCAAGATGTTGAAATCATCTCCACCATGAAAACCCTAAGTTTTGTGTAAAGGAAAGCTCCTCAAAGATCTCACACGAGATTCACACAAAACAGCAATGTATGAACAACAATACAATATGGACAACCTTCAAAAACGTGGCTAGGGTTTTGTTTATATACCTAGGGTAAAAACATAAAACCCTAAACGTTTAATGAAGTAGGGCTGAGTTGGAAATTCTGTAGAAAATTCAACCTGTGCGATTTTCGATTGATCGAGTCTATTCTTCGATCGATCGAGCCAGGCCGAGAGTCCCAAGTACTTCTGCAGCCACTCGATTCCAACTTTACAATATTGAACCAACTTTGAGCAAGTCTACATAAGACTAAATACAATGTTTTGATCATGGTTTGCCAACATTACAAATTAGAGTTCTAAATACATAAAATCCTAAGACCTTAGAACCTAACAAACTCCCCCTTTGGCAATCCGTGACAAAACCCTAATTAACAGCTCAAAGTTTTACAAATAAAAAGCCATTTACAAAGATAATGCTCATAAAATTCAGTTCAGCCTAACTACTATCCATAGTTGCAAGTGTAGACAGCAGCTTAGTTGAATCAACCTGTATAATCCTGAAATACTCAACAAACGCATAAACGCATGTGTGACAGTAAAGAGAAAAACAACAGGTATAACATTCTTGTAAGATCCACACAACACAAAATAAAGACATATAAAAATGAACAAGTCATAAATATAAATCAATACGCAGTGAATCATAAAGCAACAAGAATCAATAAAAAATATCATGTATATCAATCAATGTTACTCCCCCTAACATGAATATCCCCAAAAATGATATACAAAATGAAGCACATAGATACAATCTAAAACTCCACAAGCTCCTCTAAAACAAAAAAAAAAATCTCCTCCTAACTACAAAAACACTACTACAAGTCAAAACTCCACTCCCCCTTTTTGTGACGGAATGCCAAAGGGCAATCACAAGTCGCCATCAAAAGGAGGTGGTGAGGGTGAATGAAGATGCGCAAGATCAGCTCGGAGAGCACGCATCTCATCCAGCAAGTCCACCAAAATCTGACCATAAGCCTGCTGAACAGTCATGACAGTCTCCAAAGTACGACGAACATCAAAGTCGGCCGAAGGAGATGGAGGAACATCAGCAGCAGCAGCATCATCACCAACTGGAATAGGAATATCCTCACCAGCAAGACCTGCAGAAGAAGAAGGAGGAGGTGCGCTACTAGAGGGCTCAGATCTAGGGTGTTTAGAACCAGCTCGAAGATGAGCGGCCCTCAGTCTAAGAAAAGACGCACCTATAGGACCTATCACATGAACGGGCTCAGAGGAAGGAAAATCACTAAGACCAAGATAGAGAAGAATCCTATGAAGGAAAATAGGATGAACAAGAGCATGAGCAGTAGATGAACTCCTATAAACTTCGTTCAAAGAACGAAGAAAAAGATGGGGAAAACTAATAGGAGCATCAGTAACAAGAGCGTACAGAAAAACACACCTCTCAAGAGGAATGGTGTGAACATGGGAAATAGGCCAGATCGAATGACAAGCTATCCGAAAGAATAGATAGTGCAACCCGGAGAGCTCAGCAGAAGTGATCCGAGGATCAGAACCCCACTGGACAGTAGTACCAGTGACGTATGACAAAACATCGCTAATCGCGGGAGAGTCATCATAAGGATAGACAGGATGCGGGACCAAAGGTACCCCTAGAGCATCAGCCACTACCCGAGGAGTAATGGTGTACTCTACGCCTCGTATCCAACTCTTAACTAGAGTGTTGGAATCATAGACGCGGATAGAGATGTTCGAATAGAACTCTCTAATCAAGGCAGAAGGTGGAGGGGGATCAGAAACATCCACCAAGGGTAACCAACCCCGACGCTCAAAATTTGCCCTAATGGCAGGATCAAGCTCATCTAACATCACAGAACGCTCAGCCCAAATTTTTCTCCTAATGTTAAGCTTCTCAAAAGTCTCTTGGTTTTTCTCACTCGGAAACCGCTCACTATCAAAGGATGGAGGGGGTGAAGGAGAAGGTGAGGGAACACTCCTACGGGCTCTAGTTTTCCTAGGCATAGTGCTAAGGAAAGGACAGAGACACAAAGAGAAAAACACAAAGAAACAAGAGAAAACAAAACCAAAGGCAGACTGCAAATTAGCACAATAAATAATATAGAACAAAAATCTATATGATGCATGAACAATAAAATGTTGTGATGCATGATCTAAATGCAGTGACAAATTAAGTTTAATTGAGAGTAATTGGACAAAATTGGCTTGAACAAGGAATTTCTATCAAAAATCCCAAAAATTTGAAAAACCACTTGAAAAATTTTGCAACAGATTGATGAATTGAGCATTACAAAACACAGCACATAGATTATAATGCTTAATTACACCAACACAACAAGCCAATTTCATCAAATTCTACCCAATTTAACAAAAACCCCAATTCGGATCAAGAACAAACCCTAGAATTTTCAATTTTTCATCAAACTCAAAATTGATCAAATTAACCAACAAAGATCATTAGTATGATGTGTCCCCACAAAAACCCAATGAACAATTTCATAAAATAAGGCTTGAAACAAAAGAAAATCCCAAAAGAATAAAGTCTGAAAATTACCCTTAAATGCATGGATTTATGCATGAAATAATGAAAATAACATCAAAAGGAAGGGCAAAAGAGTCTTACCGGCTTGAGGAAAGAGAGATCTTGCAAAAACAACGGAGGAAAACGACAAAAAATTCTGAGGTGGAGCCTTGCCAACGCGGAGAGAGAGAAAAAGTTTGAAAAAGTTTTGAATAGAACCTTTGAAACAGTCAGAACTGAACTTTTAAAAAAGCTTTTCCACGATATTCGATCGATCGAAAAATACATTCGATCGATCGAAAAGCACAGTCATTTTAAGATAAATGAGAGCACTTTTTCGATTGATCGAAAAACAGGCTGGATCGATCGAAATGGGCAGAGGCTCACTAAATTTTGGAAAAATCACAGTTTTTGAAAGACACAAGCCTAATTTTGAAAATAACTCCTCAAAGCATTAAATTGAAGAAACAAAATGCATGAGTATGAGATGGAATGCTTTTTCAAAAACCCAAAATTTGAACCCAATATTCTTAAAACAAATTTCAATCAAACTCCCATTGAATTTTCTCAAGCAACAAATATGTTGTGCATAAATCTCAAGATATTTTCAAACTTGGTTGGTCAGACCAAAAACACACACTAGCATGTACAGTGTTTAACAAAGAGTACCTTGTGTCGTGTGTGATACTAGCAAAAACTTGAGATACATGTGAGGTGATATGTGAATAGCAATCAATCACAAAGTCTACAAAATTCATCACATAGAATTCAAAAGAGACTATCACCTAAAGAGTTACATCCTATAACTCCCACATCTCCTAGAACAAAAGCTTGCAATCATGTAAGTTTCTTGCATTTTTGCCTCTTATTTGATATGAAATGGCATTCAGCCTAATAGTACACACCGGTTTGAATTAAGTGAATTGGCATCAAGCCTAATAGTACACACCAGTTTTAATTTATTTTGAGGCTACACCTTATGTTCTTTTTGTGCATGTGCTACACTTTCTCGAGCACAGAATCTTATGATATGCACTAAGGTGTTCATGATTGGCTAGTAAGCAGTGGTAAGATGGTTATTTATGCCTTTCTCAAAAGGATCAAGTCCGACAGTCAAATAACATGTGACTTCAAGATTAAGACAAAGTAATAAACACCATAAACATCTTTCCCACACAACATGCACTACAAAGCTCAAACTAGTAAAGTGCAATAAAGTAAGCTCATCCAAGCTAAACAAGGTACATAAGACATGTTATGCGTAAATAAATTGACCAACCTTGTTTTTCAAAAATCAAGAACATTATGTTCAACATAAATTTTGCTTCCTCCTTTTCCCCTTTTTTTTTATTTTTTTTTATTTAAAGGAAAACAAATAAATCCTAGAATGAAATGCATGAATGTAATGCAATGCAAGTCCTAGAACAAAGAAAACAAAAAAAAACAAAGAACAATGGTCACAAAAGAATAGAGCAATGAAGCACAAGGACCATGTCAGAAAGACTCAAGTATTTCGAGTCTTTTGCATCCAAAACTTTTTAGATGCACAATGAGTATTGGAGTTCTTATTCACATTTGAGTGATTCCCAACTCCATGATTGGAATAAAGGTTTAACACCTTTACCAATTCACCAATTAAAGCCATAGGATCTTGTGCTTGAGGCACAGGCACTTTTGGTTTATTTGCTCTCTTATCAGCTTGAAGCTTGTAACAGTTAGGACGAATATGTCCAGACTTACCACAATAATGACAAACCCAAGCAGGTTTACCATGCATCTTGTCCTTAGATTTGGTAGGCTCTTTAGGTCTAGATTCTCTTAAGTCTACCCTAATCTTCTTAGGTGGTGAAACTGCTACAGGTTTAACTACCTCACTCACAGGTGGTTTGACAGTTTCACTCACAACCTCACTCACAGAAGGTCCAGAAGAAGAAGAAGGAACAAAAGTAGTGGAATGTGGTCCAGTATCAAAGATACTTTCAACATATCCTAACCCAGTTTTATCAGAAGGATACTTTTGAACATTCAGCATGTGATCAAGTTTAGAACTAGCAGATCTAGCAACAGATAAATCATGTTCCAAAGTTCTAACTTTATCAAGCAAAAGAATGTTCTCAGATTTAACATTATTCAAAAGTTCATTTGCATCAAACAGTTTAACAAGCAAATTTCTCTTTTCAAGCTCAAGAGAATCAATTTTCTTTAGGCCAAGATCAACTTTCATAGCATCCTTTGCAGCAATTTTGCAAAGTTTGTTATAGGCCTCTTGAAGATCTGCATCTTCAGAGAGTTCCCCATCAGAAGGGTTCTCTTCAGCAGATATGCCTTCATTGACTATAGCAGTAGCCGTGAAAGCAATGAAGTTTCCATCCTCGTCACCACCGGACTCATCATCAGAAACCTCATTATCACTAAGGGTTACAGCCATAGCTTTACCCTTAGTCCTTAAGAATGTAGGACATTCAGATTTCACATGACCATACCCTTGACAGCCAAAACACTGAGGACCCAAAGAGTTATTAGAAGATTGACCAGAATTTTCTCTAGGTTTTTCAAAATTGTTAACCTTAGTGGGATCATTCTTCCTAAAATTTCTAGGTTCAGCAGTGTAAGTACCTCTTGCCTTTCTATTTGTATTCCTAAGAAAGTTCTTAAAGTTTTTGGCAAGATAGGCAATCTCTGTAGCAGAGAGCTCATCATCAAATCCACCACCATCAACATCATCAACTGACTTAAAAGCCATTGATTTGGATTTGTTCACTTTAGGTAGGTCAGACTCATAGGATTGAAGAGATCCTACAAGCTCATCAACAGGGATGGAGTCCACATCCTTGCTTTCAGTTATGGCAGTCACTTTGGGTCTAAAGTCTTCAGTTAAAGATCTAAGAATCTTCCTAACAATCTTAGGTTGATCATAGATTTCACCCAAATTAAAAGCAGAATTAACAATATCATTCAGTTTGGCATAAAATTCATCAAAGGATTCATCATCAGACATCCTAATGTTTTCAAACCTAGAAGTTAATTGCTGCAGTTTGTTTATCTTAACTGCCTTTGTGCCTTCATGCACAGTTTGGAGGATTTTCCAAGCAGTATGAGCAACCTCAACATTAGAGATTCTCTTAAATTCCTCCATAGAAACAGCATTAAAGATAGCATTCATAGCTTTGCTATTGAAGCTTGCTGCTTCTTTTTCAGAAGTTTGCCACTCACTCACAGGAGTAGCGGGCTTCTCCCATCCGTATTCAACGGAATTCCAAACCCTTTCATCAATGGATTTCAGGAATGCTTTCATCCTTACTTTCCAATAGGCATAGTTGTTCCCATCAAAATGAGGAGGAACAAACAGAGAGTGTCCATGCTCCATGACAACAGGGGTCAAGGATCAGCTCAGAGATTAAAAAATCTCAAACAAAAAGAGCTACCCGCTCTGATACCACTTGATCGGTTTTAGACCCCTTAAACACACAGATTGCGTAGCCTAGATTAATTAGCCAAGTTGTTACTTAGTCAAATTAAGCAATTCTAGGTTAAAACAATCAAACAATCATATCAAGAATAATAATACAGCGGAAAATAAATAACACAAGATATGATCACCCAGGAAACCACACGGTAAAAACCTGGGGAGGATTTGAGCCACCGATCCTCAAGGCTAACCTGAATTCACTATGAAAGAATTGAAGTTCGTACAAAAGGACTACAAGCTCCCCGCTCGACTTCCTAATGCTACCCACCAGTAGAACTTCCTGACACGACCACGCGCAGGCTCCGAATCCACGGACTACTTCTTTCTTGAATTCCTCAATCAGCTACAAGCTCCCCGCTTGCTTTTCTTTTAAGTTCCAATAGTTGCAACAGTAATGATCTTCAAGATGTTGAAATCATCTCCACCATGAAAACCCTAAGTTTTGTGTAAAGGAAAGCTCCTCAAAGATCTCACACGAGATTCACACAAAACAGCAATGTATAAGCAACAATACAATATGGACAACCTTCAAAAACGTGGCTAGGGTTTTGTTTATATACCTAGGGTAAAAACATAAAACCCTAAACGTTTAATGAAGTAGGGCTGAGTTGGAAATTCTGCAGAAAATTCAACCTGTGCGATTTTCGATCGATCGAGTCTATTCTTCGATCGATCGAGCCAGGCCGAGAGTCCCAAGTACTTCTGCAGCCACTCGATTCCAACTTTACAATATTGAACCAACTTTGAGCAAGTCTACATAAGACTAAATACAATGTTTTGATCATGGTTTGCCAACATTACAAATTAGAGTTCTAAATACATAAAATCCTAAGACCTTAGAACCTAACACTTTCATTCTTATCTTAGCTTCCTTTGACTGAATCTTGAAGCAAGATGCAATGGTGGCCATTTGTCCATTAGTTTCTTCGTAATTCTTTTCAAAGTCTTTCATTGTCTCCATTAAGGTCTCAATTAGTTCATCATTGGATCTTGGCCTCTTCTTATTTGGATTCTTTGAGCTAACACCTTGATTGGGTATTTGTGTTTGGGAACCATAACCATTTCCATTGATCTCTTCTATACCAGAATTTTTTTTTTCTGTCTCAACTTCATTTGTGGAGCTTGGTCTTCTTGTCTACTACCTAACTCCTTTGTTGCATCTATAGCATGTTGAAAAATATGTTAGAATATATACAGGTCCAAAATTTTGGAATATATTTATTTTAATTATTGCATTGAAAAATATGTTGGAATATACACAGGTCCAAAATTTTGGGTAAGATTTTGGGTTAATCAACCTTTTTTATAATTTATTTTATTTTATACACCATTGTCAGTTTCTTTAAGGCCTTCTTTCCTCTTCCCATGTGTGTGTGTGTTAAAAATACTTAGTATTCTAAAAAAAAAAAAAAAGTTTTGTATTGCTTCTTGGGTTAAAAAAAATGTATGAAATTGTGATGTTTTGGTTGTATTGCAATTGAATATGGATAGTGTTTTTCAATTTAAATAATATAATTTCTTTTTTAATATCATTACATTTTTTTTAGATAGATAAAATTTCACTTTAGCCTAATTTAAGTGTATATTTGTGTGAAACTCCCTCTTGTAAATTTGAATCTCGACCCTTTCCTCTTACATCCCACAAATACTTATACTTGTGTAGTGATGATCGCGTCATGGGTGCGCGGTGGTATTATCATTACACTTAATATTTCAGCTTTTAGTATATATTTTTACTAACGAATTGAGCACAATTATCACTTGATGGTGATTTTTTATGCAATGAAATTATTAGCTATCATGGGCGTTTATATATAACCATTTTTATTCAATTTAAATAGAAATACATCTCCTTTGAAGGCTTTTGGAGGTGTGATAGAATATTTTATCATGTTTTTATTATGAAGTATTTAGTTTATTTATTTATATGTTGCATTATTTTTGTTTATTTTGGTCCTTTTTTCATTTATTTTTTTTGTTACAATTTTCTTATTATTTTCGTGTGTAGAATTGTACATTGCTCCAAAAAATTGTACAGGATAGTCATTTATCATCTTGCATGATTTAGCAAATGTGTTGAATATGTTGTGAGTTTGGAAATAATAGAGATAATATAATTTTGGGTAAAATGCTATTTTGGTTCCTAAATTTTACCAAAAATTTGTTTTCGTCCCTAAATTTTAAAAAGTTCTTTTTCATCCCCAAACTTTGTAAAGAGTTTTTTCAATAATTTAGAGACAAAAATAGGGATGAAAATAGAACATTTTTTAATAGTTTAAGGATGAGAACCAAAATTTTGGTAAAGTTTAAAGACATAAATGAAATATCTTTAACAATTTAGGGACAAAAGATGAACTTTTCAATAGTTTAAGAATGAAAAAAGAACTTCTTGAAGTTTAAAGATGAAAAACAAAGTTTTTGTAAAGTTTAAGGACCAAAATAATATTTTACCCCTATAATTTTTATAAATGTTTGTGATGTTTATAAAAGGATTAAGATTTACAATAAATTTTCTATTTTACATTTATGGTAGGCATGCATTTTGTCCTTTTTTTTTTTAGAATAGAATTTTGTCCTGTTATTGTATCTCAAATCGCAATAAAATAAAAATAAAAATAAAAACCTTCAAAACCTTTCAAAGTAGATACAAGTGGCAGGGGAATTTATTAATGTATATGACGATTTTGTGTGATTTTAGATCATTTAAAAATTAGTTATAATAATTAATATACTTGATTGCAAAAGCTGAAACGTCACATTTATTGTTGCTGAGCTCCTGTTGCGCTACCTCATCGCCACGTCATTTGTCTCATAATTTTAAAATTTTAAATTTATTCTTCGTTCCTTTTTTTTTAATTAAAAAATAAAAATTATTGACTTTACACATTCATCTTGAGTAGTTTTAACATTACATATCATTTTCTCTTTATATATTCATCTATTTTAATTTCGAATTTATTTTTTATTCCTTTTATTTTTATTTTTATTTTTTTACAAAAAAAATGTAAATAGATTATTGACTTTAAACATTTATCTTGGGTGATTTTAACATTACATATAATTTTTCTTTTACATATTCATCTACTTTAATTTAGATGTTTACAACTAAATAATGAAATTTTTGTAACTAAAAAGCCAAAAACAAAAATAATGTCCATACATATCTATACTATATATAATAAAGGAAGTTTTGTAATAAATTTTATGAAGCTCTTTATGCACTACAACTTTAGCATCTTTTCTTTTTTTGTGGCAATTCTTACTTTGTTCAACTTTTATTCTTCTTAAACCATTGTCTTATTAGTTCAATCTTTCATCCCCTCCAATAATTCTTTTTTTTTTTTTTTAATTTTCATTTGATCCCATTTAGATTTTTAAATTTTTTTTCCTTATCTTCTTAAATTCTACAGTTTCACTTTGTTAAACCTTTCATCTACTTCCACTCTTCCTCTTCCATCTTAATTTTCATACAAATTTCTACTTATTCATTTCCACCTCTCTCCCCTATTCCTTCCAAGTTGTCAATGACAAAAAGGTCTACACTCTCTCTCCTTCTCCAATGTTGTTTCTCTTTTGGTGAATTTTTTTGTTTTTATTGTTTCAACCACTTTTTTTTCCCTACTAATGGTTCTTTTTGTTATTGTTGATTTAATTGTCACATCACAATTATTTATTTTTTTGATAAATTTATATTGACTTTTATGCATATTTAGGTAGTTTGGTATTCCAATTTCCAATCACAAGTTTTTTTTTTCTTTATTGATTTGACTTGGGTTAATAATTAGCTGTTTTGCATGTGGGAATTTGATTTTTTATAGTGATCAATTTAGATGTCAAACTATGTGACTTTACTATTTTTATTTTTTAATCCTTTGGGGTAGACAAAATGCTTTTAATAGTTGTGTTAGAAGTACTCTGTAATATCATTTATTCAAAGAAAAGCAAAAGTTAGTCAAAAGAGAATAATCGGATGGGTGACATACTTTAACTTTTGCAATTGTATTTTAATTATTGTTATTATTTTATAATAGTCCATATATAGAAATTTAATTCTTAGATTTTGCTAATAATTTTTTATTTGATAATATGTTTTGGGTGGACAAAATTGCAATTTCTGCAATGAAAATAACTTAATAGATTATCAACAATAAATTGTTTTCTTAATTGGTCCAACTAATCATTATTAATTTTTATTAATTTTTTAGTTATATTTTTTTTGGTGTTTTGGATTGTAGGGCAGAAAAAATAGGGTTTGAGAAAGTTTGTTTAAAACTAAAAGAATAATTTCCAAATTTTATATTCTTTTTAATGATTCACAAAATGCTGTAAATAACTTTTATTAAAAAAAAAAAATGAATGTTTTCGTTAACTTGCCTTTTGAATTTTAGAGAAAAACTGTATTTTTTTCATTTTGGCGCAACAAAATTTATATTTATGATTTATGATTATTCCTAAATCACATTTATGATTGTTCCTGTAATAAATAAAAATATGATTATGAAATATATTACTTTTTATTAAATTAGTCCAAATTGTAAAAAATAAATTTAATGAAACCACCCTAAAAAAATATCATGCACAACGCACAAATTTGCAACTAGTTGCTAATAATCACAACCACATCAACAAATCATCAATTAAATTATATGGATCCAAGTATTGAAATTCAACACTTTTTCGAAGTCATCTTGGTCATTTCTCACATATAAAAGTTCCTATCAATTTGGTTACCAAATAAGGGTAACAACTTGTGAAACACAATTCCAAAAAAACAAGAGAAGAAGGGAGGGAGTGCTAAATAAGGTTATACACTATATCACCCATAGACTCATTAGTTGCTTCTGGTTCAAACCCCAAGTGAGAGGAAGTTTGAAGATTCTCAATTTTCTTAAGGTAAACATCTTAGAAATCCGTTTCTATTATTGAACTAATGATTTAAAAATGGTTAGAACTTAAGGTAATTGATTTTTTTATACATTAGTAATTGATTAATTATATTGGAGTGTTCTTGAGGAATTGTGAGAGTTTTTGAGTGGGCATTGTAGGAGTAAATGATCTGAAGACACTCTAAGGCCATGGGCCCTGTCCAAGTACAATCAAAGACCTACACATATGTTAACTGAAGTCTAATACGTGGACCAAGACCGAGGAGAGAAGACGTTAAGATCATTCAGAACCAGACTAAAATTGGGAATAAGAGGTCTGAGGAAAGAAGTCTAATTGGTCCATCGATCGAGGATCCCGATGAGCAAATGCACCTCGGAAGTACTTTATGTAACTCCCTACAATGAAAAGTAAAGCTCTAGGGAAGACAACAGAGTCGTGCAAGCAACAAAAGGGGGAAATATTTGAGGTGACTACCACCTCTACGTTTAATGCACTGCACCAATTGTACTAGCCGCATTTATGAGGAAAAGACACTTGAACAGTGACTTCACAGCTCACAACTCTCTCTACCACCTCTAGAAGGGTCCTGATGGGACAAGCATCTAAATTGTTCTCCTGAGACATACAGATAGAGGGTTAAGATGCAATGGAAATGGGCTATATAAGGAAAAGAACACCATAGAAAAAAGGGGATGAACATTTTATAAGAAAAGAGAGAGAGAGAGAGAGTAAAGGATCATACTATAACATCACCCTTGCCTATTAATGAGAAGCCCATCCTCGGACCTGCCCAAGGAAGAATTTATATTGAATTGTTGTTCCTTTCATTCATATTGATCACTTTGGTTCTATTGGTCCTAAGTTTGTAATTTCCTTAGCATTGCAATTGACTTGGAAGCCCACTCTCTTACAAATTTCTTGTATTGGTCTTGGCTCGAAGGACTAGGAGCCACTATTCTAAGTGGGCATGGACTTTTCCTTTTGAGTCCTTACAAGCATCATTTATTTATTGTATATTTCTTTGTCTTTCCTCACAAGTTCTATTTAACTATTTTAGCTAGTTGATTTAAAAAAAAAAAAATTAGAATTTCTTCCATATTAAAATATTATAAATTCATTTGATTCAGTTGATTATTTTGAAAGTTTCTATTCTCCTTAAACTTGGATTAAGTACGTGTAAATTTTGCAAAAGTAACTAGATATTTGAAGGAGATAATTTTTCGAACTATGATTTTTTGGATATGGACTAAAATTGAATTGGATACATTTTAGAACTTTATTTATTGTATATTTCTTTGTCTTTCCTCACAAGTTCTATTTAACTATTTTAGCTAGTTGATTTTAAAAAAAAAAATTAGAATTTCTTCCATATTAAAATATTATAAATTCATTTGATTCAGTTGATTATTTTGAAAGTTTCTATTCTCCTTAAACTTGGATTAAGTACGTGTAAATTTTGCAAAAGTAACTAGATATTTGAAGGAGATAATTTTTCGAAGTATGATTTTTTGGATATGGACTAAAATTGAATTGGATACATTTTAGAACTTTTTTTAAAGGAAGTTTTAACCTATAATATCTGATTATGATGATTAAAAATCATCAGACCAAGACACAAATCAGTTTTTGGTGTAGGCGTGAATTAAATCTCAGATCTCTTATTCAACTATCAGAGACTTTACCAGTTGAGTTAACTGGAACTCACGATTCATTCTAGAACTTGATTGTACAATTTGATTGTGCTTTGGACCCAATTAATTGAGGTATACAATAAGTGTAATACTTAGATACTTCTAGAAGACAGAGAATAGTGCTCTCTCTTCTTAAATTCATGTTGGAGTCCACTTATTAAATCATGATAGAGTTCACTATGAATATGAGAAGAGTGAGTATCATTTATCCATACTCTAGGAGTATCTAAGAATTTTCCATACACTGGGGCATAAAGAAGTTTCTAGGGTATATCATGGGCTGACATGTAATTGTGCTTTGGACCCGGTTATTTGAGGTATACATTGCTGCGTAAAGTAGTTTGGGCCAACATGTAATTTGGGCTTAGTCATGCGTAGTAGAGCTAACATATAATTGTGCTTTGGACCTAGTTAATTGAAGTATACATTGGTGCATAAAGTAGTTTCTAGGGTATATCATGGGCCCACATGTAATTTGGGCCTAGTCAGGCGTAGTTTGAAAAATTCTACCTGAAGACTTGATCTTCAATCGTTGCATTCCACACTCCATCTTTAAGTACTTATACTTGTGAAGTAATCATCATGCTAATGGTGTGCATTGGTGAACTAATAAAGACTCTTTGACATCATTTTTTTTTTATAAGCTCTAACATCATTTGATTGAGATCAACATTTAAAGTTTGAGACTTTGAACCTTGCTACACCATAATTAATTCTTGTCTTAGTATTTTTTTTTTTTTTTTATAATTTTTTATATACCAATTTTTGTCTTAGTCTAATAATAAAGAATAGTCATTATTGTAAAGACACCATATATTAAAATTTTATCACAATTAAAAAAAAAAAAAAAAAAAAAAAGCTTGAGATTTCCAAAACTACTTATGAAAAATAGAATACCCTAATGCTATGTTTGGATGTTGGGGAAAGGAGGGGGAGTAGAGTAGAAGGAATGAGAGTAATTTAATTACCTCGTTTGGATGTTTTTTAAGGAATGAAGGGGAGGGATTTAGAGGGGTTTGGACAGGTTTGAACTACTTCTATTCCCTCATTTTTAATTCCGTCAAATTGGATAGATTTGGAGGGAGAGTGGAGCATAAAAATGGTTGACTAAATGAATTATCAAATTTACCCTTACCATATTAACAAAATTACAAATGAAAAAACTAATTATTCCCTCTCTTACTTAATTTTAAAAACATCTAAATAATGTGGAAGATAACCATTCCCCTCTATTGCTCTTCTCCTTTTATTTTATTTTTTGATAGACCCAAGTTTAGGCGAGGTCAACATCCAATTGTCCTGATGTGACTCTGAGAATTTCTACAAGACCACGAAAGACAATAGACCCATCATGCTGCTTGGCAGGTGGGTTTGGTTGAGATCAACATCGAGTTCAACTGAGCATTTAATTCATTCATTTTCACCCAACTGGACATTCATTTTCTACAAGACCACCATTAGTGCGCCAATGGTGTGCACTGGCGCACTAATAAAGACTCTTTGACATCATTTGATTGAGACCAACATTTGAAGTTTGAGACTTTGAACCTTGCTACACCATCATGTGGCTTGGTAGGTGGGTTTGGACCGTTTGGTTGAGATCATCATGTGCCAGTATCGTGAAAGAGAGTACACTACTTATATAGACTGAGATGTGAATTCCTCAGGTGCGTGGAGCCCACAGTTTACAGAGCTGCCCATAAAATAATTAGTTCTCATCTGCAGCTTTAAACAAATCCCAGGCGTGGGAATTTCCTAAACGGGATGGTTATTACACACACTGGGCGAACTGTGAAACACATACAGAGCATACAATATAGTTCAATAATTGAAATCGTAAGTTTAACCCACTATTTTAGATTATGAATACCCACAATGTATGTAATAGATTTTGCCCTTTCCTAAATGACAATGAAAGTTAACAGACCCGACTTTTTTGAGCTATGCTTACTAGTTACCAGAGTTTTGAATATAGTACTATACGTGATACATTTTTGTATATGATGTATGGTATCGAGTGAAAAAAAATATCATATTGTAATTACATATTGATTATATTCATAAATTATACGATGTGTATCATATGAATCACATTGTATTATAAAAAATTGTACATGTTGAACAATATATAAACATATGTATTTAGATTGGAATTTTTTTTTTTTTGTTAATATTTTTGTTCTGATTTGAATCCAATAAATTGTTAGAATTTTTTTAATGCAAAATTATTGGGATATTTGATTGAGTCTAATAAAAAAAATGTCAATGAGTTTTTCCCCTTTCTCTTCTCCTATGAAATTTGGATCATACATTTGACACTTCACTTTCACATTTACAAATTTCTTTTCCATACTACAAACATGTATTAAATGTCAATTTTATTTTTGTTATTATCATTGATAATTCAATAGTTACAATGGGAGAAGCGAGATTTGAAACTTGGATATCTCGCTTAGAAACATTAGGAGGAGTCAACCAGTTGAGTTATAAGGCTCTTCGCTTTTATTTTTGTTATTACTGTTATAAGTTTAAGAAACTAAAATGCCAAGAAAAAATATAAAGAAAACGTTGTTGAAATAGAAGAATAAGAAAAATTAGGTAAATGTTAATGATTATGAAGAGAATGTCAATGAGGAAATAATTTTGCAAAATGATGAACATGATGATAACATTGACTTAGATGAAGTTCATTAGACAGAATAATGAATATGATGAGAAAAAGAAATTATTTTTTCAGCTTATATGTTATGTATTATTACTTTTGACTTTAATCAATTTGAATATGGATCTTATAAATATATTTTAATTTGATTAATGTCAATGTTGTTAGATAAAGAATGTTAAATAAGTCCCTTTTTTTTTTCTACTAAGATTAAATTAGTTGAATATGTTCTGAATTTATAATAAATATATATACCCTTTATATTTGTATATCAAGACTCTTTTTTCATTTAAATTCTATCTAAGTGTTTATATATCTTATAATTCACGATATGATATACTAAAAAATAAAAAAATTCACGATATGATATACTAAAAAATAAAAAATCGATTCAATTATGATTCAGGTTTTGGCAACTATACTAATTACTGTTATCATTCCACAAGCCATCATGATTTTTAAGTCTTCAAACCCTAAGAAAACGTGTTCTAAGTTCTATCCTAAGAAAACCTAACCATGAAAGTAGAAAGACCCAACTTTTCAAAAATATGCTGAGCACTAACATTCCTTGTATCATCATGATTTTTGAAGTCTTTTAACCATAGAAGACCGAAGACGTAACTTTAAACCAAAACAGTGCCAGGTTTTTTTATCCCCAAAAAAAAAAAAATTTTAGAACAAAATTTTTTTTTCCCTTTATATTTGAGGTATCTATATTTGACCATAGTATAGTCTAATTTGGTTATTTATTATTATTATTATTTTTTTTAATTTTATGGTTGATTATAGTGATATTGTTACATTTAATTTCTATGAATATTATGGACTTATGATTTTTCAAAAGAATAGGAGAAACTCAGGAAAAAAAAAAAGGACTTAGTGTGAGTTTGGATAGCAGCAAGAGTGGCTTTTTGCATGTCTGCGTTTTTTTGGCTGGGTCCCATGCACTGTTCATGAGACCCGCAAATACGAAATTCAGCAAATTTTTCATTAAAACTAGGTCCCACGGCACTATTCACACATTTAAAAATTATTTTGCTACAGTGTTTTCAGTTTTCAGTTTTCAACAATAAGTGGTATCTAAACAGACCCTTAAAATGCACAATTGGTCAATTAGTTTCTTAATATTTTGAGTTCTAATAAGAATTATTTTGATTAAAAAAATTAACAATAATCGTGTGCTATATATAAATATATATAATTTATATATACACATATAAATATAAAATTAAGACTGACTTTGAATTTAATATTTATTTTTTAAAACTAATGCACCAAGACATATATGTAGGTATGTCTTACTTTGAGTTTTTTTTTTTTTTTTTTTTTTTTTTTTTTTTTTTAATAATTGCAAATCAAATAAAATATTTTATCTTGGCCCTCAAGAAAAATTCATGGCTATGCCCCTAAGCACAAGTCTCCTATGGACTCTAGGATTCAATTCATGCTTTATTGCATGGGTAGAAATTTTTTTTTTTTTTTTTCTCTCATCTTCGAAATACGTCTTTCAGAGTTTAAAGACTTAGAACTCAAGATGACTGGTGGATATTCAGTCTCACATCATGAGGAAGATTGTTATGAACTTATTGGTTTTTGCTATACCTGACTCAGTCCAATCTTATGGTTGGCATTGAAGGTGAGATGAGATTATCAACATACATATATATATATATATATATATATATATATCCCACTTCAATTAATTAATATAATGATAACTGTAATTATTGGTTGGTGCATTTAAAGTCTTTTTGTTTTTTGTTTTGTCACTCAGTCAACTTTCTCATTTTGGATTCTTGAAGATACCTACAGAAAAGAAAAGAACGGGGCTTATTCATCTTCTATAGACTCTAGAGTTCAATTCCTGTGGTTTTGCGTGGCTAGAACGATGTCTCTCATATTCTTGAAGTTAGGCCTTAATATGTGTTAATTAGATGACTTAAAGGTCAAGATACCTTGTGGAATGTTAGTAGTAAGCACTAAGCACACTTCTAGAAGTTGGTCTATCAATTAACTTTCATGTGTTATCTTTTTGGAAATTCCAATACCAGTCAAGATGATGAATCTTTTAAGCACACTTATGTAGCTAACAAGATAATGAATCTTATGGGATTGAAAACCGGGCTATTGCACTATGCAGTTCCCTTTTGAGGGATGAGGTTTAAAAGTTAAAACTTTAAAATGTTTACTTTTAATTTCTCTACTTCAATTTTTAATCTTTTACATTTTCACGCATTTAATTTCTCTCTCACACATTAAAGAGTAATTTCATGATTTAATAACTCTAACTATTGAATTGGATCAAATTCGATCTTATGGTATATCCCAAGGCTGGTCCAAATTCTCAATTTTGTGCCACGTGTTCCATTTAATTTTTAATTATGTGCCAAGTGAATTATTGAGTGTCAAAATCAAAGAGTTCAAATCCAATTAATTAGATTCTAAATTGAATTTCAATTGGAGTCTAATATTCCGCCACGTGTCCATTTATTTTTTTAATTTTCGTGGCAAGTGAATTATTGGATTAAAAAATCGAAGAATCTAAATCCAATTAAATTCTAAATCATATATTATACATGTGAGTGTGTGTGTGTATAAAATGAGAAACCATTGCAAATTTTAAAAATGTATGGTTTAAAAAAACTATGTAAACCAATACTATATATAATTTGAATCTCTTCTAAAAATAATGTATGATTGTGGTTGTTTTTAATTGTACTCATGCATATGCACGGGGCTACACACAAATTTTTTATTTTAGTGGGTCCCAGTATAAGAATTTATTATTTTATTTTGACTTATGTGGGACTAACACATCAACTATTGTGACAATTTGTTGTGTTCTTAGCACAACTCTAAAAATTAGCCAAATAACTGTTAAAATAGTCCAAACAACAACAAGATTAGGTCAAACAACAAAATGAACAATTTATTCAATCAAAAGCCCTTTTTCTTTAAAAGCCCCCTAATCATTCATATTTGTAACTCATTCAACCTATTTTATAAATATAATCCTAAATTTCATTTTTCCTAAAAAAGTTACCACTATGCTCTCCTCGGCGGCATGGCTTGTAGTTGCAGCCAATGGCGAAGTCAAATTTTTTTTTCCAAGGGAGGCCAAGCTTTGAGGAAAGCTCAACGAATACTTCATTTCATTGATTAATAAAATATAATCGTATTAGTCGCCATAATCTAGAATCGTGTTTTAAGGAAGTAATTTAGGATCCAGTATAAACAATAAAGTGTAAACTACTATTTAGATTAAAGAGATTAAACTAAGCAATTAAGCAGTTGTTTTTCTTTATCTAAAAAATATATATTTTAGAGTATAATATATATATATATATATATATATATATATATAAAGATTCACAGACAAGAAGATGCATATGTTCACTCAATTAACAAGGCTGGTATCTTCTTAAAAAAAAAAGGGGGGGTAGTATATTTATAAAAATATACACAAATACGAAAAAAAAAAAAAAATTAGACAGCCACAAGTTAATATTTTTCACCAAAACATAGAAAGACAGTCGCAAGTTAGCAAAGTTAAAAAGTTCAATGAACTAAAGTTGTACAACACACAAGTTAAACCACAATTCAACATGACCTTTTTCACAGCTACATCCATAACCAAGGGGTCTAGGATCGCACTCAGGTAATCAAACCACAAAGAGTGCACCCGCTCTGATACCAATTGAATGTTCAATATATGTGTAAAACACCCTTGAACGTTTAGACCCAAAATCACAAATTATCAATTCAAGCTTATAATCAAACAATTAATGTGCAGAACATGAACATAAGCCAATCACAGAATTGATAAACAATCTAAGCCAATTATAATCACATCCATAGCAAAAAATAAAAGGAAAAGATAAGAGAAGAGAGATGCAAACACAAGGAAAACACGCGATGTGTTATCGAAGAGGAAACCGAAGCCTTCGGCGTAAAACCTCTCCGCCGCCCTCCAAGCGGTCAATAATCCATTAGAAAATGTAGTTGGGATGCATGAACAGCAATAGACCCTCCAAGCTTAATCTACCTAGGTACCTAAGCCCTCCAAGCTTCCTCCTCCAACGAGGTTGCGCCGAACCTTTTCCTTCTCTAGCTTACCGGATTCTGCTATAACCCATAGCATCAACCAATAACCATTGTGAAAGTTCAATATGGGTATGAAACACCCTTGAACGTTTAGACCCCCAGATACAAAAATACCAATTCAAGCTTTATATCAAACAATTAATGTGCGGAATATGATAACAAGCTTATAATAGAATTGAAAAAACAATCTAAGCCAAATATAAACACATCCACATCAGTAAATATAAGGCAAAGATAAAGGAAAGAGAGATGCAAACACACGGACAACACACGATGTGTTATCGAAGAGGAAACCGAAGTCCTCGGCGTAAAACCTCTCCGCCGCCCTCCAAGCGGTAATAAAATCCACTAAAGAATATAGTTGGGATACATGAACAGCAGAAGACCCTCCAAGCCTAATCTACCCAAGTACCTAAGCCCTCCAAGCTTCTTGCTCCAACGAGGTTACACCGAACCTATTTCTTCTTTAGCTTGCCGGATTTCGCTACTTGACCATAGCATCAACCAATGTGTATTGGTTCTTTTCCAAATTGCTTCCCTAAGCACCAAATGGACCTTCTCATAGACGTGGGTGTGGTGAGATAAGGGTTTGGTAAATGACCTCTCAAGGGTATGACAATGGAGAGGAAGAGAGTAGAGGAATTTGTAGAGTCTCTTTAGATGAAGATTGGGGATGAGGCAATCTTGTTTTTCTCTAGGGTTTTCTCTCACAAAATTCCCTCTGGAAGCTCTCTCAATATGATGGGTATAAGAGTGTATATATAGTAGGGTGAGAAGGAAATGCAAAATGTCAGTTTTTGCCAAACAGGGCAAGTTGGCGACTTGGTCTCGCGGCTTGTCCAAGTCGCGAGTTCAAGTCGCGACGTAACGGCCTGGCCAGTTTGGAACTTTTGTCCTGTAGTGTGATAGCTGGCGCGACCCTTCAGCTTCCCAGTGTGCCTCTCACGTGCCAGCTTTTGGCGGCTTGCCAGTCGTGATCCACCCGCGAGCTCTAGCCGCGAGCCTCTATTTTTCTTGCACACTCTGGAGCTTTTCTTTGCATCTTTTCACATACTACCCTTACAATTTTTCCACCTAAATACAGGGTTGCTAAGTGCTAAATTACAAGCAAATTGGTTACGGAATAAAGCCAATTAAATGATTGATTAAATTCAACCTTACAATCTCCCCCTTTGGCTATTCCGTGACAAAACCCTACAACAGACTCTAGACTTAAACGTGAATTGGGAACAGTTGGAAAACTCACTCACACCTAACTCTAGATTCTGTAAAACTCTTGAACATATGAATAAGTAACTCCTGAAACACAATAACATAGCAATATCATTGTATGCAGAAAACTTAATATGCATATGGAGTAAAATAAGCATGATCAAGCAAAATGAACATAAACTTAAAAAAAATAATTCATGGCAAGATCAACACCAGTAGTCACTTAAGCAAAAGTGATTACAATGTTCATTCACACAAGGAATGAACATCCGGACATGCAAAAATGATAAACTCAATTGAAGAGTATCATTTGCAAGTCCAACACTCAACCAATGCATACAAACATATATGCATCTAGGAACAATCCTACACGGGCACAAGAGTGTTGTACTTAAGATAATGCAAGGCATTAACAAGTACCAAAGCACAAAGCACAAAAGCTGCATATGCAAAGTTTTGCAAATACATGGCACAAACCATAAAAGCCTACAAATAGTGCATAAGAACAAGAAACAACCCTCAAAGCTTACAAAAGCAACAATGGGTACAAAACAAAAACATAAACCTTAAAAACCTACAAAGGTAGCAAGTACAAACTATGAAGTACTTCCCTTATTATATCACTCCCCCTGTCATGAATCATAGGAGCTGTAATGAACTTGGAACATATATACTTGTAACCTGAACACTTGCACAAAATACATTAGACCATCAAGGTAAAGCAAGTAATAAATGGACAAGTATAATGTAATAAGTAAATTACGATTAAGTAAACATGACGAGAAACATGTGAGCAACTTGACCAAACAAAGTCTTCTCCCCCTTGGTATATGCATCTCCCCTATGGAATATCTCTCCCCCTACGAATGTGCACGAGGAATGGAATTTCTCTCCCTAAGAATGTGCACAAGAGTCATATAGAAATGACAACACTCTCCGGTATACTACTCTAGAGTATACTCTCCCCCTTTTTGACATGAATAGACAAATGGGTCAAGGAGAAAAGAGGGCAAGAAATGAAAGTATGGACAATGATAATAATGCATGAGGGTGTAATGATGCATGAGGGGTGCGAGATGAATGAGAAAATGAAGCTCAATCCTAAGACATGACATGCTAGGATGAAGAAACAATGTATGAAACAATGCATGACAAAGGCAGCAAGGTGTGTGCAAGAGGTGACAAGTGCAATGCATGACCAATGCATGACCAAAGCATGGAAAATGCACATTTGGGGCAAGGTGTGTTAAATACACAACCAATGAACCAAACATGTTCCTAATGAGAAAACATGAGAAACCCCAAAGTTTGATACTTATCAGAGTCTAAACAAGTGAGAAAATGCCTAAAAGACATTTTATCAAACACCTAGCATGCACACTATGAACAACAATATGAAACAATGCATGAACATCATGAAATCCATCCTTAATACATGCTCTTTTTGCCACAAGGGGCCAACATTTAAAAGAAAATCATTAAAAGAAACCAATCCCATACAGAAATCTTGAGAAAAAAATTAAGTTTTCCCAACCCCTATGATGAAAATCCCAACCAAGAGCACAAAACTCACTAAAACATAATCCAAGAATCCAAATCAATGAAAAGAGTTTAAAATTACCTTAGAGATGTTAAAGGAATGAAAAACCATTCCAATTGGTTGGGTTTTGATGTAAAAATATTGAAAGAGGGGTTTAAAAGAGGATGTGAGAGGTTAAAAACAAGTTTCAAACGGAAAAGCCCTTTAAAAAGCTGTTTCTGGGCATTTCGCGACTGGGTGAATCGCGAAGCGAGTCGCGAGTGAGTCACCAAAGCTTCTGGATGAACTCGCGACTGGGCTCACGACTGGGCAAGTCGCCAAAACGAGTCGCCAAAACTCGCGACTGTAACTCGCGACTGGTCAAGTCGCCAAAATGAGTCGCCAAAACTAGTGACTGTAACTCGCGACTGGTCAAGTCGCCAAAATGAGTCACCAAAACTCGCGACTGTAACTCGCGACTGGTCAAGTCGCCAAAACGAGTCACCAAAAATTTTGACACTTGTTTTTCAACACAAAACATGTCTAAACACTGTAAAACAATGTAAGCATTAAACAAGAACACAACTAGTGATAAAAATCACTTCCAAAAACATATAAAATGATCAAAAATCTTTTTGGATTGATCCATATAAAGTTGAGCTCACACACATCACATTTAAACAAGTACAATTGAACAAATAAATAAGGCATTCATTGAACATTAGGCACGTGTGTTGTGTGTGTGTATCAAGCGTGGAATAGTCCTTAGTCTAGAATAAAGCTTCAATGATCAATTCAATCAAGTCATACACAACTAGTACTAAGACAAGTGGTCTATCTCAATTATAGAAACATGCATATATGACTTCCCACAAGAACTTGATAACAATTCTTTGAAGCTTTTCATTTGGCTCCATATTCAACATATCATTTGCCATTTTTGAGCAAAGAAAATCTCATTATGAGATAGATGCCTGAAATTTTTGATATTTCAATTTGATGAACAAGCCTTTGGCTTTTTGAGCATCATACAATTTCATAAAAGTCGCTTTCTCTTTTTTCTAGTCAAATACTAGTATATGCGACGGCTTTTGCAGCTCATTATCTCTTTTCATTTTGAGATTTACATTTGTTGAGCTCTTTAAGAAAAAAAATAAAAGAGTGGGAAGATATATAGGCACAAGTCTATGCATGTATCAAAACCAACATGACTATTGACTAATCATTCATGACAAGCTTGAAGATCGATTTACAACAATCACACAAAGATGTCAAGATTTTTCCTACAAAGATGTAAGTGCATAAAGAACAAGCTAAGCTCGTAAATGCATAAGGCCATTTGTACGAAGGTAAAAGGTAAAACTCACATGTGATATGTGCTCAAACATATACGATCAAACTTTTTGAATTTTTCACTTTTTATGTGGTTTTGGATTTTTACTCACACAAAACAAAGACATAAAAGTAAGATCAAAACAAAAACAATGCATATGAATAAATGCAAGATGCACAAAATGCATGAAGATATAACATGCAATGCATGAAGGGTCCCACAAAGATCGAAAGAATTAGATCAAGGACCAAAAGAGCAAAAGTTCAACCATAAGAACCCTTCCTCATCCAAACAGAACGATTGTTTGGAATGAGTGTCTCAAGAGAAGTGAGACGAGGGTTGGAAGAATGAGAACCGGAGATGCACATAGTCAAGGAGTTAAGAGTATTAAACATTTTCTTAATCAACATGCTATTTTCACTCAAAACCGGTTTACCATTTTTAGCATAACTTCCAAGAAGCTCAAGTTTTTCTTTTCTTTTGAGAGCATGAAACTTAGAGCAATGAGGTCTTAGATTACCAAAGGTACCACAACGGTGACAAACACTGTGTTTAGGTCCACTAGGCTTTTTGGGAAGGGATCTAGCAACATGATTTTGTTCTCTCTTCAACTTATAACATTGAGGTCTTATATGACCAATCACACCACAATGGTGGCAAGTTGGAACAAACTTAAATCCATCCAAAGTCTTAGATTGAGACCTAAATGGAGTCTTTGACTTAACAGCTTTTCTCTCCACCTTTTGATTTCTTTTATGTGGAGGAATGTACACCGATTTGTCCTTTGGGGTAGAACACACAATAGGCACAAAATCGGGTAACACAACATGATTGCAACAAATAATTTCATCCCTTTTAACAATAGGTTCAGCAATCAAACACTTGGCATGCATCTTAAGAGATTTATTTTCACATTTTAGCTAATCAACAAGTTTGTTAGACAAAACAAGTTTAGCATCCAAATCCATATTCAAACATTCAAACTCTTTCAGCTTTTCAACAGAATTTTCAGCAAGTTTCTTATATTTTTCAACCAATTTGTTGGATTCATTAAGCTTAGCAATCAAATCATCATTTTCACAAAATAACTTGTTCAAATACTTATTAAACTTCTTAGTCTTTTTCTTCAAGAGTTTGATGTTAGGAATATCAACAACATCCAAAGATTCATGTAACATAGCGTCACAATTATGAGGATTATCACTCATGGAGACATTTTCACAAACACGTGACATGCTACATTTATCATCAACCAAATCATACAAAGAGGCATATAATGCAACATCCATGGTAAATAACACAAGGGGTCAAGGATCACACTTAGGTATTTAAACCACAACAAGTGTACCCGCTCGGATACCAATTGAAAGTTCAATATGGGTATGAAACACCCTTGAACGTTTAGACCCCCAAATACAAAAATACCAATTTAAGCTTTATATCAAATAATTAATGTGCAGAATATGATAACAAGCTTATAACAGAATTGATAAAACAATCTAAGCCAAATATAAACACATCCACAACAGTAAATGTAAGGCAAAGATAAAGGAAAGAGAGATGCAAACACACGGACAACACACGATGTGTTATCGAAGAGGAAACCGAAATCCTCGGCGTAAAACCTCTTCATCGCTCTCCAAGCGGTGATAAAATCCACTAAAAAATATAGTTGGGATACATGAACAGCAAAAGACCCTCCAAGCCTAATCTACCCAAGTACCTAAGGCCTCCAAGCTTCTTGCTCCAACGAGATTACACCGAACCTATTTCTTCTTTAGCTTGCCGGATTCCGCTACTTGACCATAGCATCAACCAATGTATATTGGTTCCTTCCCAAACTGCTTCCCTAAGCACCAAATGGACCTTCTCACAGACATGGATGTGGTAAGATAAGGGTTTGGTAAATGACCTCTCAAGGGTATGACAATGGAGAGGAAGAGAGTAGAGGAATTTGTAGAGTCTCTTTAGATGAAGATTGGGGATGAGGCAATCTTGTTTTTCTCTAGGGTTTTCTCTCACAAAATTCTCTCTAGAAGCTCTCTCAATATGATGGGTATAAGGGTGTATATATAGTAGGGTGAGAAGGGAATGCAAAACGTTAGTTTTTGCCAAACAGGGCAAGTTGGCGACTTGGTCTCGCGGCTTGTCCAAGTCGCGAGTTCAAGTCGCGACGTAACGGCCTGGCCAGTCTGGAACTTTTGTCCTGTAGCGTGATAGCTGGCGCGACCCTTCAGCTTCCCAGTGTGCCTCTCACATGCCAGCTTTTGGCAGCTTGCCAGTCGCGATCCACCCGCGAGCTCTAGCCACGAGCCTCTGTTTTTCTTGCACACTCTTGAGCATTTCTTCTCACACACTACCCTTATAATTTTCCCACCTAAATACAGGGTTGCTAAGTGCTAAATTACAAGCAAATTGGTCACGGAATAAAACCAATTAAATGGTTGATTAAATTCAACCTTACACATTGGTTTCTTCCAAACTGCTTCCCTTAGCACCAAAAGACCTTCTCACAGACGTGGGTGTGGTGAGAAAAGGATTTGGTCAAGAACCTCTTAAGGACGTATCAATGGAAAGGAAGAGAGTAGAGGAATTTGAAGAGTCTCTTAGTGAAGATTGGGGATGAGACAATCTTGTTTTTCTCTAGGGTTTCTCTCTTAAAATTCTATCTGGAAGCTCTCTACATTTCGTGGGTATAAAGGTCTTTATATAGTGGTGTGTGTTTGGAATACGAAGAGTCAGTTTTTTCCAAACAGGGCAAGTTGGCGGCTTGGCCTCGCGACTGGTCTAAGTCGCGAGCTAACGGCCTAGCCAGCTTGGGACTTTTGTCCTATAGTGCGACAGCTAGCGTGACCCTTTACCTCCCTGCATGCTTCTCACGTGTGCAGGAGTTGGCGGCTTGCAAGCCCGAGTCAGTCGCGAGTCCTAGCCATGAGTCCCTGCTTCTTTGCACTTTGTTGAGCAATTCTTCACAATCTCTCACACACTACCCTTACATGAATCCCACCTAAATACAGGGTTATTAAGTGCTAAATTACAAGCAAATTGGCACGGAATAAAGCCAACAAGATAGTTGATAAAATTCAACCTTACAAATAAATAAAAATATTATGCAAATATTTAGTATTAATGGCTAATTAGAGTTGTGACATGAATTCATAGTACAAGAAAACTCATGCAATTACCTGTCCCCCAGGGTTCCACAGTAACTCAGATTGATGTTTAACTTGTTCCGTCAATACACTACGATCAATGGGTCCAGGATCTATCGTAATGCTGCAAAAAGCGAGTATCAGATATAAACAATTAATTACTAGAATAGGGATCTAAGCAGCAATAAACGAGTTTCCTCATGTGAAATGTATTTGTTTAGTCTTTTGCATTATTCTAGATAAAGTAGTTTTTGCTTAATCAACGAAACATAAGAATCAGTTGATACCACCGAAGGAAGTAGCATATATAAGTATATACTTCCCACTCCAACAAAGTCATTGTATAGTTCAAAAATAATTTTCCAATGATCTTTGGACCAAATGGCATAGCCTACATAAATAAAATTGGAGGATAAGACCATAAGTTCAACCTATATGCCTAGATGGCCCATATTTACCCATAAAAAAATCCAAATGGTAATTTAAAAAAAAAAAAAAAAAAAAAAACAGTGTTTGATACAAACAAACAGAAACCAAATAATGTTAAATGGCCTTGTAAATATTAAAGAATTTAACCAAGATAATTCTGATTTTTTTATGGACAGCAAAGGAAATGTACACAACTAGATACTAGAAATGGATAATAGAAGAATATGGAATGGAGTCAAATATCTGTTGTTTTGTAATCCACAATCAACCAGCTACTGCAACCTAAGCCTTTTTTAACTCTTAAATATAAATTAGATTTATGAGAGCTAGAAACCAAGCATTCTATCTTTTCACCATGACAAAGATTCAAAATGCTTGACATTATAATTAATTCCTATCTACTGCTTAAAAATTAGACTGCCAGAGAAGTGAATAGATAGTTTTAACATATATGCAATTCTAGCATTAAGAAAATAAAATAAACAAAATGGTCATTATAAAGTCGTTGTCATCCAAAATTGGCCATGACTTTAATTAAGGGCCAGTGCTTCACACTCTTCTTCTTTAGATACGTAATATAAAGATATATACAATAGATTTTCAGATGCTTACAAGCATACAATTCACTCATCCTCTGCACCGTTTTTCAAATCAAAACCCACTTATCTATCAAAAAATGCCTAACAAACTCTAATGGAGTAAAAAAGATAACATGCTCCCCGTTATCTCTCTCTCTCACACTCACACTTGCGCACGCATGCATACACGCACAATGAACTCAGTTCGATGTAGCAAGAGCAGCAACAAGATGTTATGGACGATAGTAATAGCACAGTAAACAAAAACACAAAAACAAATAAAACTAAACCCAAATCAAATGAAACACAAATCTCCAAATCACTAAACCCAAATCAAATGAAACCCAAATCAAAACCCATTTCAACCAATAAATAAAGAGAAAGAAATCACATGAGAGAGAGAGAGAGAGAGAGAGAGAGAGAGAGAGAGAGAATGAACCCGCTGGTTGAGTCGAATTCCTCACCACAAAGGACGATGATGGACGGACAAAATGGCGTAGGAAGAGAGACACCAGAGAGAGAGAGAGAAGAACGGTGTTGGGTTGAGAGAGACATCGGAGAGAGAGAGAGAAGAACGGCGACGTTGGGTTGAGAGAGACACCGGAGAGAGAGAGAGAAGATTGAAGGCCTCAATGACGATTTTAGTATACTCGGATTGCCCTTTTTACCCCCATGCAATTTTTTTTTAACCCCTGTTTGAAGTCGAGTTCCGCAAACTTGATTTTCAGAGGAAGTCGAGTTTGTTAAACTCGACTTGCACGTATTCTACGTGGCTTTTTTCCTCTTTTTTTAATCCAGGTCACAACTATTTTTAGTGGGAAGTCCAGTTTGCTAAAATCGACTTCCAAAAACAGTCCAACTTACTAATTAAGTTTGAACGCATGCCATCCGCCTAATTTTTTTCCGGAAATGTATTGTTTGGCAAATTTTGCCGAAAAAATGCATTCAACGACAAGGCCTCTATATGGATGTGTCTCTGTTAATCAATTTCATTGTTAACGGGAATGAGAAATAGGTGTTTGAACTTGGAAACAATGTCCATTGATTTTGTCTGCTCTTCACGAGGAAATCATCCATTTCCTCAGTAAATAAATAAATAAACAAAAACGAAAAAAAATACCCAGGAACGTATATAAGCATATCATATATAGCTTTAACAATTGACAATGATCAATTGATCATTGATTTTGCGTGTTCTTCACCTTGAAAGCATTTTCCATTTTCCCAGTCAAAAAATAAATAAATAAATAAAGATCAATGAAAATTCCTAGATGATTGTCGACAATGATGTTGAGTCCATAGATAATGATACACGGGAAAATAAAAACAAGATAGTTTTTCTCATTTTACTTTGAAAAATTGCAACTCTATGCACATGACCATTGAAAAATGGATTCAACGACAAGCGTCGATTTGAATGTGTCTCCGTTAAGTCAATTTTCATCATTAACGGGAAAGAGAAATACAGGTTTGAGAAAATGATCACTGATTTTGGCTTTTCTTCATGCGGAAAGCATCTTCTGTTTTCTCAATCAAAAAAGGAGAAAATATCCAAATATTGATACAACGGCCAACGGGGTTGGAAAATGAGTTTTTTTTTTTTTTTGCAAGTTGCAACTCTATGCATTGGACCATTGAAAATTTTTGGATTCAACCACCACGCTTATACTTACTATCACGCCCCCCAACCCAACAAAAATCCAAACCTCATGTGCGCAAACAACAAAAATTACTAATTATTAGAAGTCTGATCATACTCCAAAATTCCTCTCATACACACGTAAAAGTCTGATCTTACTCTAAACTTCCTAAAATTTTCTCATACACGCAGTCTCAACAGAAGCTCCAAAACTTGCTATACTTCATAATTTGTAACTAAAAGGGGAAAAAGTGGGGAGCTTGATAGCTCAAAAGAAACCATAATCCCAATTACACACACATATATAATATTGTACATAGGATAAAACTTCGTTGGCTTAGAATTTGTATCTTCATTCAATTGAAAAACTGACATAATTCTTAAGGAGTTACACAAATATCAAGAACTATAATTTACAATGAGTTCCAAAATATGGAAATTTTTATTAGACTTGAAACTGTTTACATATGCAATTTAATTCATATTCTTAACAATCTTTATATGACTATGGATATAGGCCAAAATGGGCATTTTTGCCCATTTTGCCAAAACTTTCCAGCAAAATGCTCCATTGTCTAAAACTATTTAGGAAAATACTTCTGTTTTGAAACTCGATTTTCTAAAAATCGAGTTTCAATTTAAAACTCGATTTTCAGACAATCGAGTTTTAGGAAACTCGAGTTCCAAACAAAGAACTCAAGTTCACGGAACTCGAGTTCCAGAAAAAAAAAAAAAAAAAAAAAATTTCGAAGTCCAAATTCGCTATAATTCAATTGTTCAAAAATCGAGTTTTACATTTGAAACTCAATTTTTAGAAAATGGAGTTTCAAAACAGGGACATTTCTTAAATAGTTTCAGAAAAATGGCATTTTGCAGGAAAATTTGTGAGAAATGGGTAAAAGCCCATTTTGGCCATGGATATGATATATATACATGTGACTAGGGAGAGAGTGTTAGCAGTGAGTGGGTTTTCAGTAGTTTATTTGCTAAAGGTGTGGTAATAAAAAGATATTAGCTTATTTTTTAGAAAAATTGTTGTTTTTCATTTGACAAAATATGAAGCGAAAAGCGAAAAAAAAAAAAAAAAAAAAAAAAAAAAAAAAAAAAAAAAAAAAAAAAAAAAAAAAAAAAAAAAAAAAAAAAAAAAAACTAGAGGATAAAAGCTTCCAGTCGAATGGATAGAGCCCTTCAATTTTTTAATAGGACAATGATTGCTATCGGTGTCTTCAATTAAAAGGCACATAAACATGATTAAAAAAAATGAAATTTCAATGACAAACATTAGAAATTCACGTACCCAAATTTAAAATCTCAAATATTTATTAGTTTTCTGTTCAACAATCGGCTTTTTACGGGGAAAAATTGTTATATATCCTTTATTTCTAAAGTATGTAGCAAAACATCCATCTTTTCAAAGTATATACAAAATATTTGTGCAGTGCCTTTAGAATTCGATATTGTTGATATCGAGTTCTACCTAATCAGTAATGTTGAGTTCTTTGTATATTTTGCCACTTAATTTTTATTTATTTTTTTGAAAATATTTCATAAAACTCGACATTGCTAATGTCGCAAGTTCTACTTAAAAATATACATAGAACACAGCATTATTAATGTCGAGTTCTAGGTAAAACTCGA
This sequence comes from Quercus cerris, assembly GCA_963669245.1. NCBI lineage: Eukaryota > Viridiplantae > Streptophyta > Magnoliopsida > Fagales > Fagaceae > Quercus > Quercus cerris. The sequence continues at coordinate 9,013,663 of OY770009.1, read as the reverse complement.
TATCAGCAATATTGAGTTCCAAAACAGAAATATCTTGATAAATACTTTGAAAAAATGGCTGTTTGGCTAGATAGATTAAAAATAAAAGATAAATAGCTATTTTTCCTTCTTCTTCTTTTGTACTTGATATTGGTGAGATTCCCATTTAGCTGACTAACACCTTTTTATTTTATTTTTTATAATTCAATAGTTAAGGGAGGGAGATTTAAAACGTTAGGGTTTGCCACTTTGCTTTGGAAACTTAAGAAGTACTACAACCACTAGTATTACTAAAATATAAATACATTTGATTACATATGATAATATCTAAATAAACACCATATTTCAGGTTTTAAATAAAATGTTGATATGGTGTTGTGGGGCCCATGGGCCTGATAGCCTCGGCCCATCATGTAGCAGGCCCAAGGCCCATGCCGAGGAGCACAAGCTATTTTGGACTAAAGTGGGGGAAAGCCTATTTTCCCAATCCACGCCGAGGTCTACCTTATCCTCGGCCTGACAAAGGTGATTTTGGGGAGAGGCTAACCCCAAAGTAAGCTGTCACTCTCGCATTTAATGCACTCAACTAACCCCCCTGGCTGCATTAATGGGGAGGTAACCCCTTGGTAGGATAACGTTGATTAGAGTGAACCACTTGAGTATCGATAAGGCCTCTGATGGGACGGACGGCCAGAAGAAAGGCAAATAAATGATCAACAGATGGAAGCGGGAGATAGGAAGATGAAAACTATAAAAGAAAAGCTAGTAAAGCAAAAGAGGGGGGGGAGAAAAAAAGAAAGAACAAGAAGGCCTCCTCGGCCACAGGCCGAGGAGCATCCCCCCTATTTGTAAAGAAACTCTTAGCATTTTTTATAAGAAAAGTTCATGCATGGTGATCGACGGCCAGCACCTAAACCTGTCAACCCGCTCTCTATAAATTTATTGTTTGGGCTTATTGGGCTGAAAACCCATCACTCAGGGTCAATCCAAATTGAGTCCCTACAGGTGTTATTAGGTGTAGTATGATGTATTGAGTATTAAGTAAAAAACTACTATGACAATCATGTTTTACACTCCATTCTTACTAAATTCAAACTCAAAATTAAAATATACGAGTATTATAACATCCCAAGTTTTGCAATGTCATGAACTTTCACACCACCAATTGTTGTTCTAAAGTCACAACCTTAACAATAAACAAATACCCACAGAGAGAATTGTTTATATAAAACAATTACATTAAAAGATAGTAGGGTCAATATATTTTTTTTTTTTTTTGGGGCATGCGTTTCAGGAGACAAAGGCTATTGTTCATGTACTATGCATGAATAGTAGCCGCACTATTTGACTTTTTAGCCAATTTTCGCACATTAATGGGTCTTACAGTACTATTCACACATTTAAAAATTATTTTACTACAGTGTTTTCAGTTTTCAGTTTTCAATTTCAGCAAAATAAGTTTTATCCAAACGGACTATATACAACCTTAATGACCACTGATTTTACTATCCATTCGCTTCAGCTATTCAATTTGCAGAGTTTTTTTTTTTTTTTTTTTTTTTTTGAGAAGAAATTTGCAGAGTTGATTAGTTAAGACTCAAGGCCCATTTGGTATGTGTTTAAAAACTGAAAATTATTGTTTGAAAACTTTTGTAAAAATACGTATGGGTGAAAAAGTGTGTTGAAATGCATGAAATGTTGTTTAAAAATTGAAAATAGTTGTTTTAAAACACTAACCAAACACTCCCTCAATATATTTAATTCAAGGAAACGCCAATATTTTTTTTTTTATATTATCATTATTATTATTGCTTCTCAAAAAAAAAATTATCATTATTATTAGCCTATTTGGACAGTATTCTCTTTAATATACTCTCTCAAGTCTCAACCCTCTAATCTCACTCTGTCTCAGACTCTCATGGCTTCCATACCAGTTCTGCCCTTACTGTTGGTTTTCCTACTTCCTGTTCATGCAAACGCTCAACGAAACCAGTCCAATTCCAATATAATACTTTTAGGTTCTTCACTTTCTCCCAATGCAAACCGTACTTCTTGGCTCTCACCTTCTGGTCTTTTTGCATTTGGTTTCTACCCACAAGATGATGGCTTTGCCATCGGAATATGGCTGGTTAATCAAACTGAGAAGACAATCATCTGGACTGCAAATCGAGATGACCCACCTGTCTCCTCCAATGCTACACTGAACTTAACTATTGATGGTAAACTGCTGCTTATAACAGAGCAAGGCAGAGAACTTTCGATTATTGATGTGGATCAGGAAGACCGACCTGCAACTTCAGCTGCTATGCTCGATTCTGGTAATTTTGTGCTCTACAGGAATGATTCCTACGTAATCTGGGATAGCTTTGATTTTCCAACTGACACCATATTAGGTGGTCAGAATCTCTCTAGTGGCAATAACTTGGTTTCAAGTAAGTCTATATCAGACCACTCGAGTGGACATTATTCATTTAACATGCAGGAAGATGGAAACCTCGTTGCCTACCCTGTAAACAGCTCGGCTAACACTCTGGATGCATATTGGTACTCTGCTACTGATTATGGAAATGTCTATGCATCGCTCATTCTCTCTCGTTTAGGCGTTCTATTCGTCCACCTAAGTGAGTTTCCGAGATTCATTTTGGCAAATAGCTCATATCCTGACAAGAATGGAACTACAATCTACCGTGCAACACTTGATGCAGATGGGATCTTTCGATTGTATTTACACCACTTTAAGAGCGATAATAGCTCGAGTATGTTGATGGAGTGGTCCGCTCTGTCTGATCAATGCGACGTCAAGGGTTTCTGTGGACTCAACAGTTACTGCTCAGGCATGGGTAGCAAAGCTGATTGTAACTGCTATCCTGGATTTGATTTCATCAACACCAGCAACAAGTTCCTGGGCTGCTACCACAACGTCAGCGAAGATGATTGTAGACGCAGTAAAGATCCAGCGATGCTATACAATGCCACTTCTTTAGCGAATATTGTGTTGAGGGGTAATTATCCATATTCAGTTGAGCCAATGAAAAAGGAAAATTGTGGCCAGTTTTGCCTAGAAGATTGCAATTGTGGAGCAGTATCATATACAGATTCCAATTGCAGAAAATATAAGCTTCCGCTTAGATATGGTATAATAAATGCAAACGAATCAACTCCAACTTTCTTCAAGCTCAAGGGGATCCATTCCACTCAAATCCCGGAACTCTTTATTGGAAGCAAGAGAAGTCTGATTTTGATTCTCTGTGTAATTTTGGGCACAGTTTCATGCTTGTGTCTTGTTTTGGCAGCCTCTAGCTTCTTCGTGTACAGGCAGAAATTGGTCAGGTACAGAAAACTTTCAGAAAACGTGAACTTGGGATTAGCTGAAGAGTTTACTCTGCGGTTATTTTCTTACAACGAGCTTGAGAGTGCTACAGATGGCTTCAAGGAAGAGTTAGGTAGGGGCTCATATGGAGTAGTTTACAAAGGGATTATATCTAGTGGTGGCAAAACTGTTGCTGTTAAGAGACTCGAGAAAGCTGTGGAAGAAGGGGAACGAGAATTTCAGGCTGAAATGACTGCAATTGCACGAACTCATCATAAAAACTTGGTTCGAGTACTTGGTTTTTGTATTGAGGGATCCAGGAAGCTTTTAGTTTATGAGTACATGAACAATGGCTCTCTTGCAGATCTTATTTTCAAGGCTGAGAGGCCCCTGATTTGGAAAGAAAGAATAAGAATTGCGCTAGATGTGGCCAGAGGACTTCTCTATCTGCATGAAGAGGGCGAAGTTTGTATCATCCATTGCAACATAAAGCCTCAAAACATACTCATGGATGATAATTGGACGGCAAAGATTTCAGATTTTGGGTTTGCAAAACTGCTAATTCCCAATCAATCAAGAGCCACTACAGATACTGAAGGAAGAAGTGCATATTTAGCGCCTGAATGGGAAAAGAATTCCATGAATATATCAGCAAAAGCTGATATATACAGCTTTGGTGTTGTGCTTTTGGAGATTGTCTGCTGTAGAAGAAGTATAGAAGTAAATGTTTCAACTACAGATGAGATTATTCTTACTGATTGGGTATATAACTGCTTTGCTGCTGGAGAGTTGGAAAAGCTTGTGGAAGATGAAAATGTGGACTTCAGGAAATTGGAAAGAACAGTGAAGGTGGGCTTGTGGTGTGTTCAAGAAGATTCAGCTTTGCGCCCTTCAATCAAAAATGTAATATTGATGTTGGAGGGGACAATAGATATTCCAGTTCCCCCTTCTCCAGTTCTTTGCATCGCTGTTTCATGATATATGTACTCTAATAGATGATGTATACATGTGTATGTATACATACATTTAGTAGGTATGTATGCATACCCTAGTTTGTTTTTATGATTTTTTTTTTCTCATACCAATTTTTGGTGTAGTTGGAGATTGAATCTCATATCTTTTATTTAACTATCAAAAACTTTACAGGTTAAGCTAACTGGAACCCACCATATAGAAGAACCAACATTATTGTAGCTAATATCAGCGATTTGACCTCTTAATTGGTTCCGTTATCTTTCTTTATTTTGTGTGCTTTGTTATCATTCTTTAGCCAAAAATAAAATAAAATAAAAAATTGTAATGGATAAAATAAAGGAAAAAACTATTTTTACATTGCACTGTTTCTTGTTAAGTGTACATTGTAGTTATAATAATTGTACACTTTCCCCAAAGTGGCAAATATTAGTCACATTTTTGCCTATAATGTACATTTTATATGGTACTATTCTTTTTTTTTTTTTTTTTTAGAGAGTTTCAACTTATGACGTCCGCTCTTGATAATATTTTTTATCATTAGACCAAAACACCTATTGGTTTTTGGTGTAGGTGGAGATTGAATCTCAAATCTCTTATTCAACTATTAGAGACTTTATCAATTGACCAATTGAGCTAACTAGAACCTACTGGTACTATTCATGTAAACTAACCAATTCCTATGTTTATTTTATTCTAGACCATTTGACACAGTTTATTTAGCTTGCTTTTTTCTTTTCTTTTTTTTTAATATAGATAGAAAATTAATTGAAGTAAAAAGTGAAGACCCTATAGAAACAAATAAACTAAAAAGCTAAATGAAAAGGCCAATTGTAACACCCCAAAATTTTGATACCAATTTAATTATTATACGTAAATTATAAGGATGCCTACAATTAAATGGATTAAATTGAATTGGGCCTATGATATTAAAAATAAGATAAATAATATGAAATATGAAGCCTAAGTGAGATGGCATAAGTAAATATATGGGCCTTGAAAACTCTAGCCTTTTTCCTCTTAAGTTACACATGTATTTACTGATGGTGCCTCCTTTTGCTTCAGCCGACTATTGAACTTTGCCTTTTCTTCACTGTGGCGTTGAGTTGGAGTTGGAGTCTACAGATATGATTTTCTCATGATCTAGATTTAAGAAGTTTGAATAGTCAATAGCTAGCCATTGTTATGAACCTAGAGTATCATTTTACTAATAGAAAAGGGCTCCTATAAGTTTATTATATTAGATAAGGATGGTCATTATGTCAGGAAGGGCCACAGAATTTGAAATTGAACCAAATAGAGTAATAGGCTTGGACTTTGTCACCATGCTAAAGGGAAAAGAGTGCTGGTGGTTAATATGTGTTGAATATTAGCTTTGATACCATGTTAAATGGAGAATATTATCAAACGCAATGTGTTATACCATGTTGTGTATGCTAGAGTGGATGCGGAAGAGGAAGCATAGAATAGGAACACTGAGAACACGAGAGTTACGTGGTTCAGCCTTGACGGCCTACATCCACGGAGGAATCCCTTAAGGGCTACATCTTTATTGTGTAGGAGTGTAGTACAATAACCTGTGTTACAATGAACCCTAACATGAGTATATATAGGCGACTAAACCCTAGACTACTAGTACAAGCAGGAATGGGCTTGGGCCTATTACATTGGGCTAATATATGTTTAATATATATCTCTAACACCCTCCCTCAAACTCAAGGCGGAAGCTCGATGAAGGCTTGAGGTTGGATAAGTATGAGAAGATCACTTGGAGATGCCTTGAAGAATGCCTTTGAAGAAACCACAATGAAGAATGTGCCAATTGACCAATTTCGAAGCTTCAAATGAAGAAACGGAGTCCAAAATTGGAATCTACGCGAAAAACTGAGCAAGATAGGCCATTTCGAAAATTTTGATTTTTGGTCAAAGCTCAACGCAAAAAGTCAAAGTCAACTGGTTTGGTCAAAGTCAACGGTCAGTGCTCACGGGTCAGATCCGGGTGGTCCGGGTCGGGTCGGTCCGGGTCAACAGTCAGCAAGGTGACGTGGGCTGACTAGGCAACACTGCTGACGTAGCGAGCTGCGTGGCTAATGACGTAATTAGGGCTGACGTGGATCAAGCTGACGTGGCAGTTGCTGACGTCATATGACATCAACATCAGTTTCCGGCGCGTGGCAGGAGCGTGTGATGTTCACCGGCGCGTGGAGGAAAAGCCAGATACCAAATCGGCGCGTGGGGGCGCGTGCTTAATCAGTTGAAAGCCAGATTTCTTCTGTAGGCAGATCGGTGGTCGACATGGCCAATAGGGCGGCGCGTGTGACTAATTAATGAGCTACATAAGAGGAAATCGCGGTGGCACGTGGGGAGGTTCCGGAGCTGTTGGCGGCGCGTGGCGGTGCGTGAGACCGCCGTTGGAGGCCGTGTTCCTGGGTTTTGGTCGCGGGAGGTCGTGGATCACGTCTGTGGTGTTGGTTTCATCAGGCGAGGCTTGGATTTGCACAGATTTGAGAAGTTAAGCCACGGCTTGCTTGGTTGTTGGATTTTAACACAGCACAGAGCCATGGTGGTTGCAAGATGCCGTGGAGTCTAGATCCGGCAGGCAAGCATGTGTAACTTTTGATGGTGGTGTGCACGTGAGAATCTTCTTTTCTTGCTAGAGATGTTTGTTTGATGCCAAGAACGAAGTTTGGCTCTGATACCATGTTGAATATTAGCTTTGATACCATGTTAAATGGAGAATATTATCAAACGCAATGTGTTATACCATGTTGTGTATACTAGAGTGGATGCGGAAGAGGAAGCATAGAATAGGAACACTGAGAACACGAGAGTTACGTGGTTCAACCTTGACGGCCTACATCCACGGAGGAATCCCTTAAGGGCTACATCTTTATTGTGTAGGAGTGTAGTACAATAACCTGTGTTACAATGAACCCTAACATGAGTATATATAGGCGACTAAACCCTAGACTACTAGTACAAGCAGGAATGGCCTTGGGCCTATTACATTGGGCTAATATATGTTTAATATATATCTCTAACAATATGCATTCACACATAGCCTCAATTGTTGACCGATTGACCATCACCTTTATTATTGTCTAAAACTAGTCCAGCGGCATCAAGGGAAAATTGTAGGCACTAGATTGATAGATTAAAGCTATCACATGGCTTTCAATGTTAAGTTGAATATATATATATATATATATATATAAAATATTAGAGTCAATGGACATGTAGTGGCATCAAGAGGGAATGCTAAGCAACAAATTAAGGCCATAGGTGGCTTCCAATATTAGATTGGATAGATGTAATGTTAGAGTGAATGGATATGAATAAATAGTATGGCTATTCAGGTTGGTCAGATATTCATTATTTGGCCCTATTTGAAGTTTCATGAATACCTATGATGACGTTAATAGAAAAATCTGATTAGACAGCAATATCTTTAAGTCCAAAAATCTAATCAAAGCTGAAAGTGAATTGGATAGTTAAGTGAATAAATGGAGGATTTTGGATATATCAATATTGTCTAGGATAAAACCATTTAAGTGTGAAAATAGATTTTTAAGTGGGAAATTGTGTATTGATGAACCTATTTTTTTGGTGTTGCTAGGTTCTAATTCTACTGAATTGTTGTGATTCAAGAGAGGTTGATTTCCTTTATTTTTGCAACTAAGAGGTAAGCGGTGTTTACTAATTTTGGGGGTTTTCCCAAACGGTGTTGATTATTAAACTATTTTATATCAAAGAAATATGTTGATATTATATATATATATATATATATAAATTAATATTTTATAAATGCTTGATGTGCACATTAACTATTCGTTTTAAGAAAAACTTGTGGGACAACCTAAACTTATTTAAACTTGTATGTGTGAATATACCTTATATTGTGGAGAATTATGAATAGATTATTTTTGTGAGCATATTGAATATGTTTTGAAAACCTATGGCAAATCGTGATTAGAAACTCAGTATGGTATTTAGTCTTTAGCAAGGAACAATCATACTACAGCTAGTCCTTAGTAAGGAATGGTCCCAGAAAAGGGGACAGTGCACATTTGATAGCTCCTTAGCAAGGGAGTATACTATTGAGGATCCAAAAAAGTTCCTTAGCAAGGGAGTGCACCTTTAAGTTCCAAAGGAACCATCCTTAAGAAAGGGGATGAAAAGGAGGTTCTAAACCCAAAAAGGGGACAACACAACCCTGTTAACGGGGCGTAAACGTTGACCACGAGAAAAGCCTAGAAAATTGTTTATATGATGGTATTGATATATGCATTATGATAGCTCACAATATAAAGATATTTTCTTTTTATATATGAAATATTGATGAGTTACAAGTTATGAAATTGTTGTAAAAATTATTTATTTGAAAGGCTTGTTCCCACATTCCAATGTTAGTGAATTCCACTTATTGAGTTATCTCACCCCCCCTTTATTTTCCCCTTACAAATACATTAGAGGGATTATTGGAGTAGAGATTCTTGGGAGACAGCAGTTACAAACTATTTTGTGGAAATTAAGGATTTTATTATTATTTTTATGGCATTAAACATTGTATTGGAGAATTATTTTGAGGATGTTTTGTTTCTGGTGGATCAGAGTTCTGACATTTGTGATGAGATTTTAGGTTACTGGTTTCTTTTATTTAATATTTTTATGAATTATTCAGATTAAATAGACTTTTATTGCTTATGATTTTGGGGCGTTACACCAATAACAAACATACTCGCCCTAAAAACCTTCGTATAATAACCACTCTAGATAATTAATGAAGAAAATGAAGTTGTTAATTTTTTATTGGATGTGATGGTGGACAATGTACCATGAGAGCTAGTATCTCATGCGCCTGGCACATAAGAGATTTTTCCGTACCATGAAATTAATCCATTTTGAATATAAGCTTTTATACCTTTAAATTCAATTTTTTCATTCATGTGTAAAATGTGAGTATCTTTAAAAGGGAAAAAATCTCATACACCACTTAAGCTTTATGATAATAGGTATGATATCCCCTCAATTTTTAATCTCACCAATTTACTCCATTAAGTTTACACACCTACCAAATCAACACTTCCATTAGTCTCCTATTAAAACACAAACAGAATGCACCTACATCTCTCGTGAACTTTAAATCACCAAATATCCAAGGGCTGAACCATGTGAGAGGGAGAGAAACTGAGAGAGACCTACAGCGTAGTTGAGAGAAAGAGAATGGGAAAGTGATTAGGCCAGAACCACCGTGATGTCGACAGTCACCATTGTTTCTGCCATCATCTCGCTGCTGGTATGGGTTGGTATGTTAGTTAGTTTTTTTTTTTTTTTTTTTTCCTAATCATTTATGTGCGAGTCTCTACTTGAATATCATAGTTTGGTTTAATTTTCAAGGTTACCCAATGTATGAACTTGTGGTGGATTGGGTAGAGTTGGTCATGCTTTGTTTTTTTGTATGAAAGCTCATCTTTGAGAATGAATGAATTTCATTTTCTAACAAATCCTTTCTTTGAGATTTTCTTTCTCTAAATTTTAATATGTTTAACCAAACAACCAAATCCCATTACAGCACTAGCCATATATCCCTCTCGGGCATTTCATCAAACAGTTGTATAGCATTCTCAAAAGCACTTTAAAACTAGTTTTGATCATTTTACCACAACCAACTCTATCCAATCCATCATAGGTTTCATACATTGGGTAACCCCAAAAATTAAACCAATCTAAGAAATTCACGTAGAGACTCGCACATTGATGATTGGAAAAATAAAAGAGCAGGAAAAAAAAAAATACCAACTCATACCAGCTGCGAGATGACAGTGGAAACAATGGTGGTTGTAGACAGCGCAACGGCTGGTAACAGTGGCTCTAGCTTGATCACCTCCCATTCTCTTTCTCTCAACTACGCCGACTATAGGTCTCTCTCATGGTTCGTTTGGATTAAGGGAAAGAGAGGGAGAGTAGAGTAGAGTAGAATAGAGTAGATTTAGCACAAAATTAGCTTAATTTTAGCCAACTCTACTCTACTTCCCTCCACTCCCCCTCCTTCCCCCCGCTATCCAAATAAGCCATCAATTTCTCTCCCTCTTATGTGGTTCAACCTTGGATATTTGGTGATTTAAAGTTCATGTGAGATGCACGTGTATTCTATTTGTGTTTTAACGAAAGACTAACAGACTTGTTGATTTGGTAGTTACATACAGTTTATGAAGTAAATTGGTAAAATAAAAGTTTAGAAAGTGTAATAACCACTACCTTAAAATTCAAAGTTGTATGAGCATTTTTCATCTTTTAAAATACCAATGTTTTTGCATTAATTGTTAATATTAATGTTAAATAGTGAACAGTGTGAAATAATATTTTCTCTCGGTGAGGGGGTGTTTGGTACCATAACTTAATTAACAGTTTTCAGTTTTTAAACAACATTACACGTATTTCTATACATTTTTTCACCCACACGTATTTCTAAAAAATACAAATAACATTATTAGAACAACATTACTCGTTAGGCCCTGAATATTGAGGATCAATTTTTCCAAAAAATTTCACCGCTTTATTAAAGTAGCTTGCTTGTGTCTCTCGTTGAATCTTACCTACTAGTAGTATGCTTCTTTCATCCCTTCGGACCCTTCCCATGGCTTCCATATCCATTGTTTTCTTAGTCCTGTCCATAGCCTTTGTATGTGGAATGGCTCAACCAAAGCAAGATAGCTCAATAAGCAGTAGTGCTTTACTCACCTACCCTGGCTCATGGCTTTCTCCATCTAACCGATTTGCATTTGGGTTCTATCAGCAAGGCAGTGGCTTTGCGGTGGGAATATGGTTGGTTAGTCAAGACAATAGAACAATTGTGTGGACAGCAAATCGCGATGATCCACTGGTCACCTCGAATGCAATGGTGTATTTTAACCGGGATGGCAAGCTTGTGTTACGAACAGAGCAAGGACAGGAACAGTTCATTGCTAGTAGTGCAAAAGAATCCGTTTCCTATGCAGCCATGCTTGATTCTGGAAATTTTGTGCTTTATGACACGGATAACAAGGCCATATGGCAGAGTTTTGAAAATCCTACCGATACCATTTTAGGAGGTCAGACTCTGTCTTCTGGAAGTCAACTGTACTCCAGTTTAAATAAGAGTGACCACTCAACTGGAAAGTTTTATCTCAGGATGCAGCCGGATGGAAACCTTGTTTTATACCCAGCAACCAGTGAAGACAACCCGCCAGATGCCTACTGGGTTTCTGATACATATATTCCTGGGGGTGTCCACAAAAACCAACTTTATCTTGATTTTAACGGCAGTTTAATCCTCATCAATGAATCCACTGGAGCAACCGTCCTTACCCTGTATTCCAATTTCTATGGAGGCATCAACCCCAACAACAACAACAATACCATATATCGTGCAACTCTTGATGTTGATGGAATTTTCCGATTGTATTCTCACACCTACTATGAGAATGGCAGCTACCATGTATCTCGTTTGTGGTCAGCGCCAAGCAATCCATGTGATGTAAAGGGTTCATGTGGCTTCAATAGCTTTTGTACGCAAGACAACAACCAAAGCGACTGTCGTTGCCTTCCTGGGCACGATTTTGTAGACCCCAATAGAAGGACTCTTGGTTGTGAGAGAAACTTTTCAAGAGCAGGGTGTAGAGGTGCGAAAGAAAATGCAACCTTTTATTACATCAGTACTATAAAGAATATGACGTGGGGAGACATTCCGTATTTTGCTGCAGAAATGTCAATGGAAGAATGCAGCAGATCATGTTTGGAAGACTGCAATTGTGGGGCGGCACTCTTCAAGAATAATAATTCTTGCCAGAAACAACAGTTTCCACTGAAATATGTTAGAAGAGATACTGCAGATGGGCACATGGCGTTCTTCAAAGTCGGGCACACGGCGCTCTTGAATCCACCCCTCATGATCACAAGAAAAACAGAGATGGTACAAATAGTTCTTGAAATTATAGGTTTTACTGTTTTGTCATGTGTTGCTCTTGCAATCTTTGGCAGATTCATTTTCAAAATGCGAGTTTTAAGGTACAAACGGCTGTTACATAATGGTAAGTTGGGCCTGCCTGAGGAGGTAACCTTGAGATTGTTCACGTACAACGAGCTCAGAAGAGTAACAAAGGGTTTTAAGGAGGAGTTGGGTAAAGGTTCTTTTGGAGCAGTTTACAAAGGTGCTATAGGCAAAGGTAAAAAACTTGTTGCGGTGAAGCGACTAGAAAAATTAGTTGAAGAAGGTGAAAAAGAGTTCCGTGCGGAGATGCGAGCAATTGGAAGAACCCATCACAGGAACTTGGTTCGGTTGCTGGGTTTCTGTACTGAGGACTCTAAAAGGCTTCTGGTTTATGAATACATGAGCAATGGTTCCCTTGCTGACCTACTGTTTGGGGTCACATTGCGTCCACATTGGACTGAGAGATTGAGAATTGCATTGGATGTTGCAAGAGGAATTCTCTATCTACATGAAGAGTGTGAGGCCCCTATCATTCATTGTGATATAAAGCCTAAAAACATTTTGATGGATGATTGTTGGAATGCTAAAATCTCTGACTTTGGGCTGGCCAAGTTCTTAATGCCAGATCAGACAAGGACCTTCACCGGGGCCAGAGGAACAAGGGGGTATGTGGCACCAGAATGGCATAAGAACATCCCTATATCAGTGAAGGTAGATGTTTACAGTTATGGGATTGTGCTCTTGGAAATTGTATGTTGCAGAAAGAACATAGATGTTGATGCATCCACTGCAGAGGAGATTGTCCTTTCTTCTTGGGCCTATAAGTGCTATGCTGCTAGAGAGTTATATAAGCTAGAGATTGATGAAGAGGTAGATATGATGAGCTTGGAGAAAATGGTGAAGGTGGGACTGTGGTGTATTCAAGAAGAACCAGCTCTTCGTCCGTCTATGAAGTGTGTTGTCTTGATGTTAGAAGGTATTACTGAAGTACCAGTTCCCCCATGTCCAACTACTCCCTCCATGTAATCAATTTCGCCTGAAGTTTAAATTTTTGTTTCTCATTTGTACAAATAAGTGGTGACACATGATGAATGGGCGTGTTGTATTTTCATTTTGAAACAAATGCATTACTTATGTGAAATTCTCATATAATAAATGTTTAGAGAATTACTTGAAACAAGATGCGAATATTGTGCATCATGAATACTTGTCTTTGGCAAGTTAAAATACTCACCCCAGAAAAAAGATTTAACAGTCTCCATTTCTAACATATGTTACTCTACAATGCGAGGCAGATACCCATGGTTCTTGTTGTTAGCAATAGCCAGCAGCCACAATATCTTATACAAATTCCATGCCAAATGTATCTTAAAATTTAATGAAAAAATCTCCAAAAAGTTCAACCAACCAATGTCTTCAACATAACCCTTATATTTCTCTGTTGCTCTCAGAGTATATGCTGTAATTTGAGTGTTTTGTCTCCAAATTTTGGAAATATGGTTGTGGTATATGTGAAAGTTACCAAAAATAGGTGATGAAAGAGATGATCAATAATCTGCAAATAATCTTAATATGCCATCTTGTCTGTTCATTGAAGTCTTACTGTCACAAAAATAAATAGTTTGATTTAGAAAAAATTTAAGTCAAGTCATATAACAGAAGTTAATCTCAAACAAGCATCTGTAACAATCAGATAGCAACATATGTAAAGGTGAAATAAAATTCTTAAATGTGAACGAGGAGATGATTTCAAAGATTAAAGGAAATAACATGATATGTAAATGTGAATTATTAAAACAAATCTGTTTAGTGGTTGACATGAAATGAAACTTACAAAAATACATTGTTCTTAGCAAAAAGTGTTCAAGGACTTTTAACTTGAACTTTACTTTCACATTAAGCAGTGCTATTTCTGTGAATGTGAAGTTATGGAAGTGGGGGTAATTGCAGCTCCGAAGAACTAAGAAGTAAATATCAATCTCTCTGTGCTAAAATGTGAATGTCATGTGAATTCCTACCCTGTTACATATGTAACTGTAAAATTTATAAATTATCAACCTCTCTTGGTTAAAAATCTCTTCCCTAAATTAGTTTCATAGTGTTACTGGCATTTATAGTTGTATTTAAGAAAGATCTTACATTTTCAAGCCGCCAATATCAACCCCCCCCACCGCCCCCCCCCCCCCCCCCAAAGAGAGCTTACTTTAAGTTTTGAGGACATGTCAAGATCCTTTCTCACTTGAATTATACTAACTTCAAAACAGATCAGTTATATGATAACACACATTATATTTTATTTTTTGATGGCATATTAATCTTTATTCTATTTGGAGTCTGCATTCCATGGTCTAATGCATCTTAGTATTTGAAAATATTAACTACTTATGCACTTGATTCTTTTACTTTTACTCCGGGAAGTGGATGCTTTTAAAGGGGAAATAGCATCTGCAGTTGAAGATGCTATTTCCAATAAAATTAGAGAAGGTATTATAAAGCTTGAGTCTTGGAATCACTTCAAATATACATCCCAGTTTACAGCATTGCTGTTTTAAAGCCACTTGTGTGGGCAATCCTGTGCTGTGTAATTCTTCCATTGAATTTTTAATTAAAGGTCTAGTCACAGGCACTGCAAAGGATGCATTTGTAGTTTCAAACTATAACCATAAAGGATGAAGGGGTTCTACTTCCTGCAGCAGTCTAGCTAAGATGATTCAGATCTCATTACCAGAAACTGTCTTTAGTTATGTATCACAGTTTACTTTGATGTATGTTCTTTCACTCTTGCTTTCTACTTCTAACTTCATTATTCAAGTACAGTTGAAAAGATCTCTTTTACTTTTGTAATAGCGCAAGTATGGAATTTTGTATATATCAAGCTATACATTCATAGACAATAAATAAAATATCAAGCTATTCAACTGTGTGATGCATTTTTTACATTGTCAAGATGCGACATATTACTTAGACTGGCTTCTGGCTTTGTTTAATTGAGTATCTCCAAAAGTATCTTATGCTGGATTGAAACTTTTGCCTGAGCACTAACTCACATTGGGCATATCTGAGTTGCAACCTTGAATTTTCTGTAATGCAATTGAGGTTGGACATTTGAGATACGTACATTTTTTTCTCAACTGTACAAGCAGTACTGTGTTATTTGTTGGTTCAGGAGATAAGTACTTCCGTTCCTGTTCAGCAGAAATCTTGAGGAATAATTTTACTGGTAGTGTCAGTCTGTGTCAGATTGAAAGAATTGAAGTGGTAATTTATTTTCTGTAGACTCTAGAGTTCAAGTCCTATGGTTTTCCGTGGCAAGGATGATGTCTCAAATATTCTTGAAGTTAGGCCATCTATATGTGATTATGTGTTAATTAGATGACTTAATGGTCAAGATACCTTGTGGAATGTTAGTAGTAAGCTCTAAGCACACTTCCAGAATCCGGTCTATCAATTAAATTTCATGCACTATCTTTTTTGAAATTCCAATACCAGCCAAGATGAGGAATCTTTTAAGCACACTTTTGTAACTGACAAGATGATGAATCTTTTAAGAACTAATTTGCAAAAATTTTGATATTTAATTTTTTTAAGCTAATGCACCAAGATATGTATGTAGGTATGCCGTAATTCGAGTTTTTATTTATTTATTATTATTTAAATTGCACATAAAATATAATAGTTTTATCTCGGGCCCCAAGAAAACTTTTTTTCCTATGCCCCTAAGCATAAGTCTCCTATGGGCTCTAGGATTGAATTCACACCATCTTGCATGGCAAGAATTTGTTTTCCCTCATCTTCAAGTTACGACTTTCAGAGTTTAAAAACTTAGAAGTTAAAATGATTGATGGACGTTAAGTGTCATGTCATGAGGACAATTGTTATGAATTTATTGGTTTTTGCTATACATGACTCAATCCACTTCAATTAATTAATCTAATGACAACTACAAATTTTGTTGGTGCATTTAAAGTCTTTTTGTTTTTTGTTTTGTCACTAAGTCAACTTTCTCATTTTGGATTCTTGAAAATGCCTGAAGAAAGGAAAAGAATAGTGCTGATTTATTTTCTATAGACTCTAAAGTTCAAATTCTGTGGTTTCGTGTGGCAGGAACGATGTCTCAAATCTTCTTGAAGTTAGGCCTTCTATATGTGATTATGTGTTAATTAGATGACATAATGGTCAAGATACCTTGTGGAATGTTATTAGTATGCTCTAAGCACACTTCCAGAATTTGGTCTATCAATTGAATTTCATGCACTATCTTTTTGGAAATTCCAATAACAATCAAGATGACGAATCTTTTAAGCACACTTCTTTTAATGACAAGAAGATGAATCTTTTAAGAATTAATTAACAAAAAAATTAATATTTAATTTTTTAAGCCAATGCACCAGGATATGTATGTAGATATGCCGTAATTTTACTTTTTTTATTTTATTTAAATTGTACATAAAATATAATAGTTTTATCTCAGGCCCCAAGAAAACTTTTTTGGCTATGCCCCTAAGCATAAGTCTCCTATGGGCTCTAGGACTCAATTCAAACTTTCTTGCATGGCAAGAATTTGTTTTCCCTCATCTTCAAGTTACGACTTTCAGAGTTTGAAAACTTAGAAGTTAAAATGATTGGTGGTCGTTAAGTGTCATATCATGAGGGCGATCGTTATGAATTTATTGGTTTTTGCTATACATGACTCAGTCTACTTCAATTAATTAATATAAAGACGACTACAATTTTTTGTTAGTGCATTTAAAGTGTTTTTGTTTTTTGTTTTGTCACTAAGTCAACTTTGTAAGGTTGAATTTTTTCAACCATCTTGTTGGCTTTATTCCATGCCAATTTGGTTGTAATTTAGTACTTAGTAACCCTGTATTTATGTGGGATTCATGTAAGGGTAGTGTGTGAGAGAGTGTGAAGAAATGCTAAATATTGTGCAAAGAAGCAGGGACTCGCAGCTAGGACTCGCGGCTGACTCGCGACTTACAAGGTGCCAACTACAGCACACGTGAGAAGCATGTGGGGAGGTGAAGGTTCACGCCAGCTATCGCACTACAGGACAAAAGTCCCAGGCTGGCCAGGCCGTTAACTCGCGGCTTGAACTCGCGACCTAGACCAGTCGCGAGGCCAAGTCGCCAACTTGCCATGTTTGGGAAAAACTGTCTCTTCGTATTCCAAACACACACCACTATTATAGACCCTTATACTCACGAAATGTAGAGAGCTTCCAGAAAGAATTTTGAGAGAGAAATTCTAGAAAAAAACAAGATTGCCTCATCCCCAATCTTCACTAAGAGACTCTTCAAATTCCTCTACTCTCTTCCTCTCCATTGATACATCCTTGAGAGGTTCTTGACCAAATCTTTTTCTCACCACACCCATGTCTGTGAAAAGGTCTTTTGGTGCTAAGGGAAGCAATTTGGAAGGGACCAACGGTTATTGGTTGATGCTATGGGCTATAGCGGAATCCAGTAGGCTAGAGAAGAAACAGGTTTAGCGCAACCTCGTTGGAGCGAGAAGTTTGGAGGGCTTAGGTACCTAGGTAGATTAGGCTTGGAGGGTCTATTGCTGTTCATGTATTCCAACTACATTTTCTAGTGGATTATTGACCGCTTGGAGGGCAGCGGAGAGGTTTTACGTTGAGGGCTTCGATTTCCTCTTCGATAACACATCGCGTGTTGTCCTTGTGTTTGCATCTCTCTTCCCTTTATCTTTGCCTTTTATTTTCTGTTGTGGATGTGATTATAATTGGCTTAGATTGTTTATCAATTCTGTGTTTGGCTTATGTTCATGTTCCGCACATTAATTATTTGATAATAAGCTTGAATTGGTAATTTGTAATTGGGGATCTAAACGTTCATAATCTTTTCAACGCTATTTGAACTTTCAATTGGTATCAGAGCGGGTGCACTTGCTGTGGTTTAAACACCTTAGTGCGATCCCTTACCCCATTTTGAGATGGATAGGTCTCAATCTCTAAATGTGCCACCATTTTTTTATGGTAATAATTATGCATTTTGGAAAGTCCGAATGAGAGCATTTTTGTGTTCTATTG
Organism: Quercus cerris; assembly: GCA_963669245.1. NCBI lineage: Eukaryota > Viridiplantae > Streptophyta > Magnoliopsida > Fagales > Fagaceae > Quercus > Quercus cerris. Next base: position 8,995,384 of record OY770009.1, on the reverse strand, counting down.
ATGATGCTGTATAGGATGCAATTGAAGTTGGTTGGACTAGGCCGGAGGCTGCCAAATCCACTTGGGATAAGGTAGCTCTTGCGACGGCTAATGCTAACAGTAAAGCATTGAATGCTATTTTCTATGGTGTCTCTCCAGAAGAATTTCACAGGATTTCGCATATTACTATTACTAAGGAAGCGTGGGAGATTCTGGAGACTACTTATGAAGGAACAAAGAAAGTGAAAGACACCAAGCTACAGATGTTGACCACTCACTTTGAGGAGCTCAAGATGAGCGAGGATGAGTCTTTTGACTCTTTCTATAGTAAGCTAAACGAGGTGGTTGTTGGCAAATTCAAATTGGGAGAAAAGACGGAGGATTCTAAAATAGTAAGGAAGATCCTTCGGTCACTGCCGGAAAGCTTTCGTGCCAAAGTAACAGCCATTGAAGAGAGCAAGGATCTTGACGACATCAAAGTTCAAGAGCAAGTTGGTTCATTGCAGACGTATGAATTGTCACTTCCACACAGAAGAAAAGCAAATCTCTTGCTCTTAAAACAATTGATGAGAGAGTGGTATCTCATGACTCTTTAGAAGATGATGCAGTAGATAAAGATGTGGCGTACCTTGTAAAGAACTTCCGGAAATTCTTGAAACTCAAGAACGGTGGGAAATTTGGTGACAAAGGAAAATTTCAGAGCCCCGAGAAGGAGAAGAAATAATTCCGAAGGAAAGATGGTAAAGATTCCCAATCTTCTCAAGGAATCACATGCTTTGAATGTAATGGACATGGACACTTCAAAAAGGAATGTCCCAACTATTTAAAGTCAAAAGGAAAGGTCTATGCTACTATTTTAAGTGACACTGATTCATCAAAATCTGACTCTAAAGATAGTTGTGACGGAAAAGGAAATTACTCCGCATTCATGACCATTGCACATGTGGAATCCTCAGATGATTTGGGTTCACTTGTGAAGGAGCTTGGTGAACATTCAGATTTGGAATCTATTGGGGTTGTTGAAGAATCGGAGGCTGAAGAGGATGAAGATACATTTGGTCTTCAAGAGAATTACGCCCTACTCCTTGAGAAATCGGGTGAGTATGCAAGGGTGGCAAAGGCGGCTGTGAAGAAGATGAAGAAAGCTGAGGAAGATTACAAAAGTCTTCTGGCATGATACAAGGAGGCAAAGTGTGAGATTGAAACACTAAATGGTGAGCTATCAGAAGCTTACACGAAAGTGAGATTTCTTGAGCAAGAGGTAGTGCAAGCCCATGCAAAGATAGAGAGGGTCTCATCCAAGAAGTTAGAAGATGTTATTTCATCTCAAAAACCTTTCTCAGACAAGTCCGGGTTGGGATATACCAGAGGAAGTAGCTCATCAGCCAATGTCACCAAAGAAGTGAAGTTTGTGAAGGCCGAAGAGACGACTATGGATAAGTCTATTCCTGAGAAAGTTAAGGCTGAGAAGAAAAAGAATGTGGTTGATCAACGAGTGTTAAATAAGTCCCGTAACCAATCAGAAGCCAGATTTGAAGCTAGAGGAAGATCACTTCTAAGATCACAACGGGGTCCTAGAACGAATCATTTCTGTCACTTTTGTGGATTGCAAGGGCATACCAAACCCAAGTGTCATAAGCTGAGAGCATTAAACAATGCAAGCGCTCCTCGATCACAAGGAAGAAGAAATGACAAGAGGTCTTGGGGTAGTGAGCAACCAACAAATCAAAATCATGATCTCGAAATAATGGACGTGATGAGGATGATCAGTGCCTTCACCAACTGCTTGGAAAACTTCACAAGAAGGTTTGAAAGTCCTAACTCTCGTACCCAATCCGTCAAGGATATCACCCCAAATGCACGTGACGTGTGGGTGATGAAGGGTACTCATGCATAAACATTATAACATGTCCATGTATTAATACTTTCCATGTTTATGAATATGCTTGGTTGTGTGCTTCTTGCGAGTTTTTGAGTTGATATTTTGTTTGTGTGTTTGTTTTTGGTTTAAATGTTTTTACATTGTTATTTATGTTGCTTTTGTTCAATCTTTTACTGCTTTTGTGTCAAAAATCCAAAAACACATAAAAAGTAGAAAATCCTAAAAAGTTTGATCGACATTGTTGAGTTTTGTCTCAAAGCATGTTTTGCCTTGTACCTTTGAAATAATGGTCTTGTGCATCTACGAACTTAGCTTGTTTCTTATGCACTCATATCATCGTGGAAAAAATTCTGAAATCTATGTGACTGTTGTAAATAGATGTTCAACCTTGTCATGAATGATTAGTGAATGGTTTTGTTGATCTTGAGACATGCATAGACTTGTGCCTATATATCTTCCCACTTTTATTTTATTGCTTTACTCAAAGAGCTCACCAAATGTAAATCTCCAAATGAAAAGAGATATTGAGCTACAAAAGCCTGTCGCACATACTAGTATTTGACTAGGAAAAAGGGAAAGCAACCAAAATAAAATGTATGATGCCCAAAAAGCCAAAGGCTAACTCATCAAATTGAAATATTAAAAATTTCAGGCATTGATCTCACAATGAGATGTGTTGATTCAAAAAATATCAAATGATATGATGTATATGGAGACAAATGAAAAGTTTCAAAGAAATGTACTCAAGTTTATGTGGGAGGTCATATATGCATACTTCTATAATTGAGATAGGTCACATTATCTAGTGCTAGTTGTGTATGCCTTGATTGAATTGATCATTGAAGCTTCACATTAGACTAAGGACTATCTCATTTTTGATATTCACAAACTTCACACAAGTCTATGTTCAATCAATGCCATATTCATTTGTGTGATTGTACTTGTTTAAATGTGTTTTCACATGCTCAATCTCTGTTGATCAAACACAAAAAAGATTTTTGAGTGTTTTAACTTGTTTTTGGAAAGTATTTTGTTTTTACAAAAATGTCAAAATTTTCAAAAACAGTGTTGCCCTATTTTGGCAACTCAGTCGCGGGTTGTCCCAGTCGCATGCCCTAGTCGTGAGCCCACTCCGAGATTTTTCGTGGCTTACTGGTGAGTCAAGGTCTCAGTCATGAAAAATAGTTAGAAAATTTTTCAAAATTTGAGTTTTGGTGACTTTTGCGGCTTAGCGTGGCGACTTGTTCATGGGTGGAGGGTCTAGTCGCGAGGGGTACTCAGAGATTTTCGCAGCTCACCACGTGACTCTCTCACGGGTAGACCTTCTAGTCACGAAAAACACATAGAAGATTTTTGAAGAATCTTGGTTTCATAGTGTTTTGCGGCTTACCCTGGCAACTTACTGACGACTTGATCCAGTCGCGAAAAACGCGTGTTTTACGTTATAAAGATAGTTTTAAAAATTGTTTTTCAGTTTTTCCCTCAATTTTGTGTGACTGTTCACTGTCTTTCCTATTTCACTCATTCATACACACTGTTAGGTTCTAAATGTTTAGAACAATTGGCAAATCGTGAACACAAACTTGTCTAGATATAGATCTTAGAGTCTATAGGTTTTATTAGACAATGCTCAAGGTGATTCAAGTCAAGATTCAAGAACATACAAGCTGCAGGAAGAAGACTTCATATTCTGCCTGGTTCGATCGATCGAAGAACAGGCTCGATCGATCGAAAATCATATCTGCAGAATTTTAAGTCGGCCCAAACAGCAGCTTAAGCCCATTAGGGATTAGGGTTTCAGATCTACTTCTCCCACTATATAAAGGAAACCCTAAGCCACGTCTTTGAGAGCTTTTGAGAGAGAGAAGAGAGTGCCTCTTTTGTATCTAGGGTTTTGTACCTAAACCTCTCTAAGTCTTTGTTACTCATATTGCTGTTTATGTGAATCTCTTGTGAGATCATTGAGGAGCTTTCCTTCACATATACTTAGGGTTTCCAAGATTCAAGATTATGTCAAGAACTTGGTAATCATTCAGTTGCAGATTCAAGAACTTAAAGATACACAAGCGAGGGTGCTTGTACTTGATTGAAGAGTCCAAGAAAGAAGGAGTCCGTGGATTCAGAGTTTGCACGTGGTCGTGTCAGTAAGTTCTACTGGTGGATAGCATTAGGAAGTCAAGCGGGGAGCTTGTAGTCCTTCTGTATGAACTTCGATTCTTTCGCATAGTGGATTCAGGTTTACCTTGTGGATAGCTAGGTCAAATCCTCCCCAAGTTTTTACCGTGTAGTTTCCTGGGTCATCATATCTTGTGTTCATTTATTTTCGGCTGCTTTATATCTTGATATGATTATTTGATTGTTTTAACCTAGAATTGTTTAATTTGACTAAGTAACAACTTGGCTAATTAATCTAGGCTAACCAATCTGGTTGTGTTTTAAGGGGTCTAAAACCGTTCACACACCATGTCTCGCCTCGAAAATCCTTCATTTCTTCTCAAATATTCAAGAAAAAGGTATGGGTTTTCTTTCTCTCACTTCATATTTCTTGTTTTGAGCATCTTTTTTTTTTTTTGTGTTTTCACTGTGTTTTTCTTTGATTGTGTGTTTCTGCTGATATTTGTATAACTCTTGTTTGATTGTGTATTTGATCTCATGATAAAAATCGATGTGCATTCGTTGATGTTTTGTACAGATCTACTCTATCTTGAGTAATCATTGTGGGATTTGTGGCACACACACACTCATTTTCATGTTTGGGTCCTAAATCTCAAGTTTTTTTTTAGGGTTTCCCTCATTGTCTATGTTCTGGATCTAACCCAATGCTGATAATGTTTGTTGTCTCGTGTGACATGTCTTGGTTTCTTGATAAAACATGATGCAGGATAAAAATGTCTCCTTTCAAGAGAGTTGCTGTAAAAGGGGGAAATAGCAAAAGAAAAGAACCTGTCATTGATGTTGATGATACCTCCCCTAAAGCAAAAAGGACCAGTTCATCATCAGGAGTATTTGATCCAAATAAGTTTAGATCTTATGCTGCATTCCAGACTCATGAGAACTATTTTAGAGATGCTACACCGTTGGTCGAAAGGGTTGTGGATCAACCTTCTCTTTTTGACACCGACATTCCTAAGTAGTTTGCTCACAAAGACTGGAATTATCTTCTCTTCCACCTTGAAAAAACATATAAGGATTTGGTAAAAGAGTTTTATGCCAATGCAATTGTTGAAGGCGAAGAACTCAAATGCTGGGTTAGAAGAAAGAGTTTCTCAGTCTCTCCTGCATATCTGGCTGAGATTCTTCACATTAATCGACCGATATTTAAACAATCACCAGTTTATGATGATCTATGTCCAGATGAGGACCTACTCCGAGATGCTCTTGAAAAGGACTTGGAATTCTCATCGAATGGGAACTCAGTCAGTGTTTCTTCTCTTACTCTGAAATTGAGGGTGCTTACAATCATCATGTTTCACAACTTGTACCCATTATCTAGCACCAGGTACATGAACCTTGGACTTGCCCTATTTCTTCATGATCTAATCTCTGATGTAGAGATTGACATTTGTGCACACATCTTTCATATCTTGCACAAAACGGTTCTTCGGACTGAATCAAGGATATGCATTCCTTTTTGCTGCCTCATTTCTAGGATACTGAAGCTCAAAGGAATTCATCCTTCAACAGATGAGTCTCCCTGCCCAAAACCGGCTCCAATCAACATGCGTACGTACAACGCTAGCATTGGTCATAGTCGTAAGGGAATCAAAACAGAAACTTCAGCATCTCACAGTGGCTCGCGCTTTAGCTCATCCACATTTGACGAGAAGCTAGACAACATTGCGAAATCTATCCACGAGTTGAGCTCCAAAATGTCTAGACTTACATCCATCTTGCACCATCTCAACATTCGATGGGATATGAAGTTCACCTCTATCCAAGCTCAATTGGATCAAATTCAAAGAAAGCTAGAAGATGATGAGGACTAACTATTCCATGACAAAAAGGGGGAGATGATGTTGGCAGAGGGAGTACAATGAAAGGAGTTTTTCAACAAAAAGGACTTTTTTTAATTTCTGTTTCACATCAGCACTGTTTAGTTTTATGTTACACATTAGCATTGTCTAGTCTTTATGTTTTTTACTTTATGTGTTCTGTATTTGTACCTGTTACCTTTGTAGGTTTTTAAGGTTCTAAGTTTTTGTTTGCAACTGGTACCTTTATAGGTTTTTAAGGTTCTTAGTTCATATTTGTACCTGTTACCTTTGTAGATTTTTAAGGTTCTTAGTTTGTACCCATGTTGCTTTTGTAAGCTTTTAGGGTTTGTTTCTATGCATATTTGTAGGCTTTTATGGTTTGTACCATGCTTATGCAGCCTTTATGCTTTGTTGCATTGTACTTCTAGCTAAATGCTATGCATTTTCTTTAAGTAATCTCACTCTTGTGCCCTTGTAGGATCATATTCCTAGATGCATATATGTTTTATGCATTGGTTGAGTGTTGAACATGCAAATGATACTCTGCAATTGAATTTATTTGCTTGCATGTCCGGATGTTCATTCCTTGTGAGAATGAGCATTGTGATCACTAGTATGTAGTGATTGCCTGTTTAGGTCATGCCATGGTCTATTGCTATATTCCATTTTGCTGGTAATTTAGCACTTAGTAACCCTGTATTTAGGTGGGATTCATGTAAGGGTAGTATGTGAGAGAATCTGAAGAAATGCTTAATATTGTGCAAAAAAGCAGGGACTCGCGGCTGACTCGCGACTTGCAAGCCACCAATTGCAGCACACGTGAGAAGCATGCGGGGAGGTGAAAGGTCACGCTAGCTGTCGCACTACAGGACAAAAGGCCCAGGCTGGCCAAGCCGTTAACTCACGGCTTGAACTCGCGACTTAGACCAGTCGCGAGGCCAAGCTGCCAACTTGCCCTGTTCGGGAAGAACTGTCTCTTCATATTCCAAACACACACCACTATATATAGACCCTTATTCCCACGAAATGTAGAGAGCTTCCAGAGATAATTTTGAGAGAAAAACCCTAGAGAAAAACAAGATTGCCTCATCCCCAATCTTCACTAAGAGACTCTTCAAATTCCTCTACTCTTTTCCTCTCCATTGATACATCCTTGAGAGGTTCTTGACCAAATCCTTTTCTCACCACACCCACGTCTGTGAGAAGGTCTTTTGGTGCTACGGGAAGCAGTTTGGAAGGAATCAATGGTTATTGGTTGATGTTATGGCCTATAGCAAAATCTGGTAAGCAAGAGAAGAAAAAGGTTCGGCGCAATCTCGTTGGGGCAAGAAGCTTTGAGGGCTTAGGTACCTGGGTAGATTAGGCTTGGAGGATCTATTGTTGTTCATGTATCCCAACTACATTTTCTAGTGGATTATTGACCACTTGGAGGGCGGCGGAGAGGTTTTACGTTGAGGGCTTCAGTTACCTTTTCGATAACACATCGTGTGTTGTCCTTGTGTTTGCATCTCTCTTCCCTTTATCTTTGCCTTTTATTTTCTGTTGTGGATGTGATTATAATTGGCTTAGATTGTTTATCAATTCTGTGTTTGGCTTATGTTCATGTTCTGCACATTAATTGTTTGATAATAAGCTTGAATTGGTAATTTGTAATTGGAGGTCTAAACGTTCATAGTGTTTTCAACGCTATTTGAACTTTCAAAGTTTCTCATTTTGGATTCTTGAAAATGCCTACAGAAAAGAAAAGAATAGGGCTGATTTATTTTCTATAGACTCTAGAGTTCAAATTCTGTGGTTTCACATGGCTAGAACGATGTCTTAAATCTTCCTGAAGTTAGGCCTTCTATATGTGATTATGTGTTAATTAGATGACTTAATGGTCAAGATACCTTGTGGAATGTTAGTAGTAAGCTCTAAGCACACTTCCAGAATTTGGTCTATCAATTAAATTTCATGCACTATGTTTTTTGAAATTCCAATACCAGCCAAGATGAGGAAGCTTTTAAGCACACTTCTGTAACTAACAAGATGATGATTCTTTTAAGAACTAATTTGCAAAAATTTTGATATTTAATTTTTTTAAGCTTATGCACAAGGATATGTATGTAGGTATGCCGTAATTTGAGTTTTATTTTTATTATTATTTAAATTGCACATAAAATATAATAGTTTTATCTCGGGCCCTAAGAAAACTTTTTTGGTTATGCCCCTAAGCATTAGTCTCCTATGGGCTCTAGGATTCAATTCACACTTTCTTGCGTGACAAGAATTTGTTTTCCCTCATCTTCAAGCTACGACTTTCAGAGTTTTAAAACTTAGAAGTTAAAATGATTGGTGGTCGTTAAATGTCATATCATGAGGACGATTGTTATGAATTTATTGGTTTTTGCTATACATGACTCAGTCCGCTTCAATTAATGAATACAATGACGACTACAATTTTTCGTTGGTGCATTTAAAGACTTTTTATTTTTTGTTTTGTCACTCAGTCAACTTTGTTAGGTTCTAAAGATTTAGGAATTTATGTATTTAGAACTTTAATGTGTAATGTTGGCAAACCATGATCAAAACAAGTTGTTTAGTCTTGTTTAGGCTTGCTCAAAGTTGCGTCTTCTATGTAAAGTTGGAATCGAGTGGCTGTAGAAAGTATTAGTGACTTTTGGCCTTACTCGATCAATCGAATCTCGGGCAGAATGTTTTTTTCTGTAGAATTTCCAACTCAGCCCTAACTCCTAAAACATTTAGGGTTTTATGTTTTTGCCCTAGATATATAAGGCAAACGCTAGCCACATTTTTTAGTGCAGTTCCAGTTACTCATATTGCTGTTTGTGTTAATCTCTTATGAGATCTGTGAGGAGCTTTGCTTCACACAAACTTAGGATTATCAAGAGGAGATTTCTTCAAGACCTTGATGATCATTCAATTGCTGCCATAAGAGCTTAAAGATATACAAGCGGGTGTGCTTGTACTTGCTGGAGAATCCAAGAAAGAAGTAGTCTGTGGTCTCGAAGTTTGCACGTGATCGTGTCATTAAGTTCTACTGGTGGGTAGCAATAAGAAGTCAAGCGTGGGGGTTTGGTAAGTCTTATTGTATGAACTTCGATTCTTTTAAGATAGTGGATTCAAGTTTACCTTGAGGATAGCTAGGTTAAATCCTCCCCAGGTTTTTTACCAGTGTGGTTTCCTAGGTCATCATATCTTTGTGTTATTTATATCTCCACTGCTATATACTTGATATGATTGTTTGATTGTGATAACCTAGATTTGCATAATTTTTCTAAGTTAATCACTTTGCTAATTAACTAGGTTAATCCGGTTGTGTTAAGAAGTCTAAAAACCATTCAAGTGGTATCAGAGCAGGTAGCTCTTTTGTATTAGATCTTTTGATCTAGGAGCTGATCCTTGACCCCTGTTATCATGGATAATTTGAAGTGTCTTTTTGATCATGTTTCTACTCATGCTTCTATTGATTTTATTAATGCCTGTGAAACTCTTCGTAAGGAATTATTGAAATCTATGAAAATTTCTAAGAAATTCAAGGAAGAGTTAAAATTGGCTAATATTGAAAAAGAGGAATTGGTTGTTAGATTAGATGAATCTAATAAAAAGAATGAATTTTTGAGAAATCAAATTTCCTCTCAAGATGAGAAGATGAAAAGCTTGGAACAAGAGTTAGTTGAATCTAAAGGTAAAATTGAAAATTTGACTAGTACCAAGCCTGCTGTTGATAACAGAAGTGTTTCTGTTTCTCTTAAGCCTAAAACAGAGAAAGTTTATATCCCTCCTTTCAAGAGGAATAATAAAGAAAAGACTTATTTCGCTAGGTTAGACAAAGGTAAAAGTTCTGATGTAGACGCTGAAGTTTCTAAACCTATGTCTAAACCTACTGTTAAAGAGCATAATAAATTTGTTTTTATGCCTACTTGTCACCTTTGTGGTGTTGTTGGTCATATTAGACCAAATTGTTCTCTGTTGAGGCAAAAACCAAAATCTGAGACTAGATTTGCTGTTAGGAATACTGATGTTCCTAAATTTGTTCATGTTTGTCACTTTTGTGGTGTCTTCGGTCACATTCGTCCTAATTGTCATAAATTGAAATTTAAGCATTCAATGTTTCAGTCTAGGATATGTGATGATATTTCTCCTGCCATAAGTCCAAATAAATTGTTTCATATGCTTTTGAAAAATTTAAGCTTGTTGGCTTGTGAAAGGAAATTGCAGGATGTTAGTCTTTCTCAGAAGATTGGTGTAATCTCTCAAATACACTCTGCTTCACATGAATTTTCACCTACAAAGCTGAAGACTCGTGCTATATGGGTGAGAAAAGATTCTCTAAGGTGAGTGTTGCTGACTTGTCCCTGATTTAATTTTTTCAATTGTGAGTGGACATGTTTTGTTTCTGTTTTTGGTTGTTTGTGAAATATTTTCAAAAAGACAAAAATATTTTTATTTTGTGTCTTGTTTTATTTTTCTTGAGGAATACATGAATTATGATATCTCTCTCTTGATTTAGAACATGCTTGACATTGTGGAGAAACTTGAATAGTATGTGCTGTTAGGTTCTAAAGATTTAGGAATTTATGTATTTAGAACTCTAATGTGTAATGTTGGCAAACCATGATCAAAACAATATATTTAGTCTTGTTTAGGCTTGCTCAAAGTTATGTAATTCATTTAAAGTTGGAATCGAGAGGTTGCAGATACATTGGTGCATTTCGGCCTGGCTCGATCGATCGAAAGTTAGACTCGATCGATCAAAAGTCGGCCAGAATGTTTTTTCTGCAGAATTTCCAACTCAGCCCTATCTCATTAAAAGTTTTGGGTTTTCTGTTTTTGCCCTAGGTATATAAGGCAAAACCCTAGCCACGTTTTTGAGAGTTGCTCTGGTTGTATTGTTGCTCATACTTTGCAGTTTGTGTGAATCTCTTGTGAGATCCTTGAGGAGCTTTCCTTCACATAAATTTAGGGTTTTCAAGATAGAGATATTATCAACACCTTGATGATCAACTTAGTTGCTGTCATTGAAGCTTAAAGAAAAACAAGCGGGGGTGCTTGTATCTTGTGGAGAATCCAAGAAAGAAGGAGTCCGTGGATTCGGAGCTTACACGTGGTCGTGTCAGTAAGTTCTACTGGTGGGTAGCATTAGGAAGTCAAGCGTGGGTGCTTGTAAGTCCTTTTGTATGAACTTCGATTCTTTCATATAGTGGATTCAAGTTTACCTTGAGAATAGCTAGGTTAAATCCTCTCTAGGTTTTTTTACCGGTTTGGTTTTCTTAGGTGATCATATCTTTGTGTTCTTTATATTTCCGCTGCTTTATATTCTTGATATGATTGTTTGATTGTGATAACCTAGATTTGCATAATTTGACTAAGTTAATCACTTAGCTAATTAACTAGGCTAATCTGGTTGGGTTTAAGGGTCTAAAAACCGTTCAAGTAGTATCAGAGCAGGTAGCTCTTTTGTTATAGATCTTTTGATCTCTGAGCTGATCCTTGACCCCTGTTGTCATGGAACACGGACACTCTCTGGTTATTCCTCCTCACTTTGATAGGAATAACTATGCTTATTGGAAAGTAAGGATGAAAGCATTCCTGAAATCTATTGATGAGAGGGTTTGGAATTCCGTTGAGTACAGATGGGAGAAGCCCACTACTCCTGTGAGTGAGTGGTAAACTTCTCACAAAGAAACAACTGGTTTTAATAGCAAAGCTATGAATGCCATCTTTAATGCTGTTTCTATAGAGGAATTTAAGAAAATCTCAAATGTTGAAGTTGCTCACACTGCTTGAAAAATCCTCCAGACTGTGCATGAACGCACAAAGGCAGTTAAGATTAATAAACTGCAACAATTAACTTCTAGATTTGAAAGAATTAGGATGTCTAATGATGAATCTTTTGATGAATTCTATGCTAAGTTGAATGATATTGTTAATTCTGCTTTTAATCTGGGTGAAATCTATGATCAACCTAAAATTGTTAGGAAGATTCTTAGATCCTTGACTGAGGACTTTAGGCCCAAAGTGACCGCCATTACTGAGAGCAAGGATGTGGACTCCATCCCTGTTGATGAACTTGTAGGATCTCTTCAGTCCTATGAGTTAGACCTACCCAAAGCAAACAAATCCAAATCAATGGCTCTTAAGTCAGTTGATGATGTTGAGGTTGGTGGATTTGATGATGAGCTGTTTGCTACAGAGATTGCGTACCTCGCCAAGAACTTTAAAAACTTTCTTAGGAATAACAACAGAAAGGCGAGAGGTACAAACACTGCTGAACCTAGAAACTTTAGGAAGAATGATCCCACTAAGGTTAATAACTTTGAAAAACCTAGAGAAAAAGTTTGTCAATCTTCAAACAATTCTTTGGGTCCTCAGTGTTTTGGATGTCAAGCGTATGGTCATGTTAAATCTGAATGTCCTACATTCTTGAAGTCTAAGGGTAAAGTTATGGCTATAACCCTTAGTGATAATAAGGTTTCTGATGATGAGTCTAGATGTGAGGATGATGGAAACTTCATTGCTTTCACTGCTACTGTTGTAGTCAATGAAAGCGTGTTTGTTGAAGAGAACCCTTCTGATGGGGAACTCTCTGAGGATGCAGATCTTCAAGAGGCTTATAATAAACTTTGCAAAGTTGCTGCAAAGGATGTTATGAATGTTGAACTTGGCCTGAAGAAAATTGAATCTCTTGAGCTTGATAAGAAGAATTTGCTTGTTAAATTATTTGATGCTAATGATCTTTTGAACCATGTGAAATCTGAGAACATGCTCTTGCTTGATAAAGTTAAAACTTTGGAACATGATTTATCTATTGCTAGATCTGCTAGTTCTAAACTTGATCAAATGCTGAATGTTCAAAAGGCTCCTTCTGACAAATCTGGATTAGGTTTTGTTGAAAGCTGTTAGGTTCTAAGGTCTTAGTATTTTATGTATTTAGAACTCTAATTTGTAATGTTGGCAAACCATGATCAAAACAATGTATTTAGTTTTGTTTAAGCTTGCTCAAAGTTAGTTTATTATTGTAAAGTTGGAATCGAGTGGCTGTAGAAATACTTGGGACTTTCGGCCTGGCTCGATCGATCAAAGAATAGACTCGATCGATCGAAAATCGCACAGGTTGATTATTCTGCAGAATTTCCAACTCAGCCTTACTTTATTCAACGTTTAGGGTTTTATGTTTTTACCCTAGGTATATAAACTAAACCCTAGCCACGTTTTTAAAGGTTGCTCCAGTTGTATTGTTGCTCATACATTGCTGTTTTGTGTAAATCTCTTGTTAGATCTAGAGGAGCTTTCCTTTACACAAAGCTTAGGGTTTTCAAGTTAGAGATAGTATCAACATCTTGATGATCAACTTGGTTGCTACCATTGAAGCTTAAAGATACACAAGCGGGGGTGCTTGTAGCTTATTGAAGAATTCAAGAAAGAAGGAGTCCGTGGATTCGGAACTTGCACATGGTCGTGTCAGTAAGTTCTACTGGTGGGTAGCATTAGGAAGTCAAGCGGGGAGCTTGTAGTCCTTCTGTATAAACTTCGATTCTTTCGCATAGTGGATTTAGGTTTACCTTGAGGATAGCTAGGTCAAATCCTCCCCAAGTTTTTACCGTGTGGTTTCCTGGGTGATCATATCATTGTGTCTTTTATTATTCCGCTGCTTTATTATTTTGATATGATTATTTGATTGCTTTAACCTAGAATTGCATAATTTGACTAAGTAACAACTTGGCTAATTAATCTAGGCTAACCAATCTGGTTGTTTTAAGGGGACTAAAACCGTTCAAGTGGTATCAGAGCTGGTAGCTCTTTTGTTGGAGGTTTCTTGATCTCTGAACTGATCCTTGACCCCTGTTGTCATGGATTCTTGGAAAATCTTTGTGCTTAATTGTCAACTTGTCTACTTGCTGTCTTTGCCTTTTGTTGTTATTGGTAAATCTTTCCTTAAGTATCTTGGCACAATCACATGTGATAAGAATTATGTATGTTATATTGCTTTAACCGCCTTAAAGGCACGTGATTCTTGTCTTTGGTATTTGGATAGTGGTTGTTCTAAGCATATGACAGGAAATAAAGGTTTATTCAAAACACTCTTCGAAGGAAAGATTGGGACAGTCACTTTTGGAGATGGAAGTAAATCTGTGATCAGAGGCATTGGTACTGTGGACATTCCAGGATTGCCAGTGTTTGAAGATGTTTGGTATATTGATGGATTGAAGGCCAATTTACTCAGCATAAGTCAGATTTGCGACAATGGACTGAATGTTCTTTTCACCAAGTATGAATGTGAGATACTTGATGGAGGAGGTGACTGTATGTGTGTTGGTGTAAGGACAGCTGACAACTGTTATGGCATAACACCAAGTGTAAACAACAAGTGCTTTAGTGCAAAGATTGATCAAGTTGATTTGTGGCATCAACGGTTGGGGCATGCCAGTCATAAGCAGTTAGAGAAGATTTCCAAGTGTGAGGTAGTTATCGGTTTACCTAAATTTAAGAAGATTGATAAGTGCATTTGTGGACCATGTCAGATAAGTAAACAAGTAAAATCCAAGCATCCCTCTGTGACTAGTGTTCAAACTTCAAGACCTTTAGAGTTATTACACATTGATCTCATGGGTCCTGCCAGAGTTCAAAGTTTGGGTGGAAAGAAGTATATTCTAGTTGTTGTGGATGACTTTACTAGATATACTTGGGTTGTACTTTTGAAGGATAAAGCTGAGGCTCCTGAGAAGATGATACATCTATGCAAGAAATTGCAGGTTGAGAAAGACACTATGATAGCCAGAATCAGAAGTGATCATGGAAGAGAATTTGAGAATACCAAGCTGGCTACTTTCTACAATGATCAAGGCACTCACCAAGAGTTCTCATCACCCAAGACACCTCAACAGAATGGGATTGTAGAAAGGAAAAACCGGGTTGTGCAGGAGATGGCTCGAGTCATGCTAAACAACAAAAATTTGCCAAAATCCTTCTGGGGAGAAGCAATTAACACTGCTTGCCATACACTCAACCGGGTGTATTTTAGACCTGACTCCAAGAAGACTCCCTATGAACTCTGGAGAGGGAAGAAACCTGTAGTCAAATATTTCAGGATATTTGGCAGTGACTGTTACATTCTGCGTGATAGAGAGAACCTAGAAAAATTTGATGCAAAGAGTGACAAAGGATACTTTCTAGGATACTCTTCCACCAGTAGAGCTTATAGAGTGTACAATCTGAGAACCAAAACAGTCATGGAATCTTCAAATGTTGTGATAAATGATGAAGTATCTTCAGAAAGCACTGTTCCTGCTCAAGATAAGTCCCTAGAAGTTAATGATTCTTTTCCTATTGAGTATGTTGGGAAACATAGTGAGGAAGAGCTGTTGGTGTTAAATGATACAGTCTCAGTACCATCAAGTTCAGAACCATCCACTCCGGTTTGTGACACTCGACAGATACAAAGTGAGCTCAGTCCTCCATCTGAACAGAAAGAAATCACAACATCTCTAGTCAAACGTCCATCCTCTAGAGTGAGATTGAATCATCCTTCCACAAATATATTGGGCAGTCTGAATGATAACATGAGGTTGAGATCAAAAGCCTTGAATGTGATCACACACTCATGTTATCTGTCCCAATTTGAACCGAAAAAGGTAGATGAAGCACTTCAGGATGCTGATTGAGTAAATTCCATGCATGAAGAACTTCATCAATTCGTTCAGAATGATGTGTGGGAACTAGTTCCTAGACCGGAAAATGTAAATGTGATTGGAACTAAATGGATCTTTAAGAACAAGTCAGATGAACATGGCACTGTGATCAGAAATAAATCAAGACTTGTTGCACAAGGGTACACACAAGTGGAGGGAGTTGATTTTGATGAGACCTTTGCACCAGTGGCTAGGTTAGAGTCCATCCGGATATTGTTAGCCATAGTAAGTCATCTAAACTTCAAGCTATATCATATGAATGTCAAGAGTGCTTTCTTGAATGGAATGCAACAAGAAGAAGTCTATGTTGAGCAACCTAAAGGCTTTGTTGATCCTCACAGACCTGATGATGTCTACAAATTGAAGAGAGCTCTCTATGGCTTGAAGCAAGCTCCTAGGGCTTGGTATGACAGATTGACTGCATATCTCACTGAGCATGGACTCAAAAGGGGATCTGCAGATACAACTCTCTTCATAAGAAAGGATAAGACTGGTTTTATTGTAGCTCAAATTTATGTTGATGACATTGTTTTTGGTGCTACTAATGATCCTCTTGCTCATTCTTTTGCAGATGAAATGAAGGCAATGTTTGAAATGAGCATAGTTGGTGAATTGACTTATTTTTTGGGATTGTAGGTGAAGCAAACAGAGTCAGGAATCTACATCAATCAAGCTAAATATGCAAGAAATTTAGTCAAGAGATTTGGCTTGGACAAGGCTGCTCATGCTAGAACACCAATGGCTGCTAATGCAAAATTAACAATTGATCCATCAGGTGAGTCTATTGATATTACTTTGTATAGAAGCATGATTGGATGTCTGTTATATTTGACTGCTAGTAGGCCTGATATATCTTTTAGTGTTGGTGTTTGCTCTAGATTTCAGTCCAACCCTAAGGTTTCTCATTTAAATGCTGTTAAGAGAATTATAAAATATGTGAGTGGAACCTGTGATTATGGACTCTTTTATAGTAAGGAGTCTAATTTGTCTCTTGCTGGGTTTTTTGATTCTGATTGGGCTGGGAATGCTGATGACAGAAAAAGCACCACTGGGGGGTGTTTTTATGTTGGGGCCAATCTTGTGGCTTGGATGAGTAAGAAGCAAAATTCTGTTTCTTTATCCACTGCTGAGGCAGAATATATTGCTGCTGGGAGTTGTTGTTCTCAGCTCCTTTGGATGAAAAAGTTGTTGAGTGATTATGGGATACCTCAAGACACCATGGTTGTCTATTGTGATAATTCCAGTGCTATAGATATATCAAAGAATCCTGTTCAACATTCTAAGACCAAACACATTGAACTTAGATATCACTTCATTAGGGATTTGGTTGAAAAGAAAATTGTTGTTCTTGAGTATATCCCTACTGATCGTCAAAATGCTGACATCTTTACCAAACCGCCTGATGGAAGTAAGTTTGAAACACTTCGTCAAGTGATTGGTGTTCTTCGGTGTCCTTAGTCTCTTTTGGCTTTCTTGGTCCTTGTGCTTCATTGCTCATTCCTTTGTGACCATAGTTCTTTGGTTTTTGTGTTTTTTTTTGTTGTTGTATTTCTAGGATTTGCATTGCATTACATTCATGCATTTCATTCTAGGATTTATTTGTTTTCTCTTAAATAAAAATAAAAAATAAAAAAAAATAAAAATAAAAAGGAGAAAGCAAAAATTATGTTTGACACTATGTTTCTTGATTTTTGAAAAACAAGGTTGGTCTATCTTTCTACACATGTCATGTCTTGTGTACCTTGTTTAACTTTGATGATCTTATTCATTGTACTTGACTAGTTGAAACTTTGTAGTGCATGTTGTGTGGGAAAGATGTGTATGATTCTTAATTACTCTGTCTTAATCATGAAGTCATATGTTATTTGACTGTCGGACTTGATTCTTTTGAGAAAGGCATAAATAACCATCTCACCACTGTTCACTAGCCAATCATGAACACCTTAGTGCATATCATAAGATTGTGTGCTCGAGAAAGTGTAGCACATGCATAAAAAGAACATAAGGTGTAGCCTCAAATTAAATTAAAACTGGTGTGTACTATTAGGCTTGATGCCAATTCACTTAATTTAAACTGGTGTGTTCTATTAGGCTGAATGCCATTTCATACAAATAAGAGGCAAAAATGCAAGAAACTTACTTGATTGCAAGTTTTTGTTCTAGGAGATGTGGGAGTTATAGGATGTAACTCTTTAGGTGATAGTCTCTTTTAAATTCTATGTGATGAATTGTGTAGACTTTGTGTTTGATTGCTATTCACATATCACCTCTCATGTATCTCAAGTTTTTACTAGTATCACACACTACACAAGTTACTCTTTGTTAAACACTGTACATGCTAGTGTGTGTGTTTTTGGTCTGACCAACCAAGTTTGAAAATATCTTGAGATTTGTGCATAACATTTTTATTGCTTGAGAAAATTCAATGGGAGAATGATTGAAACTTGTTTTGACATAATTTGGGATTAAAAATTTGGGTTTTTGAAAAAGTATTTCATCTCATACTCATGCATTTTGCTTTCCTTATTTAATGCTTTGAGGAGTTGTTTGTCAAAATAAGGTTTGTGTTTTTCAAAATTGGTTTTTTTTTTCAAAATTTAATGAGTCTCTGCCCATTTCGATCGATCCAGTCTGTTTTTCGATCAATCGAAAAAGTGCTCTAGTTTGTTTCAAAATGACTGGCTCATTCGATCGATCGAATGTAATTTTCGATCGATTGAAAATCGTGGAGAAGTTTTTTTAAAAGATCAGATTTGACTTTTTCAAACACTTTTCAAAACCTTTTCAAACTTTTCCTTTCTCTCTCCGACGAGGCAAGCTAAATAGTTCAGTTTTTTGTCGTTTTCCTCCGACGTTTTTGCAAAGTTTCTCTTTCCTCAAGCCGGTAAGACTCTTTTGCCCTTCCTTTTGATTTTATTTTCATGTTTTCATGCATAAATCCATGCATTTAAGGGAGATTTTCGGACTTTGCATATTGGGATTTTCTGATTGATTCAAGCTGTATTTTGTGCAATTGATCATTGGGTTTTTTGTGGGGACACATCATAAACATGATTCTTACCAGTTAATTTGATCAATTTTGAGTTTGTTGAAAGTTTGAAAGTTCTAGGGTTTGTTCTTGATCCGATTTGGGGCTTTTGTTAAATTGGGAAAATTTTGATGAAATTGGCTTATTGTATTGATGAAATTAAGCATTATAACCTATATGCTGTATTTTGTAATGCTCAATTCATCAATTTGTTTAAAAATTTTCAAGTGGTTTTCAATTTTTGGGGTTTTTGATTAGAAATTCCCTGCTCAAGCCAATTTTGTCAATTTAATCTCAATTGAACTTACTTGCTTACTGCATTAGTACATGCATCATGGCATTGCATCTGTTCATGCATCATATAGATTTTCATTCTATTGTTTTTTGTGCTAACTTGCAGTCTGTCCTTGGTTTTGATTTCTTGTGTTCTTTTGGTTTTCTCTTTGTGTCTCTGTCCTTTCCTTAGCATCATGCCTAGGAAGACTAGAGCCCGTAGGACTATTCCCTCTTCCTCTCCATCCCCTCCTTCCTTTGACCGAGAGAGGTTTCCGAGTGAGAAAAACCAAGAGCTTTTTGAGAAACTTAACCTTAAGAGAAAGATTTGGGCTGAGCGTTCTATTCTGTTAGATGAGCTAGATCCTGCCATTAGGGCAAACTTTAAGCGTCGGGGCTGGTTACCCTTGTTGGACATTTCTAATCCTCCTCCACCTTCTGCCTTGATTAGAGAGTTCTTTTCAAACATCTCTATCCGCATCTATGATTCCAACACTTTAGTAAAGAGTTGGATACGAGGCGTAGAGTACACCATTACTCCTCAGGTAGTGGCTGATGCTCTAGGGATACCATTGGTTAGGAATCCTGTCTATCCATATGACGAGTCTCCCAAGTTGAGCGACCTTTTGTCTTACATCACTGGAACTTCTGTCCAGTGGGGTTCTGATCCTAGGATCACTTCTGCTGAGCTCTCCGGGCTGCACTATCTATTCTTTAGGATAGCATGTCATTCCATCTAGCCCATTTCTCATGTTCACACCATTCTTCTTGAGCGGTGTGTATTTTTGTACGCTCTGGTTACTGATGCTCCTATTAGTTTTCCCCATCTCTTTCTTCGTTCTTTGAACGATGTTTATAGGAGTTCATCTACTTCTCATGCCCTTGTTCATCCTATTTTCATTCATAGGATTTTGCTCTATCTTGATCTTAGTGACTTTCCTTCCTCTGAGCCCGTTCATGTGATAGCTCCCATAGGTGCGTCTTTTCTTAGACAGAGGGCCGCTCATCTTCGAGCTGGTTCTAAACACCCTAGGTCTGAGCCGTCTAGTAGTGCACCTCCTCCTTCTTCTTCTACAGGTATTACTGGTGAGGATGTTCCTGATCCAGTTGGTGATGATGCTGCTGCTGCTGATGTTCCTCCACCTCCTTCGACCGACTTTGATGTTCGTCATACTCTGGAGACTGTCATGACCGTTCAGGCAGCTCATGGTCAGATTTTGGTGGACTTACTAGATCAAATTCGTGCTCTCTGAGCCGACTTAGCGTGACTTCATTCACCCTCACCACCTCCTTTTGATGGCGACCTATGATTGCTCTTTGGCATTCCGTCACAAAAAGGGGGAGTGGAGTTTTGACTTGTAAAGAGTTTTTGTAGTTAGGGGGAGAGATTTGTTTGTTACTTTTTGAGAGGAGCTTGTGGAGTTTTTAGATTGTATCTAGGTGCTTCACTTTGTATATCATTTTTTTGGGGATATTCATGTTAGGGGGAGTAACATTGTTTGATATACATGTTTGTTTTTCTCATTGATTCTTGTTGATTGGTGATTCACTGCTTATTGATTTATATTTATGAGTTGATCATTCATATATGTCTTTATTTTGTGTTGTGTGAATCTTACAAGAATGTTATACCTGTTGTTTTACTCTTTTCTGTCACACATGCGTTTATGCGTTTGTTGAGTATTTCAGGAATATACAGGTTGATTCAACTAAGCTGCTGTGTACACTTGCAACTGATGGATAGTAGTTAGGCTGAATTTGAAGTTTATGAGCATTTCTTGGTAAAGGGCTTGTTACTTGTAAAATTTTGAGCTTTTAATTAGGGTTTTGTCACGGATTGCCAAAGGGGGAGTTTGTTAGGTTCTAAGGTCTTAGGATTTTATGTATTTAGAACTCTAATTTGTAATGTTGGCAAACCATGATCAAAACAATGTATTTAGTCTTGTTTAGGCTTGCTTAAAGTTGGTTTATTATTGTAAAGTTGGAATCGAGTGGTTGCAGAAGTACTTGGGACTTTCGGCCTGGCTCGATCGATCGAAGAATAGACTCGATCGATCAAAAATCGCCTAGGTTGATTATTCTACAGAATTTCCAACTCAGCCCTACTTCATTAAACGTTTAGGGTTTTATGTTTTTACCCTAGGTATATAAACTAAACCCTAGCCACGTTTTTGAAGGTTGCTCCAGTTGTATTGTTGCTCATACATTGCTGTTTTATGTAAATCTCTTGTGAGATCTAGAGGAGCTTTCCTTTACACAAAGCTTAGGGTTTTCAAGTTAGAGATAGTATCAACATCTTGATGATCAACTTGGTTGCTACCATTGAAACTTAAAGATACACAAGCGGGGGTGCTTGTAGCTGATTGAAGAATTCAAGAAAGAAGGAGTCCGTGGATTCGGAGCTTGCACGTGGTTGTGTCAGTAAGTTCTACTGGTGGGTAGCATTAGGAAGTCAAGCGGGGAGCTTGTAGTCCTTCTGTATGAACTTCGATTCTTTTGCATAGTGGATTTAGGTTTACCTTGAGGATAGCTAGGTCAAATCCTCCCCAGGTTTTTACCGTGTGGTTTCCTGTGTGATCATATCATTGTGTCTTTTATTATTCCGCTGCTTTATTATTTTGATATGATTATTTGATTGCTTTAACCTAGAATTGCATAATTTGACTAAGTAACAACTTGGCTAATTAATCTAGGCTAACCAATCTGGTTGTTTTAAGGGGTCTAAAACCGTTCAAAAGCATCTTTGTCTCTGCACCTAATTCCACGAACTTTGTTCCTTCATCTTTTTCTGAACCTTTCGTGAGTGAGGTTGTGAGTGAAACTGTCAAACCCCCTGTGAGTGAGGTTGTCAAACCCATAGAAGTTTCACTTCCTAGGAAGATTAAGGTTGATCTGGGAGAGTCTAAACCTAAAGAGTCTACCCTTTCTAAGGACAAGATGCATGGTAAACCTGCTTGGGTTTGTCATTTTTGTGAAAATTCTGGACACATTCGTCCTAACTGTTACAAGCTTCAAGCTGCTAAGAGAGCAAACAAACCAAAAGTGTCTGTGCCTCAAGCACAAGATCCTATGGCACTTATTGGTGAATTGGCAAAGGCTTTAAACCTTTATTCTAATCCTGGAGTTGGAAATCACTCGAACGTGAATAGGAACTCCAATGCTCGTGCTGCATCTAAAAGGTTTTGGATGCAAAAGACTCAATCTAATTGAGTCTTTCTGACATGGTCCTTATGCTTCATTGCTCTACTCTTTTGTGACCATTGTTCTTTGTTTTTGTGTTGTTTTTGTTTCTAGGACTTGCATTGCATAACATTCATGCATTTCATTCTAGGATTTATTTTTGTTTTCTCTTGTACATAAATAAATAAATAAAGGAAAGCAAATTGTGTTTGGCTTTATTTTTCTTGGTCTTTGAAAACAAGGTTGGTCAATTTATTTACACATAACATGTTTTTGTACCTTGTTTAGCTTTGATGAGCTTATATATTGCACTTGACTAGTTGAAACTTTGTAGTGCATGTTGTGTGGGAAAGATGTTTATGGTGTTTATCATTTTGTCTTAATCTTGATGTCACATGTTATTTGATTGTCGGACTTGATCCTTTTGAGAAAGGCATAAATAACCATCTCACCACTGTTCACTAGCTAATCATGAACACCTTAGTGCATATCTTAAGATTCTGTGCTGGAGAAAGTGTAGCACATGTACAAAAAAAACATAAGATGTAGCCTCGGTTTAATTGCTTAATGCTTAAAATTTGTGTGTACTATTAGGCTTGATGCCAAATCACATAATTAAAATTGGTGTATACATTATCCTGACTTTTTTATATAAGTTTCTGATTAAATTAAAATTGGTATGTATACTATGAGGCAAAATCAAGAAACTTACATGATTGCAAGCTTTTGTTCTAGGAGATGTGAGAGTTATATGATGTAACTCTTTAGGTGATAGTCTCTTTTGAATTCTATGTGATGGATTTTGTAGACTTTGTGATTGATTGCTATTCACATATCACCTCACATGTATTTCAAGTTTTTGCTAATTGCACACACTACACAAGTTATTCGTTGCTAAACACCGTACATGTTATTGTGTGTGTTTTTGGTCTGACCAACCAAGTTTGAAAATACCTTGAGTATTATGTAAAACATTTTTTTTGCTTGAGAATTTAAAGGAAGAATGGCTGAAATTTTCTTTGAAAAATTGGGGTTAATACTTGGGTTTTTGAAAAAGCATTTCATCTCATACTCATGCATTTTGATTCATCAATTTTAATGCTTTGAGGAGTTGTACACAAAATGTGGTTGTTGTTTTTCAAAATTGTGTTTTTTCTCAAAAATTTTGTGAGCCTCTGCCT
The DNA here is from genome assembly GCA_963669245.1 of Quercus cerris. Taxonomy (NCBI): domain Eukaryota; kingdom Viridiplantae; phylum Streptophyta; class Magnoliopsida; order Fagales; family Fagaceae; genus Quercus; species Quercus cerris. Next base: position 8,972,195 of record OY770009.1, on the reverse strand, counting down.
GTTTCAATTGATCCATTTTGTTTTCCGATCGATCGAAAATTACTTAAAATCCTTTTAGAAGTCTCGGGTTGATTCGATCGATCAAATGTAATTTTTGATCAATAGAATATCGCGAATCAGGTTTTTTAAAACACTATTCTTGACTTTTCCAAATAGTTTCAAAACCTTTTTCTCTCTCTCCGACTTGGCAAGCTCACTCAACAATTTTTTGTCGTTTTCTTCCAAAACTTTTGCAAAGAATTTGTCCTCTAAGGCCGGTAAGTCTATTTTACCCTTCCTTTTTCTTTTATTTTCAAGTTTCATGCATTTTTCATGCATATTTCCTTGAGATTTTTGGACCTATTCTTTTTGGGGTTTTTGTTGATTCAAGCCATATTATACTAAATTGATCAATGGATTTTTGTTGGGACATGATATAAACATGATATTGATGGTTTAATTTGGTCAATTTTGTGATTTGTGAAAAATTGAAAATTCTAGGGCTTGAAATTGATCCGAATTGAGGATTTGTTCAAATTGGGTTCAATTGATGAAATTGGCTTGTTGATTTGATGCAATTGATCATTATATTATGTTTTCTAGTTTGTGTGATGATCAATTTGTCAATTTTTTTCAAAATCTTAACAAGTGGTTTTCAATTTTGGGGTTTTTTGTTAGAAACTCTGTACTCAAGCCAATTTTGTGAAATTGAACTTAATTTGAACTTTGTTTAACTGCATTAGAACATGCATTATGAAATTGTAATTGTTCATGCATCATATAGATTTTTGTTCTATATTTTTGTGCTAACTTATAGTCTGCCCTTGGTTTATGTTTCTTTTGTGTTCTTTTGGTTCTATCTTTGTGTCTCTGTCCTTTCCTTAGCATCATGCCTAGGAAGACTAGAGCTCGTAGGTCTGTTCCCTCACCTTTTCCTCCATCACCTTCTTTTGACCGTGAGAAGTTTCCGATTGAGAAAAACCAAGAGATTTTTGATACTCTAAATCTTAGGAGAAAGATATGGGCTAAGCGTTCTGTTGTGTTTGATGAGCTTGATCCTGCCATTAGGGCGAATTTTGAGCGTCGGGGCTGGTTACCTTTATTGGATATTTCTGATCCTCCTCCTCCAACTACCCTGATTAGAGAGTTCTTTTTGAACATCTCTATCTGCATCTATGATTCCAACACTTTGGTAAAGAGTTGGATACGAGGCGTAGAGTACATCATTACTCCTACTGTAGTGGCTGATGCTCTAGGGGTACCTTTGGTCCAGCACCCTGTCTACCCTTATGATGAGTCTCCCCTTTTGAGTGATGTCATGTCATACATCACTGGGTCTACTATCTAGTGGGGTTCTGATTCTAGGATCACCACTGCTGAGCTATCTGAGTTGCACTATCTCTTCTTTAGGATAGCATGTCATTCCTTTTGGCCCATTTCTCATCTTCACACTATTCCTCTCGAGCGGTGTGTCTTTTTGTATGTTCTAGTGACTGATGCTCCTATTAGTTTTCCTCATTTGTTTCTTCGTTCTTTGAACGAAGTTTATAGGAGTTAATCTTCCTCTCATGCTCTTGTCTATCCTATCTTTATTCATAGGATTTTGCTTTATCTTGGTCTAGATGATTTCCCTTCTTCTGAGCCCATTCATGTTATTACTCCCATAGGTGCGTCTTTTCTTAGACAAAGGGCTGCTCATCTTCGAGTAGGCTCTAAACACCCTAGGTCTGAGCCTTCTGGTACCGCACCTCCTCCTTTTTCTTCTACAAGTCCTGCTGGTGAGGATGTTACTGATCCTGTTGGTGATGCTGCTGCTGCAGATGTTCCTCCACCTCCTTCGGATGACTTTGATATACGTCGTACCTTGGATACTGTCATGACCGTTCAGGCGGCTCATAGTCAGATTTTGGTAGACTTGCTTAATGAGATACGTGCTCTGCGAGCCGACTTAGCGCATCTTCATTCACCTTCACCACCTCCTTTTGATGATGGCATGTGATTGTCCTTTGGCATTCAGTCACAAAAAGGGGGAGTAGAGTTTTTGACTCTTGTAGAGGAGTTTTTGTAGTTAGGGGGAGTTTTTCTTTTGTTTTGTGGAGCTAGTGGAGATATTAGATTGTATCTAAGTGCTTCACTGTGTATATCATTTTTTGGGGGCTATACATGATAGAGGGAGTTACATTGATTTTGATATACATGTTTCTTGTTCTTGTGTGTCACTGTTTATTGATTTATATTTATGAGTCATTCATTGATATATGCCTTTATTATGTGTTGTGTGAAACATGCAAGAATGTTTTATTTTGTTGTATCTAACTTAAGGGGAGAGTTAGTTTACATATCTGTTAATTTACTGTTTTATGTCACACATGTGTTTATGCGTTTGTTAAGTGTTTCAGGAATATACAGGTTGATTCAATTGAGCTGCTGTCTACACTTGCAACTGATGGATAGTAGTTATGATTGAATTTTTGTTATGGGCTTTATTTTTGTAAAGGGCTTTTATTTGTAAACTTTGAGCTTTTAATTTGTGTTTTGTCACGGATTGCTAAAGGGGGAGTTTGTTAGGTTCTAAAGATTTAAGAATTTATGTATTTAGAACTCTAATGTGTAATGTTGGCAAACCATTATCAAAACAATATGTTTAGTCTTGTTTAGGCTTGCTCAAAGTTGTGTAATTCATGTAAAGTTGGAATCGAGAGGCTGCAGATGCATTGGTGCATTTCGGCCTGGCTCGATTGATTGAAAGTTAGACTCGATCGATCGAAAGTCAGCCAGAATGTTTTTTCTGCAGAATTTCCAACTCAGCCCTATCTCATTAAAGGTTTTGGGTTTTCTATTTTTTCCCTAGGTATATAAGGCAAAACCCTAGCCACGTTTTTAAGAGTTGCTCTAGTTGTATTATTGCTTATACTTTGCAGTTTGTGTGAATCTCTTGTGAGATCCTTGAGGAGCTTTCCTTCACATAAACTTAGGGTTTTCAAGGTAGAGATATTGTCAACACCTTGATGATCAACTCAGTTGTTGCCATTGAAGCTTAAAGAAAAACAAGCGGGGGTGCTTGTATCTTGTGGAGAATCCAAGAAAGAAGGAATCCGTGGATTCAGAGCTTGCACATGGTCGTGTCAATAAGTTCTACTGGTGGGTAGCATTAGGAAGTCGAGCATAGGTGCTTGTAAGTCCTTTTGTATGAACTTCGATTCTTTCATATAGTGGATTCAAGTTTACCTTGAGGATAGCTAGGTCAAATCCTACCCAAGTTTTTTACCAGTTTGGTTTTCCTGGGTGGTCATATCTTTGTGTTCTTTATATTTCCGCTGCTTTATATTATTGATATGATTGTTTGATTGTGATAACCTAGAAATTAACTAGGCTAATCTGGTTGGGTTAAGGGGTCTAAAAACCGTTCATGTGCTATATATAAGTGCTAAGCTATTTCTGATTTTGTGTGAGTATGTACTAGTTTGTACATGTACTCAAGGGTTAATTAAGAAATTGATATTTCTTGTTTGTGTACCCTCTATAGCTTAGTTAAACACTGTCATGCATTGCATTTGCATTGTTCATTTAGCATAATGCGTGCTTTTTGTTTCTTGGTCATAAATTGTTTTTAAACCAAAAAGATTTTTGTGTTTTGTATTATAGATCTTGGATTTGAAATCAAGGTTGGCCATATTATCTTTACATAACATGTTTATGTACCTTGTTTAGCTTTGATAAGCTTATTTTTTGCACTTTACTAGTTTGAACTTTGTAGTGCATGTTGTGTGGGAAAAATGTTTATAGTTTTTGATCACTTAGTCTTGATCTTGAAGTTACATGCCTTTAATTGTCAGCCTTGATCCTTTTGAGAAAGGCATAAATAACCATCTCACCACTGTTTACTAGCCAATCATGAACACCTTTGTGCATATCGTAAGATTTTGTGCTCGAGAAAGTGTAACACATGCACAAAAAGAACATAAGGTATAGCCTCGGTTTAAATGCTAAAATTGGTGTGTACATTATTGGGCTATAATCACTTTAAATCAATTAAAATTGGTGTGTACATTATCCCGGCTATTTTAATAAGTTTCTGATTAACTAAAATCGGTGTGTACATTATGAGGCAAATCAAGAAACTTACATGATTGCAAGCTTTTATTCTAGGAGATGCGGGAGTTATATGATGTAACTCTTTAGGTGATAGTCTCTTTTAAATTCTATGTGATGAATTTTGTAGACTTTGTGATTGATTTCTATTCACATATCACCTCACATGTATCTCAAGCTTTTGCTAGTTGCACACACTATACAAGTTACTCTTTGCTAAACTTGGTACATTTTATTGTGTGTGATCTTGTTGTGACCATCCAAGATTAAAAGTTCCTTGATCTTAATGCAAAATATGTTTAAAGTTTGAGAAATTGGATATTCTAGAGTTTGAATGTACCCGAATTGGGGATTTTGTTCAAATTGGATTTAATTGATGAAATTGGCTTGTTGATTTGATGTAATTGATCATTATTATCTGTCCTCTAACTTGTGTGATGATCAATTGGTCAATTTTTTTATAAAAACGAACAAGTGGTTTTTCATTTTGGGGTTTTTGTTAGAAACTCTATGCTCAAGCCAATTTTGTGAATTTGAACTTATATTGAACTTAGTTTCACTGCATTAGAGCATGCATCATGACATATTTTTTCATGCATTATGTACGTTTAGGATTTACATGCATTGCATTGTTTTCTGTATCCATCTTGCAGTTTTGCATTCATATCTCTCATTGTTTTCACACATACATACACTTTGCTAAATTGGGTACTCAACTTGATTTAAAAATTGGTTAATTAATTTTTGAGTTATGTACTTTTTAGTATATACTATTTTTTATGTGTGAACTGCATAAAATATTTTTCTTAAGAGATATGATGGATAATCAATGTGCAAATATTTTTTCTACTCATGCAACTGTTTATGGGTCACATAGTTTCAAGTTTGCATTGATTGAAAGAGAAAATATTTTTCTTCATGTGTATCCTCACCTTGTTTTTAATTTTGGTTTGTGTGTTTTTATTTTTCCCCACCTCCAAAATTTTTCCCCAAAATTGTTTTTCCCAAAACTTGTTTTGTTTTTCCAAATTTTTATAGGGGGAGAAGCTTGTTTTTACCCTTTGTTATTCCTAGGAGGAGTTGTCTCTATTTTCTATAGAGTTGCACTGTTTTGTGTTCCCTTGATTGTCTTTTTTCTCTTGACCTATGTTACTCTTTGTTTGAGTTATCTTTGTCAATACGTGACAAAAAGAAGGAGATTTATTTAAAATGTGGGAACATGTGTGGAAAATACAAGAATGTTCTGTTTAAGGGGAGTTAACATTGTTTAATATGTATCTAACTTAGGGGGAGAGTTAGTTTGCATATTTGTTAATTTACTGTTTTTCTGTCACACATGCGTTCATGCGTTTGTTGAGTATTTCAGGAAATACAGGTTGTTTCAATTGAGCTGCTGTCTACACTTGCAACTGGTGGATAGTAGTTAGGATTGGATTGTTATGTAATGGGCTTTATTTTGTAAACTTTGAGCTTTTAGTTGAGTTTTGTCACGGATTGCCAAAGGGGGAGTTTCTAGGTTCTAAAGATTTAGGAATTTATGTATTTAGAACTCTAATGTGTAATGTTGGCAAACCATGATCAAAACAGGCTGTTTAGTCTTATTTAGACTTGCTCAAAGTTGTGTCTTCTATGTAAAGTTGGAATCGAGTGGCTGTAAAAACTATTAGTGACTTTCGGCCTGACTCGATCGATCGAAGCTTAGGCTCGATCAATCGAATCTCAGGCAAAATGTTTTTTTCTGTAGAATTTCCAACTCAGCCCTAACTCCTAAAACGTTTAGGGTTTTCTGTTTTTGCCCTAGGTATATAAGGCAAACCCTAGCCACGTTTTTTAGTGCAGTTCCAGTTGCTCATATCGCTGTTTGTGTGAATCTCTTGTAAGATCTGTGAAGAGCTTTCTTTCACACAAACTTAGGATTATCAAGAGGAGATTTCTTCAAGACCTTGATGATCATTCATTTGCTGCCATAAGAGCTTAAAGATACACAAGCAAGTGTGCTTGTACATGCTGGAGAATCCAAGAAAGAAGTAGTCCGTGGTCTTGGAGCTTGCACGTGGTCGAGTTAGTAAGTTCTACTGGTGGGTAGCAATAAGAAGTCAAGCGTGGGGGTTTATAAGTCTTATTGTATGAACTTCGATTCTTTCAAGATAGTGGATTCAAGTTTACCTTGAGGATAGCTAGGTTAAATCCTCCCCAGGTTTTTTACCGGTGTGGCTTCCTAGGTCATCATAGCTTAGTGTTATTTATATTTTCGCTGCTATATACTTGATATAATTGTTTGATTGTGATAACCTAGATTTCCATAATTTGACTAAATTAATCACTTGGCTAATAAACTAGGTTAATCCGGTTGTGTTAAGGGGTCTAAAAAACCGTTCAAACTTTATCATTTTGGATTCTTTAAAATGCCTACAGAAAAGAAAAGATTAGGCTAATTTATTTTCTGTAGACTCTCGAGTTGAATTCTTATGGTTTCGCGTGGCTAGAACGATGTCTCAAATCTTCTTGAAGTTAGGCCATCTATATGTGATTATGTGTTAATTAGATGACTTAATTGTCAGGATACCTTTTGGAAAGTTAATAGTATGCTCTAAGCACCCTTCTAGAATTTGGTCTATCAACTTTCATGCACTACCTTTTTGGAAATTCCAATACCAGTCAAGATGACGAATCTTTTTAGCACACCTATGTAACAAACAATATGATGAATCTTTTAAGAACAAATTTGCAAAAATTTTGATATTTAATTTTTTTTAAGCTAATGCACGAGGATATGTATGTAGTTATGCTGTAATTAGATTTATTTATTTATTTATTTAAATTGCACATAATATATAATAGTTTTATCTCAGGTCCCAAGAAAATTTTTATGGCTATGCCCCTAAGCATAAGTCTCCTATGCGTTCTAGGATTCAATTCATACTTTCTTGCAGGGCAAGAATTTGTTTTCCCTCATCTTCAAGTTACGACTTTCAGAGTTTAAAAACTTAGAAGTTAAAATGATTGGTGATCGTTAAGTGTCATATCATGAGGACAATTGTTATGAACTTATTGGTTTTTGCTATACATGACTCAATCCACTTCAATTAATTAAAATAATGACGACTACAATTTTTTGTTGGTGCATTTAAAGTCTTTTTGTTTTCTGTTTTGTCACTAAGTCAACTTTCTCATTTTGGATTCTTGAAAATGCCTACAGAAAAGAAAAGAATAGGGCTGATTTATTTTTGAAAGTTCAATATGGGTACGAAATACCCTTGAACGTTTAGACCCCAAATTACAAAATTACCAATTCAAGCTTTATATCAACCAATTAATGCGCGGAACATGATAATAAGCTTATAACAGAATTGATAAACAATCTAAGCCAAATATAAACACATCCACAACAATAAATATAAGGCAAAGATAAAGGGAAGAAAGATGCAAACACACGGACAACACAAGATGTGTTATCGAAGAGGAAACCGAAGTTCTCGGCGTAAAACCTCTCCGTCGCCCTCCAAGCGGTGATAAAATCCACTAAAGAATATAGTTGGGATACATGAACAGCAGAAGACCCTCCAAGCCTAATCTACCCAGGTACCTAAGCCCTCCAAGCTTCTTGCTCCAACGAGGTTACGCCGAACCTATTTCTTCTTTAGCTTCCCGGATTCCGCTACTTGACCATAGCATCAACCAATGTATATTGGTTCCTTCCAAACTGCTTCCCTCAACACCAAAAAAACCTTCTCACAGACTTGGATGTGGTGAGATAAGGATTTGGTAAAGGACCTCTCAAGGGTATGACAATGGAGAGGAAGAGAGTAAAGGAATTTGTAGAGTCTCTTAGATGAAGATTGGGGATGAGGCAATCTTATTTTTTTTCTAGGGTTTTCTCTCACAAAATTCTCTCTGGAAGCTCTCTCAATTTAGTGGATATAAGGGTCTATATATAGTGGGGTGAGATGAGAATACGAAGAGACAGTTTTTTGCCAAACAAGGTAAATTAGCGGCTTGGTCTCGCGGCTTGTCCCAATCGCAAAATCAAGTCGCGACGTAACGGCCTGGCCAGCCTGGGACTTTTGTCCTGTAGTGCGACAGCTGGCGCGACCCTTCAGCTTCCCTGCGTGCATCTCACATGCCTGAAGTTGGCGACTTGTAGCCGCAAGTCCTAGCCGCGAAACTCTGCTTCTTTGCATATACTTGAGCTTTTCTTCACATCTTCTCACACACTACCCTTACAATAATCCCACCTAAATACAAGGTTACTAAGTGCTTAAATTACAAGCAAATTAGCAAGGAATAAAGCCAACAAGATGGTTGATAAATTTCAACCTTACAATCTCCCCCTTTGGCTATTCCGTGACAAAACTCTAAAACAAACTCTAAACTTAACGCGTGAGTTAGGAACAATTGGAAAACTCACTCACACCTAACTCTAGAATCTGCGAAGCTTTAGAACCATAAGAACAAGTAACTCCTGAAACACAACAACACAATAAGTTCATTGTTTACAGAAACTTGTAATGCATATGAAGCAAGCACAATACGATCATGCATAATGGAATAAAGCAATAAACCATGGCAAGACCAAAACAGGTAATCACTATAGCCAAGTGATCACAATGCTCATTCACACTTGGAATGAACATCCGGACATTCAAGATGATAAACACAAGGTAAATCGCTTGAATGACCAACACTCAACCAATGCACAGTACATGAAGTATGTGCATCTAGGAAAAATCCTACAAGGGCACAAGAGTGACAGTACTTAAAAGAAAATGCAAGACATTTAGTTGAAAGTACTGATTTTAACAAGGCACAAAGGCTGCATAAAGCATGGCACAAATTACAAAGGCCTACAAACGTGCATTGAAACAAACCCTTAAAGCTTATAGAAGCAACATGGGTACAAACCAACAACATAAAGAAATGTAAGCTAAATAACATCATACTATATATATGCTGAAATAAACAACTACCACCACAGTATTTTGAATTATCAAAGTTTTATATACAAAAAATCAAATGAAAAAGAAATGATGAAGAAATCTCTCCCTCAAAACGAGCACTCCCCCTCAAGAGCTGCCCCAAAAGTTCTCCCCCTTTTTGACACGAATGGCCAAAGGGTCACTGTTGTAACATGGTGAAAATGCTATCAACTTGGGCTGCTACAACATCGATCTAGTCCTGCATAACTGCTATTCTCTCTGACTGCTCTCTCTGGCCTTGTCTGAGATTCTTTTCCACTTCCTCAAGGTGCTTGTGGAGGTTCTCAAATAACATTTCCAACCTATCAGGTTGAGGGGCAGACTGTGCTAGTGTAGTGAGAGGTTGTTGTGATACATGTGTGTCTGGTTCAGGAGTAGATTGAGTAGCAGGAGAGAGATGTGCACTCTTCGGAGATTTGGATGAATGACTTCTACTAGCTTGTAGAGTGGACATAGAGATTGGACAAAGACGCGTAGTTATCTTCCCAGCTGAGGGAGGAGTAACACCTTCACTTAGAACAAATTTCATAATGAGACTGCAAAATGGAAGACACCCTCGTGTTACTGTTCAAGTTGCTGTCTTACTTATGATATAATAGATATGGGCACAGATGTCAATGGTGGTGCCTGTGATGAGATCACATAGAAATTGAGCCCTGCCAAGGTTGATATACACCGTGTTGGTCAACGGATAGAGGTTGGTAAACATGATCAGCTTCAATGTTGTCAACTCAGGTGAAAACTTGGTAGTACTTATGGATGTGCTAGAACTGGAGATATCATGGTCAGGACCAAGAACTTGGAGAATGTCGTGAACCATTGAAGTGCGATCATCATAAGGAGTTAGGTCAGCATTCTCAGGTCTAGTGATTTTGAGAAGTTCAGCTATGGTGTCCGGACTAATGATGAACTCTGTTTCTCTTACCCAACAGTGTAGTTCACTTTCAAAATCAACTGTGTTGGCGAAACACTCTTTCACTAGTTCTATCATTAGATCAACAAAATTTCCAAATAAATCTGCCCAATCTTTTGTCTCGAAGATCCGAGGGACAAAAGTAGTTTCCAAAGAGTCAAATCTGACCTCCCGTTCCACTATAGGGGTTCCCCAGTCAAAAATGCTTGAGTAAGCATGTAGGTGCTGAGGAGATCTAAACAGATCAATATTGAGTTCAGTAGATTGCTGTGATGAAGAACGTGTTCGTTTTGCAACAGACACTATTTCTTCTTCTGTCATAACCTCTTTTCCTTTAGAGGATTGTCGAGACATCTGTAAGAGAGCAAACACACAGCAAAGTACCAAATGCAATACTACAGGAAACCAACATCAACTTGATTAGATTCAGTTAAGAATGTGAAAAAAAATTCACTTAATTACAAACACAAGAATCAGATTAACACTAAGAGATCAAATGGTTAAAATGATACACACTCCACACTGAAGCACAAAAACATTTCATGGAGCACAAACTCTATAAAGACCACAGAACCATAGACAAATGACCCAAGGCCACATACAGAGTGCACCACTTAAACCCCAAACCCATATGTCTAATGAGTAAAGAGAAACTCTATCAAACAAATAATGCTCAGACAAGAGACAAGCATACTGAAGCACAGACAAGATACAAAATAAACTCAGCAACAAAAGACAATAACCTTAAATAAACATATTCACTATTTTAGGCAAACCCATTTTTGAACACAGTATATCGCAGAACACATGTGCAATGTTCAAATCAAGAAGGTAATGGTCAACATAGTAAGAATGAAATGAGGGAAAGAAAACCCATACCTTATTCTTGGTGTTTGAAGAAGACATGATGCAAAAATGGATTCTTTTATAGTGAGACACGGAGTGTTTGAGAGAGAAATGAGGAAGACAATGAACAGTCACAAAGCTTCGAGGGAAAAACTAAAAAACAGTTTTAAAACTGTCTTTAAAACGCAAAACACGTGTTTTTCGCGACTGGATCAAGTCGCCAATAAGTCGCCAGGGTAAGCCGCGAAACACTATGAAGGAAAGAAATCTGAAAATTTCTGTAAATGATTTTCGCGACTGGAAGGTCTAACAGCGAGATAGTCGTGATATGAGCCGAGAAAATCCCTAAGTACCCCTCACGACTGGACCTTCCACCCGCGAACAAGTCGCCATACTAAGTCGCAAAAAACATGAAACTCAAATTTTGGAAAAATTTTCTAAGTCTTTTTCGCGACTGGGATGCTGACCCGCCAGTGACCCACGAAGATCTCTGAGAGAGGTTCACGACTGGAGCATACGACTAGACCTACCTGCAACTTAGTCGCAAAAACAGGGCAACACTGTTTTTGAAATTTTGACATTTTTGAAACAACAAAGTACTTTCCAAAAACAAACTAAAACACTAAAAAATCTTTTTGTGTTTGATCAACAAAGATTGAGCTTGTGAAAACACATTTAAACAAGTACAATCACACAAATGAATATGACATTCATTGAACATAGACTTGTGTGTTGTGTGTGGATATCAAAAATGAGATAGTCCTTAGTCCAATGTGAAGCTTCAATGATTAATTCAATCAAGGCATACACAACTAGCACTAGATAATGTGACCTATCTCAATTATAGAAATATGCATATATGACCTCCCACAAATATTTGATAACAATTCTTTGAAACTTTTCATTTGGCTCCATACTCAACATATCATTTGCAACTTTTAAGCAAAGAAAATCTCATTGAGAGATAGATGCTTGAAATTTTTGATATTTCAATTGATGAGTAAGCCTTTGGCTTTTTGGGCATCATACATTTTATTTTGGTCGCTTTCCCTTTTTCCTAGTTGAATACTAGTTTGTGCGACAGGCTTTTGCAGCTCTATATCTCTTTTCATTTGGAGATTTACATTTAGAGAGCTCTTTTAAGCATAAAAAATAAAAAGTGGGAAGATATATAGGCATGAGTCTATGCATGTCTCAAGATCGACAAAACTATTCACTAATCATTCATGACAAGGTTGAAGATCTATTTACAACAGTCACATAGATTTCAGAATTTCTTCCACAATGATATGAGTGCATGAGAGACAAGCTAAGCTCATTAAATGCACAAAGCCATAAGTACAAAGGTACAAGGCAAAACATGCTTTGAGACAAAACTCAACAAAGTGATCAAACTTTTTAAATTTTCTACTTTTTATGTGTTTTTAGATTTTTGACACAAAAACAGTAAAAGATTGATCAAAACAAAAAAAAAAAAAATGTATAAGTATTTTAAACACAAACAGAACACAAATTAAAAATCAATACTCAAAAACACAAAGCATATAACCAATCATATCCACAAAGCATAAGAAGAACTGATGCATGGACATGTTATAATGCTTATGCATGAGTACCCTTTGTCACCCACACGTCACGTGCATTTGGGGTGATATCCTTGACGGATCGGGTACGAGAGTTAGGACTGTCAAACCTTCATGTGAAGCTTTCCAAGCAATTGATGAACACACCGATCATCTTCATCACGTCCATCATTCCTGGATCACGGTTTTGGCTTCTTGGTTGCTTATCACCCCAAGTCCTCATATCATTTCTTCTTCCTCGTGACCGAGGTGCACTTGCATTGTTGTCTACTCTCAGCTTTTGACAGTTGGGTCGGTATGTCCTTGCAATCCGCAACAGTGACAAACATACTCCATTCTAGGACCCTGCTGCTGTCTTGGGAGTGATCTTCCTCTAGCTCCATATCTGGATTCTGATTGATTACTGGACTTATGTCATACCCGTTGATCAGCCACATTCTTCTTCTTCTCAGCTTTAATTTTCTCAAGACTGGACCTATCCGCGTCGTCTCCTTAGCCTTTACAAACTTCACTTCTTTGGTGACATTTGCTGATGAGCTACTTCCTTCGGCGTATCCCAATCCGGACTTGTCTGAGGCATGTTTTTGAGATGAAATAACATCATCTAACTTCCTGGAGGAGACCCTATCTATCTTGGCATGAGCTTCCACTACCTCTTGCTCAAGGAATCTCACTTTTGTGTAAGCTTCTGATAGCTCACCATTAAGTACTTCAATCTCACATTCTGCCTCCTTGTATCGTGCCAGGAGACTTTTGTAATCTTCCTCAGCCCTCTTCATCTTCTTAATGGCTGCATAAGCAATCTTAGCATATTCACCGGTCTTCTCAAAGAGTGAGTTGTAAGTCTCTTGCAATCCCACTGCTTCTCCAACTTCCTCATCTTTAGACTCCTCAACTATTCCAATAGACTCCAAATCAGAATGTTCCCCAAGCTCCTTCACAAGTGTACCCAAATCATCCGAGGTCTCCATATGTGCAATGGTCATAAAAGCAGAGTAATTTCCTTCTCCGTCACAGCTATCTTCAGAGTCAGAATTTGATGAATTAGCATCACTCAAGGTAGTGGCATAGACCTTTCCTTTTGTCTTCAAATAATTGGGACATTCCTTTTTGAAGTGTCCATGTCCATTACACTCGAAACACACAATGTCCGAAGAAGATTGAGACTCCTTCCCTTCTTTCCTCATAAACCCTTTCCTATCACCTCTTGAAGATGAAAATTTTCCTCTGTTGAATGGTTTCCCACTGTTCTTCATCTTCAGGAATTTTCGGAAGTTTTTCGCAAGATATGCTACTTCCTTTTCCACTCCATCTTCTTCGGAAGGATCATCCATTCTTTCAGTGATGGTTTTAAGAGCAAGCGATTTACTCGTCTTGTGGGAAGGCAGTCCAAGCTCATACGTTTAAAGTGACCCAATGAGCTCTTGGATCTTAATTTCATCCAAATCCTTGCTTTCCTCTATGGTGGTGACCTTTGCTCGAAAGCTCTCAGGTAGGGACCTCAAAATTTTTCTCACCACTTTAGTATCTTCAATCTTCTCACTAAGATTGAGCTTAGCAATGACAATTTCATTGAACTTCCCATAGAATGAATCAAACGATTCATCTTTACCCATCTTGAGCTCTTCAAATTTGGTGGTAAGCATTTGGAGTTTTGTGTCCTTCACCTTCTTAGTCCCCTCATAAGTTGTCTCCAAAATCTCCCAAGCTTCCTTGGCCATTGTAATGTGAGATATCCTATGGAATTCATCTGGAGACACACCACAGAAAATAGCATTTAACGCTTTACTATTAGCATTGGCTGCCGCAAGAGCTGCCTTATCCCAAGTAGACTTAGCAGCCTCCGGCCTAGTCCAACCGACTTCAACCGCATCCCAAACGGTGTCATCAATAGAGCATAGAAATGCCCTCATTCTAACTTTTCAGAAGGCATAATTATTACCATCAAAAAATGGTGGAATAGTGAGAGATTGAGACCTATCCATCTCAACAAGGGGTCAAGGATCACACTCAGGTATTAAAACCACAACAAGTGTACCTGCTCTGATACCAATTGAAAGTTCAATATGGGTACGAAACACCCTTGAACGTTTAGACCCCAAATTACAAAATTACCAATTCAAGCTTTATATCAAACAATTAATGTGCGGAACATGATAATAAGCTTGTAATAGAATTGATAAACAATCTAAGCCAAATATAAACACATCCACAGCAGTAAATATAAGGCAAAGATAAAGGGAAGAAAGATGTAAACACAAGGACAACACACGATGTGTTATTGAAGAGGAAACCGAAGTCCTAAGTGTAAAACCTCTCCGCCGCCCTCCAACAGATGATAAAATCCACTAAAGAATATAGTTGGGATACATGAACAGTAGAAGACCCAGGTACCTAAGCCCTTCAAGCTTCTTACTCCAACGAGATTAAGCCGACCCTATTTCTTCTTTAGCTTTCCGGATTCCGCAACTTGATCATAGCATCAACCAATGTATATTGGTTCCTTCCAAACTGCTTCCCTCAGCACCAAATAAACCTTCTCACAGACTTGGATGTGGTGAGATAAGGATTTGGTAAAGGACCTCTCAAAAGTATGACAATGGAGAGGAAGAGAGTAGAGGAATTTGTAGTCTCTTAGATGAAGATTGAAGATGAGGCAATCTTGTTTTTCTCTAGGGTTTTCTCTCACAAAATTCTCTCTAGAAGCTCTCTCAATTTAGTGCGTATAAGGGTCTATATATAGTAAGGTGAGATGAGAATACGAAGAGACAGTTTTTTGCCAAACAAGGTAAATTGGCAGCTTGGTCTCGCGGCTTGTCCCAGTCGTGAAATCAAGTCGCGACGTAACGGCCTGGCCAGCCTAGGACTTTTGTCCTGCAGTGCGACAGCTGGCGCGACCCTTCAGCTTCCTTGCGTGCATCTCACGTGCCTAAAATTGGCGACTTGCAGCCGCGAGCCACCCGCGAGTCCTAGCAGCGAAGCTCTGCTTCTTTGCACATACTTGAGCTTTTCTTCACATCTTCTCACACACTACCCTTACAATAATCCCACCTAAATACAGGGTTACTAAGTGCTTAAATTACAAGCAAATGGGCACGAAATAAAGCCAACAAGATGGTTGATAAATTTCAACCTTACAATTTTCTACAGACTCTAGAGTTCAAATTCTGTGGTTTCGCGTGGCTAGAATGATGTCTCAAATCTTCCTGAAGTTAGGCCTTCTATATGTGATTATGTGTTAATTAGATGACTTAATGGTCAAGTTACCTTGTGGAATGTTAGTAGTAAGCTCTAAGCACACTTCCATAATTTGGTCTATCAATTAAATTTCATCCACTATCATTTTTGAAATTCCAATACCAGCCAAGATGAGGAATCTTTTAAGCACACTTTTGTAACTGACAAGATGATGAATCTTTTAAGAACTAATTTGTAAAAATTTTGATATTTAATTTTTTTAAGCTAATGCACCAGGATATGTATGTAGGTATGCTGCAATTTGAGTTTTTTTATTTCTATTTTTTATTATTATTATTTAAAAGGCACATAAAATATAATAGTTTTATCTCAGGCCCCAAGAAAACTTTTTTGGCTATGCCCCTAAGCATAAGTCTCCAGCGGGCTCTAGGATTCAATTAACACTTTCTTGCACGGCAAGACATTGATTTCTCTCATCTTAAACTTATGACTTTCAGAGTTTTAAAACTTAGAAGTTAAAATGATTGGTGGTCGTTAAGTGTCATATTGTGAGGACGATTGTTATGAACTTATCGGTTTTTGCTATACATGACTCAGTCCACTTCAATTAATTAAAATAATGACAACTACAATTTTTTGTTGGTGCATTTAAAGTCTTTTTGTTTTTTGTTTTGTCACTAAGTCAACTTTCTCATTTTGGATTCTTGAAAGTGCCTACAGAAAAGAAAGGAAAAGGGCTGATTTATTTTCCGTAGACTCTAGAGTTCAAATTCTGTGGTTTCGCATGGCTAGAACAATGTCTCAAATCTTCCTAAAGTTAGGCCTTCTATATGTGATTATGTGTTAATCAGATGAATTAATGGTCAAGATACCTTGTGGAATGTTAGCAGTATGCTCTAAGCACACTTCCAGAATTTGGTCTATCAATTAAATTTCATGCACTATCTTTTTGAAAATTCCAATACCAATCAAGATGACAAATCTATTAAGCACACTTCTTTTAATGACAAGATGATGAATCTTTTAAAAACCAATTAGCAAAAAATTTAATATTTAATTTTTTTCAGCTAATGCCCCAGGATATGTATGTAGGTATGCCGTAATTTGATTTGATTTTATTTTATTTAAATAGCACATAAAATATAACAGTCTTATCTCGGGCCCCAAGAAAACATTTTTGGCCATTACCCTAAGCATAAGTCTCCCATGGGCTCTAAGATTCAATTCACACTTTCGTGCATGGCAAGAATTTGTTTTCCCTCATCTTCAAGTTACGACTTTCAGAGTTTAAAAACTTAGAAGTTAAAATGATTGGTGGTCGTTAAGTGTAATATCATGAGGACGATTGTTATGAACTTATTGGTTTTCGCTATACCTGACTCAATCCACTTCAATTAATTAAAATAATGACCACTACAATTTTTTGTTGGTGCATTTAATGTCTTTTTGTTTTTTGTTTTGTCACTAAGTCAAATTTCTCATTTTGGATTCTTGAAAATGCCTACAAAAAAGAAAAGAATAGGGCTGATTTATTTTCTACAGACTCTAGAGTTCAAATTCTGTGGTTTCACGTGGCTCGAACGATGTCTCAAATCTTCCTGAAGTTAGGCCTTCTATATGTGATTATGTATTAATTAGATGACTTAATGGTCAAGTTACCTTGTGGAATGTTAGTAGTAAGCTCTAAGCACACTTCTAGAATTTGGTCTATCAATTAAATTTCATCCACTATCTTTTTTGAAATTCCAATACTAGCCAAGATGAGGAATCTTTTAAGCACACTTCTGTAACTGACAAGATGATGAATCTTTTAAGAACTAATTTGCAAAAATTTTGATATTTAATTTTTTTAAGCTAATGCACCAGGATATGTATGTAGGTATGCTATAATTTGAGGGTTTTTTTTTTAATATTATTATTATTTAAAAGGCACATAAAATATAATAGTTTTTTCACAGGCCCCAAGAAAACATTTTTGGCTATGCCCCTAAGCATAAATCTCCAATGGGCTCTAGGATTCAATTCACACTTTTTTGCATGGCAAGAATTTGATTTCTCTCATCTTCAACTTACGATTTTCAGAGTTTTAAAACTTAGAAGTTAAAATGATTGGTGGTCGTTGAGTGTCATATGATGAGGACGATTGTTATGAACTTATCGGTTTTTGCTATACATGACTGACTCCACTTCAATTAATTAAAATAATGACTACAATTTTTTGTTGGTGCATATAAAGTTTTCTTTTCTTTTTTTTTTGGTTTTGTCACTAGTCAACTTTCTCATTTTGGATTCTTGAAAATGGCTACAGAAAAGAAAAGAATGGGGCTGATTTATTTTCTGTCAACTCTAGAGTTCAAATTCCGTGGTTTCGCATGGCTATATAGAACGATGTCTCAAATCTTCCTAAAGTTAGGCGTTCTATATGTGATTATGTGTTAATCAGATGACTTAATGGTCAAGATACCTTGTGGAATGTTAGTAGTATGCTCTAAGCACACTTCCAGAATTTGGACTATCAATTAAATTTCATGCACTATCTTTTTGGAAATTCCAATACCAGTCAAGATGGCAAATCTATAAAGCACCCGTCTTTTAATGACAAGATGATGAATCTTTTAAAAACTAATTAGCAAAAAATTTAATATTTAATTTTTTTTTTCTGCTAATGCCCCAGGATATGTATGTAGGTATGTCGTAATTTGATTTTTATTTTATTTTATTTAAGTGGCACATTAAATATAACAGTCTTATCTCAGGCCCAAAGAAAACATTTTTGGCTATTACCCTAAGAATAGGTCTCCCATGGGCTCTAGGATTCAATTCACACTTTCTTGCATGGCAAGAATTTGTTTTCCCTCATATTCAAGTTACGACTTTCAGAGTTTAAAAACTTAGAAGTTAAAATGATTAGTGGTTGTTAAGTGTCATATCATGAGGACGATTGGTACGAACTTATTGGTTTTTGCTATACATGACTCAGTCCACTTCAATTAATTAAAATAATGACGACTACAATTTTTTGTTGGTGCATTTAAAGTTTTTTTGTTTTTTGTTTTGTCACTAAGTCAACTTTCTCATTTTGGATTCTTGAAAATGCATACAGGAAAAAAAAAAGAAAAAAAAAAAGAATAGGGCTGATTTATTTTCTATAGACTCTAGAGTTCAAATTCTATGGTTTCGCGTGGCTAGAACGATGTCTCAAATCTTCCTGAGGTTAGGCCTTCTATATGTGATTATGTGTTAATTAGATGACTTAATGGTCAAGATACCTTGTGCAATGTTAGTAGTAAGCTCTAAGCACACTTCCAAAATTTGGTCTATCAATTAAATTTCATCAACTATCTTTTTTGAAATACCAATACCAGCCATGATGAGGAATATTTTAAGCACACTTCTGTAACTGACAAGATGATGAATCTTTTAAGAACTAATTTGCAAAAATTTTGATATTTAATTTTTTAAGCTAATGCACTAGGATATGTATGTTGGTATGCTGTAATTGGAGTTTTTTTTTTATTATTATTATTTAAATGGCACATAAAATATAATAGTTTTATCTCAGGCCCCAAGAAAACTTTTTTGGTTATGCCCCTACGCATAACTCTCCAATGGGCTCTAGGATTCAATTCACACTTTCTTGCATGGCAATAATTTGTTTTCCCTCATCTTCAAGTTACGACTTTCAGAGTTTTAAAACTTAGAAGTTAAAATGATTGATGGTCGTTAAGTGTCGTATCATGAGGACAATTGTTATGAATTTATTGGTTTTTGCTATACATGACTCGATCCACTTCATTTAATTAATATATTGACGACTACAATTTTTCTTTGGCGCGTTTAAAGTCTTTTAGTTTTTTGTTTTGTCACTAAGTCAACTTTCTCATTTTGGATTCTTGAAAATGCCTACAGAAAAGAAAAGAATAGGGATGATTTATTTTTTATAGACTCTAGAGTTCAAATTCTATGGTTTCGCGTGGCTAGAATGATATCTCAAATCTTCTTGATGTTAGGCCTTCTATATGTGATTATGTGTTAATTAGATGACTTAAAGGTCAAGATACCACGTGGAATGTTAGTAGTATGCTCTAAGCACACTTCCAGAATTTGGTCTATCAATTAAATTTCATGCACTATCTTTTGGGAAATTCCAATACTAGTCAAGATGACAAATCTATTAAGCACACTTCTTTTGATGACAAGATGATGAATCTTTTAAGAACTAATTAGCAAAAAAATTTAATTTTCAATTTTTTTAACCTAATGCACCATGATATGTATATAGGTATGCCGTAATTAGATTTTTTTATTATTATTATTTAAATTGCACATAAAATTTAATAGTTTTATCTCGGGCCCCAAGAAATTTTTTTGGCTATGCCCCTAAGCATAAGTCTCCTTTGGGTTCTAGGATTCAGTTCATACTTTCTTGCATGGCAAGAATTTGTTTTCCCTCATCTTCAAGTCACGACTTTTAGAGTTTAAAAACTTAGAAGTTAAAATGATTGGTGGTCGTTAAGTGTCATATCATGATGTTGATTGTTACGAATTTATTGGTTTTTGCTATACATGACTTAGTCCACTTCAATTAATTAATATAAAGACGACTACAATTTTTTGTTGGTGCATTTAAAGTCTTTTTGTTTTTTGTTTTGTCACTAAGTCAACTTTCTCATTTTGGATTCTTGAAAATGCCTACAGAAAAGAAAAGAATAGGGATGATTTATTTTTTATAGACTCTAGAGTTCAAATTCTGTGGTTTCGCGTGGCTAGAACGATGTCTCAAATCTTCTTGATGTTAGGCCTTCTATATGTGATTATGTGTTAATTAGATGACTTAAAGGTCAAGATACCATGTGGAATGTTAGTAGTATGCTCTAAGCACACTTCCAGAATTTGGTCTATCAATTAAATTTCATGCACTATCTTTTGGGATATTCCAATACTAGTCAAGATGAAAAATCTATTAAGCACACTTCTTTTGATGACAAGATGATGAATCTTTTAAGAACTAATTAGCAAAAAATTTAATTTTCAATTTTTTTAACCTAATGCACCATGATATGTATATAGGTATGCCGTAATTAGATTTTTTTTATTATTATTTAAATTGCCCAAAAAATATAACTATTTTATCTCGTGCCCCAAAAAACATTTTTGGCTATGCCCCTAAGCATAAGTCTCCCATGGGCTCTAGGATTCAATTCACACTTTCTTGCATGGCAAGAATTTGTTTTCCCTCATCTTCAAGTTACGACTTTCAGAGTTTAAAAACTTAGAAGTTAAAATGATTGGTGGTCATTAAGTGTCATATCATGAGGACGATTGTTATGAACTTATTGGTTTTTGCTATACATGACTCAGTCCACTTCAATTAATTATTATAATGACGACTTCAAATTTTTGTTGGTGCATTTAAAGTCTTTTTGTTTTTTGTTTTGTCACTAAGTCAACTTTCTCATTTTGGATTCTTGAAAATGCCTACAGAAAAGAAAAGAATAGGGCTGATTTATTTTCTATAGACTCTAGAGTTCAAATTCTATGGTTTCGCGTGGCTAGAATGATGTCTCAAATCTTCCTGAAGTTAGGCCTTCTATATGTGATTATGTGTTAATTAGATGACTTAATGGTCAAGATACCTTGTGGAATGTTAGTAGTGTGCTCTAAGCACACTTCCAGAATTTGGACTATCAATTAAATTTCATGCACTATCTTTTTGGAAATTCCAATACCAGTCAAGATGACAAATCTATTAAGCACCCTTCTTTTAATGACAAGATGATGAATCTTTTAAAAACTAATTAGAAAAAAATTTAATATTGAATTTTTTTTCTGCTAATGCCCCAGGATATGTATGTAGGTATGCCGTAATTTGAGTTTTTTTATTTATTTATTATTATTTAAATTGCACATAAAATATAATAGTTTTATCTCAGGCCCCAAGAAAATTTTTTGGCAATGCCCCTAAGCATAAGTCTTCAATGGGCTCTAGGATTCAATTCACACTTTCTTGCATGGCAAGAATTTGTTTTCCCTCATCTTCAAGTTACGACTTTCAGAGTTTAAAAACTTAGAAGTTAAAATGATTGGTTGTCGTTAAGTGTCATATCATGATGACGATTGTTATGAATTTATTGGTTTGTGCTATACATGACTCAGTCCACTTCAATTAATTAATATAAAGAAGACTACAATTTTTTGTTCGTGCATTTAAAGTCTTTTGTTTTTTGTTTTGTCACTAAGTCAACTTTCTCATTTTGGATTCTTGAAAATGCCTACAGAAAAGAAAAGAATAGTGATGATTTATTTTCTATAGAATCTAGAGTTCAAATTCTGTGGTTTCGCGTAACTAGAACGATGTCTCAAATCTTCCTAAAGTTGGGCCTTCTATATGTGGTTATCTGTTAATTAGATGTCTTTATGGTCAAGATACCTTGTGGAATGTTAGTAGTAAGCTCTAAGCACACTTCCAGAATTTGGTCCATCAATTAAATTTCATGCACCATCGTTTTTGAAATTCCAATACCAGCCAAGATGAGGAATCTTTTAAGCACACTTCTGTAACTGACAAGATGATGAATCTTTTAAGAACTAATTTGCAAAAATTTTGATATTTATTTTTTTAAGCTAATACACCAGGATATGTATGTAGGTATGCCGTAATTTGAGTTTTTTTTATTATTATTATTTAAATTGCACATAAAATATAATAGTTTTATCTCAGGCCCCAAGAAGACTTTTTTGGCTATGCCCCTAAGCAATAGTCTCCTGTGGGCTCTAGGATTGAATTCACACTTTCTTGCATGGCAAGAATTTGTTTTCCCTCATCTTCAAGTTACAACTTTCAGAGTTTAAAAACATAGAAGTTAAAATGATTGGATGTCATTAAGTGTCATATCATGAGGACGATTGTTATGAACTTATTGGTTTTTGCTATACATGACTCAATCCACTTCAATTAGTTAATATAATGACGACTACAATTTTTTTTTTTTGTGCATTTCAATTCTTTTTGTTTTTTGTTTTGTCACTCACTCAACTTTCTCATTTTGGATTCTTTGAAATGCCTACAGAAAAGAAAATATTTGGGCTAATTTATTTTCTGTAGACCCTAGAGTTCAATTCCTGTGGTTTCGCGTGGCTAGAACGATGTCTCAAATCTTCTTGAAGTAAGGCCATCTATATGTGATTATGTGTTAATTAGATGACTTAATGGTCAAGATACCTTGTGTAAAGTTAGTAGTAAGCTCTAAGCACCCTTCTAGAATTTGGTCTTTCAATTAACTTTCATGCACTACCTTTTTGGAAATTCCAATGCCAGTGAAGATGACGAATCTTTTCAGCACACTTGTGTAACTGAAAATATGATGAATCTTTTAAGAACTAGTTTGAAAAAATTTTAATATTTCATTTTTTAAAGAAAATGCACCAGGATATGTATGTAGGTATGCCGTAATTAGATTTTTTTATTTATGTAAATTTCACATAAAATATAATAGTTTTATCTCGGGCCCCAAGAAAATTTTTTTCCCTATGCCCCTAAGCATAAGTCTCCTATGGGTTCTAGGATTCAATTCATACTTTCTTGCATGGCAAGAATTTGTTTTCCCTCATCTTCAAGTTACGACTTTCAATGTTTAAAAACTTTGAAGTTAAGATGATTGGTGGACATTGAGTGTCATATCATGAGGACGATTGTCATGAATTTATTGGTTTTTGCTATACATGACTCAGTCCACTTCAATTAATTTATATAATGAAGACTACAATTTTTCATTGGTCCATTTAATGTCTTTTGGTTTTTTGTTTTGTCACTCAGTCAACTTTCTTATTTTTGATTCTTGAAACTGCCTGCAGAAAATAAAAGAAATAGGGCTGATTTATTTTCTGTAGACTTTGGAGTTCAATTCCTATGGTTACGCGTGGCTAGAACGGTGTCTCTAATCTTCTTGATGTTAGGCCTTCTATATGTGATTATGTGTTAATTGGATGACTTAATGGTCAGGATACCATGTGGAATGTTAGTAGTAATCTCTAAGCACACTTCTAGAATTTGGTCTATTAATTAACTTTCATGCACTATCTTTTTGGAAATTCCAATACCAGTCAAGCTGATGAATCTTTTAATCACACTTCTGTAACTGACAAGATGATGAATCTTTTAAGAACTAATTTGCAAAAATTTTGATATTTAATTTTTTTAAGCTGATGCACCAGGATATGTATGTAGATATGCCATAATTAAATTTTTTTTTAATATATATTTAAGTTGCACATAAAATATAATAGTTTTATCTCGGGCCCCAAGAAAACTTTTTTGGCTATGCCCCTAAGCATAAGTCTCCTGTGGGCTCGAGGATTCAATTCATACTTTCTTGCATTGCAAGAATTTGTTTTCCCTCATCTTCAAGTTACGACTTTCAAAGTTTAAAAACTTAGAAGTTAAGATGGTTAGTGGACGTTGAGTGTCATATCATGAGGACGATTGTTTTGAATTTATTGGTTTTTGCTATACATGACTCAGTCCACTTCAGTTAAATAGAATAACGACGACTACAATTTTTCGTTGGTCCATTTAAAGACTTTTTGTTTTTTGTTTTGTCACTCAGTCACCTTTATCATTTTGGATTCTTGAAAATGCGTACAGAAAAGAAAAGAATAAGGCTGATTTATTTTCTATACACTCTAGAGTTCAATTCCTGTGATTTCGTGTGGCTAGAACGATGTCTCTAATCTTCTTCAAGTTAGGCCATCTATATGTGATGATGTGTTAATTAGATGACTTAATGGTCAAGATTCCTTGTGGAAAGTTAGTAGTAAGCTCTAAGCACCCTTCTAGAATTTGGCCTATCAATTAACTTTAACGCACTACCTTTTTGGAAATTCCAATACCAGTCATGATGACGAATCTTTTAAGCAAACTTCTATAACCGACAATATGATGAATCTTTTAAGAACTAATTACCAAAAATTTTAATATTTAATTTTTTTAAGCTAATGCACCAGGATATGTATGTAGGTATGCCGTAATTAGATTTTATTTATTTGTTTAAATTGCAAATAAAATATAATAGTTTTATCTCGGGCCCCAAAAAAACTTTTTGGCTATGCCCCTAAGCATAAATCTCGTATGGGCTCTAGGATTCAATTTATACTTTCTTGCATGGCAAGAATTTGTTTTCCCTTATCTTCAAGTTACGACTTTCAAAGTTTAAAAATTTGGAAGTTAAGATTATTGGTGGACGTTGAGTGTCATATCATGAGGACGATTGTTATGAATTTATTGGTTTTTGCTGTACATGACTCAGTCCACTTCATTTAATTAATGTAATGACGACTACAATTTTTCGTTGGTCCATTTAAAGTCTTTTTGTTTTTTGTTTTGTCACTCTTTCAACTTTCTCATTTTGGATTCTTGAAAATGCCTACAGAAAAAAAAAAAAAAAAAAAAAAAGAATAGGGCTGATTTATTTTCTGTAGACTCTAGAGTTTAATTCATGTGGTTTCGTGTGGCTAGAATGTATCTCTAATTTTCTTGAAGTTAGGCCTTCTATATGTGATTATGTGTGAATTAGATAACTTAATGGTCAAGATACCTTGTGGAATGTTAGTAGTAAGCTCTAAGCACACTTCTAGAATTTGGTCTATCAATTAACTTTCATGCACTATCTTTTTGGAAATTCCAATACCAGTCAAGATGACGAATCTTTTAATCACATTTCTGTAACTGACAAGATGATGAATCTTTTAAGAACTAATTTGCAAAAAATTTGATATTGAATTTTTTTACTCTAGTGCACCAGGATATGTATGTAGGTCTGCCGTAATTTGAGTTTTTTTTTTTTTTTTTTTGTTATACTTATTATGTAAATTGCACATAAAATATAATAGTTTTATCTCGGGCCCAAGAAAATTTTTTTAGCTATGCCCCTAAGCATAAGTCTCCTATGGGCTCTAGGATTCAATTTAAACTTTCTTGCATGGCTAGAATTTGTTTTCCCTCATCTTTAAGTTATGACTTTCAGAGTTTAAAAACTTAGAAGTTAAGATGGTTGGTGGACGTTGAGTTTCATATCATGAGGACGATTGTTATGAATTTATTGGTTTTTGCTATGCATGACTCAGTCCACTTCAATTAATTAATATAGTGACAACTACAATTTTTCATTGGTGCATTTAAAGTCTTTTGTTTTTTGTTTTGTCACTCAGTCAACTTTCTCATTTTGGAATCTTGAAAATGCCTTCAGAGAAGAAATGAATATGGCTGATTTATATTCTATAGACTCTAGAGTTCAATTCCTGTGTTTTCGCAAGGCTAGAACGATGTCTCTATTCTTCTTGAAGTTAGGCCTTCTATATGTGATTATGTGTTAATTAGATGACTTAATGGTCAAGATACCTTGTGGAATTTTAGTAGTAAGCTCTATGCACACTTCTAGAATTTGGTCTATCTATTAACTTTCATGCATTATCTTTTTGGAAATTCCAATCCTAGTCAAGATGATGAATCTTTTAATCACACTTCTGTAATTGACAAATGATGAATCTTTGAAGAATTAATTAGCAAAAAATTTAATATTTAATTTTTTTAAGCTAATGCACCAAGATATGTATGTAGGTGTGCCGTAATTTGAGGGTTTGTGTGTGTGTGTGTGTGTGTGTGTAAATTGCACATTAAATATAATAGTTTTATCTCGGGCCCCGAGAAAAATGTTTTGGCTATGCCACTATGCATAAGTCTCCAATGGGCTCTAGGATTCAATTCATACTCTCTTGCATGGCTAGAATTTGTTTTCTCTCATCTTCGAGCCCCACCTCTGACGTGGGCCCCTTAGGCACTGGCACAGCACCACCTCCACCACCAGACTCAAGCCCAAGCACAGCCGACCAACGCCGACGAGGTCCGCACTCTCTGGATCGGATACCTCCAGTACTGGATGGACGAGAATTATCTCTGGATCAGAGACCCCATATCACTTTTCTATGTGCTTTTTATTCGTGTTTGGTTTCTGGGTTTTGATCTGTGTGATTGTGTTGTGTGTTTTATGTTTTTTTTTTTTTTTGGTTATGCGGTTTAGCTGTTTGATTTATTGTCTCTGAGACTTCTTTGTTAGAATGGTTGTTTTGTTGCATACCCATTTTTTTCTTTTCGATCCTGTTCATGTTTCTGTTATCTTTTGGTCGTGAAAACTTTGTGGGCTTTACATTATGTGGTGCAAGGAGAAGGGTTTCCCATTGTTCTTATTCAGATCTAAGTATGTGTTTGTG
The DNA here is from genome assembly GCA_963669245.1 of Quercus cerris. Classification (NCBI taxonomy): domain Eukaryota; kingdom Viridiplantae; phylum Streptophyta; class Magnoliopsida; order Fagales; family Fagaceae; genus Quercus; species Quercus cerris. The sequence goes on along the minus strand of OY770009.1, from coordinate 8,945,343 downwards.
TGTGTGTGTGTGTGTGTGTGTCTTTTTTTTTTTTTTCTTTTTTTTCTTTTTAATTTCTAGGTTTGTGTTCTTAGATTTGGGTTTGTGTTCTTGTTGTTCTTGTTCAAGACACATTTAGATCTCAATTCATGTGATTTTTGGTTTTAAATTCTGTTTAAAATTTTTTTTATTTAGTTAAAATTAATAAATTAATTTTTTTTTTTTTTAAATTTAGATGCTGACATTGCATTTTTTTAATGCCAAAATAAAATTTATTATTATTATTTTAGTAGTTTCGTTTGCCACCTAGGACTTTGCCATTAGGGCAATAACAGAAAGGTCTAAAATGGATAGCGTTTTTCTAAATAAGGACTAAAAGCGATGAAAAGAAAATCTAGGAATCAAAGTGAGAATCGCCTAAAAATGTAAGGACAAAAATGTGGTTTTCACCTTAATAAAATCAAACTTCTATGTCAGAAAGCAGATGGGTCTGGAGTCTGGAAAAAAGGAGGGTATGCTTACTACTCACATTCCACTTCCACGTTCCACAATGATCTTTTAAGGGTGCGTTTGGATACCCCTTATTTTGCTAAAAACTGAAAACAATAAATTAAAAAAATAAATAAATAAATAAAAAAGTTACTGTTCACCCTGAAAGTATTGTTCAGTTTCCTGTTTGCACTGTTCATGGGACATGAACAGTGCAAGAGGCCCTGGTTAGTAAAAACAAAAACAAAAAACAAAAAACGCAAACGCTCCCATGAACAGTGCAAGAGGCCCTGGTTAGTAAAAACAAAAAAAAAAAACAAAAAACGCAAACGCAAGAGATTTCATCCGTATCCAAATGCCTTCTAAGTCTTTTAACCTTTCAAAACGTATCTAATTTTTAACAATATTTTATGGACCATAAAATTAACCTCCCTAAATGTATAATTTACAAATTCCAAATTATGAATGAATTCAAAATTAGCTTAGTTTTCTCTCTATCTCAAAAAAGAAAAAAGTTTTGTTGGCAATATCATTATTAATGTCATCTTTCCTTGCCAAAATAATCAAATATTATCTTTGATTGAAATATTTAGCAATTTATTACGGTTTAAGAAATATTTAACAATTTATCATTTTTTTTTAAAATTCAAATTTGATATATAACTCCAGTTTTATAAAAACTGCCACAATAGTACTTGCTGACCTAAATTATTTTAATTAAAAAACACCACGTGAAACTCGAATTCCTCATCATGTACGTGTAAAACTGAGGCTTTTCCGACAGACAAACGTGAAACACCATAATGAGATTTCCGAAAAAGTAGAGAAAGGTAAAGTTGAAAAGTGACTGCCACTAGTACTAATAATTCACTCCTCACCATGCCTCCACATTCCTAGCTAGTTCTTTCTCCCTTGTTCTTCATCATGTCCCACCCATTGTCTTACTGACACAACTCATTCAGTTGGAAGGAAGCTTGCAAGCCTACAAATTGCAGTGCGGGCCTAAATGATTCTATGAAAACCAGACATTTCGGCTGTTTGATAAAGAATTTGCTAATGATAAAACCAGACATTTCGGCTATAAAAAGGATTTCAGAAAATGAAGAGAAAGAACCTCTCGAGTCAAGGGAGAAAGAACTGTTCATCCTGTACATTCTCGAGTCAAGACATTTCAGCTTCCTGTACATCCTGTTTTTGCACACAACTCAAAGTCAAAACTATTCATTGAACTAATCAGCAGGCTAAAGCTAAATACGTGCGAACTAGAATTTCAGTGGAACTCGATTTTGAGAATGCGAGCTCCACTTTACATTGGTTGCGACTTTGTACCACTCAAGTTCCACGTGGTATTTTATATTTTTTAAATTCTAGGTCAGTTTGTACCATTGTGTCACTTTTTGGGAGCTCAATTTTCATAAATTTGAGTTCTATGTAGGACTCAAGTTTCTTAAACTTAAATTTTAAAAGAGTGATAGATCTCTAAATAATTTCAAAAAAGTGGTACATCGTGAAATATTTCGACCAATGATGGTATTTGGCCATTTTGGCCGATCATTCCTTGTATCCTGCTAAGTATTACCATCACTATCATAATATCATTCATATTTGGGACAAACAAACAAAGCAAATAATTCTCCCCACTATAGCCTAGGGCAGTAAATGAATCATCTTGGTTCAATAAAAAGCTAATTTATGTATATTTGTTTATAAATAAGTCAAAATTGAACCTTAACTTTAGGCTTGTTTGGCAAACGAGCTGAGTCCAAGCAAAAAAAATATGTTTATGAACAAACTTGTGAATAATAGGACTTGATAAAAAAACAAGTTAACCTTAGTAAATCTTTAATTAATTGAGAGTTGAGACTATTTGTCCACCAAAAAAAAAAAAAAAAAAGCCCTTAATAAATGCTTAATATGTGCTTGATAATGTACTTGTATTGGATCTTGATCAAGAGCTTGAGTTTAAACTTAATATTGAGCTTGAGCTCGGCTTAACTAAAGATTCAAGCCAAATAGAGCTCAAGCTTTTGGACTTTTTGATAATCTCAAGCTCAAACATTGTTTGTAGGCTTGGTTTAAACTCAAGTCAACCTTGAGCATTTTTGTTGTCGAGTTGAGCTTGAATATTCAATACTTAATAAAGTTCTGCTTGTTTATAGCCTTACACAACTATAAGAAATAAAACCATATTAGGGGAGAAATTTTCATATGCGCACGTCTTATGAAGCACATGTCTCTTCAAATGATAGACGTGGGATATACCTTCCAATATTAGTGACGATTTTGCATAGAAGTTGTGAACACCCTGACGATTTTGCGCGCGCGCACACACACACACACACACACATATATATATACTTGCAAAAAAAATTATTGCACAAGTTTACCTATTTTGTCTACTCTAAAATAAAATTAAACACAATGACTTGAGAATAACAATAATTTGTTTTCAACAAAAATAAGAGTAATGCTAGGGACACAACAAATGTCACAATTTCACAACATTTCTAAATTTGCATGCCAACTCACACATGGGTCCACCACAATCTTTAATTTAATTTAATTTTTTTTTTTTTGAAAATTTAGTTTAAATTTTTTGGAATGCTAATTTAAGAATGTTGTAAAATTGTTGTGTCCCTAGCATTAATTACAAAAAGAATCTTGGTCCACAGAACATAATCCTTAACTTCTTAAGCAACAAAAATTAAAAGCTCAATTACAGCAATAAAAATTGGCCCAAATAATGTAGCATGCATAAGTAACATAACCCAAACAAACAACAAGATTAGGCCAAACAATAATAAATGAACAAAATATTCAACAAAAAACTCATTCAAAAAAAAAAAAAAAAAAAAAAAAACCTCTTAATCATTTGGATTCATAAGTCATTCAATCCATTCCATAATAAATAATTCATAATTTCATTTTCCTAAAGAATGGTACCAAGAGAGACATTGTGGTTGTGAGTTCTCTCTCGACTAGGCTAACGGCTCCTCTCTCCTCTGCTTTGTAGTCGAATGCTTGTAGCAGCTCTAGTATCCTGGAGGACTCAACTCGCAGTCTCAACATGTATATCTCTCTCTCTCTCTCTCTCTCTCTCTCTCTCTCTCTCTCTCTCTCTCTCTCTCTCTCTCTCTCTCTCTCTCTCTCTCTCTCTCTCTCTCTCTCTCTCCCCCTTATCTATCATCATTTTAGCCTCTCTCACGCTTTAATATTCTCATCCCAACATTTTTAGTTCTCACTTTATCTCTTATTAGTTCTTTTTTGTTTTTTAATCTTGTTAGTGGAAGGAAATTGTGAAATTTCATGTATTTGGTTGTTGTTGTTGTTTTTTTGTGGAGACATCGATATATTAAAAGGACAAAATTTAGTTATAAAACTGGTTGTAGTCTAATGCTACAACCTTACTCAATATCTTTTTATTGGATGTGAATTTTGACAAATCTACTATTGGATTACATCTTTTTCTTATATCCTTCATTGTTGCAAAATTTCTAGAAAATTAAAGATCAATAGCTATATATGTCTTCAATAAATTGTTTAAATTGTAAGTTTTTGTAGTTTAAAATTATACATAAAATATATGTTTATAGATCATATAGTAAATAATATTCGATTAACTCAAAATTTGGCATGTGCATTAAGAGCGTAAAGAACATGCAATTCAACAGTTAGATTTTCAAAATATGTAGTAGTGCTTATTTTATTGAATAAAGTTGTAACTTTAAATTACAACCAATTTTGTAATTAAATTTTGTTCATATTAAAATTCACCTTTTATTAGAGGTTGTATTAATATAATTAGAGTTTCTTAATCTCAATGATTACCTAGATAAAATTCTTAGAACCCATACTGCCCATAAATTAAGTATTATCACATCTCAAGTTTTGCATAAAAACGAAAAAGTGTAGGACCACAAAAAATTTCACTAACTCTTACCACAATGGTAACGTGACATAGTATAATTGGTGAAGAAAAAATAGTAGGTTTATGTTTAAATGATACTTACCACATCAGAGTTGTGGCAAATTTTTTTTTGAATAATTTGTGGTCTTAGAACTAATCCAAAAAAACTTAAAAAGATTAAAATAAAACTTTCACACCACCAATTGTTTCTAACGTCACAACCTTATAAAATAAATATACTTCGACAAAGAAAATTGTTCATAAGCCAATAGCGTCAAAAAATAGCAGGGTACAATAACGATCACTTACTTGTCTTTGCCATTCGCTTCAGCATTCAATTTTCAGAGTTGATTCCTTGAAATTCAACACGTAAACAGTCAAGGACTCAAGAGCCTCCTTCTCTTCTTCATCATCTTCTTTTTTTTTTTGGTTGAAATTTTGTGTGGGTTTTAAAAAACCGTCAAAATGATTGTAGCTCAACTGATTACTGATTGAAACTTTTAGTGCTTTCAATGAAGACATCCAAGATTTACATCCCCTCTCCCAATAATCAGAATTATTAAACCCTTTTAATTCAAGGAATTACCAATATTTATTATATAATCATTATTTTTTAATCAAAATTGAGAGAGAATTGAGATAAAACTTGATCTAATTGAATGAGTAATTACAAGTGGTGCTCTCTGTTTTATATATTCTATAACAGAGGCAGAAACCACCAAAACAGAAAACTGAGCTAACTAACCCACCCGCCAAATTCTGTTATACAATCTAGCGAATAAGAGCATAAGACATCTGTACTAGCCTCACACGTGCACAGCACATGTTCATTAAACAGTATTCCAACTAGAAGTTGAAACTACAAGTAGTTTAATAGAAGCAATTAGACGACAGTTTAGCATTTGTTCCTTTAACCTTGCTGTTGATTCTGCTTTCATTTACTTTGTTTCTGGTTTGATCTTTACTGCTATTCTGAGACCCTCTAATCTCACTCTGTCTCATGGCATCGGTACCAGTTCTGTCGTTACTGCTGGTTTTACTAGTTCCCGTTCATGCAAACGCTCAACAGAACCAGTCCAACGTGATACACTTAGGTTCTTCTCTTTCCCCCAATGCAAACCGTACTTGTTGGGTCTCACCCTCTGGTCTTTTTGCATTTGGTTTCTATCCACAAAATGATGGATTTGCTGTCGGAATATGGCTGCTTAATCAAACTGAGAAGACAGTCATCTGGACTGCAAATCGAGATGATCCACCTATCTCCTTTAACGCTACACTGGAATTAACTATTGATGGAGAGCTACTGCTTCGAACTGAGCAAGGCAGAGAATTATCGATTTCTGATGTGGATGACGCTGCAAATTCAGCTGCTATGCTCGATTCTGGTAATTTTGTGCTCTACGGCAATGATTCCAATGTAATCTGGGATAGCGTTGATTTTCCAACTGACACCATATTAGGGGGTCAGAATCTCTCTGATGGCCATAACTTGGTTTCAAGTGTGTCTATATCAGACCATTCGAGTGGACGTTATTCACTTAATATGGAGGTTGATGGAAAACTCGTTGCCTACCCCGTAAACAGCTCGGATGACGCGAGTGAATATTGGTCCTCTGACACTTCTAAAAGTGGCTACTCTGCACATCTCGTTCTCACTCGTTTAGGCGTGCTATTGGTCCGCGCGAGTGGGTCGGAAGTAAGCATTTTGGCAAATAGCTCATATCCTGACAAGAATGGAACTACCATCTACCGTGCAACACTTGATGCAGATGGGATCTTTAGATTGTATTTACACCAGTTTAAGAGTGACAATAGCTCAAGTATGTTAATGGAGTGGTCCGCTCTGTCTAACCAATGTGAAGTCAAGGGTTTCTGTGGACTCAACAGTTACTGCTCAGGCAAGGGCAGCAAAGCTGACTGTTACTGTTATCCTGGATTTGATTTCATCGACACCCACAACAAGGTCCTAGGCTGCTACCAAAACTTCAATGAAGATGATTATGATTGCGGACGCAGTGAAGATCCAGCGATGCTGTACAATGTCGCTTCTTTAGAGAATGTGTCGTGGGATGGAATTTATTCCATTGAGCTAATAGAAGAGAAAGCTTGTGGCCAATCTTGCGTGGAAGATTGTAATTGTGGAGCAGCTGTACTGTATACGGATGGCAATTGCAGAAAATATAAGCTTCCTCTTAGATATGGTAGAATAATATATGCAAACAAATCAACTATAGCTTTCTTCAAGGTGAGTAAAGTCCGGAAAGTCTTGATTGAAAGCAAGAGAAGTCTGATTTTGATGCTTTCTATTATGTTGGGTTCAGTTTTAAGCTTGTGCTTTGTTTTGGCAACCTCTAGTATCTTGGTGTACAGGCACAAATTTGACAGATACAGAAAACTGTCAGAAAACGTGAACTTGGGATTAGCTGAAGCGTTTAGTCTGCAGTTATTTTCTTACAAGGAGCTTGAGATTGCTACGGATGGCTTCAAGGAAGAGTTAGGTAGGGGCTCATATGGAGCAGTTTACAAAGGGACAATCTCTGAGGGTGGCAAAACTATTTCTGTTAAGAGACTCGAGAAAGAAGTGGAAGAAGGGGACCGTGAATTTCGGGCTGAAATTGCTGCAATTGCACGAACTCATCATAAGAATTTGGTTCGACTACTTGGTGTTTGTATTGAGGGAACTAAGAAGCTTTTAGTTTATGAGTACATGAATAATGGCTCACTGGCTGATCTTATCTTCAAGGCTGAGAGGCCACCAATTTGGAAAGAAAGAATAAGATATGCACTAGATGTGGCCAGAGGGCTTCTCTATCTGCATGAAGAGAGCGAAGTCCGTATCATCCACTGCAACATAAAGCCTCAAAATATACTCATGGGTAATAATTGGACGGCAAAGATTTCTGATTTTGGTTTTGCAAAACTACTAATGCCGAATCAATCAAGAGCCACAATGGGTGAGGAAGGGACAAATGCATATTTAGCCCCTGAATGGGAAAAGAATTCCTTAATATCATTACAAACTGATATATACAGCTTTGGCGTTGTGCTTTTGGAGATTGTCTGTTGTAGAAGAAACATTCAAGTAAATGTTTCTGCAGATGAGATAATTCTTTCAAATTGGGTATTTAAATGTTTTGTTGCAGGAGAGTTGGCCAAGCTTGTGGAAGATGAAAATGTAGACTTCATGACGTTGGAAAGAGTGGTGAAGGTGGGCTTGTGGTGTGTTCAAGAAGATCCAGCTTTGCGCCCTTCAATGAAGAATGTAATCTTGATGTTGGAAGGAAAAATAAATATTCCTATTCCTCCATCACCAGTTCTTTCCATTGTTGTTTCATGATATGTGCACTTTCGTTGATAGTACATTCTAGGGGACGTAGTCCTGTGTACTCATATGTATACGTATGCATACCTTAGTTTTTTTTTTTTTTTTTTTTTTTTTTTTTTTTTTTTTTTCTGTGGCCATATGGAATCAACGATTCAACATTATTGTTGATAATATGAGGAATCTGACCTCTTAATTGGTTCCGTTTTCTTTTTTTATTTTGTGTGCTTTTGTATCTTTCTTTGGCCAAATAATTTTCCGAAGTTCAAGTTTATATTAGGCTGTTGTGTTTTGGTTTGTAGAATGCATCTTTGGATCATTCTTGCACTGTTAGTGTGGTTTTGTCATGGATGGTCAAAAGGAGATACTGTTAGGGTCAAATCATATTAGTGTTGGCAAATCTATATTCACAACCTCTTTCTATTGTACTTGAGTTATAATTTTTTAGTTTTTTAGATATCGGTTGAAAATTTACATTGAAGGCACAAAAAAACAGCTTAAAAATGAAAGTTCTATTGCCTTGATTGGAAGGTTGACTGTAGATTCAATTATGGTCCGTTTGGATTGAAAGAGAGGAAGGGGGAGTAGAGTAGAGTAGAGTAGATTTAATACAAAATTAACTTATTTTTAAGCAACTCTACTCTACTCCCCCTCCTTCCTTCCTCCATTCAAACAGGCCATTAAGGTCGATGCAAACTTGACTCCACTTGACTGATCGAGCTTCATGGTTTCAATTTTTCTAATTAAGTTTTAAGATAACCCCAAAGGCTTTGGAATCCATGCACAAGGGTTCCAGGATGTATTTATAACCTTATTAGGTCATCCTAAACATAAGGAGAATACTATGGAAATTGGAGAAGGTGTTGTGACGACAGTGCACCAATTAAGGATTTGTACCAAGCTGCTTATCTAGTATTCATTGAAGATCAAGGAACATTCTAGTGTAGACATTGCACCAAGACCACTACATCAAAGAGATGATGTGGTGATTTAGACACGGATGAGTATCCCTGCACTAAAGAGATTCATAAGATAAAAGAGTCCAGCTAGGTTAGAGATACATCTAGTAAGTCTTATTGTAGGTAGCAATACTAGGATTGTGTTATTCTTGTATTGTTAAACTTTCATTCCATTATAGTGAATTATTAAAGTTGGTTGTAAATTTCAAATCACCCACGGGGTTTTCCTTTTCAGACTCTGTCATTGTGACCATATAGCTGTGTTAAATTTATTTCCCAACACAATCCTATACGGGGTGGGAGCGGATGAGGGTAGTTGTTTTTCCAATATATCAGAAATTAATTGCATATACGTTCATTCTACCTTGAGCTTAGATTATTAAATGGAGGTTAAGGGTTGGCGACTTTTTTCTTTTTTTTTTTTTTTTTTTGAGGGAAAAGGTTAAGGGTTGGCGACGGACGACTGTTTATGAAAACTTATCTCATTAGAAGACTGCTTCATATCTATTGTTCCATACGTTAAACAGTTTTTTTTTTTTTTTTTTTTCCTGAATTGTTTAATGGTGCCTTATTAAAAATGCAAATTTTACCCATGAATTTTGTCTATCACATAACATTTATCTTTTGCTTCTATTACGGTACAAGAATTCGCTCTAGATTATCTTAAGAACATATGGAAAGTTATTATTTGGAAAAATACAAGTGATTCTCAAAAAAAAAAAAAAGGAAAAATACAAGTGAAGTGTTAGAGAAGAATGCCCTTAGGCTCGAATTCATCTTTCAAGATGGGATCCTAGATGGTGTTGCAAAAGTAAAGTACACAAAGATTAAAGGGGTTGAATAAAAATAAAGCTTAATTAAATTAACTAATTTTATCAATAAAGAAAAAGTTTGATGGTAAGCACATTTTATTAAAGCATTAGTATTGGTGGTACTCAAAAAACTATATTGTTATTTTTTAGCACCACCAAAATACAAATTTTAGGCTACATTGGTGGGACCAATGACTTTGGCTCCACAGCCATAGGTAAAAAAAAATTTATTAAATTGCATGTTCACATTGCTTTATATTAAATATATTATTTTATTCACATGTTCACATACTTTGTAGTGAATATATTATTTTATTCGTATGTTCACACTATTTTATAGTAAATATATTATTTTATTGTAGTAGATATATTGTTTTATTATATTGTTTATATTATTTTATTATATTAAAAGCTAAAATAAAACCACTTATGTTAAGTGTTTTATAAAGTAAGAAGATAAGATTTTCTCAAAAAAAAAAAGTAAGAAGATAAAATAGATAAAGTAGTTTTTTATAGAATCATAGATAAAGTAGTTTTTTGACCAATAATATATAAAGAAATATATGTTTCTATATTTAATGGAAAATTTTAGTTAATTTTTCTAGTTGTACTAATTTAATATATATATATATATATATACACACACACCCTATTTATAAGAGGATCTCCCTTTTTGAACTAGATTATACTATTTATAAGAAGATTCTCCTTTTTGGATTGAACTTTTATGTAGTTTAGAAATACCTCTAGAGCCTACGTTTAATAGAGACAAAACTTGAGGATAACCCGATAAAAATATATCTCTAATTCTATGTAAAATGCTTACGAAATAGGACACTCTCCTGCTAATCCACGTCTTCAAAACAAATTTATCCACAAGAAAAAAAAAATAATTATAGTAAACTCACCTATGATTTGGTCCAAAATCACTTTGCCAACTCGCGGTTTGAAAAGTGTCATTTTACCCGGTTAAGGTTCATTTCGTTTGGACTCCGTAACCCAACTCTGTTAAAAATAAGGATAAATATGTATTTTTACTCCACTTTTATGTCTATCTCCTCACAAAACAAAAAAATAATATAAAAACAAGAGAAAACAAGATAAAAATAATAATAATAATAATAAGGGTTTTGTAAAAATTAATATTTGGAACCTAACAACATAACAACAATTACAAGAATGTAACAAAATCAAACAAAAAATCAAGCATTTAGAAATGGCAACACTATAAAATTGAATCAAACCCAAACCAAAAAATTGGATCTTCAGCTGCGGTGACCCAATCCTTGAAATCAAACCCAAAAACAATCCAAGCCCACTGTGACCCCCCGCTCTCTCCTCCGATTTACTAACGTGACTGTGATGTTCATGGTGGGATTTTCTGGGTTTTGGCGTGATTTTTCATTGAGGTTTACAGAATAATTTTTTGGGTTTTGGGTTCATTTTGGTGGGAATTTATGGGCTAAAATAGAGAGTAAAGCATAAAAAAAAACATAGGAAAATAGATAGAAAAAGAAAATATGAAGAAATCACAGCAGTAAAGAATACATGGATTAACATGTCAATATAGCCCAATGGATTTCCAATTGAAGGGTTCATAAATCATAGCCAGAGAAATTTAGCCAATCTAGCTGAGAATATCCCAGCACAGATGGCAAAGGAAAGATAAAACACGTTGCAAACCACGAAACAATTGACAGCACACCAGTAACCACTAAAACAATTGTAGATACCATTGCCCAGCCAAGGTACACATAGGATGCATAAGGAGAAGTAAAGCTTTTCAGGTTATCACTAAATCCCTTGTATCTTAAATCATCTAAAGGCTTTGCCGATCCGATATTATCGCACCTTGAGCTAATATAGAACTAGTAAATATTTTTTAACAAAAGCACTTTTTGATCTTGTTTTCTCTTGTCTTTTTATATATATATATATATAGAATGAGAGAAACATAAAAGTGAAGCAAAAATATGTATTTACCCTTATTTTAAGCGAGGCGGATTATGGAGTTCTAACGGAGCAAACCTTAAGTGAGTAAATTGATACTTTTTAAACTACAGATAGGCAAAGTGATTTCAGGTCAAATCACAAGTATATTTACTATAATTACCCAAAAAAAAAATCAATCTACTATGATATTTCCTTCAAGACCATGTTTCAACTTTTTTTTTTTTTAAATACTTTATCAAGACTCACTAGTTTCTTTTATTATTTTTTTTTTTTTTTTGAATTTCCAATTTCCTTAATTCCTAATCTCTAGTACACTAGACCAAAAAAAAAAAAAACCTTATAAAACACTCAAAACACAAATGACGAGACTAGTATATATAGAAAATTAAGTAGTCTCTAACCCACGCGATGCACAGAATAGTTAAATAAAAATTAAAAGTATTTATTTTGCTTAAAGATCTATAACTTGGCTTATAAAAAAATGTATAACTTGAAAATGAATGAAAATAAGTAATTTTTTATTTAATATAATGGTTTAGAAAACTTCTTTTTCTTTCATATCATTGGTTCCAAATAACACATACTGGCGTAGGCAATTCTATGATGATGATTTCACACAATAGTCAACTGCAATTAAATCTATTATCCACTACCAATCTAATCTATGTTTTCTTAATGTAAGGACTCAATTTGAATTGAGTGTTGGGTTTTCAGCCCAACAAGCCCAAACAATACATTTATAGAGAGTGGGCTGAAAGGCTTAGGTGCTGGCCGCTGATCACCATACCCAAACTTATCTCAAAAAATGGCTAAGTGTTTTCTTACAAATGGGGGAATGCTCCTCGGACTGTGGCCGAGGAGGCCTCCCTTTTTTCTCCTCCCCTCTTGGCTTTACTAGCTCTTCTTTTATAGTTTTCATCTTCCTATCTCCTGCTTCCATCTGTTGACTGCCTATTCGCCTTTCTTCTGGTCGTCCATCCCATCAGAGGCCTTATCGGTACTCAAGTAGCTCACTCTGACCAACGTTATCCTGCCAAGGGGTTACCTCCCCATTAATGCGGCCAGGAGGGTTAGTTGAGCACATTAAATGCGAGAGTGACAGCTTACTTTGGGGTTAGCCACTCCCTGAAATCACTTTTGTCAGGCCGAGGACAAGGTATCCTCGGCGTGGATTCAGGAGAATAGGCTTCTCCCCCTTCTCCTCAGAGATAGCTTGATCTCCTCGGCATGGGCCTTGGGCCCGCTATATGATGGGCCGAGGCTATCAGGCCCACGGACCCCACAATAGCCCTTCAAAACTCTGCTGCACGTTCCCTCGAACGGGGAGGAGGGTTTTGATACATGCGGATCCATTGGACGAATGGCTTCACTTTAGTTTATGCTGATGCTGGCGGCTTCTTGACTGCCCGATGCGCGTTTTTAGCGTTTCGAGAATTAATGGGTGCTCACATTAAATTTTTGGCGGCACTACGTTTCCCACCTTCAGCGGCGTGATCTTCTGCCTTTATGAACAAGCGGTTTCATTTGGGGAAATTAAGGGAGAGTATAAATACCTGTTTGACTTGCCTGGTTTCTTTATTTTCGCGCTTATCATCGTTGATGCACATAGTTTGAACTTGGTTCGACTGGCACACTATTTGAAGAGTATCGTCATACCTCTGTAAGTTTTCTTTTTCTAGTGACCCCAAATTCCCTTGATTTCCCTCTTCCTTTTCTTTTTTTAGAGCTTTTAGTTGTCTTTGGGGAATGGGTAAGTTTAAGAAGTTGGTCGAGTCCGACGAGATGATGAACCAATTCATTGTTGACTATGGAATACCCAATAATGTAAATTTGAAGTACTGCGAAGAAGGAGAGTGGTACCTTAAGAGGAGAGAGGATGAGGTCGTAATTCCAATAGTTGCTTTTGTAGAAGGAGGGATGAGAATCCCTATGAGGCCGGTGACCCTCAATTACCTTAGGCATTTCCGCCTGGCTCCCACTCAGTGTGCTGTGAATGTGTTTAGGATACTAGGGTGTGTAGATACCCTGAATGAGAAAATGGGGCTGAGACTGACTCACCATGATGTGAATTGGTGTTATAACCTTCATCACCTGAGGAGTAAGACATATTATATGAAGACAAGGGACGACAGGGTTCGTCTTATCCAGTGTCTTCCTGATTCTAATAAAGGGTTGAACCAAGACTTCCTCATAGTGTCGGGAGAGTGGCACGACGGCTTTCACTGCCCAACTGTAGAGGGGGAGCCAGGTAGGGCATCCGATGTACAAGATAATCTAGGTCTCAGCACCTTCAAGTTTTATGTCTGTATATTTGATTTGGTTGACTGACCATGGGAGTTTTGTTTTTCTTTTCGCAGATCCGCACGCCTTTGCACGTCACTTCCACCTAGTTAATAAGGCGGATTTGGAAACCGTTCTCAGGTCGGACCTGTTCTTGAACGAACCTGACAACCAAGTCAGAGCCGCTCATAAAATCCTCGGGTGTGACCCGGCTCAGACGTCATTCCCTGTTCCGCAGCATGTAATTAGAGCTCGTGATCCTCGGCTTACGCAGATTACCGTGGTGGAGAGCGGTTTTTCTTTTACTGGGGGGTCTTACATACCTGAAGGTATTTCGCTATCAGGTCCTTCTTCATCCCGGCAAGTAACAGTGGCCGAGAAAGGACCATCTAAGAAAGTAAGGGAGGTGGTTGAATTGAGTTCCTCTGAGGACGAGTATAGTGTATTTAACTTAGCTGATCAGCCCGAGGATCCTCCCGGTGATCTAGGGGATCCTCACTTATCCGAAGCCGATCTTCAGTCTTTAAGAGTTGGTACCCAGGCTGAGATGGGTTTAAAGAGACAGCCCCAGACAAGTCTTCTTGACCTGCTCGAAGGCGGTTCCAAGAAGGATGTACCAGGGGAGTTACAGTCCCAGCCCCCAGCATCTCAGCCCCAGATTTCAACCATGCAAACCAGGTCGTCCTCCACCCCTATAGTAGCTGCCCCTTCTACTGAGTCTCCTGATCCGAAAAGGAAAAGACTCTCTAAGGGTAAGGATCCAATGGATGGGAGCAAATCTCATTCTTCACCCGAGGAGGGTAAGACTCGTAGACCCCCAAAGCAGCTGAAGCTCGGTGATCAAAAGAAGGGCAAGAAGGTCATCCAGCAGCCCCAAGCTCAAGCATGGCTGCCTGCTGCCATGCTCCATGACCAGCCCCTAATGGACAACGCGTCGATACGAGAGTCTCAAGGAGACGAGGGGGCTCTTGTAGCCGAGGCCCTAGAGAAATCTCTTCTTCTTCCCGTTGATATGGCTGAGTTAGAGAAGATGAGTGGGGTAGAGGTTGTCCTCGACCTTAAGAAATATCTAGGCATGGTAGGTCCTTTGGCAACCATTCTTTTTACTAGAAATTTTTGTTGCTTAGTACTTTTCTTTCTCTTTATAAAGCTGCTTGTTTTTGCTGGCAGGCTATCCAAGCCCTTTTTAGGTTGGGCGAAGAGGTTGACGACCATAGTCAGGCCTTAGCGCAAGAGCGCAATAAATTCCTAGAAGCAGCTAAAACTCTTAAGAGATCTGAGGCCGACCTGAAAAAGGCGACCGAGGATCTGGCGGAAATGGCGAAGGCCAGGGATACTGCTGTTTCTGACCTAGCCGTGGTCAGGAAGCAAGCTGAGGATCAAACTGTTCACTTGCAAGAGGTTGAAAGTCAACTACAGAAGGCCAAAGAGGACATTTCCTGCATGAGGGGAAGTTTGACCAAAGCAATCCACGACAAAGGTGTTGCCGAGTATGCCAGAGACGAGGCTATGAGAGCCAGAGACGAGGCAATTTTTGCTAAAACGGACGCTGAGCGCTCTGTGGAAGAGGCAAAAGAAGAGGCTTTCTCAGAAGGGGTGGCTAAGACTGAAGCCACCCTTCAGGCTCAAGTTCCTGCTGTGTGCAGGCATTATTGCTCTCAAACTTGGCATGAAGCCCTCAACCAAGCAGGGATTGATGCTTCGTCTGATCTTAGAAGGGAAGACAGGGTATATTACCCTACTGCCATTCACGAGATTGTGCCTGCTGTTCCTGAGGAGGAGTCTTCCTTACCATTGGTTGAAAGTCAAGACAAGACCGCCGAGGATGCTCCGTTAACTGGTCAACCATCCGAGGAGGTCGAGCCCCAGATAGCGTTGGGGGAAGTCGTAACCGAGGGTCAGGAAAGACCTCAAGACGTGGCCAGTCCTCCGACGGACTTTCAGAGATCTAGCTCTTGAGCTTTGGCCCTAGCCTCTTGATTTACCTACCGAGCTGAAGGAACCAGTATACGGCCTAGGATAGCTTTGTTTATTTTTTCCTTTGATATTATCTCGTTTCCTGCCTCAGTGGCATTGTAAGGGAGTCGTGTACTTTCTTTTTGAATCGAATACTTGAGATTTTGCTTTCATTTAATGATACTTTATTTTGTTTGCTTTGCTATTGTATTCTACTCAATGTTTGTATTCCATTCTAGAGTTGGCACCATGGGACCATCTATTATCATCCAAATATAAATCGAAAGGTTGTATTATAGCCTGATATTGAGTAACGCTTTGGCTTTTCTCGGAGCAGTTATTTTCTTTATGGGTTCGAGTCCGAAGACCATATACTACCCTGGTAATGCACAATACTTATTTAGTTTTCCCCA
Organism: Quercus cerris; assembly: GCA_963669245.1. NCBI lineage: Eukaryota > Viridiplantae > Streptophyta > Magnoliopsida > Fagales > Fagaceae > Quercus > Quercus cerris. The sequence goes on along the minus strand of OY770009.1, from coordinate 8,929,273 downwards.
GTTTTGGGTCCGAGGACCATGCAATACCTTGGTTCTGTCTAGTACCCAAGTATAATGGTGTGTGTAGTTTTACCATAGGTTTGGGTCCGAGGACCATGCAATACCTTGGCTCTGTCTACCACTTCAATTTTTTGTAAATATTAGACATAATCGGTGTGTGTAGTTTTACCATAGGTTTGGGTTCGAGGACCATGCAATACCTTGGTTCTGTCTACCACTTCAATTTTTTTGTAAGTATTAGACATAATCGGTGTGTGTAGTTTTACCATAGGTTTGGGTCCGAGGACCATGCAATACCTTGGTTCTGTCTACCACTTCAATTTTTTTGTAAGTATTAGACATAATCGGTGTGTGTAGTTTTACCATAGGTTTGGGTCCGAGGACCATGCAATACCTTGGTTCTGTCTACCACTTCAATTTTTTTGTAAGTATTAGACATAATTGGTGTGTGTAGTTTTACCATAGGTTTGGGTCCGAGGACCATGCAATACCTTGGTTCTGTCTACCACTTCAATTTTTCCTGTAAGTATCTAGTTTTACCATAGGTTTGGGTCCGAGGACCATGCAATACCTTGGTTCTGTCTAGTACCCAGGTATAATGGTGTGTGTAGTTTTACCATAGGTTTGGGTCCGAGGACCATGCAATACCTTGGCTCTGTCTACCACTTCAACTTTTTGTAAATATTAGACATAATCGGTGTGTGTAGTTTTACCATAGGTTTGGGTCCAAGGACCATGCAATACCTTGGTTCTGTCTACCACTTCAATTTTTTTGTAAGTATTAGACATAATCGGTGTGTGTAGTTTTACCATAGATTTGGGTCCGAGGACCATGCAATACCTTGGTTCTGTCTACCACTTCAATTTTTTGTAAGTATTAGACATAATCGGTGTGTGTAGTTTTACCATAAGTTTGGGTCCGAGGACCATGCAATACCTTGGTTCTGTCTACCACTTCAATTTTTTGTAAATATTAGACATAATCGGTGTGTGTAGTTTTACCATAGGTTTGGGTCCGAGGACCATGCAATACCTTGGTTCTGTCTACCACTTCAATTTTTTTGTAAGTATTAGACATAATCGGTGTGTGTAGTTTTACCATAGGTTTAGGTCCGAGGACCATGCAATACCTTGGTTCTGTCTACCACTTCAATTTTTTTGTAAGTATTAGACATAATCGGTGTGTGTAGTTTTACCATAGGTTTGGGTCCGAGGACCATGCAGTACCTTGGTTCTGTCTACCACTTCAATTTTTTTGTAAGTATTAGACATAATCGGTGTGTGTAGTTTTACCATAGATTTGGGTCCGAGGACCATGCAATACCTTGGTTCTGTCTACCACTTCAATTTTTTTGTAAGTATTAGACATAATCGGTGTGTGTAGTTTTACCATGGGTTTGGGTCCGAGGACCATGCAATACCTTGGCTCTGTCTACCACTTCAATTTTTTGTAAATATTAGACATAATCGGTGTGTGTAGTTTTACCATAGGTTTGGGTCCGAGGACCATGCAATACCTTGGTTCTGTCTACCACTTCAATTTTTTTGTAAGTATTAGACATAATCGGTGTGTGTAGTTTTACCATAAGTTTGGGTCCGAGGACCATGCAATACCTTGGTTCTGTATACCACTTCAATTTTTTTGTAAGTATTAGACATAATCGGTGTGTGTAGTTTTACCATAGGTTTGGGTCCGAGGACCATGCAATACCTTGGTTCTGTCTACCACTTCAATTTTTTTGTAAGTATTAGACATAATCGGTGTGTGTAGTTTTACCATAGGTTTGGGTCCGAGGACCATGCAATACCTTGGTTCTGTCTACCACTTCAATTTTTCCTGTAAGTATCTAGTTTTACCATAGGTTTGGGTCCGAGGACCATGCAATACCTTGGTTCTGTCTAGTACCCAGGTATAATGGTGTGTGTAGTTTTACCATAGGTTTGGGTCCGAGGACCATGCAATACCTTGGCTCTGTCTACCACTTCAACTTTTTGTAAATATTAGACATAATCGTTGTGTGTAGTTTTACCATAGGTTTGGGTCCAAGGACCATGCAATACCTTGGTTCTGTCTACCACTTCAATTTTTTTGTAAGTATTAGACATAATCGGTGTGTGTAGTTTTACCATAGGTTTGGGTCCGAGGACCATGCAATACCTTAGTTCTGTCTACCACTTCAATTTTTTGTAAGTATTAGACATAATCGGTGTGTGTAGTTTTACCATAGGTTTGGGTCCGAGGACCATGCAATACCTTGGTTCTGTCTACCACTTCAATTTTTTGTAAATATTAGACATAATCGGTGTGTGTAGTTTTACCATAGGTTTGGGTCCGAGGACCATGCAATACCTTGGTTCTGTCTACCACTTCAATTTTTTTGTAAGTATTAGACATAATCGGTGTGTGTAGTTTTACCATAGGTTTGGGTCTGAGGACCATGCAATACCTTGGTTCTGTCTACCACTTCAATTTTTTTGTAAGTATTAGACATAATCGGTGTGTGTAGTTTTACCATAGGTTTGGGTCCGAGGACCATGCAGTACCTTGGTTCTGTCTACCACTTCAATTTTTCCTGTAAGTATCTAATTTTACCATAGGTTTGGGTCCGAGGACCATGCAATACCTTGGTTCTGTCTAGTACCCAGGTATAATGGTGTGTGTAGTTTTACCATAGGTTTGGGTCCGAGGACCATGCAATACCTTGGCTTTGTCTACCACTTCAACTTTTTGTAAATATTAGACATAATCGGTGTGTGTAGTTTTACCATAGGTTTGGGTCCAAGGACCATGCAATACCTTGGTTCTGTCTACCACTTCAATTTTTTCTGTAAGTACGGGTTTGTCCTCAGATCGCTTTACTGGATATGATTATTCTTTGCGTCAGATTACAATCTTTACACGTGGCATTGATCCTCACCTCTAACTTGAGGCCCCATCTTTTTTTATTTAAGAAACGCCCCCCGTCTATTCGTGTTCCGTGCTCAACGCTCCGATGCGCGAAACGCGCCTTCGTCAATGCCCTCGTAAATTGACACGAGTCCAACCGTCCGAGGCCTCCTTGGAAATTGGGGATTTCATTACTGATCCGGCTGATAATACCCTTTTCGAATTCTGCATGAATTAATTCTCACCAAACTCCCATCCCCTATATAAAGTAAGTAGATGGTTACCCCACAACCCATGAACCTCTCAACACAAACAGAGCAAAACACCTTTTTCCAACTTTACATGCCCTTTTAACAACCCCGCCGGAATTGTCGCCGGGGCTAGAAAGAACCGGTATGGCCGCAGCCCCCACTGGGCTTTCGGTGCGGCAGAGTCTAGGCGTAATCCTGATGGTGCCCTTCGAGGTATCCCAGAGGGGTGTTGTTAGAGAACCTCACGTCTTTCCTCGGAGCACACCCCCGACGAGGAAGGCGCATGAATTCACCTCATGGGCGGTGCTCGAGTGTTGCCGTCTCCAATGGCCAACACTCGAGAGGAATGGAGAGAATCGAGGGAACATCATGGGGGAGGGTACCCCCGAGCCCCTACGTCTGCTCCTCTCTTTGTTCCAGCTCTGCCCAGCCGAGGAGGGAGTGGTTGGGAGCCTGAGGGCATGTCTGTCCTTCACCTCCTCCACCGTGTGTCAAGCTCTCCCATTCTTTTGATGCCAATAAAGGCACGAGTTGACACTTCCCTCCGGCTAGTTTTCCCTTGGGGCGGCTTCACCTGGGCCTCTGATTGTAGGAGTAGCTAGGACTAGCAGGTGGCTATTAGCTAGTAAATTTACTTGTAAAACAGGCCTACCTGAGCCTCTGATTGTAATATGTAATTTTTCTATGTTTGAATTAATAATATCAAGATCTTTTGTTTCTCTCTTTCGTTTTTTTTTTTTTTTTTTTTTTTTTTTTGTTTACAATAAATACTTAAAATTTAGAACTCTCATCCTATTCAATCTACTGCAAAACAAATACTTATAATTTGGAACATTATCTTTTTCAATCTACCGTAAAACAAACACTTAGAACTTAGAACCTTATCTTATTCAATCTACTGCAAAACAAATACTTATAACTTGGAACATTATCTTATTCAATCTACCGTAAAACAAACACTTAGAACTTAGAACCTTATCTTATTCAATCTACTGTAAAACAAATACTTAGAACGTGGAACATTTACCTGGTGCACCGGCCAACACCCTAATCCTTCCCACAGACGGCGCCAATTGTAAGGACTCAATTTGAATTGAGTGTTGGGTTTTCAGCCCAACAAGCCCAAACAATACATTTATAGAGAGTGGGCTGAAAGGCTTAGGTGCTGGCCGCTGATCACCATGCCCAAACTTATCTCAAAAAATGGCTAAGTGTTTTCTTACAAATGGGGGAATGCTCCTCGGACTGTGGCCGAGGAGGCCTCCCTTTTTTCTCCTCCCCTCTTGGCTTTACTAGCTCTTCTTTTATAGGTTTCATCTTCCTATCTCCTGCTTCCATCTGTTGACTGCCTATTCGCCTTTCTTCTGGTCGTCCATCCCATCAGAGGCCTTATCGGTACTCAAGTGGCTCACTCTGACCAACGTTAACCTGCCAAGGGGTTACCTCCCCATTAATGCGGCCAGGAGGGTTAGTTGAGCGCATTAAATGCGAGAGTGACAGCTTACTTTGGGGTTAGCCACTCCCTGAAATCACTTTTGTCAGGCCGAGGACAAGGTATCCTCGGCGTGGATCTAGGAGAATAGGCTTCTCCCCTTTCTCCTCAGAGATAGCTTGATCTCCTCGGCATGGGCCTTGGGCCCGCTATATGATGGGCCGAGGCTATCAGGCCCACGGGCCCCACACTTAATAATAGATCTACAAATTGCATTCTCATATCCTCCATCATTTAGAAGGTAACTAGAGTAATGATTGTATGTAATGTATAAATTTTATTATTTTACAATATAAAATTATTATGATAGATGATTAAAATAATTTTTAAAAAAATCTAATGTACGCTCTAGAAAATTTTTGAAATAGAATTTTAAATTTCTTAAAACTTAGTTAATAGTGTTTCTATATTACCTAAAAGTGAAGATCACCATAGGCCCAATTTTTATTTTATAGTATAAGATGTTATAGTTAGCTGTGTGTAATACATTAGTCTATTATGATAGTTCCAAATAATATCCTAAGACCTATCTATATGAGTTACGTTAGTCTATTATGATAGTTCCAAATAATATCCTAAGACCTATCTATATGAGTTTTCTTTTTATGATAGTTCCAACGTATCCAATAATTTTTTTAAAAAAAAATTAATTTCAAAAGTCTTTTAATTGTAAATTTTTTTAATCATAAAATAGACTCTATCTAAACTCTAAATGAAAACATTTGGAATGATCACATCATTGATTATTATTCATGATAGTTGCAAAATAACAATATTATTATTCATGATTAATAGATGAACAATGAAACTGTGAATTAACAATTTAACAATTCAAATACCAAGTTTAAACTACAACAACACATATACAGAAGACTCCAAATATTGGAACATACTTCTTTCATTATTCAATCAAAACCAAAGTTTCAAAGATAATTCCAATTCTATTAAACCCAATACATACATACACATGAACTTCAAGAATTCCAAAAACAAAAACAACAATCTCCAAAATTCTAAAAACAAAAACAACAATCTCCAAAAGCAACTGCAGCAAAACTAGTAATCAGAAAAAATGAATATGTAGGGTAAGTTTTGTAGATTGGAGGAGTTTTAAAACTAATAAAAGAGTAATCCTATTTTGTAGGGGGTTAGTGAATAGAAGTAGGAATTTAAATCAACATAGAAGTATGTGTTTATTAGAAGCAGAAAGATATTTCAATGTGGAAGTAGGAATTTATTATTTTTGTCAACTTACTATTTTAACCCAATTTTTAAGTTTTAAGTAGGGGTATTTTTTACAGTAAAAAAAGTAATAAATAACTTTCTTTTACCAACTTACTATTTTAACCTCATTTTTAAGTTGTTGGTTAATTAATTTAGCGGTATTTTTGACAAGAAAAAAAATAATAACTGATTTTCTGAATCCTCTTAATATATCCAGATATATACAGATAAGAGAGAGTCCTAACAGGAGAGGTAAATCTAAACCAAACCGGTTTTGATTATAATGTAATTACATGGAGTAATATTTTAAATTAATTATAACGTAGTTCTGACTTCAAAAACTTTAAAACCTCTTTTTACGGTTTATTGACTAGCAAACCATGGTATTTTACAACTGCTCGTTAAGTGTCTTTCTTGTGTCTCCTTAAATCTTACCTACTAGTTAAAGACAATTCTAGTATTATATTTCTTTCTTCCCCTCCCATGGCTTTCATATCCACCGTTTTCTTAGTCCTGTCCATAACCTTTGTAGGTGGAATTGCTCAACCAAGTCAAGCTAGCCTAATAGACTTGGGCAATTCACTTCGCTACCCTGATTACTGGTCTTCTCCTTCTAAGCGATTTGCATTTGGGTTGTATCAGCAAGGCAGTGACTTTGCGGTGGGAATTTGGTTGGTCGGTATGGAAAACAAAACAATTGTGTGGACAGCAAATCGTGACAAACCACCGATCACCTCAAATGCAATGGTGGAATTTGCCAGGGATGGTAAGCTTCTGTTAAGAACAGGGCAAGGACCAGAACAAGTCATTTTTAGTGCAGAAGTCCCCGTTTCCTCTGCCGCCATGCTTGATTCTGGCAATTTTGTACTCTATGACAAGGATAACAATCCCGTCTGGAATAGTTTTGACAATCCTACTGATACCATTTTAGGAGGTCAGACACTGTTGGCTGGAAAACAACTGTGCTCCAGTGTTAATCAGAGCGATCACTCAACCGGACGGTTTCTTCTTTCAATGCAGTCTGATGGAAACCTTGTTTCATACCCAGCGAGCAGTAGAGAAACTGCGGCAGATTCCTATTGGAATACTGGCACTTCAGGGAGTGGTTACAACCCGGAAGGTTTTTTTTTTGTCCTTTATCTTAATTCTACCGGCAGATTAATCCTTGTCAATCAGACCAATTTTGCACCCCTCCGTACCTTGAATGAAGAATCAGCCATCAACTTCAACAACAACAACAATACCATATATCGTGCGACTCTTGATGTTGATGGAGTTTTCCGATTGTACTCTCACACCTACTATGAGAGTAGAAACTACAGGGTATCTCGTTTGTGGTCAGCATTAGACAGCCCATGTGAGGTAAAGGGTTTCTGTGGCTTCAACAGCTTTTGTGCAATAAATGACAACCAAACCACCTGCCGTTGCCTTCCTGGGCATGATTTTGTAGACCACAATCAAAGTAATCTAGACTGTAGCAGAAATTTTTCAGAAGCAGAGTGTAGAGGTGGGAAAGGGAATGCAGCTTTTTATAACATAACTACAATGGAGAATATGGTGTGGGGAGACACTCCGTATATTGCTGAACAAATGTCAAAGGAAGATTGCAGCATCTCATGTTTGGAAGACTGCAATTGTGGGGCGGCACTCTTCGATCATAATTCTAGTTCTTGCCAGAAACAAAATTTTCCACTGAAATATGTCAGAAGAGTACACGACGGCGGGTACACAGCGTTCTTGAAGGTGGGTCTTATCCAAAAGAGGCGACAGTCACCCATTCTTTCTAAAATAGCGATGGTACAGATTGTTCTTGTAACTTCAGGTTTTACTATATTGTCATGCGTAGCTCTTGCAATCTTTGTCTGTTTCATTCTCAAAATTCGAGCTTTAACTTACAAAAGGACGTTAAAGAATGGAAATTTGAGCCTGCCTGAGCAGGTAACCTTGAGATTGTTCACATATACCGAGCTCAAAAGAGCAACAAATAGTTTCAAGGAAGAGTTGGGTAAAGGGTCTTTTGGAACAGTTTACAAAGGTGCTCTAAACAAAGGTAAAAACCCTGTTGCAGTAAAGAGACTGGAGAAATTAGTTGAAGAAGGTGAAAGAGAGTTCCGCGCAGAGATGCGAGCAATTGGAAGAACCCATCACAGGAACTTGGTTCGGTTGCTGGGTTTCTGTGCAGAGGACTCTAAAAGGCTTCTGGTTTATGAATACATGAGCAATGGTTCCCTTGCTGGCCTGCTGTTTGGGGCCGTATGGCGTCCAGATTGGACTGAGAGACTGAGAATTGCATTGGATGTTGCAAGAGGAATTCTCTATCTACATGAAGAGTGTGAGGCCCCTATCATTCATTGTGATATAAAGCCTCAAAACATTTTGATGGATGATTGTTGGAATGCTAAAATCTCTGACTTTGGGCTGGCCAAGTTCTTAATGCCAGATCAGACACGGACCTTCACAGGGGCCAGAGGAACAAGAGGGTATGTGGCACCAGAATGGCATAAGAACATCCCTATATCGGTGAAGGCAGATGTTTACAGTTATGGGATAGTGCTCTTGGAAATTGTATGTTGCAGAAAGAACATAGATGTTAACGCATCCACAGCAGAGGAGATTGTCCTTTCTTCTTGGGCCTTTAGGTGCTATGCTGCTGGAGAGTTATATAAGCTTGTGATTGGTGAAGAGGTAGATAAGATGAGCTTGGAGAAAATGGTGCAGGTGGGACTGTGGTGCATTCAAGAAGAACCAGTTCTTCGTCCCTCTATGAAGAGTGTTGTCTTGATGTTAGAAGGTATTACTGAAGTACCGGTTCCCCCATGTCCAACTACTCCCTCCATGTAACCAATTTCCCCTATAGTTGAAATTTTCGTTTCTCATTTGTACAAATAAGTGATGACACACGATGCAGGGGTATGTTATAGTTTCATTTTGAAACAAATATATTGCTTATGTGTAATTCTCATTCTGTAATTTGAGTGTTTGAAGAATTACTTGAAACAAGATGTGAATATTGTGCATCATGGATGCTTGTCTTTGGCAAGGTAAAATAGACTTGCCTCAGAAGTTAAAAGATTTAACAATCTCCATTTGTAACATATGTTGCCCATGAGCAATAGCAGGCAGCTATAATATTTATACCCATCATGCCAAATGTATCTCAAAATTTAAAGAAAAAATCTCCAAAAGGTTCAACCAACCAATGTCTTCAACGTACCCCTTATATTTCTACCTATTGCTCTTAGAGTGTATGCTTGTAATTTGAGTGTTTTGTCGCCAAAATTTGGAACTAAGGTGGTCGTTGTTGTGCAAGTTACCAAAAATATAAGTGATGAAAGGGTCAGATGATCAATAATCTGCAAATAATCATAATTTGTCATCTTGTCTGTGCATGGAGGTCTTACTGTCACAAAGTAAATAGCTTGATTTAGAACAATTAAAGGTTATGTCATATAACAGATGTTAATCTCAAACAAGCGTCTGTAACAAACAAATAACAAGATATGTAAAGGTGAATGAGGATATGATCAAAGATAAAAGGAAATAACATGTTATGTAAACGTGAATTATTGAAACAAATCTGTTTAGTGGTTGACATGAAATGAAACTTGCAAAAATACATTGTTCTTAGCAAAAAGAGTTCAGTGACTTTAAATTGAACTTCACTTTCTCACTAAGCAATGCTATTTCTGTTAAGGGTGAAGTTATGGAAGTGGGAGTAATTGCAGCTCCAAAGAACTCAGAAGGAAATATCAATCTCTCTGTAATAAATTTGGATGTTGTGAATTCCTACCCTGTTACACATGTAACTGTAAAATTTATAAATTATCAATTTCTATTAGTGAAAAATCTCTTCCCTAAATTAGTTTCTTAGTGTTACTGGCAATTAATAGTTGTATTTAAGAGAGCTTACATTTTCAAACTGCCCCCCCACGCCGCCCCCCCCCCCCCCAAAAAAAAAAAACCAAAAGAGAGCTTACTTTAAGGACATGTCGAGATCCTTTCTCACTTGAATCTTACTAACTTCAAAACAGATCAGTTATATGATAATACACATCAAATTTTATTTTTTGATGGAATATTAATTTCTGTTATTCTATTTGTCTGAATCTGCATTCCATGGTCTAATGCATCTTAGTATCTGAAAATATTGACTACTTATGCACTTGATTCTTTTACTTTTACTACGGCGGGAAGTGGCTGCTTTGAAGGCTAAATAGCATTGCCGTTTTAAATGCCACTTGTTTGGGCAATCCTGTGCTGTGTAATTCTTTTTTCTTCCATTGAATTTGAGATTAAAGGTCTAGTCACAGGCACTGCAAAGGATACATTTGTAGTTTCAAACTATAACCATAAAGGATGGAGGGGTTCTGCTTCCTGCAGCAGTCCAGCTAAGATGAATCAGATCGCATTACAAGAAACTGTCTTTAATTATGTATCATAGTTTACTTTGATGTATGTTATTTCACTGTCTAACTCTTGCTTTCTACTTCTAACTTCATTATTCAAGTACAGTTGAAAAGATCTCTTTTACTTTTGTAATAGCGCATGTATGGAATTTTGAAAATATCAAGCTAAACAACTGTGTGATGCATTTTTTACATTGTCAAGATGGGACATATTACTTAGACTGGCTTCTGGTTTTGTTTGAGTATCTCCAAAAGTGTCTTATGCTGGATTGAAACTGTTGCCTGAGCACTAACTCACATTGGGCATATCTGAGTTGCAACCTTGAATTTTCTGCAATGCAAATGAGATTGGACATTGGATTGTTAACAAAATACCTATCAGTCCATTTTGAACACTGCTGGATGGAGACACGTTCATCGTTCCTCAACTGTACAAGCAGTACTGTGTTATTTGTTGGTTGAGGAGATAAGTACTTCCGGCTCAGCAGAAATCTTGAGGAATAATTTAACTGGTAGTCTCAGATTGAAAGACTTGAAGTGGAGTGAGTTTGGCGACCGGCACATACATCTTTTTCAGGTTATTGTCATTTTGGTCAGTGTTGGGAAATTGAAGACAGGTAGAAAGCCCGAAAGTGACCTAAATTTTGAATGACTAGCAGAACTGGACACCTGCCAAAAGAAGTGACTAGCGGCTACTATTCCATTTCTAGGTTTGTAAATGGGAAACAGCCCAACGCCCAAAATAAAAGAAGATAATTTCACACACAACAAGTGCCCCAAAACTGGTCTTAAAATGGCCCAAACGGAATATGAGTTGTTTAACAACTCTACCAAACGGGACCTAAACCCATTAATATGGAATCCTCTTCCATGTGATGTTAGGCTTTGGACAATTGTCTAAATGGCCGAATGAAAGAGACATCCCGCTACGTACAGAAAATCATTACAAACTTATCATGTCTATAGCATTATTTACACTTGCCCATCAGGCCATCAGAGACCTAGGGTGCAGGTGGAGTTCTAAGAAATTCTCATGGTGATTGAATTATTGGTTTCTCCATGCCATAAACATTGGTGTCACAGCTAGAATAATAGTTGAACTTTGGGCCATCCGTTTCGGCTTGCAATTTGCACAGGAACCAGGTTAAGACTTAAGACACATCCAAGTGAAAACCAACTCCTGCTAGGCTGCTAGCTATAAACTGGTAATAATCTACTGCATTTTATTTTCCACCTGCACTAACAAATTTGATTGATGATTGTAGGTACCTAATCTCAATTTAACAAATTTGATTGATGTTGTAGGATTCAAAAAATAAAAAGTATGACCAAGTGTTTTTTTTTCCTAGCTACTTGTAGTCGCATTATAGATTTGAAATGCCTTGGTTAAGGTTGAGTTTTTATTGCAATTGACTAAATTTATTTAGGGAGGCAACAACTTTCAAATAAATTAAAAGTAAATTTTTTTTTTTTTTTTTTCTTCTTAGAGTGCATTCCATTAAATAACGAGTACACTTTGACACATGTAATGTTAAAAGAAGTGGACTGAGTCACTTCAAGAAATTTTGTTCAATTGCAACCTTCTTCCACTGCTAAGTGCTAACTCTTTTTGATGCTAGACAAGGTTTTGAAAGTTTTTCACTTGCCTAAAAAAGTAAATGAAAATTATTTATAGATCTTTTGGTTAGACCAATGATATAATATTAGACATAAGCACAATTTTTTATTTTCAGACTTAGTTACTTTAAAAATAAAAATGTAGTTAAGAGTTTGTAGTTTAATTGACACTTTTTAACATTTTTAATAAAAATACTCAAGATTCAAATCATCCTTTTTCCGCATTATAATTTTCAAATTATCAAAAATAATAAAAATAAAAATGTGAATATGAAGAGATTACAACCAATTTTTGAATAAATAGCCCAAACTCAAAAGGTGAACAAACTAACCCACACACACCCATTGGACTAATAGTCCAACAAAAGCCCAAACCCAATTCCCAGCCCCTTAGTTTTCCTGGCTTACTGAGGGCTCGAAGTGTCACCACTTGAGGGTCCATTGGGAGCTTGAGTTTTCCCCACGCATGTGCCCCTGGTGAAGGCTCAAAAGCCTCTAGTTAATCGCAGGGCCCAATAAAGCCCAAGATTAAAGAGTAGTAAGTGGAACTCCCTAGACTAAACCCGGGCCTAGGTGAGATCCAAACCAAAAATTCATCTCTTCAATTACAAATTACAACATTTTTTTTTTGGGGGGATAGAATACAAATTACAACATTGAATTTGCATGATGTCCGAGAAGCCATATTGAACTTGTATTCCCTTTTCCCTCTATTAATTGTCTAACATTTTATATTTTGATTTGGATAATAAAGAAAGCATTTTCATTTTGGTTGTTAATCATGCATGTTCAAAAGAGAAAGTTCAAGAAAGTTGACAACATTTTCATAATGATCTTATTTTGAGCTATAGTGAGTCTAGTGTGCTTTTTTTTTTTTTTATTAATGGTGGTTTGAGACCTTAGCTTGTTATGATAATGTTGTGATATTTTTATTGTGATCGTGGAAGAATTATGTTAAAAAATATTAAAACCACTCACTTCTCTATTATTTCTCTCACAGTAATTTTTTTATTTATTTAAATTTTGTAATTTCTATCAAATGGGTAAATTTGAAAAGTTCTAGTATATATGGAAAACTTAAAATTTTATAATTTCTATCATAAGATATTTTTTTAAATTTTAATTTCTGTAATTTTTATCATGCCTAACAAAAGCCTAATGTATGACAAAGGGCCATATCCCGTTCCTAAACTTCAAATTTTGGCAATTAACACCTTAATTAAAAAATAACTTGCGATTTCAAATTTTCAATCCATCATCCAAATTAGAGTTGAAATTAATGGTTCACGACTGCAAATAATAAATCCTCTTATGGTTTGGATCTTTACAAATGCTTTCATAATTTATGTACCATATTTTAAATTTCTCAAAATTTAGATGGGATAGTTACCTACTGTATATATTGTTAATTTGTAAACTTATTTAGACGTTAGAGTGATTACACATTAACATTGGATTAGGGTGTTGAGTCGCATTTTCAAAGATTAGCTTGTTCCTATGCCACCACATTCGGTTGAAAGTTAGAGAGGCTAGGAGAGTAAAGGGCTTTGCACCTGAGCTGTTTGAACCAAGAAGCATCACAAAGGGCGAAACTCGGATAATGATCCTTGGTGATGAGACCAACTCAAGTTCCTTCATGTTAATGTGGGCCGAGTGGCTTGAATTGCCACAAGACCAAGTTGACCGAATACAACTAGGAATGTATTTCCTAGTACTGCTGACTTTGACATATATATATATATATATATATATATTAGGTTATGAGATATAGGGCAGCCGTGTGTGATTAGAGTAATTCCAATTAACCTAGTGAGCAGCCGTATGATAGAAAAATAGAGAAAAGAGAGGCAGCTAGCTTCTATTCTTATTGTTTTTGTGAGAGAGTGTTAGGGTGTAATTGGGATTTGGGTTTCTAGAGAGTGTTCTTGTGCACTATTGTATCTTCCCATTTTTATAGTGAAATTTCTCCGTCATCCCCATGGAGGTAGGCAGTTTGCCGAACCACGTAAATTCTTGTGTTCTTTGTGTGTAATTGTTATTTGATTTCTGCTTATTTACTGTTATTGATTTGAGTTCTGGGGTGCTATTTGCCCAACAAGTGGTATTAGAGCTAGGTTAGGATTCAATCCTTTGAATACATTAAAGATGACAAGCACAAAATATGATGTAGAGAAGTTTTGTGGTAAGGGAAATTTTTCTCTTTGGCAAAGGCGGATGAAGGATCTCCTAATTCAATAAGGACTTTATAAGGCCTTGCTTGGGAAGAAGAAGAAATTGGAAACGATGAAGGATGCAAAATGGGTAGAAATGGATGAGAAAGTAGCTAGCGCTATTCGTCTCAACCTAGGTGATGAGGTCATTCATAACATCCAAGAAGCAAAGACTGCAAAGGAGGTTTGGGAAAAACTAGAAGGTCTTTATATGAGAAAGAATCTGACGAACAAGTTGTACGTGAAGAAGCAACTATATAGTTTGCATATGAAGGAAGGTTCAGATCTATTGAAGCATCTCAACACATTTAACATGTTCAACACCCAACTGTCAAGTTTTGGGGTGAATTATGAGGATAAAGATAAAGCATTACTCTTATTAGCATCGCTTCCTACTTCTTTTGATTATCTAGTGACTACGTTGATGTACGGGAAATAGACTACAGTACTCGAGGCGGTGACTAGTACTCTCTTGTCACACATAAAGATGAAGCAAGATGGTGATGGTTCTCAGGCTGATAGACTTATTGTAAAGTCTGAGTCAAGCAATAGGGGTAGAAGCAGGTCAAGAGGACAGAACTCCAACAGGAACAGATCACAGTCTAAATCACGTGCAAAGAAAGATGTAGAGTGCTTTTATTATCACAAGAAAGGGCACTACAAGTATTTGTGTAAAGAGTTGAAAGAACATTTAGAGGAGAAGAAGAATGGAAAGAAGCCCCTAAAATCAGCTAGTGTTGCTGAAGAAACATCATATGACAGTGAAGTAGATGTAGATTTACTTTCAGTCTCATCAAGTAACAATATTCTATTGGAATTTTGGGTTTTAGATTTAGCATGCTCATATCATATGACTCTAAAGAAAGATTGGTTTGACACATATAAGCCTTACAACGGTGGTATGGTCCAAATGGGTAATGATGCAACATGCTCGGTTATTGGGATTGGTACCGTAAAAATCAAGATGTTTGATGGAGTTGTGAGAGTTCTTAGTAATGTCAGACATGTTCCAGATCTTAGAAAGAATTTTATTTCTTTAGGAGTGTTGGATGATTTGGGCTATTCATACTCATCAAAGGGTGGAATCATGAAGATTACCAAAGATGCTTTGATGGCGATGAAGGAACAGAAAGTAAGCACGCTTTACAGATTGATTGGGAACACAGTTTTAGGAAGAGTTGCAGTTACCACTTTAGTGGAGTCTAGCACTGACAACACAAAATTATGACATATGCGACTTGGCCATATTGGTGAACGTGGTATGTTGGAGTTGCATAAGAGAAATTTATTGAAAGGGGTGAAGACATGCAAGCTAGACTTCTGCAAGTATTGTGTGTATGGGAAGCAGCATAGAATCAGTTTCAAGATAGGCTCTCATACAAGTAAGGGTGTTCTTAACTACATTCATTCAAATGTTTGGGGTCCAGTATTAGTTTCTTCTCATAGCGGTGCTCAATATTTCGTCAGTTTCATTGATGACTACTCTAGAAAGGTATGGATTTATTTTATGAAGTATATGTCTGATGTGTTAGGCATATTTAAAAAGTAGAAAGCACAGGTTGAGAATCAGCCTGACAGAAAAATAAAATACCTTAGAACAGATAATGAACTAGAGTATAGAGATAAAGAATTCATAAGATTTTGTGAATTAGAAGGCATTACTCATTACTTCACAGTTAAAGAAATTTCACAGTAGAATGGGGTTGCAGAGAGAATGAATAGAACCTTAGCAGAAAGAGCCAGATGCATGAGATTGAATGCAGGGTTGCCTAAGGTGTTCTGGGTAGAGATAGTTAACACAGCAAGCTTCATTATTAATAGATCTCCATCATCAGCCATAGATTTTAAGATTCCAAAAGTGGTTTGGTTAAAGAGACCAATTGATTATTCGAGTCTAAAAATCTTTGGTTGTCCAGCTTATGTGCATGTACAGAGTAGAGAGTGTTCTAAATTAGATTCGAAGTCAAGAAAATAAGTATTTCTTGGTTTTGAAAAAGATGTTAAAGGCTATAGGATTTGGGATCCAATCTCAAAGAAAACGGTGACCAGCAAAGATGTCATATTTGATAAATTATGTTGAAACAGAATGAAGCAGAGACATGTGATGAAAGTCCACAGGAGAAATTAACTGTTGAGGTGGAGTTTGACGAGAATAGTTCATCCAATGATAAGGGTGATGCTGAGATTGATCCACAACAGCAATAAAAAGAGCCTTATTCAATTGCTAAAGGTAGAGAGAAGTGGATTCACAAAGCACCACAGAGATATGGCTTTGAGGACATGTTTAGCTTTACTCTCATAACTAGCAGTGAAGATCCATTGTCTTATAGGGATGTAGAAGAGATGGGGTCACTACAGAAGAATAAGACTTAGGAATCCTCTAGTATGTTGACAAATCCAGTTCCAACAGACAAGTTTAAGAGCTACTTAGACTTGGTTGATGTTTGCAGCTTGTAAGCCCTTAAGGGCTAAGGTGGAGGCGATGGAGGAGTTTGCTCGTGTAGCTTGATCAATTCAAGCCAAGATGGAGATTTGTTGATGTGGGTTGTGTGGCTTGAATTGCCACAAGCCCAAGTTGACCAAATACAACTAGGAATGTATTTCCTAGTACTGTCGACTTTGACATATATATATATATATATATTAGGTTATGAGATATAGGGCAGCTGTGTGTGATTAGAGTAATTCCAATTAACCTAGTGAGCAACCGCATGAGAGAAAAATAGAGAAAAGAGAGGCAGTCAGCTTCTATTCTTATTGTTTCTATGAGAGAGTACTAGGGTGTAATTGGGATTTGGGTTTCTTGAGAGTGTTCTTGTGCACTACTGTATCTTCCTATTTTTATAGTGAAATTTCTCCGTCGTCCCCGTGGAGGTAGGCAATTTGCTGAACCACGTAAATTTTTGTGTTCTTTGTGTGTGCTTGTTATTTGATTTTTACTTATTTACTGTTATTGATTTGAGTTCTGGGGTGCTATCTGCCCAACACTTCATATATTGTAAATGAAATTCTACATGCTCTCATGCAAGTTGATGCAAGTTGGTGAGTAGGTACATTTTTATTTATTTAATTATCTATTCATAGGATTCACTCTACTGAATCTTTCGTTTTTACATCATGTTTAATTTTGGCCACTGCATAATGTACTTTAAAGTGCACAATGGAGAAAAAGTATTGAGTGAGATTAAGGAAGAAGACAATGCAATAAGCATCAACAACTTTGTAGCAATATCTAGTTTCGAAGAAGCGTCCAACCTATTTGGTAAACAAAAACGATCACGTTAATTTGTTTCTAATTATTAATCTCTCTGTCTCTATATTTAATCTTGAAATAATGACTTTCAACAAATTGGAGGAAGCAACTATTACACGGAGCCACCCAAGAAAGTATTCTGTGTACACTTTACAATGCTTAAAGTATTAGATTCATTATTATGCCCTCTTATTTGCATTATTTACCCTCATGTATGATATGTGTTACAAGAACTCATTAATTGTGCCTTTTGTATTAATTTTTAGACCTTTTAACTCTAAACATAATTGATTGTTTGTGATGATGCGAAAAAAATCACCAGTGAGCCACACGGTTCCAACTCGCTCGATACCAGACCTGCCCAACACAGAAAAAGAAGAAGACCTTACAGAGAGTATCGGTGTGGTACCGGCCAAAGACCCTCCGAAGGTTAAGTCAGAAGAGAGATCCAGCAATGCTAAAGAGTGTGAGCTTTAGAAAAATTGTGCGTACCTTTTTCTTGAGGGTCTTTGGGTTTTATAGTAGCGTAGGGCCAGACTCCTTTGTTTATGGAACAAGTCTTTTCCTTATAGGGAAGATACTCATTAACGCGTGTATATTCTAGAATTCTACTCATGTTAGGACTCTACAAACCAGGGCTAATCGTGTGTCGCAAGTATTTTCTATTAAAGGTTCCTTGGAGACCATATAATAATGGGCCGGATACCACGTGGTCGTTCGGTTCGTACATGCCACGTTTGTTTGTGCCACCTCTGTCCAGATAGCTTTGTCATGCATAATTTTTCTTCTTCAATTGCCCCCTTCATCCTATGGGTCTGTGATCTCGGAGTGAAAGGACCTATGGGGTGACGGTTCGATTTGGATCTTAAGAGACTTGTCAGTCTTTGACATGTTGGCCTGAAATTATTTATGGCACAAGGGACCTAAATTTTGACCAAGGCACTTTTGGGTGACATGGTTTGTCTATCCTCCCGTAGGTAAGAAAACTTAGGATTTTCACCAACGCATTCGTAGGTGACTTGGTTCGTCCTTCCACCCGTAGGTAGTAGGACTTAAAATTTGTACCAAGGCACTTGTGACTTGGTTCGTCCTTCCACCCGTACGTAATAGGACTCAAATTTTGTACCAAGGCACTTGTTATTGATTTCATTCGTCCTTCCACCCGTAGGTAGTAGGACTTAAATGTTGTACCAAGACACTCGTGAGTGACCTGGTCCATCCTTCCATCTTTAGGTAGAAGGTCTTAAATTTTGTACCAAGGCACTTGTGAGTGACTTGGTTCGTCCTTCCACTCGTAGGTAGTAGGACTTAAAATTTGTATCAAGGCACTTGTGAGTGACTTGGTCCATCCTTTCACCAGTAGGTAGTAGGACTTAAAATTTTTACCAAGACACTCGTGGGTGGCTTGGTTCATCCTTCCACCCGTAGGTAGGAAGACTTCAAATTTTTTTACCAAGATACTCGTTGGTGGCTTGGTTCGTCCTTCCACCCGTAGGTAGGAAGACTTAGATTTTTTACCAAGACACTCGTGGGTGGCTTGGTTCATTCTTCCACCCGTAGGCAGGAAGACTTAGAATTTTCTACCAAGCCACTCGTTGATGGCTTGGTTCATCCTTCCACCCGTAGGTAGTAGGACTTAAAATTTTTAACTAAGACACTCGTGGGTGGCTTGGTTCGTCCTTCCACCTGTAGGTAGGAAGACTTAGAATTTTCTACCAAGACACTCATTGGTAGCTTGGTTCATCCTTCCACCCGTAGGTAGTAGGACTTAAATTTTGAATGAAAATTAGGTGCCGTTTGCATCCTTGGTCGTCGGTATCCTTGGTTGTTGATCTATCCCATTGGGATGAGGATTAGGTGTCCATCGGCTTCCTTTGTAGTGTTTAGCCCTGAGGTCTTGCTGAAGTATTGGCATTTGTCTTATGCTTATACGTAGGGATTTGGCATCCTTTTGCACGGTAGGCCATTGATACACTGCCCCTAGGACGCGTAATGGAATTTTTAACCTTCGGGACGCGTTGTAGTCCTCTATTAGCGTCCCATTCTTAAGGTATTTTATTCATCTACATTAGGTCATGGACTTGCCGATGTGACTAAGTGTTACCTCGTCATCATTATTTTGTGTGTGTGTGTGTGTGTGTGTGGATGTCTGTCCACTTTCTTCATGGACATGCATGAACATGGAACCGTCCATTTTTTTGTTAATGGACATGCACCCGTCCTCCCTTCTTTTTTTTTTTTTTTTTGGGTGTCCATCCATTTATTTTCATGGACGTGCATCCCTCCTTCATGCACCCGTCATCATTTTTTTTATTTTTTGTTGATGTCCGTCCACTTTCTTCATGGACATGCATGAACATGCAACCGTCCATTTTTTTGTTAATGGACATGCACCCGTCCTCCCTTTTTTTTTTTTTTTTTGGCAGATGTCCGTCCACTTTTTTCATGGACATGCATCCGTCCTTTTTTTTTTTTTTTTTGTTAATGGACATGCATCCGTCCATTTTATTTTGAGTTTATTTTTTTGTCCGTCCACTTTTTGGGTTGTCATTTTTTGGTCGCGGACTTGTTGAGGTAACTAAGTGTTACCTCGTCACCATATTGGTTGTCCACTTAAGGTCGTGAACTTGTTCAGGTGACTAAGTTTTACTTCGTCACCTTGTTTATTGTCAACTTGGGGTCGTGGACTTGTTGAGGTAACTAAGTTTTACCTCATCACCTTGTTGGTCGTCCACTTGGGGTCGTGGACAAGTGGACGTGGACTTGTTGAGGTGACTAAGTGTTACCTCGTCACCTTGTTGGTCGTCCACTTGGGGTTGTGGTTCTGTTTGGTTAGGCACTCCATGGTAGCTGCGAGAGTTTGGACTTGTCTCTCCAGAGCCGTCGTGGGTGGTTCCTCTCCTTAAACGTTGTTAGTGGTTGCCATAGATCAAGTGAGTACCATGCAACCCTTTTGTCTGGGAAACGATAATATGGCTTACGAATCTCAACTGTGTTTCCCACAGACGGCGCCAACTGATGATGCCGAAAAAATCACCAGTAAGCCACACGGTTCCAACTCGCTCGATACTAGACCTGCCCAACACAGAAAAAGAAGAACACCTTACAGAGAGTACTGGTGTGATACCGGCCAAAGACCCTCCGAAGGTTAAGCCAGAAGAGAGCTCCAGCAATGCTAGAGAATGTGAGCTTTAGAGAAATTGTGCGTACCTTTTTCTTGAGGGTCTTTGGGTTTTATAGTAGCGTAGGGCCAGACTCCTTTGTTTGTAGAACAAGTCTTTTCCTTATAGGGAAGATACTCATTAACGCGTGTATATTCTAGAATTCTACTCATGTTAGGACTCTACAAACCAGGGCTAATCGTGTGTCGCAAGTATTTTCTATTTAAGGTTCCTTGGAGACCACATAATAATGGGCCGAATACCACATGGTCGTTCAGTCTGTACATGCCACGTTTGGTCGTGCCACCTCCGTCCAGATAGCTTTGTCATGCATAATTTTTCCTCTTCAGTTTGCAATCATTGATCAAGAAAAAAATTAAAACTTTTTTCTTTTACAAGGTAATGCTCTAACTTCTTTATCTGTATTAAGATTATATGATATGCATATTTTTACTATATATAGATTATAGACTAATTCTCCTTTTAATCTCATGAGTTGTGCCCTTTGAATTAATTTTTAGACCTTCTGAATCTAAACATGATAGATTCTCTGCAATCATTGATCCAGTCAAAAATCACAACTTTTTTTTTTCTTTTTGATGGGATAACTTTTTTCTTTTAAGATCGAGGTAATGCTTTAATTTCTTTATCCGTATTAAGATTATATGATATGTATTTTTACTATTTAAACACATTGTTTTAATTACTAAAACTATTATATATATATATATATATATATATATATTAGTGAGAAAACATATATTCAAAAAAATAGTAAGAAAAGTTACAAATGGAAATGGTGCCTACTCATGGTGCATGCAAAGCTTTGCATTTTGTTTTTTATGCTTTGCTTGTTTTGTTTTGATTTTTTTTTTTTTTTAGATTTACACGGATGCAAAATAGATCACTTCATTACAAGTAGATAATCAAGATGTGAGATGAGAATTGTAAGATTATGTAGTAATAAAAATTCATTTACTCATTTGTCTCTCAAATAGATTATATCATATATAAGTTTATGTAGTAATAACTATTCATTTACTTATAGTTTTTCAAGTAAATTATAGTATATATAAGTTTGTGAGAAAAACGTGCAACACACAGCACGTCAACTAGTTTTTTTAAGTAAAACCTGATAGCAAATCTAAATGTGCATAATTAAGGGTAGATGTTATCTTCCTAACCTAAGGGATTTGTACGGAGACTACACTTATTTTATAATAAGGAAAATTAAGAAAATCTCAAATAAATGTCATTAATGAATAAATGACATTACAATAATTTTGTTTAATTTATATTTTATTTTTTAAATCTCATGGCCATGGTTCTAACTTCTAAGTACAATCTAAAGAACGGAAAGTTCAAGAATTTATTTCCTAAATACAATCCACCAAAATACTAAATAAAATAAAATGAAAATGAAAATTTTATAGTATTTGCCATGTATGAGTTTGACATTTCTTATATAATAATCAAGTTAAAAGAGAGAGAGAGAGAGACCTAGATAAAATGTCAAGTGCAAATAGGATATCTAGCTTTTTGTTGAAATTATGGTAAATAAAATGTAAAAGTTAAATAAAATAAGTAAGTGACTTACATAGGTGACTCTTGTGAGACTCATAAATAGTAGTAAAAATTAAATAAAATAAGCAAATGACTCCCGTAGAATCCACAAATAGTAGGAAAAATAAAAAATAAATTGGCTTATAGTCTTTAATTTTAGCATTTTTTTTCATTTTTGAAATATAATTCTTTGGTTCATGTCTTGGCCTTTCAACTAAATTTCTAGTTATGTCACCATAATAGTTGTCTTTTCTGGCATCGAGAATGTAATTCACGCAAAATTGCATGCCCAAAACATTCTCTCTCTTCTTCTTCTTCTTGAAGTTGCATCTTCTTTGGTTAAAAGACTTAGAGTTAGAGGTCAAGACGCCTTGCCTTCTAAGATTCAGGGACGGAGCTAGGACTTTGAAGTTAGGGGGCAGTTTTGCTATTGGTTGCATGTAGTAGCTCTATCTTTTGGCTTGGTTGCTTAACAGCTAATGGTTTTTTTTTTTTTTTTTTTTTTTTTTTTTTTTTTTAAATGTGTGCATCTAGGTATGGACAAAATTATTTTGTTTAAAAAAATTTTAACGGGTCAAGTTGTTTGTTTTTGGTAAAATTGGTTGATTGAGTTTAATTGCTTTCAACTTTACTATTGGTAATTTTTATTGTTGAATAATTTTTTTGGGCTTGTTTATTTTGCTTTAGATTTTAGATTTAGCCTTTAAAATGAGGAAAATGCTAGAATTACAAACTTTTTTACAAATTATTAATGTGGTGAGTGGTTATTAGTAAGTAGAAATGTGATGTAAGTAATTGGCTCAGATGCAAACCAATAAAATCTTACTACCACAACAGTTTGTAAAAATGTTATAGAAAAGTTTTTGGCTAGAGTAGTACTCTTAAAAGAATCAATGATAATGTTAAGGAGGGCAAAGTGTGATTTGATAGAACAAAATTGCTAAAATTGGTTCCTATGCATATATTAATTTAAAAAAAAAAAAAAAAAATAGGGGGGGTCATTGCCCCCCCCCCCCCCCCTAGTCCAAGTCTCCCTCTGTCTCTAGGATGTATCAACTTTCCCAGTCTTTTAACAAATTCTCACGTCAGGACAATTGCTAAAGACTACATGCTGGTCTTAGTCAAACCCAGATTTGGATTTAGCATGGTAAAGTCATAGCTTATGCTTCCCGCCAATTAAAGAGTCATGAACAAAATTATCCCACTCATGATTTAGAGTTGGCTGCAGTGGTGTTTGCATTGAAGATTTGGAGACATTACTTGTACGGTGAAAGGTGTGATATTTATACAAAACATAAGAGCTTGAAGTACTTCTTTACTCAAAATTGAATATGAGACAACATAGGGGGCTTGAGTTGATTAAAGATTATGATTGCTTACTCAATTACCATCTAGGCAAGGTTAATGTGGTGGCTAATGCACTTAGTCAAAAGTCTTCCGATTTCTCAACTGCGTTGTTAACTACTCAAAAGGAGATTATAAATGACTTGGAGAGGATGGGGATTGAAATTTTCATGGGTGATTCCCAAGTCTTTATGGCCAGCTTGATATATAATACAACCCACTTTGATTAAGAAAATTAAGACTTTACAAGTTGATGATGCACAAATTGTAAGGATCATAGGAGAAGTACAAGAAGGGAAGAGACCAGAGTTTAATTTGTCAAATGATGGTGTTTTAAGGTTTGGAAATAGACTTTGTGTTCCAAATGATTTTGCATTAAAGAAGTAGATTATGGAAGAAGCCCATTGTACCCCATACTTAGTGCACCCTAGTAGCACTAAAATGTATCGTAACATTCGAGAAACTTTTAGTGGAATAACATAAAGAGAGAAATAGCTCAATTAATGGAGCAATGCTTATATTGTCAACAAATTAAGGTAGTGCACCAAAGATCTTCAGGAGTGCTGCAACCCTTTCCCATTCCTGAATGAAAGTGGAGCGTATGTGTATAGATTTTGTGATTGGTTTACCTAGATCTCCTAATGGACATAAGGCCATTTGCGTAATTGTGGATAGGATGACGAAAACAACACATTTTATTCCGGTTAAGATGAACTACTCACTTGATTAGTTAGCATAGATATATGTTGATGAGATTATGAGTCTTCGTGGAGTTCTAGCTTCAATTATGTCTAATTGAGACCCAAGATGCACCTCAAAGTTTTGGGAAAGCCTACATAAAGCTTTGGGTACAAGTACAGCCTTCCACCTGCAAACAGATGGGTTGTTAGAAAGAATTATTTGGAGGATTTGTTAAGGGCTTGTGTATTGGCTTTCAAAGGAATTTGGGAAAAAAATACTTGTCTTTAGTTGAATTTGCCTATAATAATAATTACCACTCTAGTATTGAAATGGCTTCTTATAAGACTTTATATGGTAAAAAATGCATGTCCCCATTGTGTTGGGAAGAGGTTGGTGAAAGATAATTGTTAGAACCAAAAATCATTTAGATGACATCTGAGAAAATTGATTTGATTCGTAAAAGATTGCAAACAGCACAAAGTCGACAGAAGAGTTATTATGACAATTCCAGAAGGAAAGTAGAATTTAAAGTTGGGGATATGGTGTTCTTGAAAGTTGCTCCAATGAAAGGTGTGATGAGATTTAGGTAGAAGGGAAAGTTGTGCCCCAGATTTGCTGGTCCATTTGAGATCCTAAAATTCATTGGTAGAGTTGCCTACAAGTTGGCCTTACCACCTACACTTGCAGGAGTGCATAATGTGTTTCATATTTCCATGCTAAGGAAGTATATCTCGGACCTTCATATGTTTTGAACTATAAGCCACTCAAAATTAAAGACTTGACTTATGAGGAAGTTTCAATTCAAATTCTTGACCGAAAGGATCAAGTGCTATGCACCAAGACCATATCATTGGTTAAGGTCCTTTGGAAGAATCACACAGTGGAAGAGGCATCTTGGAAGCGAGAAGATGAGATGAAATCAAATTATCTGGAGTTGTTCTCTAACAAAGGTATGTATAATTTTGAGGGCAAAATTTTCTAAGGAGGGAAGGATGTAACACCTCATAATTTTATTACTAATTTCTTTCTTATACATAAATTAAAAAGGATGCCCACAATTAAATGTATTTAATTGATTTGGGTCTAAGATATTTAAATTAGATAATTATTATAGTATAAGAGGCCTAAATGAGATGGCATAAGTTTATATATATATAGAGGAGACTTCCCCTCTTTTAGCGGCACAACACGATTGAATTTATTTTTTTGCTGAGCTTGAGATTGCAGGTATGATTTTGTTTTGTCGTAATTTTAGAAAGTTAAAATATTTAGAAAGTTGGAATTATTCTATAGCTAGCAATTATCCCCACACTTACAGGAAGACATGAGCCTGTGCATCTGTTATTTTGATACCTAGTAAAATAATTGGCATTGGGTTTCATGTATCTAAACCTATCACTATCTTGATGGGAAAGTTGACCTATGATTCTTGAAAATATTAATATAGGCATTGTACATATAGCCGTATGGTCCTCCATAGGCTTTGAGATTGATTGGATAAAAATAGTACCTCATAGAGTAATAGGCTTGGACTTTATCAATTCAATTTTGTCACCATGCTAATGAGAAAAAACTGCTTATGGGTTACTATGTTATTGCACCATCTAATTAAATTAACCAATCTGTCATCCATGCACTATCATAGTGCAAATATTTTTCTAGATTTATCTTTTAAGTTTTGCAGCACAACCATGCCAATTAATAGATAGTGAAAATATGTGAAATAGAATAATTGGATCAAGGCTAAAAGTGAATTGGACAGTTAAGTAAATAAATGAAAAATTTTGAAAATATTAGTGTTGTCGAAGATTATATTGTTTAAGTATGAAAAAAAAATTTCAAGTGGGAAATTCATATATTGATGAACCTATTTTTGGTGTTGCTAGGTTCTAATTCTACTAATCCATTATAATTCAAGGGTGGTGGTTGTATTTTTTTTTTTTTTTTTTTTTTTTTGCGCAAATAAGAGGTAAGTGGTATTTACTAATTAGGGGGTTTTACCAAAATAGTTTTGATTATCAAACTATTCTTATAACAAAGAAATATTTTGATATTCTATAAATGTTTGATTTGCACATTGTATGGAAACATTGACTATTTGTTATATGAAAATCTTGTGGGACAACCTAAAATTATTTAAACTTGTATGTGTGGATAAATCTTTGTATTTTTTAGTATTAAGACTGGATTATTTGTTGTGAGCATCTTGAATTTGTTTTGAATCTTATGACAAGTCGTAATTAAACACTCAGTGTTGATTTTAGTCCTTAGAAAGGGACAATCATACTGTAACTAGTTCTTAGTAAAGGATGGTCCTAGAGAAGGGGATAGTGCCCATTTGGTAGCTTTTTAGCAAGAGAGTATACCATCAAGGATCTAAAAATGGAGCTCTTTAGTAAGGGAGTGCACTTTTAGGTTCCAAAGGAACCACCCTTAAGAAAGGGGATGAAAAGGGAGTTTTAGTTCCAAAAAAAGGGACAACACAACCCTATCATCGGGGTGTAAAACGTTCACCATAAGAAAAACCTAGGAAATTGTTTGTATAGTGTTGGTAAATCATAATGGTTCCCAATATAATGATATTTTTATATGAAATATTTGATGTTAAAATATTGATGGGTTACAAGTTATAACTTTGCTGTATGAATTATTTATTTAAAAGATTTGTTCCTACACTCCCAATGTTAGTAAATTCCACTTATTGAGTTATCTCATCGCCCTTTTATTCTCCCTTACAGATACATTAGAAGGATCATTGGAGTAGAGATTCTTAGAAGACAACAGTAACAAATTATATTGTGTAACCGAGGATTTTATTATTATTTTTATGGTATTAAATATTGTAATTGAGAATTATTTTGAGGATATTTTATCTTTGGTGGGATTAAAGCTCTGACAATTGTATTGAGATTTTAGGTTGCCGGTTGCATTTATTTAATACTTTTATGGATAATTTAAATTGAATAGTCTTTTATATTATTTATGATTTTGGGGTTGTTACAGATAGAAACCACCAAATTCTGTTATACAATCTAGCCAATAATCATAAGACATTTGTACTATACTCACACGTGCACAGCACATGTTCATTAACCAGAATTACAAAGTAGAAGTTGTTTCACAAAAGAAAAAAAGAAAAAAAAAAAGTGGAAGTTAAAACTATTAATAGAAGCAACTAGACACCAGTGGCTTCTGTCATAGACTCACGTTTAGCATTTGTTCTTTTCAACTTGCTGTTGATTCTGCTTTCGTTTCCTTTGTTTCTGGTTTGATCTTTACTGCCATTCTGAGTCACTCTGTCTCATGGCATCGGTACCAGTTCTGTCGTTACTGCTGGTTTTCCTAGTTCTCCTTCATGCAAACGCTAAGGGGAACCAGTCCAGTGTGATACACGTTCTTACCTTTTCCGCAATGCAAATCGTACTTGTTGGGTCTCGCCCCTTTGGTCTTTTTGCATTTTGTTTCTATCCACAAGATGATGGCTTTGCAATTGGAATATGTTATATGGTTGGTTAATCAAACTGTGAAGACAGTCATCTGGACTGCTAATTGAGATGACCCATCTCTCCAGCAATGCTACACTGAACTTCACTATTGATGGCAATTTGCTGCTTAAAACAGAGCAAGGCAGAGAGTGTTCGATTTCTGATGTGGATGACTATGATGCTACAACTTCAGTTGTTATGCTTAATTCTGGTAATTTACTAATTTTGTGCTCTACGGCAATGATTCCAATGTTATCTGGGAAAGCTTTGATTTTCCAACTGACACCATATTAGGGGTTCAGAATCTCTATAGTGAAGATAACTTGGTTTCAAGTGTGTCTACATCAAATCACTCAAGTGGACGTTATTCACTGAAGGAAATTGCTCATTCTTTCTGAATATAATCCTTTCCATTACAATTTAAATAGAAAGAGTATATTTCAATGTTAAAAATTTATTTTTAGGGTGGACTATGTACCATGAAATTAATTCATTTTGAATATGGAAGATATTTTTTCCTTCTTTTTTTTTTTTTTTTTTTTTTTTTTTTGCAAAAAATGCAAAATTGACCCTTTAACTTTCACATTTTTTCATTTCAGTCTTCAGTTTTGTCAATTAAGTCCTTTAACTTTCAATTTTTGTCAATTTAGGGCTCCGGTACAACTCAGTTATTATTGCCGTTAGAAACACTAAAACAACGTCGTTTTGCGTGTTTTTTTTAATTCAGAATTAAAAGAAATAATAAAAATCTGAAAAATAAAAAAAAAATGGAAGAAAAGAAGAAGAAGAAGAAAACATTAAGGACTGAATTGTCGTTCCCCTTCCCCTGAATCAAAACAAAACAAAGGACCCAAATGTTTTGGGTCCATATAATTTAATCCATATAACATCAATTTAAAGCAAGAATCCTGTTTAACTATCTGGGTATTGTATACAATGGAGAAAAAAAAAATCTACAACAAGCAATAGAATAACATAGAACTCGTTCACGCTTTTCATCGAACGAATGGTGTGCAATATTTTTAGTTTAACCATGAAACAAATTCTAGAAACAAAAAGTGACAGACCCAGAACACAATTGTCAATACCATGCTTGCTCTGGTTTGGCTACTGAGAAGAAAAGACAAAAACTTCAATGCAGTCCATTACTTGCCTTAGTTGATTGCGTGGAGGCTGATTTGGGTCTGTTGTTTTGTTTTTTTTTTTTTTTTTTTTTTTTTTTTTTTTTTTTTTTTTTTTTTTTTTTTAAATTAAACAAAAAAAAAAAAAAAACACATGCAAAACTGCGTCGTTTTAATGGTTCCAACGGCAACAATAATTGAGTTGTAACAGAGCGCTAAATTGACAAAAATTGAAAATTAGAGAATTGAATTGACAAAACTAAAAGTTAGAGGACTGAAATAAAAAAAAATGTGAAAGTTAGAGGGTCAATTTTGCATTTTTGGCTTTTTTTTTTTTTTAGTCTTCAGGATTGCTTTATTGTAAGAAGCTTCCTTTTGTCTCAAGGTCTTACCTGAAGATTTCTCTATCAAACACACACAAATGTTGAAGCAAGAATCTAACTGTGAATTGCTTTGCATATAGTAGAGAAATTGAAAGAAAAAGAAAGAATGGAAGAAAGAGTGAGAGAAAGTGAGAGAGATAGAGAAAAGAAGAACCGAGAGACTGAAATAATTCTTGCTTAATTATAATCAGAGATGTACATCAGTATTTATAGTACAAAGCTTGGGCATAACTGTGTAACAACAAGTCCACATTATACGGATCTAATCCGTGATTTTAGGAGGAAGAAGCAACTCAGTTATAACAGAATTTCACGCCATAAGAAACTGTAATCTGGGCTACTACAAACGACATCGTCTCATGACTTAAAACAACGCACACAGCATAAATAAAACGGTGCGTTCTAATAAATACACTTCAATGAAAACTGTGCGTTTTGCTTTTCATTCAAATACTAACGATAACTCCCAAATCCTATCTTCAACCTCAAGCTCTGTGATCAAACCCTAAATCGGAATCTTTGGGAGGTTTATGCTTTGCTCTGGAGCTTGCTCTAGAACGCTGGTCACCATTATCATCAACATTACCCACTCGTTAAAGACAGTATACTGAATACTCCTATTATGTTTCTTTCATCCCTCCCATGGCTTCCTCATTCCTTTTTCTCTTAGTCCTGTCGATAACCTTTGCAGTTGTTAGAGCTCAACCAAATCAATCTAGCCTAATAAATTTGGGCACTAAAATTACCTACCCTAGTTCATGGCTTTCTCCTTCTAACCGATTTGCATTTGGGTTCTATCAACGAGGCAGTGGCTTTGTGGTGGGAATTTGGTTGGTCGGTAAAGACAATACCATAGTTGTGGGGACAACAAATCGTGACAATCCACCAGTCAACTCGAAGGCAATGCTGGATTTTACTAGGGATGGCAAGCTTCTGTTAAGAGCAGAGAAAGGACCGGAACAAGTCATTGCTAGTGCAAAAGTCCCAGTTTCCTATGCTGCCATGCTTGATTATGACAATTTTGTGCTTTTTGACAACGATTATAAGATCATATGGCAAAGTTGTGACTATCCTACCGATACCATTTTAGGAGGTCAGACTGTGTATGCTGGAGGTCAACTGCTCTCTGGTTTTGATCAGAGTGACCGATCAATCGGACGGTTTCTTCTGTGATGCAGTCTGATGGAAACCTTGTTTCATACCCAGCAAACAATGAAAAGTCTGGGATAAATGCCTACTGGGCTACTGGCTCTTCTGGGGGTTATTACAACCCGAATGGTTTCCATCTTGACCTTTATCTTAGTTTTACTGGCGGTTTAATCCTCATCAATGAGTCCAACTCTATACCATTTATTCTAATTCTTACTTCTCCGGAGATATCAACCTCAAAAAAAAATAGCAATACCATTTATCGTGCAACTCTTGATGTTGATGGAATTTTCCGATTGTATTCTCACACCTACAATGAGAGTGGAAACTACAGAATATCTCGTTTGTGTCAGCATTTGGCAGCCCGTGTGAGGTAAAGGGTTTCTGTGGGTTCAACAGTTTTTGTACACTAAATAACAACCAAAGTGACTGTAGTTGCCTTACTGGGCATGATTTTGTAGACCCTAAATCAAAGGACTTTTGGCTGTGACAGAAACTTTTCAGAAGCAGGGTAGAGAGCAGGAACGGACGCAGGATTTCAAGCTAGGGGGGCCGGAAATAATTAAAAAAAAAATTGGGAGGTTGGTGCGGACCTTTTTTAATGTAAGCCTGTCAAATTTCATCACGTTGATTAAAATGATATTCTCATATTTGTTTGCCTATTCCAGAATCATAATCCAAAAATTCAAGATCAACTCTTTGAAATTGTGTTTGAGAGATTGGAACATCAACATTTTTTGGAATTGAGAAATGCATATTTTCTAGAATTGGAACATCTACATTTATAATAACTACTTATAAAAATAAAAAAATAAAAAAAAAATCTATTAATAACTATATAACAGTATAACCATTAAACCAAAATAGAAAAAAAGTATAAATAGAGTAAAAAAAAATGAATGGATAAGGCTCACTTGTTTAAAACTTTAAACCCTGTACTCTCTACTGTCAAACTCCATATTTTCTCCAATAAAAAATACTACTACTTATTAAGCTCACAATTTCACAAACCCTACTTTCCTCCCTTAAACCCCAACTCAGCTACCAAACCAAAAAAATACTACCTACCTTTCTTCGCATCTTATTCTGATTCTGATTCTCTCCCTCTTCCAGTTCCAGCAGGCCAGCTTCAATTTTTTGTTTTTGTTTTTGTTGCTCCATCTACTCGGACTTTTGATTTTTTGTTCGTGCTTTGATTCTGAGAATTTCCTTTTCGTATTTGTTATTGCTTTGCTTTACTGAAATTAGGGTTCTCAAGTGCTTTCTCTGATTCGAACAACGGTATCAATGGAGGCTTTGCTTGATTGATTTTTATATTAGGGTTCTGGTATTGAAGCATCATCGTAAGGCTGCTTTGTGTGAGTGAGTCTCAGTAGTTAGTTCATGGGAACTGGGGTTTAATTAATGGCGGATCGAAACGCTACCCTTGCAAAGCCTATATGGATGAAGCAAGCTGAAGAATTTTATTTATTTATAAATTACACACTCGGTTCCTCTTTGAAAAATTTTCAATTTCAGAGATGTAATTTGGTGGAGCTGTTGAAATACGAGAATGGAAAGCCGTTGAAGTATGAGATGGGTCTCGCAACTCGCAAGCGTCATGGCGACACAGCGTGGGCGTGGGCGGCAGCGTCACGGCGTGGGTGAGTGGGTCTCCGTCTCTCTAAGTACTCTCTATCTCTACTCTGTCTCGCCTCTCTATCTCTCTGTCTCACCTCTCACTTCCCTTTCTTTCTTTTTTTTTTTTTCCTTCGTTTTTTGCTTTCTCCGTTTGGTTTTAGACTGCTGAGAGTGAGAGTTGAGTTTTTTTTTTTTTTTTTAAGATTTACATGGGTCCTGGGCTCTTAGGTTGGCCAGATGATGGGCTAGGGTTCATGATTTTTTGGGAGGGGGGCCCTGAGTTTGGATGATGGGCTAGGGTTCATGATTTTTGGGAGCGGGGCTAGGCTAAAAACTCAGGGGGGGGGGGGCCGAGCTAAAAACTCAGGGGCCCAAGCCCTTTTTTTTGAAAATTTTACTTGCTAAATTTTTTTTTTTTTTGGGCCTAGGAGGGGCCCGAGCCCCCTTAGCCCTCTACCTGGGTCCGTCCCTGGGTGGTTAGATTATAGAGTGATGTACACAATGATTTAGTTAGTTAATGTTGCTCATCATTTGTCTTTCATTTCCTCACAGTTCTCTCTCTCTTTTGCCATTGTCATAGCTCTGATTTTCTAAACAATCTTTCATAGAGGTGGGAAAGAATATGTAGCTTTCTATTACATCCGTGCTGTGGATAATATGGTGTGGGGATTGGGGAGGCACTCCGTATTTTGCTGCACAAATGTCAATGGAAGAAATGCAACAGCTCATGTTTGGAAGACTGCAATTGTGGGGCGGCACTCTTCAGGAGTAATTATTGCCAGAAACAAAAGTTTCCACTGAGATCTCTTAGCAGAGACAGACTACCTTCCTACACGGCATTCTTGAAGATGGGTCTTATTCCAAAGAAGCCACTGCCACCAGTTGTTTCTAACACTATCTTGTTCACAAGTAAAATTGCAATTGTAAAAGTTGTTCTTGTAACTTCAGGTTTACTATATTGTCATGTGTAACTCTTGCAACCTTTGGCCATTTCATTCACAAAATTTGAGTTTTAAGTTTTAACTTACAAAATGCTGTTAAAGAATGGAAATTTGGGCCTGCCTGCGGAGGTAACCTTAAGATTGGTCACGTATACTGAGCTCAAAAGAGCAACAAATGGTTTTAAGGAAGAGTTGGGTAGAGGTTCTTTTGGAGCAGTTTACAAAGGTGCTCCAAACAAAGGTAAAAAGCTTGTTGCAGTTAAGAGACTCGAGAAACTAATCGAAGAAGGTGAAAGAGAGTTCCGTGCAAAGATGCGAGCAATTGGAAGAACCCATCACAGGAACTTGGTTCGTTTGTTGTTGTTAGTGTATAGCTTAGACTAAATTAGCCTAATGAGCTTAGCCCAGTATATTATACTTGTAGGTTACTCATATTGCTTGTATTGCACACATTCCTAGTCTATGAAAGACTCTCTATTGTACATTACTATTTACACACAATATACAAACTATTCAGTCTTTCTCTCTCTCTCACTTTATATTGTTAACATAGTATTAGAGTCATTGCTCTGACCTAGTGGTATTTTCCAACATTCATCTACTGCCCTCGCCTTCACCAGTAGCCACCGTCAGAAGCGAGTCACCGCCGTCACATCCAACCACTACCTCTTGGATCTAGTCTATTCATTGATCAAATCGTCAAACTACAGCTATGATGTGATAGATCAAACTTCTCCAATCAAAACCCAGCCAGAAACTGTCCCGAAGGAACTCCCACGCACCCTCATGCGCCACCCCAAGTTTTTACATGTCGAAAACACGTCGCATGCACTATCACACGCCACTGTGATTCTCACGTGCCTAACAGTTGTCGTAATGCGCCTTCAGTCGCGCTACACGCTACACGTGCTCAACTCCTCTAAGTGCCACATCAACCCTAGCACGTCAACATCACACGTCATCCAGTGACATCAACAGACAAGATTTTTGACTCTGACCATTGACATTGTGACTTCTGACCATTGACCAGCAATGTTGACCATTGACTTTTGCATTGACTTTTTGACCAAAGTCAAAATTTTTGAACAGAGCCTATCTTGCTCAGTTTTTGACGTAGATTCCGATTTTTGGCTTCGTTTCTTCATTCGAGGTCTCTATATCCTACTTTTTGGTCATTTTATTCATTATGGCTCAACAAAATGACCAAGATATTATACATCCTATCACCATTATGTTGGATGGTCCTACTAGCTATCATACATGATCTCAAAATATGACTGTCTTTCTCAAGGGTCGAAAACTATGGAAATATGTGACTGGTTCAATTCCTAAGCTAGTACCAAAAGCTCAATCCAAAGCCAGCTACTGTAGATGCCTCCAAGCCTGCTGTTACAACAGATGATTATGAAGAATACTTAGAGGAATGGGATAGTATTCAAAGTAAGATCTTGTCTTGGTTTATCAATACCTCTATTCCCTCCATTCATAATCTTCTTCCTCGTCTTAAGACTACTAAGGCTGTTTGAAAATTTTTGGCCGATCGTTATAATTGCATTAATGATTCAAGCCTAGAGTTTCACATTGAATCAAAACTTTATCAAATGCACCAAGAGACAGGTTAGTATATTTTTTATTTTTATTCTCAGACTTCTACTATGTGGGAATAACTCTCTACTGCAAATCCTCCACTAGTGTATTCTAAGGACATTGAGCTATTTGTCAAATATCAGGATCGCCGTAAATTTATGTACTTCATAATGAGTTTACTGAGGATTTTAAACCTATTAGGGCTTCTCTGTTTAGTCGGTCTCCTACTCCTTCTCTTGATGTTGCAGTCAAGGAGCTCATTTTTTAGGAGAATCGTTGGCCTACTTATCATATGTCATCATCTGATCATGTATTGGCTACACCATCTCCACAGCCTCCCATTGCTGCATTC
The DNA here is from genome assembly GCA_963669245.1 of Quercus cerris. Lineage (NCBI taxonomy): Eukaryota > Viridiplantae > Streptophyta > Magnoliopsida > Fagales > Fagaceae > Quercus > Quercus cerris. The sequence goes on along the minus strand of OY770009.1, from coordinate 8,894,546 downwards.
ACTGATCCTCCATGAATAAACTTTGGACGTCCCACCTCTTAGTCTTCCAAAGGTACTCACTATGAGTTTTGTCGTGCTAAAGGCCATGATATCTCAGTTTGTCGCAAACTACAGAAATTTATGCAAGAGTAGAATAAAACTTCTCTTCCTCAAGCAGCTGCTATATGTCTTTCTGATTCATCAATTCCTGCAGGTCCATCTTTGGCTTCCTCACTTACTACAGTTAATATTGAGACAGTGATTCAACAGGTTTTATCCTGAACTTCCACTGCCCTTTCTCTCATCTCAGGTAAACAACCTTGATTTTTTGATACTGCATGTTGTAACCATATGACTCCTGATGAATCCCAATTTTCTGATAAGGCACCCTTAGAACACCCCATCACCATTTACATTGCTGATGGAACTCCTATGCCAATTAGTCATAAAGGAACAATCTCTTCTCCTTGTTTATCCCTTAGTGACACTTTTCATATTGTTGACACCAAAACCCCATCTCTTCTCCTCTCTTGAGTTCTAGTGAAGTTGAGTAGTCTTGTCATATCTTGGTCTTTCTAAGACTCAAGGTATAGAGTGAAACTCACTCTCCCTCTCCTAGCTCTTCTTTTCCTCCACCCTTAGGATCTTCCTCAAAAGTCTCCTCCTCCACCATATGGATCTTGCATGAAGGTATAATCTCTTTCTTTAATTGTTTTTTGTATTACCATGATAAGGGTTTAAGATTAAAACATGATAGTAATCATTTAAATTCCTTTGAATATGTTTAAATGTTCTTAATTGTTCTCACATGTTCTTAGTTTTTCATCACATATTCATGCATATCACTAGTTTTAATCTTAAATCCACATCAAAAATATGAAAAACATGTTTGTTTAATAATTCTTTCAAATCCTTGAATCTAGGTTATCACCATCCACACACATTCACTAGAATTTATTTTTCAATTCAAATGCAATGCTTAATAAATTGAATTAGGGTTTATCACATGCACACACATTAAATTCAACATATAAATTGATTGACATATTGGATGATATGATATGATTGTTGGCCACTATAATCTAGAAGACCAGTTTCACCGAGCAAGGTGGGTGCCTAACACCTTCCCACCTTGTAATATAGCCTCCGAACTTAGATCAAGGGTTACTAGACCAATGCTTATCCATGTAATTTTTTATTTCTAGATTGTAACTACGAAATAAAGCCATATATTTTATCTTAGATTGTATCTAGAATGAAAGCCATGTAATTTTCCTATGATTAATGTACATTCAATTTCAAATTAATAAAATGAGTAATTTTTCAATTTTGGTTTTCTTATTTATCCCAATAATTAAATAAGTGGCGACTCCATTGTAAAACCCTTAATCTAAAGGGGAAAATATAAACAGTCGAACCACCATTTTGAAAGGCAATAACACGACTCTACCCATTCACATAGGTTTGGCCGAACACCCTAAAAAAGGGGGCCAGGGGTGCGGCCTCTCACAGTGGTGACTCCACTAGGGACATTAAGGGCTAGGCTTCAATTAGATTATGGTGGCCAACCATGTCATTGTTTTTTTTTTTTATTATTGCTTTTTTTTTATATATAACATGTATAATATGTCACTATTTTGTATGTCATGCATCATTTGCTTAAATGAAATTTATTTTATTTGTGTGCTAGCCCGAAAGCCCGGTAGTATTAGCTGTGGATTGCGGTCTTCTTGAGACTTACATACCCAGCGGTGAACCTACCACCCACCGCAACAAGGATCATCATGGTTATGCCATGGTGATTCATTGGGACAAACTGTACCGTTCAGACCAACGCGGCGCTCCTGGCGTCACAAGTTGGGAGGTACGACGTCCTAGCTTGTGGGGACCTTTAACCTACCTTCTACCCATGTTGTAATGACCCATAGAACCTTCCTTTAGGTTGGTCCATGTAAATTGCATTGCATTGTGCATGTGTTTGGCCGTTGTTTGAACCATGATGAGCCTAAGTCCAATGCTTAAGCCCATCATAATTGTTTGAACCTTGTATGATGTGAATGAACTTAAGCCCAAAAGCCTATGATTGAACTTTACTTGGTATGGAAGCCCAAAATTGTTTCTTGAATGAGTCTAAGCCGAACACTTGAGCCCATCAAAGGTGTATAGACATTAGCAACATCAAAGGCCAAAAACTCACAAGATGCATGTTTTTCAAGTGCAAGCCCAAGCCATTCAAGCAAATATCAAAAGATCATAATCAAGGTTCAAGCCTTCCAAGTGCAAGCCCAAGCCATTTCATCATAATCAAGGTTTAAGCCCACCAAGCCTCAAGCATCATAAATGGACCAAGAAGAAGCAAGTGGCCCAACTTTGCCTCACTCCACATTTGGTTTGTAATATCATGGTTAAGCTTAAAGTTTGTTTTTTTATTCCATGTTTCTATGTTTCTTTGAATTCAAAAATTTCATGTAGCATTTAATGAGCTTTGTTCATGTATATATATTAAGAAAAAAACAAAACAAAACAAAAAAATCAAAAATCAAAAATCAAATTTTTTTTTTTCAAGATTTCCAAATCTTTCCCAAAAAAAGAAAAAAAATTTCAAATGAAAAAATCTTTGGACTAGGGGCATTGAGCCCTTAAGTCATTTAAAAAAAATTCTTTGAACTAGGGGCATTGGACTTCCTAATGATTTTTTTCAAAAAGACCTTTTTTTTTCTTCTTTCAAAGATTTTGAGATTCTTTAAAGTCTTCTTTTCAAAATGGTACATGAGGATCCCTTGGACAAAACTTTTTCTAAATTAAGATGTTTAAAGGCTTGAACAATTAACTTGTACTGAGAAAGGATTGATTTCATTTGATTCGTGTAAACACTTTTGCTAAATTACTTTGAATAAAAGAAGAAATGGTCTTGCAAGGCAATCAAAGAAAATCTATCCATCAGAAAATTAAAAAAACTCAAGCATTCATTCCAAATTTCTGAAAACTTTTGTGTCTCCAATAGAGCATTCATTCTTTTTCTTTTAAGAGGAATTTATTAAAAGAGCTCAAGTCATTATGCCTACAAGCAAGCATTGCTAGGGATCGGAGGCCGTCTTTGGTAAAATAAGATTATACCTTAATACCTAGAATGATCATTATCCATTGCTAGCCCATTTGAGCATTTAAACACTTAGCCCCTTTTTCACATGAACCCACTAAAATATAAACCTAAGGTGGGAAAATTCAAAGTATACATGCTTAAATCTCATGTTGAGGAGGAGCCGACCTTGTAGCTTTGAAGCTAATTGATAAAACTCTCCTAGAAGACATGAAAGACAGGTAGAGAATTCATTAAACTAAAGATAAGAGATCATCAAAGTAAAATGAGTTTTCACTCAATCAAGAAAAGAGAAATGAAATTCCATCAATGTGAAGAAAAAAAATGTGCATCAAGTTTGAAGAACCTAAAATTCATCATGCCAAGAAGAGTAAAAAGTTCATCCAAAAGAAAGTTCATCAAAAAAGGAAAAGATTCATCAAGCATAGAAAGGTATAAGTACATTGAGGCAAGAAAGAAGTCTAGAGAGTGCATCAAAATGATCGAAAATCATTAAGCTGAGAAATACAAGGAGGGGAAAAGTTCATTCAATCAAGAGATGAAAGACCAAAAAAAAAAAAAAAAAAAAAAAGAAAAAGAAAGCCTGCTAGGTTGAAAACCCAAAAAGGGCGGTCTAGACAAAAGTTCGGGCCAAAAAAAAAAAAAAAAAAAAAGAAAAGAAGCCCGCTAGGATGAAAACCCAAAAGGGCAGTCTAGGCAAAAGTTAGGGCCAAAGAAAAGAATGAGAAGAAACTTGAGAATGCAACCTAAAAGGAAAAGAATTTTACAAGATGAAAGTCTAGAGGTATGATTCAAGGGGAATGAGCATAAAAACAAATGTTGATACAAGTGATCAATGAAAACTAGTAAGAAAATGGCAAAGAAGAAATGGGAAAACTCCTCCAATACTTGATTTTTGAGTAATGCATACTTGGGGGAACATCATAGGGAATTTTGAGCCTTTTTATATCATTCATTTCATAACCTAAACTCAGCCTACATTACAACCCATTGTTGGCCACCATAGTTTAGAAGACCAATTTCACCTGGCAAGGTGGGTGCCTAACACCTTCCCACCTTGTAACATAGCCTCCAAACTTAGATCAAGGGTTACTAGACCAATGCTTATCCATGTAATTTTCGATTTCTAGATTGTAACTAGGAAACAAAGCCATGTACTTTATCTTAAATTGTATCTAGAACCAAAGCCATGTAATTTTCCTATAATCAATGTACATTTAATTTCAAATTAATAAAATGAGTAATTTTTCAGTTTTGGTTTTCTTATTTATCCTAATAATTAAATAAGTGGTGACTCCATTGTAAAACCCTTAATCTAAAGGGGAAAATATAAATAGTCGAACCACCATTTTGAAAGGCAATAACACGACTCCATCCATTCACGTGGGTTTGGCCCAACACTCTAAAAAAGCGGGCCGGGGGTGCACTCTCTCACACATATCCCAAAGTTATCCTTAAATTTGCTTTCTGTTGGTCAACTTTGTGAATTAGACATAGATCTTTTATTTACTAATCATGGTGTGGATGTGAAGGATCCCTGGACGGGTCAAGTGCTTAGGACAGGCCATAAGATTGGTTGCATGTTTGAGGTTCATGACTTAAAAATTCCTTCACAAGTTGTTTCTATAGTTGCTACCACTGCCACCCCTTCACTTGATCTATGGCATGCTCGTCTCGGTCATCCATCCTTATCTTGTCTTTAGTTGTTAGTTTCTCAAGGTCATTTAGGTTTTGTTTAGTTTCAAAATTTTGTTTGTACTTCCTGTCATTTTGGCAAACAAACAAAATTGCCCTTTAATAATAATGATTCTTTTTCTTTTGATCTTATACATTCTGATATTTGGGGTCCTACACCTATTCCCACTGAGGGGGGATCTAGATATTTTGTCATATTTGTGGATGATTTTTCCCAATATACTTGGATTTATTTGCTTCACCGCAGGTCTAAACTTGTGTCTATTTACCAAACATTTCATAAAATGATTGAAACACAGTTCAATCGCACCGTCAAAGTCTTTCGATCAAATAATGCTCAAGAATATAATGATAAATCTTTCTTATCCTTTTTAGATAGTCATAGGACCCTTACTCCATGGTCGTGTCCTTACACCTCTCAACAAAATTGTCATGCAGAATGAAAATATTGTCACATTCTTGATGTTGTCCGCACCCTTCTCATTTCTGCCTCTCTTCCTGAGCACTTTTAAGGTAAGGCCACACTCACTGCTGTGTACACCATTAATCGTATTCCTCCCCCAACTACACACAACAAATAATCATTCAAGTTTCTCTATGGTCAAACCCCTGATTACTCTCTTCGGGTTTTTGGTTGTGCTTGTTTTGTCTCTCTTTCTCCTCATGAACGAACAAAGCTCCAACCACGTGCTCGTCTTTGTTGTTTCCTTAGTTATGGTGTATCTCAATAGGGGTTTCGCTATTATGATCCCATTTCTCATCGCCTTCGTGTCTCCCATCATGTTGAGTTTTGGGAACATCGTCCTTTCACGAGTCTTCAGCAGTTCCCTGCATCCTCTTCCTCAAAGTCTCCCATTTTTACTGATCTTTTCCTCCCTCTTTATCCTGAACTTATGGAGGATTCTTCAACATCGGCTGCTTCTCCAGACAACTCATCTTTGGTTCTGTCCCCGGCGTATGACCCGCCTGTCTTGGATCATGTGGCACCACCCTCTCCTGAGTCTCCTATTGGTCCTGAACTTCGTCATTCCACTCGGGTAAGCATTCCTCCTCCTTATCTTACTGATTATCACTACGTTTTTGCTTTTGCCACCCTATATGAACCTTACACCTATCATGAGGCCTATACTGAACCTCTTTGGCAACAAGTTATGAACGAAGAACTAGATGCCCTTCATAAGAATCACACTTGGGATATGGTTGATTTGTCTCCTAGTCAATCTATAGTAAGTTATAGGTGGGTTTACAAGATCAAGACCAAGGCTGATGGATCTGTTGAACGATACAAGGCTCGCCTAGTTGCCCAAGGCTTTACTCAGGAATATGGCATTGAATATGAGGAAATATTTGCTCTTGTTACTCACCTTACATCTAACAGATGTCTCATTGTGGTGGCTGCTGTTTGCCGTTGGCCTCTTTATCAAATGGATGTGAAGAATGCTTTCCTCAATGGAGACCTCCAAGAAGAAGTGTAAATGCAGCCACCCCCTAGCTATCCACACTCAGGAAGTCAAGTTTGTCACCTTCATCATGCTCTTTATGGCCTCAAGTAAGCTCCTTGAACTTGGTTTGAAAAGTTTAGCTCAGTTGTTGCTCAGGAAGGTTTCATTTCGAGTCCTTATGACATTGCCCTCTTTCTCCAAAGATCCTCTGCTGGTATCACTCTTATTCTTCTTTATGTTGATGATATGATTATTACTAGAGATGATTCTGCAGGTATCTGCTCTCTTCAGCACTTCCTTAGTCAGCATTTTAAGATGAAAGATCTGGGCACTCTCAGCTATTTTATTGGGCTTGAGGTTAACTCATCCTCCGATGGATACTATCTCTCTCAAACTAAATATGCTTTTGATCTTCTCTCCAAAGCTAGTATTACCGACAACAAGACTGTTTCCACTCCCTTGGAATACAATGCAAAACTCACACCTTTAGATGGTGAACATATATTCGATTCTACTCACTATCGTCAGTTGGTTGGTAGTTTAATCTATCTCACTGTTACTCATCTGAATATTTCCCATGCCATGGGTATGGTTAGTAAATTCATGGATGCCCCTCGCTCTATTCACTATACTACTATTTTCTGGATTCTCCGATATGTCAAAAGCACACTTTATCATGATCTTCACTACTCCTCTCGGTTTTCTCTCGAGCTTCATGCTTATTTAGTTGCGGACTGGGCAAGTAATCTGACTGATCGATCCTCTATCACATGTTTCTATTTCCTGTTAGGTACTTCTCTTGTCTCGTGGCGTAGCAAGAAGCAGGATGTGGTTTCCTGTTCTAGTACTGAGGCTGAGTATCGTGCCCTTGCCGACACCACCTGCGAGCTTGTCTAGCTTCGCTGGCTCTTGGTTGATATGGATGCTCCACAGCCCACTACCACTCCTCTTTATTATGACAATTGTAGTGCTATCTACATTGCTCATAATGATGTCTTCCATAAACGCACCAAGCACATTGAGATCGACTACCACATCACTCGCTAGCATCTCAAGAAAGATAATCTCAAGTTGTTCTCCATCTCCTCTGTTGACTAGCTTGCTGCTATCTTGACCAAGTCTCACCCGCCTGGTCATCTTCGAGATCTTATATCCAAACTCCAATTGGCTTCCTCCTTGCGACCTCAAGTTTGAAGGGGGATGTTAGTGTATAGCTTAGGGTAGATTAGCCTAATGGGCTTAGCCCAGTATACTATACTTGTAGGTTACTCATGTTGGTTGTACTACACATATGCCTAGCCTATATAAGGCTCTTTATTGTATATTATTATTTACACACAATATACAGACTATTCAGTCTTTCTTTCTCTTACTTTATATTGTTAACAGTTGTGTTTTTGTGTTGAGGACACTAAAAGGCTTCTGGTTTATGAATATATGAGCAATGGTTCCTTTGCTGATCTTCTTTTTAGGGCCATATGGCATCCAGATTGGAATGAGAGATTGAGAATTGCATTGGATGTTGCAAGAGGAATTCTCTATCTACATGAAGAGTGTGAGGCCCCTATCATTCATTGTGATATAAAGCCTCAAAACATTTTGATGGATGATTCTTGGACTGCTGAAATCTGTGACTTTGGGCTGGCAAAGTTCTTAACGCCAGATCAAACAAAGACTTTCACAGGGGCTAGAGGCATAAGAGGGTATGTGGCACCAGAATGGCATAAGAATATCCTCATATCGATGAAGGCAGATGTTTACAGTTATGGGATAGTGCTCTTGGAAATTGTATGTTGCAGAAGGAACATAGATTTAACGCATCTACAGCAGAGGAGATTGTCCATTCTTCTTGGGCCTATAAGTGCTTTGTTTCAGGGGAGTTAAATAAGATTGTCATTGGTGAAGAAGTAGATAAGATGAGCTTGGAGAAAATGGTTAAGGTGGGACTTTATTGCATTCAAGAGGAACCACCTCTTCGTCCCTCTATGAAGAGTGTTGTCTTGATGTTAGAAGGTATTACTGAAGTACCGGTTCCCCCATGTCCGAGAACTCCCTCCATTTAAACAATTTCCCCTATGGTTGAAATTATCGTTTCTCATTTGTACAAATATGTGATGACACACAATGCATGGGCATGTTGTAGTTTCATTTCAAAAGAAATTTTGCACGTTTGAATGTATAACTTACGTGTAATACTCAATTAATTAATGTTTAGAGAATTACTTGTGACAAGATGTGAAAATTGAGCATCATGGATGCTTGTATTTGGCAAGTTAGAAGATAAATGATTTAACGGTCTCCCTTTTTAGCATATACTAGCCATGGTGCCGCGCGACGCGCGGATAATTTTATGTCAAAAACTTGTATAAAATATCCAAAATATTTTAAAGTAATAACATGAAGTAATGTTGCAATAACATAAAGAGATTTTTGTTAAATTAATGATGTAATACAAAATTAAGGGGATGTAAAATTTAAACTATAGAGAAAAAGTTACATAAATTAGAAATTAGTTATTATGTGGTGTAATATCTTCTCCAAAAAAAAAAAAAAAAAGTAGTGTAATAAGTTGATTGTTTGTTTAATCATTTATTTTTTTGCTGAAATTTTTAATCATAATTTTTGTTTCTACATTGGCTTGGATTTAGCATAAAAAATTTGTAATTTCATGTAAATGTTTATTTATTTATTTATTTTTTGAGAAAAATGTCAATGTTTAGGTGGCTTATGGAAATATAATCTAAAATTTATAATGTCATGTTTATGTTATTGAAGTATGATAATGGTAAGTTAAACACTTAGTGAAAATAGTGATATCATATTAATAGAATTTTATTATAATCCAAATATGTAAAGAAGTTGAGGTGTAAAACTAAATGAGAAATTACTCCTACAATGTGCCACATGACAAAATCGCATGGTCTCTCATGTGATATTTTTTCTTTCTTATATATATATATATATATATATATATATTTAAAAAACCATATAAAATTCTCTTTTATATATATATATATATATATAATTAGTGCATACTTATAGATTAATGTGTATTCACTTCATTGACACATTCAATGAATTAAAAGTTTTACATAAATGTAAATTTTGATAAGATGAAAGCCTAAATGAGAGAAGCTCAACGAATGTGCCACTTGGCAGAAACTCGTGCTCTCCCACGTGAGGTCTCTGCTTTTATATATATATCGATTGTTCTACAACTCGTGGCAGGTAGCCACAATATCAGAAGAGGGTCTTGATCTTGCCAAGGACATGCTCATAGACAAGGTTGTCTCCTCTATTATTCCCCTTCGACTGCCTGATATTTAGAAGTTTGTGAAAATCCCACTTGTTGGCAAAATCCATATCCTTCTTTCAGATATTACAATTTATCATGTAGATATTACTTCTTCATATGTTAATACTGGAGAGAGGTATTGTCGTTGTTTCATGTGCCACTGCAACTTTGAGTATGAGATGGAAGTATTCTTACACCACTTGGTTGGTTCCAATTGCAATTACAGATGATGTATATAGTTGTCTTTTTATTCAACTTCCACTCTAATGGTAGTAAACGATAGATAAATTGCTTATTTGTGGTAGATGTGGTATTTCTTCTATTGGTTTGCCTTTGTCCTAGTTTTTGCAGTTTGTTTTTAGCTAAGCTTGAAATAAGGGCTTTTGACCTCAAAAAAATGTGGGCTGTGTGGGGTAGTAGAAAAGTGCTTATGCAACCACGTTTCAAGTTCCAGTCAAATTACTGGTGTATTTCACCTGAAACCAAACGAATTATGTAGGATTCTACAAGTGACCGAAATTCTCTAATAAGTCTTTCGGGAATCCATAGCATATCCAAAAATTTTAAGGACTAAGGCTTGGTTTTTGTGTGCAAGTTAGTTACCAAAAATATATATGATGAAAGGGTCCGAGATCAGTAATCTGGAAATAATCTTAATATGCTATCACATCTGTTCATGGAAGTCTTACTGACAAAATAAATAACTTGATTTAGAACAAATTAAAGTTATGTCGTATAACAAAAGTTAATCTCAAACAAGCGTCTGTAAGAATCAATGAAATCGTAAGGGTGAATATTAAACAAATCTTTTTAGAGGTTGATATGAAATGACACAAAAATACGCTGTTCTTAGCAAAAAGTGTTCAGGGGACTTTTAATTTGAACTTTACTTTCTCATTATGCTGTGCTTTTTTTGTGAAGATTGAAGTTATGGAAGTGGGGGTAATTGCAACTCCGAAGAACCAAGAAGGAAATCTAAATAAAGTTGGATGGTGGAGCATAATGGATTTACCAGGGGAATGCAGTCCTATATAATCAAGTTCTACTGATATACAGTCAGATCCCTGTATGTTCTAGTCAAGAGGTTATATTTTTTCTTTGCAGTGGAGCAACAGCTGAGATTCAATTCAGATTTGCTTCTCTTCTTAGGTCAAAATTATTTTTTATTATTTGTTATATTTTCCATCAGATCATTTTTGGTTATGTGGCAAGTTTGATAGCTAATGTTATAGAAATGTAAGTGGTTTAATGCGTGAAGTTGGATTTGTTGGGCTTTGTGGAGTCCAGTTGTGTTTGAGATTAGGATTTTTTGATGTTTTTTAGAGAGAAAAATTATACTACTGCTCTTTGTATTTTTTCCTGAGTATAGTGAAATCTCTATTTTTGCATTCATATTCCCATCAGAATTGCCTCAGTGGGAGGTACCAGTATTTTACGTCCTAGGAATATACTGTTAGAAATTTCCTCATTTATCTTCTTCAGATTCAAGGCTTACCTTAATTTCAGTCCAAGATTATATCAAAGCAGACGAGATTTTGTTTCAGAATGGGGTTTAACAGGAGAGCCGAAAATACAAGATTGTGGAAGCATGTGGTACTAAATTATCAACTTATCAGAATTCATGTGATTTCCTGGCCTGCTTCATCTATAAATGTAAATTTATATGTGTAATTCTTCCATTGAATTTGAGATTAATGGTATAGTCCCAGGCACAGCAAAGGATGCATTTGTAGTTTCAAACTATAACCATAAAGGATGGAGGGGTTCCACTTTCTGCAGAAGTCCGGCTAAGATGATTCAGATCTCATTACAGGGAACTGTTTTTAATTCTGCATCATAGGTTACTTTGATGCAAGTTCTTTCACTGTAATGCAATTGAAATAAGTACATTTTGAACACTGCTGGATGGAGATAGATTGTTCCTCAACTGTTCAAGCAGTACCGTGCTATTTGTTGGTTCAGGAGATGAGCACTTAAGGCTCTGCAGAAATCTTAAGGAATAATTTAATAAGTGGTAGTGTCAGATTGAAAGACTTTTCTGCATACTTGAAGTGGAGTGAGTTTGGCGACCTGCACATGTATCTTCTTTAGTATAGTGTCATCTTGGTCTCTGTCAGTTCAGCACAACTTACTGTTGGGAAATTTAAGACAAGTAGAAAGCCCAAAAGTGACCAAAATTTTCAATGACTAGCAGAACTTGATATCTTGCAAAAGAAGTGACCAGCCCCAAGCCCAAAAGAATATAATTTTACCCACAAGTGCCCCAAAAACTGGTCTTAATATGGCCCAAGTATTAGCTTCGTAAGAAGAAAACAAATAATAAACCAATTAATAAGTCAAAGCACAAGATGCATTCAGTAGTTAGTCAAAGTTACAAGAATCTAGCAGTAAACAACTAAAAATGTTTTGGACAACCAATACAACTCCCCTTCTAATGGCAATTTATCAAAAGATATGAATTCAATGGAAATAAAGAATTCATATCCATCAACATCAGATATTAATAACATGTTTCCTTCACTGGCCTCCTGGGTCCACATATTGCCACTTTTCTTCATTCTGAAATCAATTTTTATCATCTCATTTTGACTTTCAAACAGTCATCAAAATTGATTTTTCTGCCATTGACAAGTGACAACTGTCGTCAATACTCACCCATTATTCAATTTCTTTTGTTGCTTTCAAAAGTTTAAGGTACACTTAAATATATGTTTTTAAATTTTAAACAACATTAAATATTTTTTTATTTATGTATATTTTCACACATATTTTTAAATATATATTTTCAATATTTAGGTGCATATACAAAACACCCTCTCAACCTTGCATTCTTAAACTAAGTGGAAATTTTATTTACGTGGATTTAATGATCTTGGTACTTTTTGGTTAAAAAGGCGGTCTTTTTTGGCAACATCACGAATTGACTAAGAAAATAGAGGAGAAAAAAATAAAGAGTCACAAAAGTGTATTTAAAAAATCAATCACAAAAGACATTTCTTAGCAAATTTTCATTCCAAATCTCATGCCTTATTCTTACAAATTACAATCCATAAGATCTCCATTAGTCGCTTAAATAGAAAAGATCTCCATTAGTCTCTTGAATCCATATGAGTGACCTTTGTCTCCTAAATTCACAGGATCAACATTGGTCTCCTAATCTTTGGGATCAACATCTGTCCCCTAAACCTACGTGGTCTCTCTTGGAAGTATTTGATGCTAGACATGGCATCCTCCCTCATCCATAAATTTGTGCTTGAGAGGCTATATATGTTGGCAAGTTAAAAATCAACACGAATTAGTCTCTGACAGGAATTAGGAATAAGATTTTCGTTATCTCACTCTAGCGGGGATCGAGCGAGAATCTAATGAAATTTCAGTCTAATTATAGTGACCAGTCAAGTGATAGCTTTCACTTGACAAAACCTTTAGTTCATCAATTTCTTTGAGTTACATTAGTTACGGCCCTCTTTGACACGTTATTTGTTTCATCAAATTTGTCAATTCTAAAGCCTAACATAATGAACCTAAAAATTCAAGCCATAATAGGCTAATAGTGCACACAAAGGTATACGGTTTTCTTCTTAAGTAAAAAATCGACCACTTTTTTTTCTTTTTTCTTTTTTCTTTTTTAAGTCTATATGAAATATATTTGCATATTCTTCAATTATTGTATTATTTCATAAAACTAAAGTCATGGCTCATGAGATGTTCTTCCATTTGAAGCCTTAGGCAATTGTCTAAATAGCAAAAAGAAAGAGTCAATCCTACTATCTACCAAAATTGGACAAGATGCATAATTATGTATTTAGAGTTATCAAACCATATTATGTATTTATTTTTATTCTTTTTAATTAAAAAATATTTTTAATTATTAATTTAAAAAGTTAATATAGGGTTATAATTTAATTATCATTAGGAATTCAATTAGACTTTAATTAAAGTCTAATTGAATTCCTAATGATAATTAAAACTCTTCAATAAATTAAAATAAATATTATTTAATTATTAAAATCTTTATTAGTTTTTTTTTGGAAAAATTAAAAGTTTTATTTGTTTTTTGTTTAGTTTTTCCCTTCCTAAAGTGAAATCATAGCTGCAAATTTTTTTTGGAACCTAGATTTTTTTTTAGATTTATAATTAAATGATGAAATTCACAGTTTCATAATAGCTTATCAAAACATAAGATGTTGAGTTTGATCCATGTCTCCAAATGGTAATTTATTCGTTGCCGTATTGCTTGGCTAGAAAATTCTCTCATCTTCTTGAAGTCATGTCTAGAGTTATAACACTTACTAGAGGTGAAGGTGCCTTGTGTGGATGTTGATATCTATCAACTTATTCCGAATTTTAGAAAATCATCAGGATAATTTTTTTTTTTTTTTTTTTTTTTGTTACCACCAAAAAAAAAAAAAAAAATCACAATCAAGAGAGCTTTATAAAACTTGTTATCGCCATGTTTGCTAATTGAATATAAATGTGCTTAATCATCTTCTTTAATGTTGTTATTAAGGTGATATATCTGAATTTCATTCACTCCTTTATTTGAGTTTAGAAAAAGGATGTATGAATTCTGACCTTAACATGAAGTTCAGTTTTCAGGGATTCACATCAAGTGTAATATTTCTATTTTCTTCATAATTCTTTTTTTTTATTTTAACATTTTAACTTTTTTTTATTATATTTTATTTAATAACTGAGATTAAAAGTTATTACTTTTTTAACTTTTAATCTCAATTATTAATTAGCATCAACACCCTAAATATTGCACCTGAGGAGAATCCGGTTTTCAGCTCTTATTGTGATTGTTGAACAATTCTGGAGACATTCAGTTACGTCTATCGTCCATTCTGTCAGAAGTTTTTCAGGACAGTTGTTAAATACTGAACATTGTAGTTGAGGAGATTTAAAAACTAAATGTTGACTTCAGCCCTTGATTTAAGTTTAGAAAAAGGATGTATCTGAGTAATGACTTTGACGTGAAGTTTGGTTTTCAGCACTTATTACGATTGTTGAACAATTCTGAAGACATTCATTTATGTCTACGGTCCTTTCTGTCAGGAATTTCTCAGGACAATTGTTAAATACTGAACATTGTAGTTGAGAAGATTTAAAAACAAAATGTTGACTTCAACCAAACACGGCTACCAGAGTTGGGTTTTATTAACTTTTGTTTGTTTGTTTATTTTATTTTTTTAAGAGTTTGATTGGTTGGTAGAATAAAAAAATTTAGATCCTCTAAATTTTTTATGAGACTTTATTAAATAAATTTTTTTATATTTTAATTATTTTTTAATGATTTAATGGTTTAAATTCTATCATGTTAGCATTCTATTAACAATAATCTCAATTATTTTATTTATAACATTATTTTATTATTTTAAAAATATTGTTAGTGGAATGTTGATATTGTAAAATTTTGATCATTAAATCATTAAAGAGTGATTAAAATTTAAGAAAATCTATTGATGGAATACCCTAGAGAAATTTAAAAGACCTGAATCCCAAAAAAAAAAAAAAAAAAAAAAGAAAAAAAAAAAGAAAAGGGGGATGTATCTGAGTTCTAACCTTGACATAAAGTTCGGTTTTCAGCACTTATTGTGATTGTTGAGCAATTCTGGAGACATTCATTTACGTCTATCGACCATTCTGTCAAAGTTTTTCAGGACAATTGTTAAATACTGAACATTGTAGTTGAGGAGATTTAAAAACTAAATATTGACTTCAACCCTTGATTTGAGTTTAGAAAAAGGATGATCTGAATAATGACTTTGACGTGAAGTTTGGTTTTCAGCACTTATTGTGATTGTTGAACAATTCTGGAGACATTCATTTATGTCTCCGGTCCATTCTGTCAGGAGTTTTTCAGGACAATTGTTAAATACTGAACATTGTGGTTGAGAAGATTTAAAAACAAAATGTTGACTTCAACCAAACCCAGCTACCAAAGTTGTTTGTTTGTTTTTGTTTTTGTTTTTGTTTTTGTTTTTGTTTTTTTTTTTTTAAAGGGTCCATTTGATTGGTAGTATAAAAAGTAGAAAGATAAAAAATGAAAAAGTGAAAAAATAGAAAAAATTTTAATTTTTTTTCTTTTTTGTTTAGTTGAGATGAAAAAAAATGAAAGGATGAAAAAATTAAGTTTGTATAAATTTACTCATATATCCTTGTTAAAAAATAATAGCCAATTAAATCAAAAAAGTGACAAACAACTAAAAAAAATCACTCAAATTATTAAAAAATAAAAATCAAGTCTAGTTAAAACAAAGAAAAAGAAAAAGAATAAGAAGGCAACTCTTAGGAAATCTACACACACACACAAAGAAAAAAAAAAGAAAAAAAAAAAGGAGGAATTGGATGAATTCCCATGTGCTTTTGCATATGGGCATTTTTGTCCATTAAATAATCTCATTTTCTCATTTTAGTTTTCTCTCCAATTTGAGGGGAAAATTTTTTGGTAGGCTAGGCAAGAAAACACTAAGGCTCTACTGTATATTTTCCTTCCTCCCCACTCAACTAAACATACTTCAAAAAGTTTTCTTCCCCATTTTCTCCCCTAAGTTTTCTATTCATCCTATTTCACCTCCAAACAAACACACCCTTAGGAAATTCTTACATCAATTGGATGTTGGTCTCAACCAAACTCAACCATCACATCCACATCAAAGTTGGATCTTTCAACTATTTTTTGTTAAGTTAAGGCGTGCTAAATTCTCACACCATGGCCAGTGAAAGTCAATGTCTGACTTAATAATAATAATAATAATAATAATAATAATAATAATAATAATAGGGTTATGCTAATAAGTACCCTTAAGAAATTGGTTAACAATCCAATTAAAGAAAGTTTTTATGGAAAAAGAAAAAAAACAATTAATATTTTAACAATATTTTCATTTTCCATAAAAATGATATCAAAATTTTTCTAAAATGAATTTTTAACTAATGCCCTAAGGGCACTGATTAACATTTCCCTAATAATAATAACTAGTCGCTAACCCGTGCGATGCACGGGAGAGTTAAATAAAAGGACAATTAACCAACATCACGTTAAGGTAAAAGAATTGGTAAGAGAGTGATTTGTCCACCAAGAATTTAAAAGAAAAAAATATTGATATAATAAAATCTAAGAAATTTAGAAATAGAAAATTGGGTTAATAATATGCATAATATAGAAAGATTTTTATAAAATGTTAATACTATATATATATATATATATATATATGTTTATATTGTCAATGTCTCATTACACTGAAACCTACAAAATAATTTACAATTCTTAAATTAATAAAGCAAAATTCCCAAAAAGTTTTATATATACACACACTCAAAACTGATATAAACTACAAAGATAAAAACAAATCTTATTTAGTCGTAGTAATAACAATATAAACAATTCAAAACAGAGAACATTATCAAATTTATAACACATAATTCCATTATCTTTTACGTTGAATCCAAACAAATAATTAATTGAAATTAATCCAAACAAATAATTAATCAACCAAAAATAAAAGTTTTAATTAAGAAAACAAAAAATCACATAAACCCAAATAAAAATTCCCAATAAAGCAAAAACATATAAGATAAAGAATTAAGATCAACCTACTAAGACGCAAATACCAAAAACCCCAAAACTTAAAATTTCCAAATTTTATAGAATCCCCTAATTCTACTTCAAAACCAAACAAAACCCTTCAAATTCAAAACATTCATATATAATATACCAAATAAAAATTTACAACACCTTGGATTGGAAGACATGGGTTACAGCTTTGATTTTTCTCCAAAAAATAGAGATGCTTCATCTGCCATATACAATGTAAAATAATTATTAGATATTTCAACCCAAAAACCAAACCTGCAAAAACACTATCAAAATATAGAGATTAACCCAAATACTTAGAAGAAAATAAATTCTAAACATAACTAAACAATAAGATAGAATGAAAATTTCAGGCACATATGAAAGCAAATAAAAAAGACAAAACCTACGTGTTTTTTTTTTTTTTTTTTTTTTTACGTGAGTCTCTCTCCTTCTTATTTTTTTTAATTTTAAAGTGAAGTTAAGTTTAGAATTTTGAGATGGTAATTGCTAGGGTTTTAAGGAGAGAAGAAAGAGTCCTACCAAGAGTCTCTCTCTTTTTTTCTTAATCCTAATTTTTTTTTTTTTTTTTTGGTTAGTCCTTTTTAAAAAAAAAAGAAAAAAATTCTAACTTTTTATGTGAGTTTTTTTTTTTTTTTTTTGGAAACCTAAAGAGAATTTTTTTATAAAAAAATTCTACTTTTTTTTTTTTTTTTAGGTATTCAAACTTTTGTCTATTGTTTTTCTGGTGGATTCTATATAAGATATAAAACCTAAAATAAAAAGAATCTAAAAGAAAAAGAAAAAGAAAAAGAAAGTAGTGATGATGTGGAAATTTTTTTTGTAATTATTTAATTTTGGTATTTTTATGTGAAAAATGTTATTTTAGGTCTAGGTGATTTATTTCCTTATTTTTAGGTTCTTTTAATATTTTTTAGGTCAAATTTGGTTCCTATTATGGTTAGGTATTAATTAGGGCTTATTTTAGAATATATTTTCTTGTCCATCAAGTTTTATGGAGCCCTTTAATAGGCCTCCAAGTTTATATACGTTTTTTAATATTATTGATATTAATAAAAATTCAAACTTTTGTCTATTATTTTTCTGGTGGATTCTATATAAGATATAAAACCTAAAATAAAATAAAATCTAAAGTAAAAAGAAAAGGAAAATAGTGATGATTTGGAAAATTGTGAGAGCTTCAGAGGCTTCAGTTTTATATATATATAAATATATATATAGATAATAATAAGTCGCTAGCCCATTCGATGCACGGAAAAATTATTGACTCTGAAAAAAAAAAATCCAATAATGAGTAAATAGACATTTTACTAATTAGTATTTTTTTTTATATAAAAAAATGAAGAAATATTTAACCACCATACTTTTCCAAAGTTTAGAAGTGTTGTCTAATATTGAATGTTATTGAGTTGCACGTGTATAGTTACCGAAATCTAAAAAGTAATTTACAATTCTTAAATTAATAAAGGAAAACTTCCAATAGTTATACATACACACATACTCAAAACTAATATAAA
The DNA here is from genome assembly GCA_963669245.1 of Quercus cerris. Classification (NCBI taxonomy): domain Eukaryota; kingdom Viridiplantae; phylum Streptophyta; class Magnoliopsida; order Fagales; family Fagaceae; genus Quercus; species Quercus cerris. The sequence goes on along the minus strand of OY770009.1, from coordinate 8,875,918 downwards.
CTACAAATATATAAACAAAGACCATGATACGAGGAAGACATACCAAGTTTCAAATTTGTGTAGCAATATGACTTTCTCATAATAATTACTGTGGGGGGAAAAGGCCCAGTCTAACGTAGTGGGCCTAGAGCCCCATGTGAGGATTACTGTGCGTCCGAAGAGAATGATGGGTAAGGGCAAGGCCCATCTGGAAGAGGGATCCCCAAAAAGAAAAATGATTACAATCCGAAGAGATTGCCTTCTGTTCGAAGAGATTTTATTCCTCTAACGCGAATAGTACGGATCAATTGAACGTATAAAAGGTCAGAATGATCTTCCGAGGATTCCTCCTGACCAAGATAAGTTTTGAGTATACTTGGAAACGATAAGAATGAAGAAATATCTAAAGGAAAAGCTGCTACCACCGTATTTAAGGCTCTGCAGTAACTTTTATGGCCGCATTTATATGGAGAAGACCCTGAACAGTGTAACCTCACCTACTGCCACTCACACAGAGTTAAAGGAGATGCTTGACGTGACATATACTCAAGTAGGCTCACAGATGAAGTACAAGTGGACGATCGAGATGATGAGAAAGGAGGATATATAAAAGAAGGAGGCTCCTGAAAGAGAGAGAGGAAGAAAAAAGGCAATAGGAAAGAAAAGAAAACTTTACTGTAGCTCTAAGAACTGTAATCACTATATAATCAATGATATGCCTCTTCGGACACCAATTAATTCCATTTTTTATGTGTAAATTCATGCTGGTTTATACTTGGAGGTTGTGATTAACTGTTGTCAATTCTATAGTCAATCTAGCTCTTTCACCCATTCTCTACAAATTCATTGTTTTGGGCTTGGGCCATAAATCCTAACCCTATAATTACAAAATAAACAATTCAAAACATGGACCAATATCAAAATTATAATACTTAATTCCATAATCTTTTATGTTGAATCCAAACAAATAATTAATTGAAATTAATCTAAACAAATAATTAATCAACCAAAAATCATAACTTTTAATAAGAAAACAAAAAATCACTGGAACCTAAATAAAAAAGCATTTAAGGTGAAGAATTAAGATCAAGTTACTGAGACGCAAATACCAAAAACCCCAAGATTTAAAACTTCAAAATTTATAGAATCCCCAAATTCTACTTCAAAATCAAACCAAATTCAACAAATTTATATATAACATATCAAATAAAATTTTATCGTTTCGTAAGCTGGAAAACATAGGTTACAGTTTTGATTTTTCTCCAAAAAAATAGAGATACTTTATCTGCCATGTACAATATAAAAAAATAATAATTAGTAGTAATTTTAACCCAAAAACCAAACCCACAAAAACAATGTTAATATAAATATGGAGATTAACCCAAATACTCAAAAGAAAATCAATTCTAAACATAACAAAAGAATAAGATAGAAAGAAAATTTCAGGCACATATGAAAGCAAATAAAAAAATTGACATAAAAGATAAAATTCATTAATAACAATATAAACAAATATCCACATATATTGAATTGAAATTTTATTAATAATAACAATATAAAAAAAATTAGACATAAAATTCCATAATCAAATAAGAAAGTTGAATCAAAATGCTTGCTGCTTTTTTTTTAACAATCCTAAAGTGAAGTTAAGTTTAGCGTTTTGAGGTAGTAATTGCCAAGGTTTTGAGGAGGGAAAAGAGACTCCTAACAGGAGTCCTTCTCGCTTTTTTTTTTTTCTTAATCCTAACTTTATTTTTTATTTTTGTTACGTGAGTCTCTCTCTCTCTCTCTCTCTCTTTCTCTCTCTCTCTCTCTCTCTCTCTCTTTTTGAATCCTAAAGTAAAGTTAAGTTTAGGGTTTTGAAGTGGTAATTGTTAGGACTTTGAGGAGGGGAGAGAGAGTCCTAATAGGAGTCTCTCTCTCTTTCTCTCTTTTTCTTAATCTAAGGTAATTTTTTTTTTTCAGTCCTATCAGAATTTTTGTTTTTATTTAGTTAAATAATGCTGATATGTAAAATTGTGAAAAAGTCAACCAAAAGTCAAAGCCTTCGGTTTTATATATATATATATATATTATCAACGTTTGATTTTGAGTTTAAATTGGACTCGTTAGAGAGATAGAGTTTCACTTCTTGTTAAGTTTGGTCTAAAAAAAATAATTTTATTTAAATAAAATGATAATTTTATTTAAATATTGTGCTGACGTGGAAAATTATAAGAGCTTTAAAGGTTTTGGTATTTTTATTTAAATATTATGCTGATATGGAAAATTGTGAAAGTTTCAGAGGTTTTAGTTATATATAATAATAATAATAATAATAGTAATAATAATACTTGCAAAAAAATTAGTTATATATATAATTATTTTTAAATTAACATGTTTTGTTCAATATAAGAAAATATATTAAATACCCTAACTTGGGAAATTCAAGAGTTTTGGTTCAGCAAAAATAATCTTGGCCTTTCAAGAAAAAGGAAAAATCTAAATAACAACAATAAAAATTAGAGAAAATTTATAAACTCAAAAAAATCTCACAATATTTTCACAATACCTTTATTTTTAATTATGCTAGGTCCCAATTTGATATTTTATTATTTTATTTCAACATATGAGTATTGACATCTTAGCTGTTGTGAAAATGTTATGACAATTTGCTGAATTCCTAACACAACTCTAAAAATTAGCCCAAATAACAATAAAAATATATCAAACAACAAGAAGATTAGGCTAAACAATAACAAATGAACAAAATATTCAACAAAAAACCCATTCAAAAATTTAAAAAAATAATGAAAACCCTAATCATTCATATTTGTAACTTGTACAACTTTCCATAAAAATAATCCACAATTTTATTTTTCCTAAAAGACGGCACCAAGAGAAATATTGTGGCAGTGAGTTCTCTTTGGTGGCATCGGCAACTTTGCTCTCCTAGGTGGCTTGGCTCATAGTATCATTTGTTGTTCTCTCTCTCTCTCTCTCTCTCTCTCTCTCTCTCTCTCTCTCTCTCTCTCTCTCTCTCTCTCTCTCTCTCTCTCTCTCTCTCTCTCTCTCTCTCTCTCTCTCATTTTTCTCTTCTCATCATTTCAAAGTCTATTTCGCTTTATTACGTCCATTTCAGCATTCTCAGTTTTCATTTTATCTTTCCTCAGTATTCCTTTTTGCCTTTTCATTTTGTTAGTAGAAGGAAATTATAAAATTTCATGTATTCATATCTATATATATATATATATATATTGTATAATTTAAGTTTTTTTTTTTTTTTTTTTTAAATATCCTACCAAAAATTCCATATCCATCAAGTAGTTGTAAAAGGGCTTTAGGTGAGAAGATTATTCAAACTTTGGAAGTTGATATGTATTTATTGGTTTCTGTTTTATATGACTCGAGTCTAATCTCATCTCACCTTCAGTTAATGCTAATAAATTTTTTTCTCACCGGTCCATTTAAAATATTTTTGTTTTTGCCACTCAAATGATTGAAATGACTCAATGGCGAAAAGCCACTTTTAGTTCCTACATTTTCAGGCGATTCTCATTTTAGTCCCTACATTTTATTTTTACCGCTTTTAGTCCCTATCCTGAAAAACGCTTCCCATTTTGGTCCCTGCCGTTACATCAGAGATGGAAAATGCACACGTGGCAAACGGCAGAATTAAAAAAAATATTAAAAATATTTTATTTTATTTTAAAATAAAATAAAATTTTAGTTATCAATAATTTTAAAATAAAAATATTAAAAATTTTAGTTAAAAATAATTTCTTCATGTTCTTCCCCCAAGAACGTGATTGCCCAGAAAAAAAAAAAAAATAGAGCAAAGATGCAAATTTTAACAATCATTTCTGGTGTTCTCCTTTTAGTCAAGTTATCAAAATAGCAAAAGAGTAAACACGAATAGAACATAGTGCATTTCCATATCAGATCTAATGCAAAAACCAAAAGATAAACTAGATCTAGAGCTTAAATCAAATCAAAATCTAATCTAAACCAATTAATTAATTAATAACAAAAAGGCCCCCAGATCCAAATCTCAAATAAATAAATAAAAACAAATCTAAACGAAAATGTCAAAAGGCAATGTTTTTAGTTATTATCTTGCTCTTGGTGATGGAGTCGTTAATGTTAACAGGAGGGAACAAGAGGGTACCATTGGCCTGCATCTGGTAAATCCTCTTAACTCCGGTGGTTGTCTCTTCGGACACACCAACCAAGAGAAATATTGTGGCAGTGAGTTCTCTTTGGTGGCATCGGCAACTTTGCTCTCCTGGGTGGCTTGGCTCATAGTCGCAACAAGTATCATTTGTTGCTCTCTCTCTCTCTCTCTCTCTCTCTCTCCCCCCCCCCCCCCCCCCATTTTTCTCTTCTCATCATTTCAAAGTCTATTTCACTTTATTACTTCCATTTCAGCATTCTCAGTTTTCATTTTATCTTTCCTCAGTATTCCTTTTTGCCTTTTCATTTTGTTAGTAGAAAGAAATTATAAAATTTCATGTATTCATCTATATATATATATATATATATTGTATAATTTAAGTTTTTTTTTTTTAAATATCCTACCAAAAATTCCATATCCATCAAGCAGTTGTAAAAGGGCTTTAGGTGAGAAGATTATTCAAACTTTGGAAGTTGATATGTATTTATTGGTTTCTGTTTTAGATGACTCGAGTCTAATCTCATCTCACCTTCAGTTAATGCTAATAAATTTTTTTCTCACCGGTCCATTTAAAATATTTTTGTTTTTGCCACTCAAATGATTGAAATGACTCAATTGGCAAAGTCTCTTAAAGTTGAATAAGAAATAAGGGGTTAAATCCTCTTTAATACCAAAATCCAATTGGTGCCTTAGTCTGATAATAAAAGGTAATCATCATGAGTGAACACCACAATTTGAAACTCCCAAAAAAAAAAAAAAACTAAGTTTTCTCATGCTCCTATTGAAAATAAAGAACTGGGTTGGATTTCAATTCATGCAATTTTACTTGGCTAGAGCTAGGGGTGTTTGCGGTGTGGTTCAGTACAGTTTTGGGTAATTTTTAGTGCTGCATTTTGCGGTGTAGTTTAGCCAAAACTATCACCACTCCACACCTCAATTTTGCAATCACATGTGTGGTTTGGTGAGATGTATAAGGCGCAGTTCGATTGGTTTTGGCTAGTATAATTTTCAAGATGTCATGGTCAATTACTAGTTTATTATTAATAACCATGAAAATATGACAATAAGTGTTTGTTTTTTTTTTTTTTTTTTTTTAAATATAACTTGTGTAACCAAAAAAATAACAAAAACATATACAGGACCAAAAAAAAAAAAAAAAAAATCCATGATAGACTGATAGTAAACTAAAAGTATCACAAATATATACAAAATAAAAAAATAATCCATGGTAGTAAACCATACACAATTACACATGTCAAACAAATATAACTTGTAACACAATAATGCTTAACAAGAAATAACCACAAGGTCCATAACAGTGTACCATATACATTGTTAGTCATGCCTAGTTAATGCGGTCGTGCAGTTTGCACAGTTTGGTGAACATCCCCAACTAGAGCATTTTCTCTCATCTTATAAAGTTAAAAGATAAAAAGACTTAAAAAGGACAATATGCATTGTGAATGTTACCTAAGCAAACGTCCATAAGTTTGGTCAATTAAGTAGTAGGCTAAACAAAAATATAACTAAATTCACCCAAAATTCTTTTGCATAAGACTCAATAATTTGTCCAAAAAATTTGTGGATTTTTTTTTTCTTTTATAGATATGATAGTATTGCAAATTTATGATGTCTACTTTATAATGATTATTCTTTATCATTAAACGAAAATATCAATTGATTTTTATGTAAGCATGTTTTGAATCTCATATATCGTATTCGACGATAAGAAATTTTACCAATTTAGCTAATTGGAACCCAAAATTCTTATAAATTAACATTTTCAATGCACTTTTTGGGACACTATTATCAACATATCAAATTAAAATCAATTTTTTTATTTCCTTTCTCATGCCATCTCTCTCTCTCTCTCTCTCTCGCATACATTATCCACACCGTCAAAGTTCCATTGCCGCTGGTCCACGCCATTGAAGTTCTAAGATCACTGACCCACACTAGCTCTTGATCTCACACACCAATCCAAACCAACGAAGTTCCACGATTGTCAGCCACCAAAGGCATCAAACGAACTTGCCTCGTTCGCCCACGACTGTGACCGAATCAAGAAGATCATTGTCAAAGAAGGTGGAATCCCACCATTGAGTGGTTTGTGCGAGCCTAAGAGATTGGCAAGAAAACAATCGTGGTAATTTGTGCACATATATGGCGGTTTGTGACGAAAATAGGAAAAACGGAAAGAGAATGAAGAGAAAAACAAATATTTAAATAGAATAGATATATATATAGAGAGAGAGAGAGAGAGAGAGAGAGAGAGAGAACTTTATGTAGGTGTATGTAAATATAAGTTTGCTAAAATAATGAAATTGAGATTTTTAGAGTAGATTTGACTAAAACTGCATTAAGGCTAATGTGAATGCTTGTAGTTGTACATAGTATTTTAGGAAATTCGAAGCTTCTAACACTAGTCAGTTATTGACAAGATAATTAATCTTATGGTATATTCTGTATTTGAGACCAAACAGAAACTGGCGTCATGGTTATTTTAGGTCCTTTTCAGCATCAATTGCCAATAGTTTGACAATTTCCTATAGATAGTTTAGGGGTACTTATAGTTGAAAACACTTTTTAAGAGTTAAAGACTAAAACTGAAATTTATAGATTTTAGTAAAACTCTACCATTTATTGTTCATATTTTATAAATCTAGAAGTTTAATGCATTATTCACTATAATTTGCCAAACACTCAAAATATTAAAGATAACCTCTACTATTAAAACACTACAGTTAAAACTGTACTTCTTACCACAATGCTAAATGAACACTTGATTTGTAGAGTTTTTGCGAGCTTTTAACTGAAAAGAGTCTTAGTGCTCGATTGGCATTGTTAATGTTTTGAATGTTTAGCAAAATATTTCGAATTTATAAAGCATCAACGATTGAATTGCATAGCTTTTTCAAAAAGTTTCAAATTGTTTGTTTTTAGACCCCTCAAAACACAACTGGATTAACATAGTTAATTAGCCAAGTTATTACTTAGTCAAATTATGCAATTCTAGATTAACATAATCATATAATCATATCAAGCATAAGTAGCGGAAAAATAAATAACACAATGATATGATGACCCAGGAAAACTAAACTAGTAAAAAACTTGGGGAGGATTTAACCTAGCTATCCTCAAAATAAACTTGAATCCACTATAGAAAGAATCGAAGTTTTACAATAGAACTTAGACCACTAACATTCTATTACTACCCATCAGTAGAAACTTACTGACATGATCACGTACAAGCTCCGAGACCACGAACTCCTTCTTTCTTAGATTCTCTAGCAAATACAAGCACACTTGCTTGTATATCTTTAAGCTCTTATGGCAGCAACTGAAGGATCAGCAAGCTCTTGAAGAAATCTCCTTCTTGATAATCCTAATCATGTGTAAAGGAAAGCTCCTCACAAATCTCACAATAGATTTACACAAATCGCAATATGAGCAATATCTAAAACATGGCTAGGGTTTGTCTTTTATACCTAGGGCAAAACATAAAACCCTAAAACATTTTAATGAGCTAGGGCTGAGTTAGAAATTCTTCAGAAAAAAATGATCTGACTGACTTTTGATCGATCGAGTCTAAACTTCGATCGATCAAGCCAGGCCGAAAGTAACTAATACTTCTGCAGCCACTCGATTCCAACTTTACATACAACGCACATACTTTGAGCAAGTTTAAACAAAACTAATAACTGTTTTGGTCATGGTTTGCCAACATTACACATTAAAGTTCTAGATACATTAGTTCCTAAGTCTTTAGAATCTAACAAACTCCCCCTTTGGCAATCTGTGACAAAACACAAACACAATGCTCAAAGTTACAAATAAAAAGCCCTTTACAAAAATAATGCTCATTACAAAAATTCAACCTAACTACTATCCATCAGTTGCAAGTGTAGATAGCAGCACGACTAAATCAACCTGTATATTTCTAAAACACTGAAGAAACACATAAACGTATGTGTGACAAAAAAACAGTAAATCAACAAATATGTAAATTAACTCTCCCCCTAAGTTAGATACATCAAAAACAATGTTAACTCGCCCTTAAACAGAACATTCTTATATTTTCCACACAACACAAAATAAAGACATATATCAATGAATAACTCATAAATATAAATCAATAAGCAGTGAAAACAACAGTCATAGATAACGAAGTATCTTAAAGTATCTCAAATTATCTCTACCTAATCAAGAGCCAAAAAGAATGTATACACAGTGAAGCACCTAGATACAATCTAATATCTCCACTAGCTCCATAAAAAAATATATATATCTCCCCCTAACTACAAAATCTCCTCTACAAATATCCAAAAAATCTAAAATATACTCTCCCTTTTTGTGACAAAATGCCAAAGGGTAATCATAATCCATCATCAAAAGGAGGTGGCAAAGGCGAGCGACGAAAATGCGCCAAATTAACTCTCAAAGCACATAGCTCATCAAGCATGTCCACCAAAATCTGACCATAAGCCTCTTGAACGATCATGATAGTTTCCAAGGTACGATGAATGTCGAAGTCATCCGAAGGAGGTGGAGGAACAGCAACAGCAGCAGCATCACCATAAGGATCAACAACAGCCTCACCAAAAGGACCTGTAAAAGAAGAAGGAGGGGATGCGGTACTAGAAGGCTCAGCCCTAAGATGTTTAGAGCCAACTCGCATATGAGTAGCTCTCTGCTTAAGAAATGAGGCATCTATGGGAGCAATAACATGTATGGGCTCAGAAAAGGAAAAATCATCTAGACCAAGACATAACAAAATCCTATGAATGAAAATAGGATGAACAAGAGCATGAGCTATGGACGAACTCCTATAAACTTCGTTCAAAGAACAAAGAAATAGATGAGGGAAACTAATAGGGGTGTCCATAACAAGAGCGTACAAAAATACTCACCGCTCAAGCGAAACTGTGTAAAGATGAGAGATAGACCACACAAAATGAGATGCTATCCTAAAGAAAAGATAGTGCAACTCAGGTAGCTTAGCAGTGGTGATCCTAGGATCAGAACCCCACTGGATAGAAGTCTCAGTGATGTAAGACATGACGTCACTACAACAAAATGTATTTTTAGCGACGAAAATTAGTGAGGAAATATTTTTCGTCGCTAAAAATACAGCTTTAGCGACGAAATATGAATTTCGTCACTAAAAGTGAAAAAAATTATTACATTTAGCGACGAAAAATAAATTTCGTCACTATTGTGAACTAAAAAATAGGCGCCAGTGGAGGGAAATTTTGGCGCAATTTTAATTAAGCTATAGTGACGAAATATTTCGTCACTAAAAGTTGAAATTTTTAGTGACGAAATATTTCGTCACTGTAGGTATTGCTGTGATAGTATTAGTGACGAAAATCATTTCGTCGCTATAAGGAAGAATTAGTGACGAAAACTATTCGTCACTAAAAATAACTGTTAGGAACCCGGTGGTTCCTAATGGGGATGAGTATGAATTATAAGGGAATTGATGGGGATTGTAGGGAAATTGACTTAATTCGAGGTAGTCACCCTCCATAGAGAAATAGAGAGATTAAGAGAGAGAGAGAGAGATATATGCACTAATGCACTAACAAATTGGTTTATTCTTCATTCCCTTCATATTGGATTACAATCATGTATTTATAGGAGATTAGCTCTAATCTCATTGGCCCACATGGCCTCATCCTATTGGTTCTATTATTCCCCATGTGCATTAATAATTCCAACATGTGCTAAATGTGATTAACATGCCTCATCCTATTGGTTCTATTATTCTCCATGTGCATTAATAATTCTAACATGTGCTAAATGTGATTAACATGTTTAGAATTGTAACTAACTAACTAAATCTCAATACACCAATTATTATCCTTATGCTTATAGCATTCCTAACATTTGATACCACTTGTTAGGAACCTAGAGGTTCCTAATGGGGATGAGTATGAATTATAAGGGAATTGATGGGGATTGTAGGGAAATTGACTTAATTCGAGGTAGTCACCCTCCATAGAGAAATAGAGAGATTAAGAGAGAGAGAGAGAGATATATGCACTAATGCACTAACAAATTGGTTTATTCTTCATTCCCTTCATATTGGATTACAATCATGTATTTATAGGAGATTAGCTCTAATCTCATTGGCCCACATGGCCTCATCCTATTGGTTCTATTATTCCCCATGTGCATTAATAATTCCAACATGTGCTAAATGTGATTAACATGCCTCATCCTATTGGTTCTATTATTCTCCATGTGCATTAATAATTCTAACATGTGCTAAATGTGATTAACATGTTTAGAATTGTAACTAACTAACTAAATCTCAATACACCAATTATTATCCTTATGCTTATAGCATTCCTAACATTTCCCTCCCCTTGAAAACACCTTGCCCACAAGGTGTTGTTGTGAAATAACATCTTCATCAAAGGAGATCTTCCAATGGACCAATACCGTAGTGACATTTTGATCACCATATTCATGCATTTCTCTTTGACAAGCGATCCCGTGCATATGAAGGTTTCTTCTTCGTAGATCTTCACAATTTGCTCGAATTCTTGAGCCTTCAATGGTTCTTCAATCTTCAAGGTCTCATTAGTTCTCTCAACCTTGAAATGTTCTTGTATCCTCAAGACCTCATTCGATTCTAGAGCCATTAAAATTATTGGCGCTTGTATCTTGGATTCTTGGATCACCGACACTTGGATTGCCACTTCTTGAATCATAGACTCTTGAATGGAAGCCTCCATTGGTGCATCAAGAATGGGTTCTTGGAACTTGATTTGTTCTTCGACTTTCATTGAATCAAGAGATTGTAACTCTTCTTCGGACATGTTTTCAAGATCCTCTTGCACTCTTGAAAGTTCTTTCTTCATGGCCATGTTAGATTCAGCCAACGCCTTCATGGCCATGTTAGATTTAGCCAAGGCCTCCATCTTCTTTGAAATATCCTTGGATTCTTCTATGGCTTTGTTCAACAATTCTTGTATTTTTTTCAAAAGTTTTCTTTCATCACAATTGCTCATCTCAAGATCAACGGCTCTGATACCACTTGTTAGGAACCTAAAGGTTCCTAATGGGGATGAGTATGAATTATAAGGGAATTGATGGGGATTGTAGGGAAATTGACTTAATTCGAGGTAGTCACCCTCCATAGAGAAATAGAGAGATTAAGAGAGAGAGAGAGAGATATATGCACTAATGCACTAACAAATTGGTTTATTCTTCATTCCCTTCATATTGGATTACAATCATGTATTTATAGGAGATTAGCTCTAATCTCATTGGCCCACATGGCCTCATCCTATTGGTTCTATTATTCCCCATGTGCATTAATAATTCCAACATGTGCTAAATGTGATTAACATGCCTCATCCTATTGGTTCTATTATTCTCCATGTGCATTAATAATTCTAACATGTGCTAAATGTGATTAACATGTTTAGAATTGTAACTAACTAACTAAATCTCAATACACCAATTATTATCCTTATGCTTATAGCATTCCTAACAATAACAATGGTTTTGCACTTAAATGTTTTTAGTGACAAATCATAATTCGTCACTAAAAGTATGCTACAGTGACGAAAGTTGAATTTCGTCGCTAAAAATCTGAACAAAATATGGTCTCTTTAGTGACGAAAATAAAATTCGTCACTAAAAGTGTAAAAATTCTGGGTTCTCTTGTGACGAAACAAAAATTCGTCGCTAAAAGTGGGCAATAGCGACGAAAAATTTCGTCGCTAAAGACCACTTTTAGTGACGAAACTGATATTTCGTCGCTATTTCCCACTTCTAGTGACGAATTTCAGTTTCGTCACTAAAAGTGATCTTTAGCGACGAAAAGTTTTCGTCGCTAAAAATCACTATAAATACTCCAACCCAAAAATTAGCCTCACCCACTAAGCAGAACAAAAAACACTCACCCACTCAAAAAAAAAAACACTGAGAAACCCAAACCAAAAAAAAAAAAAAAGAAACCCAGCCGATGAAGATGAAGACGAACCGTCGCCGATGAAGATGAACCGTCGCCGATGAGCAGCTACCGTCGCCGATAACCCACTCCAATCATCGGCGACGGTCCGGCCGCGACGCTCCCAGCGTCGCTTCAGCGACGCACCGGCGATGGTCCCAGCATCGCTTTGAGCGTCGCTTCAGTGACGCTCCGGCAGCGACAGCCCCAGCGTCGCTTCAACGACGGTCCCAGCGTCGCTTCAACGACGCTTCGGCCGCAACGCTCACAGCGTCGCTTCCGGCAGCGACGATCCTAGTGAAGCACTCCGGCAACGACGATCCCAACGTCGCTTCAGGTCTTTTTTTTTTTTTTTTTTTTTTTTGTTCTTTCTCCTTTTGAGTTTTACTTCAGGGTTCTTTTTTATTTATTTATTTATTTGTTTGTTTTGGTGGGTTTTGCTACAGGCACAGTATTTGTTAGTTTTGTGCAGTTTCAAAGAGCAGCTTCAGCAATAGCTCACCGGGAAGTAAAAATGTTTTTCTTCTTTTTGCCTTTTTCAGGATTCACTTTGTTGTCTATATCTATTTTTTTAGTGAGTTTAATAGTCACAAGGTGCCTTTTTTTTTTTTTGTTTGGGTATATGAATATCAGAATATTATTTGAATATCAAATGGGGTTTTTGTTTAGTGAGTTTAATAGTTACAAGGTGCTTTTTTTTTTTTTTTTTTTTTTTTTTTTTTTTTTTTTTTTTGTGTTTGGGTATATGAATATCAGAATATGGTTGAGTATCAATGGTGTTTTATTGTTTTGGTTGGATCAGGTAGTCTTATAGTAGGTAGTTTGGAACATATATTTAAAAAGGAGGGGTTGCGAGGCATGTATCGCGGGCTCTCCCCGACTATGATTGCATTACTTCCCAAATGGGCGGTGAGTCTTCTACCTTATAGTTCTAGCTTCTTACCTCTGCTTGTTATCAGTTTCTTGACTAGAGAAGTCCCTCTAAAAATGAAAATTTCTAATTAGTTTTGTCAAGAATCTTTCTTTGTGTAATTGGGAGAAAGGCTTTGTTGGGGTGCTAAATTGAGCAATTTGAGGAAATGTTATATCTATAAATTGTGAATTTGTGTGATCCAATTCATTTTTCTACACAATGCATTGAAAAAGGGAACCATAGTAGTCTATAGTCTATACACATGTTCTTCACTTATTACAAGATGGGAAAATTGGAGTTCCATCTATACAGGAGGTTCATTTACTGACCAGTTCAAAATTCTCATAACTTGGTTAAAGTTGTGTTTTTTCCCATTTTACCTGCCTCATTATAGTAGTTATTTCATTACAACTAAGCAATGGATTTAAATTGAGCAAAGGTTAGCAAACAATCTAATTGCTCATTATAGTGGTTATGACTGATTCTTTGGCTGCAAATCTTTTGAACCTTTTTGTTTTACAGGAAGAGACCAACTGAATCTATTCACCTTGGAAATTATCTTGGAGCTATAAAGACTTGGATTTCACTTCAAGTTGTTTCGAATTTCTTCAATATGCTCTTGTTGTGAAACTGTTTTATCCAAAACTTGAACACAGTTTTATCCAAACAAATTTTTGTTAGTTTTTGTTTCTAAATGCTTGATGTTAATTTTTCTGCTTGATGTTAATTTTTTTTTTCCTTTTTTTTTTTTTTTTTTTATTTTGTTTGAAATTTATTCTCTGTGGTAGGATAATTTGTCTAAGTTTGAATAGAGACCGTTCTCATTTTGTACATATTGTTTTGGATGAGGGTTGTGCTGCTGTTGTTTATGAACTGGAATGGTGATTGTGGTTGTGGAATGGTGATTGTTGTGAAATGGTTTTGGGTCTCAATTTTGAAATCAATCATAAACTCTTCATTGATGTATGAGCGTACTTATTAGGATGGAGATGTGGTGTAAAGCATAGTGGAGTAGTTGTCATGTCTTTAGCAAATTTTTTTAGGGGGATATCTAATAGTTAAACATGATTACATGCTCTAAAAGGAAAAGTTTAGATTGATTTCCTTGTGTGTTTGTATTTGTAGAACTTCTTGATAGGGTAGTTTAACACCTTTAGTTACTATAACATTGTGTTTTCTTCTTTTTTTCAATGTTGGTTGTGATTTACCTAATTCTAATAACTTTATGTCAATTATCTAATTATTATTTATTATGTAAATCTATGGTATTCTAGATTGAGCGCCATCTTTTTATTGAAATTCTTACATTGTCTCCATCAAGAGGAAAAGCTTCACTTATCTATGTGTTGCATGCAGGTAAAGCTTCACTCATCTTTTTGTGCTTATCATTGGGTCTACTTAACTGTTCACTAAAAGCTATCTTTCTTTTATTTCCAGCTCTCTCTTTTGTGGCTGAAGAAATTATGAGGAACAAGGTGAAGAACACAAGTTAACTTTGGATTTTTTCTAAAAGTTGTAAACTTAGCTTGAGCAAAGTAAGTATATTCTAGTTAAAAACTTATAAAACTCTATATATACTTGTGATGTTGGAAATTTGTTTTGTGGTGGGTTGTTTTGTTGGAGCAAGCGGTGGCTTGCATGGTGTTATAAGGTGTCTCAAATTCATATTGGGAGTGTTTTTAATTTCTTGCAAATGTGAATGAAACTTGTTGATTAGTAGCAATTGTGTTCCTTTATTCAATTTCAATACATGTAAGAATTATAGTTGTGATGTTGGAAATTTGTTTTGTTTTTGTGGTGGGTTGTTATTCAATTTCAATACATGTAAGAATTATAGTTGTGATGTTGGAAATTTGTTTTGTTTTTGTGGTTAGTTGTTGTGTTGGAGCAAGCGGGTGACTTGCATGGTATTATAAGGTGGCTTAAATTCATATTGGGAGTGTTTTTAATTTCTTGCAAATATGAATGAAACTTGTTAATTAGTAGCAATTGTGTTCCTTTATTCTATTTCAATACTTGTAAGAATTATAGTTGTGATGTTAGAAATTTGTTTTGTGGTGGGTTGTTGTGTTGGAGCAAGCGGGTAGCTTGCATAGTGTTATAAGGTGGCTTAAATTCATATTGGGAGTGTTTTAAATTAAAACACTTCATTTTTTATGTATCATTTGAAATTAATTGTTAGAAATGTTTTTTATAACATAGTTAATGTTTTTACTCTATGATTTTAATGTAGTAGTGTTTTTATATTTGTGCAGATTTCTTATTGGTGGCTTTAGGGGATTTACTTTTGGCATTATTTGAAGACATATGAGGACATCTTTTGGCTTTAAGGGGTTCTAATTATATTATGCTACATTTTTTGTATTGTTATAAAATATCTTAAGTTATTGTATGTGTTACAAACAATTATTGTATGGAAGGAGTTTGAATTTGATACTTGTTTTAATTTTAACTTGTGAAATGTATGGATCGATTTTTTATAAATGTGTTGTTGAAATAAATGTGTTAATCAAATGTGAGGTTTTAATAATGTAATGATAGGTTACAAGTTAATATCAACGTCACGAAAATAATAAAAACAGAAAATAAGTTTTAGTGACGAATTTTTTCATCACAAATATGGCAACAAAAAATTGTTTTAGTGACGAAATATTTCATCACTAAATGCAGTGGAATTTTGTAAGAAATGGTTTTAGTGACGAAAATTTTCGTCACTATATGTGCATGGATTTTCTTAAAAATAATTTTAGTGACGAATATTTTCGTCACTACATGTACCCGAAAATAGTTTTAGTGACGAAATTTTTCGTCACTAAATATGATTTAATAAACTGAAATGGTTTTAGTGACGAAATATTTTCATCACTAAATACTGTTTTTAGCGAGGAAAACATTTAGCGACGAAATGTTTTCGTCGCTAAAAGTTTTTTTTTTTTTTTTACCAAATCGGACTTTTAGTGACGAAATTTTTCGTCGCTAAAAGTCACCAGGACTTTTAGCGACGGGGCTACAGTGACGAAACGAATTTCGTCACTAAAGGTTCTTAGTGACGAAAAACTGGACTTTTAGTGACGAATTTTTTCGTCACTAAAAATACATTTTCTTGTAGTGCGTCATCCAAGGGAGGAGACTCATCATAGGGATAGACAGGGCGTTGGACCAAAGGAACCCCAAAAGTATCAACCATCACCAAAGGAGTAATGATGAATTCTACACCTCATATCCAACTCTTTACTAAAGTGTTGGAATCATAGATGTGGATAGAGATGTTCAAGAAGAACTCTCTAATCAGGGTAGCTGGAGGAGGAGGATCAGAAATATCCAACAGTAGCAACCAGCCTCGACGCTCAAAATTAGCCTTAATGGCTGGGTTAACCTCATTTAAAAACACCTTACGCTCAGCCTATATATTTCTCTTAAGGTTTAGTGTCTCAAGGGTCTCTTGATTCTTCTCACTCAAAAGCCTCGCACAGTCAAAAGAAGGAGGAGAAGGAGGAGGGGCAGACCTATTAGCTCTAGTCTTCCTAGGCATGTTGCTAGGGTAAGGACAAGACACAAGGATAGAACAAAGAAAAAAAAAAAACAAAACAACAAAACCAAGGGCAGACTGCAAGTTAGCACAAAACAATATAGAAATAACAAATTCTATATGATGCATGAACAGATAAATGTCATAATGCATGCTCTAATGCAATGATAACAAGTTCAATTTAAGTTTAGAATCACAAAATTGGCTTGAGCATAGAGTTTATAACAAAAACCCCAAAATTTTGAAAAAGAACTTGTTTAATTTTTTAGAAAATTAACCAATTGGAAACACACAAGTCAGAAAACAGATTATAATGATCAATTACATCAATCTAACAAGCAAATTTCATCAATTAAACTCAATTTGAACAAAATTCCCAATTCGGACACAATACAAGCCCTAGAATTTTCAATATTTCATAATTCACCAAATTGATCAAACCAAACCATCAAGAACATGTTTAAAACATCCCCCAACAAAAACCCATTGATCAAATTGTGAAAGAAAAAATCAAAAACCCCAAAAAATTCATAGGTCCGAAAATCCCTAAATAATGCATGAATTTATGCATGAAACTTGAAATAAAATGCAAAAGGAAGGGTAAAATGGACATACCGGCTTTGGAAGAGGAAAAACTTGCAAAAAGAACGGAGGAAAAATGACAAATATTTAATGATTGAGCTTTGTCCAAGTCGGAGAGAGAGAGAAAAGTTTGAAAACTTTTGAAAAAGGTGAGTTGAATAAGTCAAGATCTGATTTTTAAAAACCTTATTCACGATCTTTGATCGAAACAAATAGAGACTCAATAAAGATGTTAAAACCAATTTCAATTGATCGAAAAGCAGCCTCGATCGATTCAAATTCTGGGAAAAACACATTTTTGAAAAACATAGCAAATTTTGTGCAAAATTCTACAAAGCATTGAATTTTATGAATAAAATGCATGAGTATAAGATGAACTGTTTTTCAAAACACAAGTTTTAAACCCAGTTTTCCCAAAATTAAGATTTTCAACCATTCTCCCTTTAAATTCTCAAGCATTACATATGTTTTGCATAAAAACTCAAGGTATTTTTAAACTTAATTGGTCAAACTAAAAACACGCACAATACCATGTACAAAGTTTTGCAAAGAGTAACTTGTGTAGTGTGTGCAACTAGCAAAAGTTTGAAATACATGTGAAGTAATATGTGAATAGAAATCAAACACAAAGTCTACAAAATTCGTTACATAGAATTTAAAAGAGATTATCACCTAAAGAGTCACATCATATAACTCCCACATATCCTAGAACAATAGCTTGCAATCATGTAAGTTTCTTGATTTGCCTCATAATGTACACACCAATTTTAGTTGTTTGAATTAACATTTAGTCCAATAATGTACACACCAATTTTAAGCATTTAAACCGAGGCTACACCTTATGTTGTTTTTGTGCATATGCTACACTTTCTTAAGCACAAAATCTTATGATGCACTAAAGTGTTCATGATTGGCTAGTGAACAGTGGTGAGATGATTATTTATATTTTTCTCAAAAAGTTCAAGTCCAACAGTCAAAGACATGTGACTTCAAGATCAAGACAAAGTGATCAAAAACCATAAACATCTTCCCACACAACATGCACTACAAAACTCAAACTAGTAAAGTGCAATAAATAAGCTCATCCAAGCTAAACAAGGTACATAAACATGTTATGTAAAGATAATATGGTCAATCCTTGATAATAAATCCAAGATGTGAAATACAAAACACAAAAATCTTTTTAGTTTAAAAAAAATTTATGACCAAAAACAAAAAGCACACATTATGCTTAATAAACAATGCAAATGCAATGCATGATAGTGCTTAACTAAGCTATAGATGGTACACAAATAAGAAATATCAATTTCTTAATTAACCCTTGAGTATATGTACAAACTAGTACATACTCACACAAAATCAGAATTAGCTTAGCACTTATATAACACATACTATTCAAGTTTCTCCACAATGTCAAGCATGTTCTAAATCAAGAGAGATATCATAATTTATGTAATCCTCAAGAAAAATAAAACAAGACACAAAATAAAATATTTTTGTCTTTTTGAAAATTTTCAATGTTTTTGGATTATTTTTTTTAATAATAAAAAAAAAAAACCAAAAACAGAAACAAAAACATGTCCACAAACAATTGAAAGAATTAAATTAGGGACAAGTTAGTAACACTCACCTTAAAGGATCTTTTCTCACCCATATAGCACGATTCTTCGGCTTTGTAGGTTAAAATCCATGAGAAGCAGAGTGTATTTGAGGAATTACACCAATCTTCTAAGAAAGACTTAAATCCTGCAAACTCTTTTCACAAGCCAACAAGCATAAATTTTTCAAAAACATATGAAACAATTTATTTGGACTTATGACAAGAGAAATATCATCACATATCCTAGATTGAAAAACATAATTTTTAAATTTCAATTTATGACAATTAGGACGAATGTGACTGGAGACATCATAAAAGTGACAAACAAGAACAAATTTAATGAGTTAGGACTAAGTTGGAAATTTTGCAGAAAAAAAACAATCTGGCCGACTTTCGATCGATCGAGTCTAAGCTTCGATCAATCAAGCCAAGTCGAAAGTAACTAATACTTCTGCAACCGCTCGATTCCAACTTTACATACAACGCACATACTTTGAGCAAGTTTAAACAAGACTAACAACTATTTTGATCATGGTTTGCCAACATTACACATTAGAGTTCTAAATACATTAGTTCCTAAGTCTTTAGAACATAACACAAATCTTTAAGACTCTCATTCCATGATTTTTTGTTTATATAATAAAAAACTTTAAGAATCCACTCAAAGCACTTTTAAGTGGCAACTTTGCAAAAGGACTTTCAGAGCATTCACACCAGGCTCCTCAAAACAACATTTAGCAGAAAAATATAACTAAATCCACCCAAAACTCTCATGCAACATGCTCAATAATTTGTTAAATTTTTTTAACAATATGTAGTGTCCTCAATACACATATTGAGACATTGTTCATCACTACATATTCATTCTCTCTCTCTCTCTCTCTCTCTCTCTCTCTCTCTCTCTCTCTCTCTCTCTCTCTCTCTCTCTCTCTCTCTCTCTCTCTCTCTCTCTCTCTCTCTCATATAACTATCAGCATAGATCAACAGAGTTTCTAGTGGGTGATGGCAATGAATTGAAAAATTGCTACGACAGTGGTGGTGATTGTGCAATCTGGTGTAATTAGTGGTGTTGTGATCTGGTCTAGTGGTGCATTTTGGTGGTTCTGGTGGTAGTGCAATCTAGTGGTGTGTCTCTATGTCTCCTAGTAAGCTAATCTTCTCTCTTTTAGCAGTGGTGTCCTTGACAATGTTGTCTCGGTGAGGATGTTGCTATTGCTTGATGTGGTAGTGGAGAAGAAGGTGGAGTGGTTGGCATTGAAGGGGGAGAATTGGACAGAGAGAAAGAGAGAGAACAATAGGGAAGGATTGCATGTAAAAAAAAATACTTGGAGAGAGAGAGAGAATAATATTTAAATGGAATAGTGATAGAGTATTGATGCTAATGTAATTGTCTATGAATAATAGATCAGTGAAGCTAACAAAAGTGGGGGTTTTAGAGTAAATTTGGCTAAAAACTAAATGAGGCTGATGTGAATACTCTAATGCTCTTAAAAAACTATTGTAGTAGCACATTTTTTTGGTATTATCATAGGAGTTAAAGTTTTAATTGTATAACATTTGCAAAGAGCCCATGAGATGCACGGATAATACTTTAAACTGTGATGTGAAAAGATTATATGTAGTGTTCAAATTAGGTTAAAGTAATAACATGAAAATGTTTCTACTCAATTAAAGTAATACGAAGTTAAGGGGATAATTTTAATTTTTTTTAATCTCAAGGGGACAAAAGAATTTAGACTATAGCATAATTGTCATAGAAATAGTTGAAGTAACGAATTCATCATGAAAAGCAAAAATTCAAAATTGTACACACATATCCATTACTCTTTTTCACTTAAAATAAAGATTAAAAAAAAAAAAAGTATAAAAGAACAACTTAGGAATATTGTAGTTTAAATAATGATAATAGCATTTTAATCCACTCCATATTATTGATGTTTATTATATGGTGTAATAAGTTGTTTGTTCGCTTAATCATAGGTTTTGTTTCTTTCAAGCATTGGAGTTACCATAAGATATATATGATATCATATTAATTTATAGTTAGCTTTTGGAAATATCATTGAATTTTTATGATGTCATGTTTAAATTATTAGAGTATGATAGTGATATGTTAAATGAAATGTCCTTCTAACAGAATTTTAATATGATATTTACATTTTTTGCCATGAATATACATATTTTATTGGTCATGTAGATTTTGAATATTAAAGTATTCTTATTAAAAAGTGATTTAGTTCTCAACTTGGGGTGATATTGTGAAGTATGTTGAACAAACATATTTAGTGTTTTCAAAATCAACTTGTTTCCTCTGCTTGTTCCATTGTGCCTGTACTTCAGGCTAGTGTATATCCATTAAAATTTTTTTGTTTTAAAGTTTAATGAGCTTAGACTTTATGAAGGACAATCATTCATCAAAGCTAATTTAAATAAGAAGGACAATCTTTATTGTAAGTATTTTTTTTTTAAAATTAATGATTGTTTTGGTCTATTCCTTTTTTGATAATAGTTTTGGTCTATTTCTTGTCTTCTGTCAACTTTGCTCCGTGGGTCTCTGAGATATTTTATTAATTTTTGTGAATTCTTTGGCTTTTTATTATTGATAGGTTTAGAGATCTCACGTGTGATAATATCTTTGTTAATAGAACCGAAAAAGTAGTGAAAAATTTAAAATTTATTTGATGATTTCTTTTTGCAGGTTGGTCTATGGCAGTTGAATGTGTTAGTATGGAGTTGCTATTTTTTTTTTTTTTGGATGTGAGCATGCTGTGTTTGATTTTGAATTTTTTTAGGTGGGTTTGTGTTTCATTTTAAATTTGCTGGGCTAGCTATAGTGATTGTATTTTGTTTTATTTATTTATTTTTTTTTTTTTGGTATCATTTAATTCAATTAAAATTGTAATTTTAATTTAATTGAAACTATAGGTCTGCGTTATAGTGGCGTTCTAAAATGCTGCTATAGTCTTTTTAAGAAAAAAAAAAAAAAAACTTGGTCTATAGTGGTGTTTCTAAATGACATTATAAGTCTATAGTGACGGTACAGTAGTGGTGTTTAACAAACGCCACTATAAGTCTGCCTTTTTGGTACTAAATTATTAAAAGAGCTTCTATATATGAGAAATTATGATAGAGGACATAATTAACATGATCTCTATAAATTAACTGTTTGGGTAAAAAAAAAGTGCTATTGAAGTTAACCGTTTTATTCTATAGATCAAATTTCAAAAGGCCTTTGTAGAATAAACTCTTATATAACCTTAACAAACAATTGCCTCCCACAGTAATGACCCTAGAACTCTAGAGTTCTTTTATATGAACCTCTTTCTCAAACAAACTCGTCCATAATGACTTGAAATTCTGACACTCCAAATAACTTTATGGAGGTCTTCTACCATTGAATTCACTAGCAAGAATCAAAATGTGGTTTCAAGGAACTTCAATTTGGGCTCAAGTTTGGATAAACACAAGATTCTTCCGTTTAGGCTCAATGGAACGATGACTCTCTTAGAAGTATTTGATGGTCTAGTCCGCATTGCATCTTTCCTCACCCATAAATTTGGGCTTGAAAGGGTATATATATAGGCAAGTTAAAAATCAACACAAATTAGTCTCTCTGACAAGAATTAGGAATTAGGTTTTCATTATCTTGCTCCATCAAGAATCAAGCGAGAATCTCATGAAATTTCTATCTAATTTTAATGATTGATCAAGCGAATCTAGCTTTCACTTGTCCAAACCTTTATTTCATCAATTTCAAAGGGTTAGATTAGTTACAAACCTCTTTGACACGTGATTTGACATCGAATTTGTCAATTCTAAAACCTAACATAATGAACGTAAAAATTCAAGCCATAATGACATACACAGAGGGAAATACAGTTATACTTCTTTTTTTTTTTTTTAAGTCACAAATAGAAGACTTTTTAAAAAAAAAATTATAAAATAAAAGAAAAAAAGGAAAAAAAAAAAAAAGGAAAAAAGAAAAAAAAACAGAAAAGGAAAAGAAGAACTGAAGAAGTCAATGGGTATCAAATATATTTTATCTATTCTTTGATTTAAGTATTGTATTATTTTATAAAACTAAAATTATGGGATGTTTTTCCATTTAAAGCCTTACACAACTGTCTTAATTGGCCAAAAGAAAGAGTCAATCCCGCTATGTACCAAAATTTGACAAGAAGCACAATTATGTATTCAAAACTATCAAATAATAATTATAAGGATAAAGTTTAGTTACAAAATTAGTTGTATTTTAAAACTACAACCTTATTCAATAAAATAAACATTACTATATATTTTGAAAATCTAACCATTAGATTGCATATTCTTTACATTCTTAACGCACATATCAAATTTTGTGTCAATTGGATGTTATTTACTGTATGATCTATAAGTTTACATTTTATGCATGATTTTATACTCCAAAATCTTGCAATTTAAACACTTTATTGATGATATAGCAATTAATCTTCAATTTTCTAAAAATTTGGCAAGTATGGAGTGTATAAGAAGAAAATGTAATCTAATGGTGAATTTTTAAAAATTCACTTCTAATAAAAAGATATTAAGTAAGATTGTAGCCTTAGGTTATAACCAATTTTGTATAGTTTAAATAAAAAAATATTGGGTAAATTACATATTTGGTCCCTATTTTTTTACATCATATTTTAATTTGGTGTCTAACCTTTCAATAGTGTCAATTTAATCCATAACCTTTCAGTACCGAGTCAATTTAGTCTCTGCTGTTATCCTTGAATGAAAATTGCTGATGTGGCAAATAGTCAAAATAAAAAATTAGTTTATTGCCACATCAATGGAAACTAATTTTTTATTTTAGCTATTAGCTACGTCAAAAATTTCCATTCAAAAGATAACGATAAAGACTAAATTAACACGACACAGAAATGTTATGGATCAAATTAACACAATTAAAAGGTTATGGACCAAATTAAAATATAGTGTAAACAATAGAGACCAAATACATAATTTACTCAAAAATAATTTACTTATTTAAATTTTTTTTGAATAGGATTATAATTTAATTAAAGTCTAATTGAATCCCTAATGATAATTAAAACTCTTCAATAAATTAAATTAATTATTATTTAATTATTAAAAATCTTTATTAATTAATTAATAATATTTAGTTTTGCATTCTTTTAAAGTTATAAAGTGAAATCCTAGCTCGGTCACTTTATTTACATACAAGCTTTTAAGTCTTTTCTAGAATCAAGATTTCAATTCACGCGGTATTGCATTGCACGGCTAGAACTTTTTCTCTCGTCTTCTTCATGTGACTACGTCTTCTAGGGACTAGGGTTAAAAGACTTATTAGAGGTCAAGTCGCCTTCTGATGGATGTTGATATCACACCTCCAGAAGTTGGATCGATCCATCAATTTTCCCCGTCTTTCAGAAAGACTTTTTCTAAAACCACAATTTTCGCGCATCTGGGTACAACTGTTAAAGACTGTATACTGTAGTTGAGAAGATTTAAACACATTTGGATTTATTAACTTTCCTCATTTTTAGGTAATTCTCGAAACACAGATATCAATTCACGTGGTATTGCATTGCATGGCTAGAACTTTTTCTCTCGTCTTCTTCACGTGAGTACGTCTTCTAGGGACTAGGGTTAAAAGACTTATTAGAAGTCAAGTCGCCTTCTGATGGATGTTGATATCACACCTCTAGAAGTTGGATCGATCCATCAATTTTCCCCGTCTTTCCAGAAAGACTTTTTCTAAACCCACAGTTTTCTCGCATCTGGGTACAACTGTTAAAGACTGTATACGGTAGTTGAGAAGATTTAAACACATTTGGATTTATTAACTTTCCTCATTTTTAGGTAATTCTCGAAACACAGATATCAATTCACGTGGTATTGCATTGCATGGCTAGAACTTTTTCTCTCGTCTTCTTCACGTGAGTACGTCTTCTAGGGACTAGGGTTAAAAGACTTATTAGAGGTCAAGTCGCCTTCTGATGGATGTTGATATCACACCTCCAGAAGTTGGATCGATCCATCAATTTTCCCCGTCTTTCAGAAAGACTTTTTCTAAAACCACAATTTTCGCGCATCTGGGTACAACTGTTAAAGACTGTATACTGTAGTTGAGAAGATTTAAACACATTTGGATTTATTAACTTTCCTCATTTTTAGGTAATTCTCGAAACACAGATATCAATTCACGTGGTATTGCATTGCATGGCTAGAACTTTTTCTCTCGTCTTCTTCACGTGAGTACGTCTTCTAGGGACTAGGGTTAAAAGACTTATTAGAAGTCAAGTCGCCTTCTGATGGATGTTGATATCACACCTCTAGAAGTTGGATCGATCCATCAATTTTCCCCGTCTTTCCAGAAAGACTTTTTCTAAACCCACAGTTTTCTCGCATCTGGGTACAACTGTTAAAGACTGTATACTGTAGTTGAGAAGATTTAGACACAGATGTTGACTCAAACAAAACTGAGATTTGGATTTATTAACTTTCCTCATTTTTAGTTGTTAGAAATATTGAATGTAATTATATTGTATTTCATGATGAAAGAGTATATATAAGTGCCTTTATATAAGAGGCATATGTGTGCTATACAAGTAACCTAACTAGGTGTAAAGCCCACAATATATTATACATGTTAACAGCCCCCCTCAAACTCAAGGTGGATGTGAGACTAGCTTGAGGTTGTCAACCAAAGTACAAAGGCGTCCTTTAGGATGTGACTTGGTGAAAATATCCACAAGTTGATCTTTAGAGGAGACTGAGATTAGCTTGAGAGCACCATGGACAAGATGAAAACGGATAAAATGACAATCGATCTCGATGTGTTTAGTCCGTTCATGGAACACATCATTGTGAGCAATATGAATAGCACTCTGGTTGTCACAATAAAGAGGAGTAGCAAAGGATGTAGACACACCTAAGTCTTTGAGAAGCCATCGTAGCCAAAGGAGCTTAGATCTAGTATCAGTAAGGGCACGATATTCTGCTTCAGTACTGAAGCGGGCCACATGAGTTTGTTACTTACTTCGCCAAGAAATCAGAAAAGAACCAAGAAGAAAGCAATAACTAGTGGTGGACTTGCGACCAGTGGGATCTCCTGCCCAATCAGCATCAGAAAATGCACGGAGAATAAGAGGAGACTGAGCAGAATAGAAAAAATCATGGAAGAGAGTGCCCTTTAGGTATCAAAGAATGCGCAGAACAGCAGCATAATGAGTCGATCGTGGTGCAGACAGATACTGCTCACCTGGTGAACAGCATAGGAAATGTCTGGACGAGTGACAATGAGATAAACTAAGCTGTCAATCAAGCGTCTGTAAAGAGAAGGATTAGACAATGGTTTCCCCTCTAAGGGAGTCAGGTGCGCATTAAACTCAACTGGAGTGTCAACAGTCTTACTATCAGTGAGTCCAGCTCGAGACAAGAGTTTTGAGGCATATTTGGCTTGAGTAATATAAAGTCCATCTGTAGAATGAGTGATTTCAAGACCCAAGAAGTAGCTGAGATGTCCAAGATCTTTCATCTCAAACTGCTAACTGAGAAAAGCCTTGAGTTCTTGAATGCCACTGAGGTCATCACCAGTTATGATCATATCATCCATATATAGGAGAAGTAAAATAGTGCCTTTGTCAGTGCGACGAAGAAATAAGGCAGAATCATAATGACTGGCCATGTAACCCAAGTGAGAGATGGTAGAGCTGAATTTGGCAAACCAAGCTCGTTGAGCTTGTTTAAGACCATAAAGTGTACATCGAATGTGACAAACCTTATTTGAGTCAACAGAGAGACCAGGAAGAGGTTGCATATACACTTCTTCACTTAAATCCCCATTAAGGAATGCATTTTTGACATCCATCTGAAAAATGTCCCATTTACTGGCAGCAGCAATAGCTAAGAGGGCATGAACAGGTGAGATACAAGCAACCGGAGCAAAGATCTCTTCATAATCAATCCCATACTCTTGTGTAAAACCTTTTGCCACAAGACGAGCTTTGTAGTGCTCAATGGACCCATTAGAGCGAGCCTTAATCTTGTAGATCCACTTACAACCAACCACAGATTTTCCAGGAGGAAGTGTCACCAAGTCCCAAGTATGGTTTTTAGATAATGCATCAAGTTCTTCTTTCATTGCAATCTGCCATAAAGGGTCAGTGGAAGCCTCACGATAGGTGTGAGGCTCGTGTAGTGTAGCAAGAGCAGTGTAACAATGATAGTCAAGTAAATGTGTAGGAATAGATCTTACCCGAGTTGAGTGACGAGGTGGAATGTCTTGTGCAAGATCTTCAGGTGGAGCAGGAGCAGGAGACCCAAGCTCAGGATTGGGGTTGGGTAGCTCGTCTTCAACCTGTTCATCTTCCACTTGTTCATTAAAGGGTGAACTAGGAAAGGGATCAGTGATATCTAGTGGTTGGACAGAGAAGTCTACAACAACAAAATCAGGAGCAATTATAGGAAGATCAGGAGCAACTATAAAAGGAATATGTTCCTCATCTGGAAAAAGATCTAAGACAAAGGAGGAAGAAAGGGAAGCACTGAAATGAGAGAGCTCGACAAAAAGACGATGTTCCTAAAAGATAACATTGCGAGAGATACGAAGACGATGAGAGACAGGATCATAACACCTATACCTCTTTTGAGTTTCGCCATAGCCAAGAAAACAACAAAGCCTTAACTGAGGCTTAAGTTTGTTATATTCATGTGGCTGAAGAAAAACGAAACAAACAGAATTGAAGGAGCGAAGGTGGTGATAGTCCGGAGGTGACTCAAAATGCGATTAATAGTATGAACAGCATGAAGAGCAGCTTCACCCCAAAAAGGAGCAGGAATTTTGGTAGAGAGAATGAGAGCACGAACAATGTCAAGAATATGACGAAGTTTTCGTTCGGTTCTACCATTTTGTTGAGAGGTACCTGGACAAGTTAGTTGATGAACAGTGCCATAGGAATGCAAAATAGCTTGGAAAGCATATTGAGTATATTCAAGAGCATTATCAAATCAAAAAATTTTGATACATTTGGAAAACTGAGTTTCAACCATTTTTGCAAAATTAGAATATACTTCCAATAATTCAGAACGATGTTTCATATTAAAAATCCAGCTATAGTGAGAGTAATTATCAACAAAGACAACAAAATATCTAGACCCACCAATAGTAGAGATAGAGGACGGCCCCCAAACATCAGAATGAATAAGGTCAAAGATATTAGTGGATATTGATTCACTAGTATTGAAAGGCAAAGCTAGTTGTTTTCCTAACTGACATGAAACATAATCAAAATTTTCTGTAAACACTAAACCTAACAAACCTCTAGAAGCCAATTGTTGTACCCGAGAGGAAGATGCGTGACCAAATCAAGCATGCCAAAGTGCAAGGGAAGGAGCAGAAGAAACTACAGCAGCTGTAGCAACAGAAACAGGAGCAACAAGTGGAAGACGAAGGTTGTCCACGGGAAACACACGCCCAACTCTGGGACCAATCCCAAGCTCCTGGCCCGTCCTAGGATCCTGCATAATGCACCCAGAATAATCAAAGGTAATGTGATAACCCAACTCAGTTAATTGTCCCACAGAAAATAAATTATAAGAAAGGTCAGGAACATTAAAAACTCTAGGAACTGAGAGGTTGGAAGTTGAAACTAAACCTATATTATGACCAGATATTGTGGAACCATTTGCTGTGCGAATATTAAGAGGGTGCAGTGCAAGTTTAAGGTCAGAAAATAAGGACGAGTGAGGTGTCATGTGATTGCAACAAGCAGAATCCATAAGCCAAAAGATAGGAGACATATCAGATAAAACTGAAAGAGAAGAGGAATAAGATGCATTACCAACCATACAAATGACATTGGCGATGATATTTATAAGGTCATCTCTGGAAATGGAGAAAGTGGATCCCAAAGACTTAGACTGTGCAGAGACAGGAGCCATTGGTTGGACACTCTCAGTGTTAGCAACAGTAGTAGCAGATATTGAAACAGCTGATTTGTTACGATGATAGCAAGTCTCAATATTGTGGCCAAAATGTTTGCAAAATTTGCAAAAATGTTTGATGGATTAGTAGCGATAATTATTGCAATAAGAAGAAGGCCTGCCCTTATTCTTTATTTAGAAAAAAAATATACAAAAATGGACTTCAAAAATGAAATCTACGCGAAAAACTAGGTAAGGAGGACTTGATCTGTAAAAGTTAACTCAGGCAAAAAAGTCAACAGTTAACCCTGGTCAAAGTCAACTTTGGAAGTCAACGGTCAACGGTGAAAAGTCAACAGATGACGTCAGTAGGCTGACTGTGAGATGACGTCAGCAGATGACAAGGCGCTGACGTCAGCTAGGGCTAACGTGGAAGATCATATTTCGCGCATGTGGCACATGGAGTGCGTGAGAGAGCAGACACGGTGCGTAAGAGCACATGAGGGCGCGTGGCACTGTAGGTGAGGCGTGTGGGAGCGCATGAGGAGGAACCCAACTGTGCAGTGGGGAGTGGGAGGCGCATGGAGCACGTGCGTTGCGTCACAGAGCCTTTGATCAGCGCATGAGAGCGCGTGCAGTCTCTGATGGCTTCGAGGCTTCCACAGGTGTGTAGATCGGTGCAAGACGATCTCTGTGGTACCTTCACAAATGTAATCGAAGCAATATTACGGCGGTGATGCAACAGGCAGTGGTCTTTATAGCGTGAGACTCCTCAACAATGGCGACTGCAGGTCCGGAACCCAAAGATGATGGCTGGAAGACGTCGGAGGTTCAACGATGAAAGGCTGCGGTGGCTGCTGTGATGCGGAAGCTATGTTGACAATGGAGTCACACCAATAAAGACAAGACTGTTAAGAAAATGTTAGAGTAGTGACTTTGATACCATGTTAGAAATACTGAATGTAATTATATTGTATTTCATGATGAAAGAATATACATAGATGCCTTTATATAGGAGGCATATGTGTACTATACAAGTAACCTAACTAGGCCTAAAGCCCACAATATATTATACACGTTAACATTAGGTAATTCTTGCAACAATTGGAATGATCTCAACCAAACCCAACTACCTGTTAAGTCTTTCAACTTTCTCTGACTTTGTGAAATTAAGGCATATTGAATTCTCAGACCAGGGTGGTTGTCAAATCTTATCTCCTGGTCTTCACTAAATGCCAACGATATTTTCTCCTCGGTTCATTTAAAGTGTTTTTGTTTTGCCACTCAGTCAACTGAATTTCAATTCGCGTGGTTTTGTGTGGCTAAAACGTTTTCTGCATCTTCTATAGTTAAAATAAAAATTTTAAAAAAAATAGAAAGAGGATGTTGAGTTGTTGACCACATAGATGGTCCTTTGTAAGGCTGTTCACGGGTCGAGCCGGATCGGGTTTGTGCCCAACCCGAACTCGACCCACTCAAGTCGGGTTGGAAAGAATCAGACCCGCAACTGACTGTCGATCACCACGGGTCAAATCGGATCAAATTCTAAAAAATGATCGGTTGGTTCGGTTGAAACTAACGAACGGCGGCGACGAGCAAAGGAGAACGAAACGTCATTGAATCTGGTTAGAGGAGAACGAAACATCACTAATCTGAGCATAAACATTGCCGGATCTAAGCCAAAGTTACCAATCTGAGCTTACATGTCACCGATCCGAGCTTAAACATTGCTAATCTGAGTGATATTTTGAAAAATATTGCTGGATCTGAGCCAAAATCATCAAATCTAAGTAGATCTGAGAAAAATCGTTGTTGGATCTAAGCAAAAGATGGCTAATCGTCGCCGGATCTAAATGAAGGATGGTTCATCTAAAGTGGTGGTTGGGTAAGTCGGGTGGCGGTGATTTTAGAGGAGAAAACCCGCCACTTGACCCGCCAGAATTGGGTTTGAAGGGTTGAGACCTGCCGTTGACCATCATAGTCGTTGGATCAGGTGGCGAGCGGGTCGATCCAGGTGGGTTTCTTGGTTTGGTTGGGTAAACAGGTTACATGGACACCTCTAGTCCTTTGACACCTTCGTGTTGAAGGGGGTGGGAGAGGAGGGGTTCGGGTAGTGATAGGAATTCAAACCTTTCTTTCATCATCAAAAAAAAAAAAAAAATTTCTAAACACGTTAGCTTTTGAAAGAAAACCTTGAATTCACGAGGGGTTTCTAGAAGAGAAATGATATGTCCACAACATTTTCACAATATTTTTACAACAAATCTTAAGTGGCAGGTTGTTACTAGTTATCATTGTTAGGGCAAAATAGTAATCTTAGTGTTAAGTTCAAATTTGAATCTATAACAACTAACCACCTGTGATTTTTTGTGAAAATATTGTAAAAATATTGTGGACGTAACATCTCGCTTTCTCAAATTTAAAAAGTAATAGGGTTCTAGAATCCACCAGAGAGAAATAGACAAGGTTTTTATTTTTATAAATCTAAAATCTGTATTGCCCTAAAGGCTCCAACATATTTAAATTGTAAAAGAAACCCTAGGGCAGCTAGAGTAGCACCCAGAAACCCTACATGTAATTAGGTGGTAAAATAGTAATTTTTACCAAAAATAACAAAATTGAAATAATTGCAAAAATTAAAAATACTGTCTCTAACAAACGTCCCAAAATAAATGGGACATTATTCTGACTTTTAAATTAAAAGTTATTAAGGAAAAACAAATATTACTATAAATAGCAAAAACACCATTTATGGGGCCTTAATGAAGAAATTTACTTAAATTTAGGCGATGATCGAGATTGTCTCGAGTTTAGATCAAAATTTCGTTTCCCTTCAACCTGCCAAATTTCATGCAATTCTGACATTGTCACCTCGATAGCCTCTACTAGCATCCCTCTTTGATCTTATGTTATGACATTTGGCGCTCCTATTGCTCTAAAAAAACATGTGTTGTCTATTCTACATTAGAGAGAGACTGGGAGAAAGAAGCAAGTGTCACCATGAGAGGAAGAGAGGAGAGAGAGTGAGAGAAAGAGAAAGAGAAGAGAAAAGAAAGAAGAGAGAGGAGTCTAAAAGTGAGTGGAAGAGAAAGAGAGTGTAAGAGATTAAAATATTTATTTTTTCTTTACAACCCCATGAATAGTAAGTTATATAAATACAAACTTATTGTTCATGTTTGCAAAAAATTTTCAGCAAACCACACTCGAATAAAGCCCAATTTGAGCGGATGGGTTACTAAAATAGCAATTCGGAGATTTTTACACCCCCCAATGCTAATGCTCTATAACAAATATAACACTTAAGAAAATGCTTAAGGTATTACAAAATTTAGTACATGAAACTTACAAACTAATTGAGATTTATAGTAAAGAATACCTATTCATAGTAAATCTAACTACATTTACTAAACTGAGCTCTAAACCTCTCAGACTTCTTTGATATGGACTTGCTCCAACATGAATATCCAATTCACGCTTTAGATATTCCACATAGACCTTAAATTTTGCAGAAATGCAGTTCAATCGGTCGGGCCATTCTCTTGATCGGTTGAGCCTAGCATATTTCGAATTCTTGAACCTTTCTTGAACCCGAATCTTCCTTGTTCTTGTATTTTGACTTGCAGTACCTTGAGCATTGTCTAATATACTCTACAGGCTCTATGATCTATACCTAGACAAGTTTGTATTCACGGTTTGCCAATTATTCTAAACTTTTATAACATAACAATTTACAATATTTTATTTTTCCCTTTCATTTTATATGATTTTAAATTGTAGTTTTGTTGAGTTTCATTAATTTTTTTAGATATGTTTCTTGGTGTTTTTTATTTATGGTAGAAAAAATTGGATTTGAAAAAGTTTGTTAATTTAAAACCTGTGCGCGCCTAAAATGAGGCTATTTGGGCCTAACCTCCCTTGGGCTCACAACTTATTTGTAAAGTAGGGGTTTCCTACTATGGGTTGTTCTCGGCATGGAGACTCAATGAGATCACTTTTCTCTCTCTTTTTGTGTGGCTTTTCCTCTCTCTCTATTCTCTATCTCTTTCTCAATTTTTCCAACCCCTTTTCCTCCCTTTGATTCTCTTATTTATAGCCAACTATCAGTGGATGGTCATGATTACTTTCAAGATTAGTACAATGAGAGGTCCAATATTGTTAGTGGTAAGTGGGTGTTTAGGTAGGAGTGGCTATGGAAATGATTCCCACTTCAGTAGATGTGCTCGGTAGCGTTATTCCCTATGGCACTGCCAAGTATGCAAAGGGTGATGTGGCTGAACAATCACAGCCTTGCTCGGCAAGACTAACCCATCCTGGGCTGCTCTCTAGATTTTTGAACAGTACTATGTTTGGGCTCATAGCTTTGATGGGGTTGGGCTGGAATTCGGGGCGATGAGAAGGTTAGGCCCTTGGGCCATACCTTTGGCCCATGGCCCATACGTGCTCGCATATCACGAGGCCATGCATTAGCCCCCCTTGATTCGTGTTCGGCTCTTTGAAAACAAATCAAGGAGCCAAAGAGGAAGCACTCACCCGAGAAACCCAATGGGTGTAATTTGGGTGGTTACAAATATCCATTAAATGTATTTCTTAAAAGGCGCATTGTGTCTGACATTCTGATTCAGCTGTCATCATTGCCTGTCAGTTCGCAAACCGAGGCGTGCGTGTCATCCACCCTTGGTATTTGGAAGGCTTCTTCTCTTTTTCTTCACTTTATTATTGCTAATTAATCCCCATTATTGCCCATTAACCGACGCCCACTCTTCCCTAGCTTCTATAAATGGTCCATTTCAACTCATTTTCTTATTTTTTCACTCTTCATTTTTCGAAACTTCTCTCTGCCGAGCACTCACCGCCCTATTGCTCACCAACCCAGAATTACTTCTTCCAAAAGTAAGTCTCATTCCCTCTTCCTTTGCTTTGATTTATTTTCCCCAATCTCTTCTAATTCTTAGTCCTTAAGATGGGTTATGCTCATATCTAAAATATTGAAGCGTCCCTAGTTACCTTTAGGCGAGATTATAACATTCCTGATGATGTGGAAGTGATGTATTGCCACGAAAGTGACATTACTTTCCGTAGAGGGACGAACACTGCTTTTTTCCCATTAATGTCGATTCTGGAGGGTGGGGTTAGGTTTCCTATTGACCCTCTTTTACTTAGTGCCCTTAGATTCTACGGGTTGTGTCCCGACCAACTTCCCCCCAATTTTTACCGGGTAGTGAGTTATGTGAGTAAGTTAAATCAAACATTTGGTCTGCAATTAGACCATCATGATATAAACCACATGTATAGCCTGTGTGGAAAGAAGAAAACCAATTATTATTTAAAGGTTAGAGACATGAGAGTGCGGCTAATCTCATGCTTGCCGGACTCTAATAGAAACTCTGCCAGGGAGTTTGTCCGAGTGCGCGGTAGCTGGTTTGCCGGCGGTGTACCTCCCCCCCTCTCACGCCGTGAAGTAGGTTTGTTCTGACCTTTAATTTGTTTTCTCTTTTTGTTTTGTAACTGCTTTCCTTACCTGAACACTAACTTGTCCCTACTTTGTTGCAGACCGTTCAGTGTTTACCCAAGACGTTAGAACAGTCCACGTACGGGACCTAAATTTCATACTTAGGTCTGAGATTTTCATTCACCGAGACGGGCTGCTCTAGGCATCCCATCTCATTCTCGGTGTAGACCCTGTGTACTCCACCTGGCAACCCATTGGTTAAGCCCTCATAGTAGACAACCCTCTTCTCTCCTATATAGATGTTCATCATACGAACTTCCTCCCTCCGAATTTCACAGTAGGTGAAGCTTAGGATATTGGCTGGCGATATACTTGCTCAGATGAGCTTGCTCCTATAAGAGACGAATCAGCTGAAATAGTATCTTAACTTCTCCGGGAACGTGCACACGAAGCCCTTCAACGCGAAGCTCCTGCTAATTGTGAGGCCCCTGCCACGCCAGAGGCTCCCGATCGAGAAGCCGAACATGCAGCCGCAGAATCTAGTAATTTCTCCAGAACGCAGTCCATTGGTGGTGAAGAAATTGTGACCCGCAAGACTTTAACAATTAGCTGCTTCATTCCTAGTACATGTCAGATCGAGTAGCAGCAGCCAGTTTAGGGACGTGGCCATACTCCTCCTACTCATCCTCCTCCTCATCCCCCTCCCGCGCGAACCCGCAAAAGACAAAGGACCACAGTACCAACCTCTGCCAGCCTGGGTGAGGCTCAAACCCAAACTTTCCCCAATCATCAAGGGATGTGGTCGTCCAGGAGCCCCCGGCCTAGGTGGGGACCAACATGGCATCTTCATCCCGACCTGTACTGGAATGGCAGCCCTCATTTGAGCTGGACGGCAAGCCTCTATATGCTGACGCCAATGTTTGGGTGTGGGAGAAGGGAGAAGGGGGCCGTGTGGCCCAATGCTTGGCGCATAGCCTCCTTCTTCCCGAGGACGTAAGCGCCTTTGCGAAGGGGACCAATGACTTCATGGGTAGGAAGCTTCAGTGGCACACATTGCCGTACATATTGTCTCTTTGTCTTGCTGATTATTGCCATTTCATCAGGTTGCTTAGCTAGCTCACATCTTGAACGAACAGGTGAAGGACCTTGCTTAGGATGTTGACCAGGAAAAGATCGGCAGGGAGGTAGCTGCTAAATCAGCAAAAGAAAAAGCAAAAGCCGTTGATGTCACCGAGAAAAGGGCCGCTGCTGCAAAAAAGGCCCGGGCTTTGGCGGAGGAGAGGTCGGCGGATCTAGAAACGAAGCAGAACGAAGTGGAACTGAAGCTGGCTAAAGTGGTGAGGGGGAATTCTGCCATACCTAAGGAAATAGCTGACTTACGAGCGACCTTGGAAGCTTGTGAAAACAAATGGTACAATGAAGGATTAGCGGATGCCGAGAGAGGTGTGGAACCGGTAGTCAAGGAAGCTCGGCAGTTATCTTTTCAAGATGGTTGGATGGCTGCCCTGCATACTGTAGGAGTGCCTGAAGACTCCTCTTTAAGGGACCCCGACAGGATTCCCTTTTCGAACTCTTCCCTAGCTCTGCAGAACTATACAGGATCTATTAATGAGGAGGAGATGAACAGCTTGAGGGAATTGGTGGAGCAAATTGATGCCCACGTGGAGCTGATCAGGATCGAAGTTACCAGCAACCATCGTACAGAAGACCAGTCTGGTGAAAACGTTGAGTTTCAAAATCCTGTATCCGAACGTCAGCCTCTTGAGATGACCGCCGAGGGCAATCCCGTGGATCTTACCGAGTGATCACTGAATTTATTTTACCTTATTCTACTTTGCCTCAAGTAACTTTTTATTTAAAATGGTTTGCCTCTATTGCCGGGCTGTGGCAACTAAACACTTTTTAGCTTTCGGCTTTAATCTTCGCGGCACTAGGTTTTGGTGACAAAACAATTGGTTTTTTTTGTTTTAAGTTTGATTTTGACTGTGGTTTATTTGCCGAACAATTATCTTATGAATGTTTAGTAATACGCTAGCCCTCTCATTGTATCTCTATTTTTCTGTGTATGTGTATGCTCCTTATGAACAGGTAAAGAAGATCGTTTTGGGGGAATAGGGCTAGTCGCCCCCATGGTATTTAGAAACCTTACAGTACACGTTGGCTCCTACTGGCCAGACTTAGGGCAATAATAGCCATAAGCAAAATTGGCGGAAGGCCTTTGGCCTTATTACATTTTGCCATAAGATTCCCATTGGCTTGGCTGTAGGGATTTGTATCGAGAGACATGCCTATCGTGATGAAGGATTTTTAGTGTATGGTTTTCACCTGCTCAACGATAGGAATAGAACCAAGAAGCATGTTTCAGTCCTTAGAAAAATTCTAGAATAAGGCTTCCACATGCTTGGTGATAGGGATCGAACCAAAGAGCAGAATTCTGTCCTTAGGGAAATCCTAGAGTAAGGTTTCCACCTACTTGGTGATATGGATCAAACCGAGGGTCAGGTTTCTATCCTTAGGAAGATTTTTAAGGTTTCCACCTGCTCGGAAAATATGGATCGAACCGAAGGTCAGGCTTCTATCCTCAAAGCAATTTTTAAGGTTTCCACCTGTTCGGTGATATGGATCGAACCGAGAAGTAGGATTTTGTACTTAGGGAAATCCTAGAGTAAGGTTTCCACTTACTCTGTGATATGGACCGAACCGAGGAGCAGGATTCTGACCTTAGGGAAATCCTAGAGTAAGGTTTCCACCTGCTCAGTGATATGAATCAAACCGAGGGTTAGGTTTCTGTCCTTAGGAAGATTTTTAAGATTTCCATCTGCTCGGTGATATGGATTGAACCCGGGGTCAATGATTCCCCGAGAGGCTTCTTAATCAATGATTCCCTCAGCCCGGAATCCTCGGGAAATCCCACTCTAAAAGTGCTCACAACAATCTTCTTGTTCCCTCCGCTGATCTTGTTGTAAAGCTCCCAGTACCGGCTAGCATAACTACTAAGGGTTTCCCCTACCTTCATTTTCATGGACAGCAATGTGTCTACCGGTTGTGGCACTTAGTTGTAAGTTACAAACCAGATTTTGAACTCCTGTATCAGCTTGACAAAATTATGGACAGAGCCTTTCCGTAACCCATTAAACCATCTTAAAGCGGTGAGGCCGAGGCTCGAGGGAAAAACTTTACACATCAATGCGTCATTGCGGGTATGCAGGGACATCATTTGGATATAATGGCTAACGTGCTCTACCGGGTCTATTTTTCCATCGTAGGAGTTAAAGGGAGGGCACATAAATCTGCTGGCATGGGAGCCCGCTTGATGTCAGCTAAAAAAGGAGACCGAATAGCTCTGCGTAGCTCATGGCTCATTGCATCCATGGCTGCATTATGGGGCTGTTGTTCTTCTGGGGAATCTAAACCTCGGTCTGCATATTCTCGTGAATGCGAGTGCTCTCGGTGTTAACGAGATTCTCACGAATGCGTACATTCCCGGCGCTGATGGGATTCCTGTGAATGAGAACATTCTCGGTGGTGGTGGGATCCAGATTGGTTGGACCCCATCTCACGACGATCTCCCTCGATGTTAGATCTTTTTTCTCGATTATCTTCGTCCCTTCTATGATGCTTGTTCTCTACCTCCAACTCCAGGTCCCTCACCAGCCTGTGCAACCGTTCAAGCTCTTCATCTCTTTCATTGAATTGCCTGTGCCCCAAGGCACTCGAAATTGTCCGTTGCATTTGGTATGACCACTCCCCGAGGTCGGAATACCCCTCTTGCTCGCGGTCCCTGTCTTCACATCTCTTTTGCCTTCTTTCTCGCCAGGAGGATCCCAAAGAAGATCCCACTGAACCACTTTCAGCGTCATTCCCAGAATGTCTCTCAGACATCCCCCCCCCCCCCCTCCCCTGGGATTGAGTCTCAGTAGAACCATGGCATTGTAGGAGATTCCCACAGACAGCGCCAATTATGCACGCCTAAAATAAGGCTATTTGAGCCTAACCTCCCTTGGGCTCACAACTTATTTGTAAAATGGGTTTAGGATTTCCTACTATGGGTCGTTCTTGGCACAGAAACTCAATGAAATCACTTTTCTCTCTCTCTTTGTGTTGCTTTTCCTCTCTCTCTATTCTCTATCTCTTTCTCAGTTTTTCCAACCCCTTTTCCTCCCTTTGATTCTCTTATTTATAGCTAACTATCAGTGGATGGTCATGATTACTTTCAAGATTAGTGCAATGAGAGGTCCAATATTGTTAGTGGTAAGGGGGTGTCTAGGTAGGAGTGGCTTTGGAAATGATTCCCACTTCAGTAGTTGTGCTCGGTAGCGTTATTCCCTAAGGCGTTGTCGGGTATGCAAAGGGTGATGTGGCCGAACGATCGCAACCTTGCTCGACAAGACTAACCCATCCTAGGCTGCTCTCCAGAGTTTTGAACAATACTAGGCCTGGGCTCATAGCTTTGATGGGGTTGGGCTGGAATCCGGGGTGGTGAGAAGGTTAGGCCCTTGGGCCATACCATGGGCCCCCATACGTGCTTGCATATCACGGGGCTGTATAAAACCAAAACAATAATTTCCAAATTTTATACACTTTTTAATTATACGCAAAATATTATAAATAAGTTTTATTAAAAAATTAATATTTTCACTAACTCACCTTTTGAATTCTTGAGAAAAAATTATATTGGCTTTATTTTGGTTTGACAGAAATTATATATATTACATCTGTAATTGTCCCATTGATAGATGAAAATATGATTATGAATTACATTACTATTTATTAAATTAGTTCAAATCGGGAAGAAAAAAAATTAAGGAGACCACCCTAAAAATATTATCACATGCAATGTATGGGGTACGTGACTAGTAATTATTAAAAACGCTTGTCTACATTTTTTTTTTTTTTGATAAAAATGGCAATCTTGATTAAAGTAATACATTAGCATGGACTATCTTCCTTAATCTATGATGAATTTCATCTAACCAAAAGCTCTCCTCACTCACACTAAATGATAATTTGGCCAATAACTAAAATGCTAGCACGACACTATGTTTCTTTTGTCTTGAAATAAAGCATAACATCTAACTCCTAAACGAATTAACCCAAGCAACCTAAAGTCCATAATATAACATGCCTTGCACAAAAGTTTTAATGTGTCCATGCTGCACATTTGCTAAGAGGCCCTAATCAATTCCTTCAAAAATGATGTCCTGCATACCAACGTGAAAAGCAAACTGCCCCACTTGGAAAGCCACAATCCATCGTGAAGCCTGATAAACCCCTTCCCTACTTAGCTTACAACTTAAGACTTTTTTCCCCCTTTTTCTTTTGTGAAAGTTTCTTGTTAATGTAGTTAATTTGCTATCTTCTCTATTATATACTAAAATTCATAAATAAATTAAATAAATAAAAAGCAATTAATGTCTATTATAGTTTAGAAACTAAAAACAAATTATAAAAATAAAAATAAAATAAAATAAAATAAAAACATATTAGGAGGAAAAAATTGTTTTGAGATTTAAGATAGTCTAAAAATGATGAATTATCTCAATTTTTTTAAACTTATTCAACTTCATGAAAATTTGTGTGTAAGCAATAAAGTATGGAGAGAATTATAAAATAAATGTTCATAATATAATTTTAAATATTATAATGTGAACATTTATGAGTCCATATTAACCAAAATAATATAAATTTACATATTGCATTTCGTATTTATCTAACTACTAAAAATTCTTTCATTCAAAACTTGAGTTTTGACTCTAAAATAAATAAAAAATAGATCATTCTTGCAAGAAAATTTCTAACAGATATTAACAATATAATGAATATGCTTTTTCTTTCTGTGAAGTTATTTACATAACTACATTAAAATATCACATAGTATTCAAATGAATAGTATTTAATTTTTCAAATTGGTCTCAAATATTTTTACATGAATCATATATAAATTTCGCCCCTTAACTCAAATCTTAGCTCCATTAATGCATAGGAGATAATAAATCATCATCGTTGTATTCTTCTTATTTTCTTTTCTTTTCTTTATTTTTTTATTTATCTACTTTTGGCTGAGTATCATCGTTGCTGTATTATTGGAATTGAATGTCCTTAGCTGCATGCTCCCTAATGAAGTTATGAATTTCCATAGTAGCCACAATAGTTTTCACTTGTTAAGATAATCATAGTTAAGCATTAATTTTCTGCAATATCTTCCACTTATTTTACCAAAGTCCAAATATCCTCCCATAGTGCATTTGAGTGATGAATGTGCAGGATTTCATGCACACCCCTGCTTTAGCTTCCATGACGGAATTATGCTTTGCTAGGTAATAAACAAACAATGCGAAAAATACTCCGACAGTAAGAAATAGCACCACAATATATATATATATATATATATACACACATACTAGGCTTATTATTTGCGCATGTAATAATGCCTTTATTTATTTATTTATTTATTTGTTTGTTTAATGTTATAATGCTTAAAAGTGATATATAAATAATTGTGTATTTATTTTATTTTTTTTTTTTTAAGAATGAAGTAAGATAATGTGAAATAATGTTTAAAAATGAGATAGAAAACCATAAGAAGTTAAACCTCAATAGGACATTTAAATTTATTGATTGGGATAAGAATTGTGATAAGTGAAAAAATTTTGAGATTTGAACAAAAGAAATATGATATACATTTAGTGTGGATGGATGAGAATTTGTGATAACCATATAAAATTTGGATAATAAAATTTTTTGAATGTTTTAAAGAATTAAAAAAAAAAAAAAAAAAAAAAGAAATTTCGAGACAAGAATGAGTAGTTTTTATGTGAGGTAGTAGGTTTTTTTTTTTTTTTTTTGAAGTGATTTTGTATTTTTTTTTTATAAAAATAATTGAAGTATTTGAATTCAAATAGATAACAAATACAGATAGGAATTAGACATTTGACTAAAAATGGGTGGTGAGAATAACATTTTTTTTTCCTTTTATACATTACTGTTTTAACATTTTTTGTAGGAAAAAAAATTAAACTAAAGGGTATGTTATTTCAAAATTTGTATGAGGATATTTTGATACGCCAAAAATTAAAGACAAAACAAGAGAATCCTCTTATTAATAGTGTGTTTATCCCACTTATA
Organism: Quercus cerris; assembly: GCA_963669245.1. Classification (NCBI taxonomy): domain Eukaryota; kingdom Viridiplantae; phylum Streptophyta; class Magnoliopsida; order Fagales; family Fagaceae; genus Quercus; species Quercus cerris. The sequence goes on along the minus strand of OY770009.1, from coordinate 8,834,710 downwards.
ATTAAAGAGATTAAATTCTATAAGAACTTGGCAAAAACCTTTTGTTTTACACCCTCTAACAAAGCCATGCTACGAGGGTGTTTGGTAAAGTAGTTTGAAAATTGTTGTTTGTAGTTTTTTGAAATACGTGTGGGTGAAAAAGTGTGTTGAAATGCGTGAAATGCTGTTTAAAAACTAAAAAATGGTATTTGAAAACACAAACCAAACAGGCCCATCATCATATTATTAAAACATAAATACATTTGATCACATATGATAATATCTAAATAAACACCATATTTCAAGTTTTAAGTAAAATGCTGATATGTTTCTCAAAAAAAAAAAAAAAAAGTAAAATGCTAATATAATGTTATTAGGTGTGGTTGGATGTATTAAGTTAAAGACCACTATGACAATCATATTTTACACTCCATCCTTACTAAATTCGGACTTAAAATTAAAATAAACAAGTATTATAACATCCCAAGTTCTGCCATGTCATAAACTTTCACACCACCAATTGTTGTTCTAAAGTCACAACCTTAACAATAAACAAACTCCCACAGAGAGAATTTTTTATAAGACAATTAAATTAAAAAATAATAGGGTCAATATATACAACCTTAACGGCCACTGATTATAACATCCCAAGTTCTGCAGAGTTTTTTTTTTTTTTTTTTTTTTTGAGAAGAAATTTGCAGACTTGATTACTTGAGACTCAATATCTAAACCCATTTAATTCAAGGAAACGCCAATATTTTTTTATATTATCATTATTATTAGCCTATTTGGACAGTATTCTCTTTAATATACTCTCTCAAGTCTCAACCCTCTAATCTCTCTCTTCTGTCTTGGACTCTCATGGCTTCCATACCAGTTCTGCCCTTACTGCTGGTTTTCCTTCTTCCTGTTCATGCAAACGCTCAACGAAACCAGTCCAATTCCAATATAATACTTTTAGGTTCTTCACTTTCTCCCAATGCAAACCGTACTTCTTGGCTCTCACCTTCTGGTCTTTTTGCATTTGGTTTCTATCCACAAGATAATGGCTTTGCTATCGGAATATGGCTGGTTAATCAAACTGAGAAGACAATCATCTGGACTGCAAATCGAGATTACCCCCCTGTCTCCTCCAATGCTACACTGAACTTAACTATTGATGGTATACTGCTGCTTATAACAGAGCAAGGCAGAGGACTTTCGATTATTGATATGGATCAGGATGACCGACCTGCAACTTCAGCTGCTATGCTTGATTCTGGTAATTTTGTGCTATACAATCATTCCAATGTAATTATCTGGGATAGCTTTGATTTTCCAACTGACACCATAATAGGGGGTCAGAATATCTCTAATGACTATAGCTTGGTTTCGAGTGTGTCTATATCAGACCACTCGAGTGGAAGCTATTCACTTAATATGCAGAGTGATGGAAACCTCGTAGCCTACCCCGTAAACAGCTCAGATGATTCGACTGATGCATATTGGTCTTCAGGTACTTATAATGGAGATTTCGACGCCCAGCTCACTCTAACTCGGTTAGGCGTTCTATCCCTTGACGGGAGGTTGGGAGGGCGAATTTTGGCAAATAGCTCATATCCTGACAAGAATAGAACTACAATCTACCGCGCAACACTTGATGCAGATGGGATTTTTAGATTGTATTTACACCTCTTTAACAGCGATAAAAGCTCAAGTATGTTGATGAAGTGGTCGGCTCCGCAGAATCAATGTGAAGTCAGCGGTTTCTGTGGACTTAACAGTTACTGCTCAGGCATGGGTACCAAAGCTGACTGTAACTGCTATCCTGGATTTGATTTCATCAACACCAGCAACAAGTTCCTGGGCTGCCACCAGAGCTCCAATGAAGATGATTGCATACGCAGTGAAGATCCATCAATGCTATACAATATCACTTCTTTACAGAATGTGTGGTGGAGCGATCATCCTTATTCAGTTATACCAATGGAAGAAGAAGGTTGTGGCAAGTCTTGCCTGGAAGATTGTAACTGTGGGGCAGTATTGTATACAGGTGCTAAATGCAGCAAATATAAGCTTCCGCTTAGATATGGTAGAATAAAAAATGAAAACAAATCAACTATGGCTTTCTTCAGGGTAAGTAATGGAAATACAGAAATTTTAGACCGTCCCCGTCAAGTCCATAAAGTCTTGATTGAAAGCAAGAGAAGTCTCATTTTGATAATCTCTATAATTTTGGGTTTAGTTTTATGCTTGTGCTTTGTTTTGGCAACCTCTACCATCTTGGTGTACAGGCACAAATTTGACAGGTATAAAAAACTGTCAGAAAACGTGAACTTGGGATTAGCTGAAGAGTTTACTCTGCAGTCATTTTCTTACAACGAGCTTGAGATTGCTACAGATGGCTTCAAGGAAGAGTTAGGTAGGGGTTCATTTGGAGCAGTTTATAAAGGGACTATACCTAAGGGTGACAAAATTATTTCTGTAAAGAGACTTGAGAATGCTGTGGAAGAAGGGGAACGGGAATTTCGGGCTGAAATTACTGCAATTGCACGAACTCATCATAAAAACTTGGTTCGAGTCCTTGGTTTTTGTATTGAGGGACCTAGGAAGCTTTTAGTTTATGAGTACATGAACAATGGCTCACTTGCAGATCTGATCTTCAAGTCTCAGAGGCCCCCAGTTTGGAAAGAAAGAATAAGAATTGCACTAGATGTGGCCAGAGGACTTCTCTATCTGCATGAAGAGAGCGAAGTCCGTATTATCCATTGCAACATAAAGCCTCAAAACATACTCATGGATTATAATTGGATAGCAAAGATTTCCGATTTTGGTTTTGCAAAAATACTTATGTCAAATCAATCAAGAGCCACGATGGGTACGGAAGGGACGAGTGCATATTTAGCGCCTGAATGGCAAAACAATCCCTTAATATCTTTACAAACCGATATATATAGCTTTGGCATTGTGCTTTTGGAGATTGTCTGTTGTAGAAGAAGCATTGAAGTAAATGTTTCAACGGCAGATGAGATAATTCTTTCTAACTGGGTATATAACTGCTTTGCTGCAGGAGAGTTGGCCAAGCTTGTGAAAGATGAAAATGTAGACACTATGACATTGGAAAGAATGGTGAAGGTGGGCTTGTGGTGTGTTCAAGAAGATCCAGCTTTGCGCCCTTCCATGAAGAATGTAATCTTGATGTTGGAGGGAACAATAGAAATTCCAGATCCTCCATCGCCGGTTCATTCCATTGTTGTTCATTAATGTGTAATCTAGTTGATGTATCCTAGGGGTGGTAATCATGGGTATTATTGTATGTACATGTGTACATACATTTGGTATGTATGCATACTCTACTTTGTTTTTGTCCCTATGTTTTTTTTTCACAATTGCTGTGTAATATGTTGTGATTGGTTGCCGGAGGTATATTATATTATGAGCAAGAGTTAGGTTCAGTATTTATGTACTATTCCTTAGGTTCCCCTTTTAAAATTCTGCCATGTGGATTTTTTCTCAGGAACAGCACCTAAGGTACTGTACCTAAGTTTTGTCCTTATATTATAGATGAGGCTTTTTTTTTTTTTAAGTGGTCCTATTTTGTAGGAAAAAAAATGTGTTTTTTTATTTTTTATATATATATATATATATATAATTTTTTATTTTGAAAATCTAATTTATAAGTGGATAAAATAATTTGAAAATTAATAGAAGAGTAGTCCTATTTTTTAGGCAATATTTTAGTAGAAGTTAGAATTGTATTTTTTACCGGATTGTCCTTTATTTTTGTCTTTACTTAAACATAGGGATGTAGAGGCATTTTTGAACTAAAAAATGAAGAATCCAAACAGTGAAGCCCCTTAAATAATAGTATAGATTATATTATTCCAATCACAACTTACTATATCAACCATTTAAAAATGAATGAAAATTTATGAGTCCTTAGTAATACTCCTATTTTTAAATGTGTATATAACTATATTGTTTTGAACAAACTAGTGGTTTTTTTTTTTTTTTTTTTTTTTAAATTTATAGATGAACAGAATAGTGAAGCTAACTTATCTACCTTAAGGCCTCGTTTAGGAGGAGGGAATGAAATGGAATGGAAAGGAATTAAAAGAATAATTTTAGAATATTCTTCCCTTCCTTTGTTTGGGAGTTTTAATGGAGGGAATGGAAATCGCATTCCCTTGTTTGGGAGTTTAAGTGGGAGGGAATGAAATGGGTAAGAGGGAATACTCATTCCTCTCTATTCCCTTAAAATCTCAAATTTTCATTCCCCATGAAATTGGGAGGAATGGGAGGGAATGAAATTAGATTTAATGATTTTTTTACTAAAACTCCCAAAATACCCCTATATATTCAACCCTTTATTTTAATATAGGGTTCTAATAGTAATATTGTCATAAAATGATTTCATTTCATTCCCTCCATGTTGCTCCCAAATAAGATTACTTACATTCTATTCATTTTCATTCATTTTCATTCCTTTATTTTAAAACATCCAATCAAGGTTACTTAATTCCATTCCATTCCATTCTTTTTCATTCTTTTCCCTTACTTAAATACATTCAATTCCTTTCCATTCTCTTATGATCATTCCATTTCATTCCCTTATGAACTCCCAAACGAAGCCTAAATGATGCGTCTTTCTCACCCAAAAAAAAAAAAAAATCTTAGATAAGGTGTATCTATCAACATTGTCTTGGCTAATAGTAAGGATCAGGCCTCCTAATTGGTTTCGTTATCTTTTTGTATCTTATGCACTTTTGTATATATCTTTTAGAGCTATAAACGAATCAAGCCATTCAGGTTTGATTCGATAAAAAGTTCATTTGTGTTCATTTATTTATAAACAAGTCAAATTTAAACCATAGTTTTAAGCTTGTTTGATAAAAGAGCCAAGCCTAAGCAAAAAAAAAAAAAAAAAAATGTTCATGACCAAGCTCGTGAGCAATAGGACTCAATATAAATCAAGCCAAGCTTAAGATCGTTTATAGACCTAATAACAATCTTGATATGTGTTTAATAATCAATATATATAAAAGCAGAAATCTCATGTGAGAAAATATGAGATTCTACCAAGTGGGGCATTCTATGGCAAAGAAAATTAAAATTTGTCAAGTACCACATTAGAGATAGAAACAAATTAAATATTGAGTTTTTGTTTCATTTGGTTCAATGAAAAGTTCATTTATGTTCATTTATTTATAAACAAGTCAAACTTAAGCCATAGTTTTAAGCTTGTGTGATAAAAGAGCCAAGCCTAAGCCAAAAAAAAAAAAAATGTTCATGACCAAGCTCGTTAGCAATAGGACTCAATATAAATCAAGCCAAGCTTAAGATTGTTTATAGACTTAATAACAATCTTGATATGTGTTTAATAATTAACATATATAAAAGCAGAAACCTCATGTGAGAAAGTATGAGATTCTGCTAAGTGGGGCATTCTATGGCAAAGAAAATTAAAATTTGTCAAGTACCACATAGAGATAAGAACAAATTAAATATTGATTTTTTTTTTCATTTGGTTCAATGTTTCGAGAATTTTCTAATTAAAATAGAAATATTCTTTGTATCCTTTGGTTTAATGTTTCAAGACTTTTCATCCCTTATGTATACACACAAAACTCTTTGCATTTTAATTCAAAAATTTTACATCTTGCACTTCTACCCTTTTATATATACCTACCCATGGCCCTTCAGGCCATCCAATGTCAAATACACACAAACCAAAAACAATGTTATTTACCTTCAATCTTTCGACGACACCTATCTAGCTCTATTATTGTTGTCTCATCTAATCCTAACCCGTATGAGCTGGCTATAACCAAGGAAGGGGTGCTACTCTTTTATATATACCTACTCATAGCCCTTCAGGCCATCCAATGTCAAATACACACACAATCTTTCGACGACACCTACCTAGCTCTATTATTGTTGTCTCATCTAATCTTAACCCGTATGAGCTGGCTATAACCAAGGAAGGGGTGCTTGCATTTTATATTGAGTGACAACGGCAATTATGATTTTGATATTAAGTAAAACATTCTAGAGCTAGGTAGGTGTGTTTTTAACACTCATAAATATTGAGTGACAACGGCAATTATTGTAGATTTGGTTTGTGTGTTTTTAACTTTGGTCCTATTGGTGAGGATGTTCCTGATCCTGTTGGTGATGCTGCTGCTGTTGATTTTCCCCCCACCCCCTTTATTTTTCCCCAAAACTGTTTTTCCCCAAACTTGTTTTGTTTTTCCTATTTTTATAAGGGGAGAAAAGTTTTTTTACCTGTGTTGTTCATAGGGGGAGCTGTCTCTATTTTCTATAGAGTTGAATTGTTTTGTGTTCCCCTTGATTCTCTATTTTCTCTTATCCTTTATTGCGTATGTTGACTGTTTACTCTTTGTACGAGTTGTCTTTGTCAATACGTGACAAAAAGGGGGAGAAATTATTGATTTATGAGAATCATGTTTGTCTTGTTTAGGGGGAGTTGAAATTATTTTTGAAAGGGAAGAAAATAAAAACTTTTTGTTGTATCTAACTTAGGGGGAGAGTTAGTTTACTTATATTTTTATTTCTGTTTCTTGTTTCACTTCTTATTGATTTATACTTATGAGTTCTTCATTGGCATATGTCTTTATTTTGTGCTATGTGAAATCAAGAATTTATTTTTGTTTACTTGTATTTTCCACACATGCGTTTATGCATTTTGTTTAATGTTTCAGGAAATATACAGGTTGATTCAATTAAGCTGTTGTCTATACTTGCAACTGATAGATAGTAGTTAGGTTGGATTTGTTGTTATGAGCATTATTTTTGTAATGGGCTTTTACTTTGTAAACTTTGAGCTTTTAGTTTGTGTTTTGTCACGGATTGCCAAAGGGGGAGTTTGTTAGGTTCTAAAGATTTAGGATTTTATGTATTTAGAACTCTAATGTGTAATGTTGGCAAACCATGATCAAAAAAATATGTTTAGTCTTGTTTAGGCTTGCTCAAAGTATGTTTATTTGTAAAACTGGAATCAAGTGATTGCAGATTTATTGGACTAAATCTGTAAGGCTCGATCAATTGAACCACGTACAGATTTATTTTTCTGCAGAGTTCCAGTTCAGCCCAAACTCTATTTAAACGTCTTGGGGATCAAGTAAAACACTCCTATTTATAAGGAAAACCCTAGAACATTTTTGTGACTTTTGGAGAGGGAGATTAGAGTCCCTCTTGTGCCTCCTTTTATTTTTAAGGTTTTGTACCCAAACCTCTTTAAGTCTTTGTTGCTCATAATTGCTGTTTGTGTGAATCTCTTGTGAGATCTTAGAGGAGCTTTCCTTCACATAAACTTAGGGTTTTCAAGGTAGAGATTATCTACATCTTGATGATCAATAAGGTTACTACCATTGAAGCTTAAAGAATATCAAGCGTGGGTGCTTGTAGCTGATTAAAGAATTCAAGAAAGAAGGAGTCTGTGGATTCGGAGCTTGCACGAGGTCGTGTCAGTAAGTTCTACTGGTAGGTAGCATTAGGAAGTCGAGCGGGGAGCTTGTAAGTCCTTTTGTATGAACTTCAATTCTTTCATAGTGAATTCAGTTTTGCCTTGAGGATTGGTGGGTAAAATCCTCCCCAGGTTTTTTACCGATTTGGTTTTCCTGGGTGATCATATCTTGTGTTATTTATTATTCCGCTGCTATATTTTCTTGATATGATTGTTTGATTGTTTTAACCTAGAATTGCTTAATTTGACTAAGTAACAACTTGGCTAATTAACTAGGCTACTCAATCTGGTTGTGTGTTAAGGGGTCTAAATTTCCAACAGGCAGAAAGGTGGGTTCAACTTTCTTGATGCCAAAATCCGTAGCATGTGGGCTCCCTCAGGCAGAATGGACTGCATTGATCTGGGATTGGATTACTATATTGTTAACTTTGAGCAACCCGCAGACTTGGAAACCATCCTTAAGGGGGGCCCTTTGTTTATAGGTCAACAATTTTTAGCTATAAGGCAATGGGAACCGGGGTTCAAAGCTTCCTCTGCAGAATTCACTTCAGTGGTAGTGTGGATTAGATTACCGGAATTGCCTATAGAGTTTTATGAACCTTCAGCCTTGTTGAAGATTGGAAAGGCAATAGGCCCTGTTCTAAGGATTGATGCCAATACAACCAATGGAGTGAGAGGTCGTTTTGCCCGTTTGTGTGTTCAGGTTAATTTAGATAAACCTCTGATAAGGAGGATTTATCTCGGCAAGCTTGAACAATACGTGCAATATGAGGATATCAATGCACTATGTTTCTCGTGTGGAAGGATTGGCCATAAGAGGAAGGATTGGCCATAAGAGGGAGGCTTGTCCATACCATATCAGAGAAAACCCCAAAGACATGGGAACAGAGCAATGTCGTGAACCAGAGAGTAAGGATAACGCTACTCCGTTGGACAAAGGGGTGGAAGGGAAGAATGAAGGCTATGGAGATTGGATGGTAGTCTCTAGGCGCAAAACTTCAACCAAGATTACAGCTAAGGTCCTGGTTTCAGAGGTGAGCAACACAGCCGAGTCATCCCTAGCGTCGAGTGTCAACTCGACTTCTAGAATGGTGGGTCTTGATAAGATTGACGAGAAAAGAAAAGCTAGCCACCTAATACCTAGTGACACGCTTAAGGAGGCAGATAAGACCTACAGGTCAAGTCGCAGGAACTCAGGACCAACAAAGAGTGTTGGAGAAGCTGCAGGTAACGGGAATGCTAAACTAAAAGCCAAATATCTAGTTCAGTCCCAAAGAGTGGAGGTGGGACCTAGGAAACAAAAGGAACCTTTGTCCTTTGGTGTGGGCTCGGACTTCCTGAGCACGTGTGAACTGAATTCCACTCCTTTTCTTTTTTCAAGCCCATCCAAACCGAATGATAATATTAAAGGGAAGAACGTTGAAACACCCAAAAGAAAAAGAACTCCAGCCGAGATGGAGAGGAAGGAAAACTAGGCAATTTACTACAAAGGGAAATCATCCCAATACAGGACGAGACAATCAAATGGATAAGGCAAGACCCAACAGAGATATAGGGATGGTTCGAGATGGATTTGATGTTAGCCTGGAAAAACCTCTTTCCCTTCACAGAGACCAGCAGGAGGCTGGGGTGGTTGTCGATGAAGGACGAAGCATGGGTGACCACTCTGAATCCTTGGTGGAGGTTCCTGACAGACAGACCGGAGGTGCCGATCACTCCAGTGAACAACTGGGGATTGTCAGCAACAGAATCAAGAGTGCCAACTTCAGAAAGATCTCTGGCGGAGGCAGAAGCCAAGTGGACTCTGCCAGTCATCACGGAGAGGAAGTTTCTTCAGAACGGGCCGTTAAAATGCTTGATGATGGGGAATCTCCACAGGGTGAAGTTGATGCAGTTCGTAAAGCCTGTGGTCAACTTAACCATGCTCATCAAAGCTTCATAGAGCACGATGGGGGTAATCAAACACTCGGTCACCTTGCTCAGGGGGAGACTAGGGTTAAAGATGGAACTTCTGGAAGCATGGAGGTTGAGAGACACTGAGGAGGGCTCCTCATTGTCCCATTTTGATACTACCACTTACCCAAATAAAATCATGAATATCTTGGTCTGGAACTGTAGGGGTGCAATGAAGCCCGAATTCAGAAAGACAGTTATGGATTTGGTTGCTTGGCACTCTCCCATTCTCATGGTAATCACTGAGACTAGGTTGTCTGGTGCAAGAGCAGATGAAATCATAAAGGGTTGCCTTTTCATGGCGCTGCAGTCATAGACACTATTGGATTTGCTGGGGGCATTTGGATGCTCTAGAGATCTGACCTGATCCAGGTGGATATTCTTGCAGCGACGGAGCAGGAAATTCACGCTTTTATTCAGGTAAGATCTCAAACCTTTAACTGGTTAATTAGTGCTATTTATGCTAGTCCTAGGTTTGCTGAAAGATGTGTGTTATGGGAAAATTTAAAAATGCTTGCTTCCCTGCATAATCTTCTTTGGGCCATTATGGGGGATTTCAATGAAGTTATTGCAGAAGAGGAAAAATCTGGGGGTAATCCCATTAGTCAGAGAAGGGTTAATGTCATTATGGAATGCATGGATTCGTGCCAGATGATGGACTTGGGTTTTTCTGGTCCTAAGTTTACTTGGTCGAATAAAAGAGAGATTGGGAATTTGATTCAGTGTAGATTGGATAGGTGTTGGGTTAATCCGGACTGGAGGGCTTACTTCACTGAAGCAAATGTCACTCACTTGGCCAAGATCAACTCGAATCACCGTCCCTTGTTATTTAACCTTAACCCAGACACAGGGCCAAGTTCAAATGGGCCTTTTAGATTCTAGTCTATTGGTTGAGTCATAAGGACTTCCCAGCAGTGGTTAGAGATGCTTAGACAGGAATGGATGATAATTTGGAAGGTGCCATTTCTAGATTCACCACACGAGCCCAAAAGTGGAATAAAGAAATTTTTGGCAATGTGTTAACGAGGAAAAAGAAAATTCTAAATCGCCTCCTAGGTATACAAAAAGCCCTTGCCAATAGACCCAATTCTTTCCTCATTAATCTCCAAGATCAGGTTGCTGAGGAGTACAACCAAATTCTTCAACTTGGAAGGCCGATACACATCCACGAATTCATTTCTTTATGTGGCTGTACTCACATAACAGTCTGCCTATTGGAGAAATCCTGGGTTCAAGAGGTTTAAACCTCAATCCATTATGTACAGTTTGCCACCAGGAGAATGAGTCGGTGGACCACCTACTAAGAAGGTGTTTTGTGGCGCAGGACTTATGGAGAAAGCTCAAGGTGCCTCGTGAACTTTTATGCTCATTTGATCAATCTCTAGAAAAATGGTTGGAGATGAACTGTTCTACTGAGGCTGTCTCTGAGCATATGGGCATTCCGTGGAAGATTGTGTTTCCTATGGGGATTTGGCAGTTATGGATAGCTCGTAACAATTTTCTTTTCAGGACTGGTGTTGTTGATAAAATGATCCATACGAAGTGTATTAAAGAAAGTGCGGAATTTTTCTCCATTGGGGGCTAAGGCTTGGTGTAATAAAATGAAAAAGGTGATTTGTGTAGCTTGGGAAAAGCCTCCCCTAGGCTAGATGAAGCTCAATTCAGACGGGTCTGCTTTGGGGAATTCGGGTAAGGCAAGAGGAGGGGGATTAATTCGGGATCATCAAGGAAATTGGGTCAGAGGTTATGCCAGGGCACACAGCAACACCAGCAGCTCCATAGCTGAGTTATGGGCACTCCGTGATGGCCTTGAAATCGCCAAAGAGCTTGGGCTAAACAACTTAATTGTTGAGATGGACGCCTTAAGTATTGTTTTGCTAATGAATAATAAGAAGGCAAACCTTTTAATGGAACCTTTGCTATCTAATTGTAGGAAGCTGCTAGATGCCATTCCCAACAAGAGGGTTGTGCACACATTCCGTGAGGCTAATCAGTGTGCGGACATGCTGGCAAGATTTGGGAGGAGCTCCATTTCTAATTTTGTTGTTTTTTTGTATCCACCACCTGTGGTGGCTAACCTCTGCCTCGCTGATAAGGAGGCTTTTTTTTGTAATAGACTTGTTCTTGCTTAGTGTTAATGTTATAATCTGGTTTTACCAAAAAAATAAATAAATAATAAACCCCACCCCCCCCCCCCCCAAAAAAACATGATATCGGCAACAGTTGATTCTATAAAATAGAATAAAACAAGAACATGATTCAAATATTAAAATTCATTTTAAAAAATTAGAAATACATGAAATTGTCAATAGCATAAGCTGGTTTCTAAAAAAGTCAAAACAAAAACAATTCCATGAAATCGAGAATAGAATAGCCAGTTGTTTTTATATACAAATTAGGAAAAAAAAAAAAAAAAAGGCCTATTCCTGTCCTGTACTTTTGCACGAGGAGTAAAAGACCAAAAAATTACTAAAACAAGATCATTTTGGCAAAGCCCCCTCAAAACTCAAAATAGTTTTGTCTTCCAACTCCTTCTTTCCTCATCCCCTATGTCTTTTGTCTATATTATCTTTAAAAAAAAGATAAGTGGCGTAAAGTACCACATCGGTCAGTTAGTGAGTGAGTCTTCAGTTTATAAGTCTCGCTTGTACTTACAAAGGTTAGACCCTTTTGTAAGTGCTAGTGTTGTAAGTCTTGTCTTCCCACTCTCTCCTTCCTCATCCCCTATGTCTTCTGTCTATATTATAAATTTAAAAAAAAAAAAAAAAAAAAAAAAACTCAAAATAGTCTTCAAAATTTCACCTTGACTTGTCTTTAACTAAATAAAAAAAATTAAAAACTGAATTAAAAACCAAAAATCACATGAATTGAGATCTAAGTGTGTTTTGAACAAAAACAACAAGAACACAAACTCAATTCTAAGAACACAAACACCTTCTCTTTCGCAACTAGTGGAGTTTATACATACAAACACATATCTAAAAATTATATATTTTTACAAATCATACAAAACTAAAAACTTTCTCTCTTTTTTTGTTGCTAATTTAAACAAAAAGTACAAATAGAAATTGCAAATTATGATTTTTTTTTTTTTTTTGAAAAGTTACATATTAAGAAAAATCATCAACCAATAATTAACATATTGAATTTTCTATAAAGTTGAAGCAAATCCATAAACTTTAGCAGATTTTTTTGTAATTCAAAATTCAAAAAAATAGAAAATGAAATGTTTCATGCACTATTTGGTTGCTGAAAAAGAAAGGATAGAAAAATTTGACGAACCTTGCCGAGAGTGTGAACGAGAGCAGAGCTGGAGACACCAGCACCAATGATGATAACATCGACGTCGGCTACATTAGCGGATCTACATTCTCCATTAGCAGCCGCCGCCATGGTGATGCAGTTCACCGCCTCAATTCACACCTCTCCTGCGACCTTTTTCTTTGTGGCAACAAAGCTATAAATCGCAACGACAAGCGCGAAAATCGAGACGACGATCACTCCCAATGCGCACTAATCCAAAGCCATCGCCACCATTTTCACCCCCAATGCGTAGCGATCGAGAGCTCACGAAGTAAAAAACCACAACAAATCTCTCTCTCTCTCTCTCTCTCTCTCTCTCTCTCTCTCTCTCTATATATATGTTGGTTTCTTTGTGCTACGCATTTGTACAAACACACTCTATTTGTGTTCTTAGATCTGGGTTTGTGTTCTTATTGTTCTTGTTCAAGACGCACTTAGATCTCAATTTATGTGATTTTTTATTTTTAATTCTGTTTTTAATTTTTTTTATTTAGTTAAAATTAATAATTTTTTTTTAATTTAGATTTTGACGTGGCATTTTTTAATGCCAAAATAAATTTTTTTATTATTATTTTAATAGTTCCTTCTGCCACCTAGAACTTTGCAGCTAAGGCACTGACGAAAAGGACTAAAATGGATGGCGTTTTTCTAAATAGAGACTAAAAGTGGTGAAAATAAAATATAGGAACCAAAGTGGAAATTGCTTGAAAATGTAGGGACGAAAATATGGTTTTCGCCATAAAATATATATATATATATATATCTTGAGATTCCTGAGATTTCTAAAATAATTGACAGGTCCATATTTCTAAATTTATTAATAACAAAACAAATCTAATAAATAACATATACTATCTCACAAAATACCATTTACATAATATTTTCTTTAAAAAAAAATTAATGATAGGAATGGTCAAAAACATAATTATATACAAGAAATACCAAAAATGCATGCAAAACAATTTTCATATGAGGATCTATCTTTAAACAATATGAAGACAATAGCAGAGATCAAATGCACTGAATGGGATCCTACAAAACAAATTTGTTAATCATTTCAAATTATACTCATTATTTATATGAAAAAATAATAATACATCATACTCATCATTTACATTAAAAAAAATTATACATGTTAATTTCAAAGTTCATTGCAAGTTGTGAACTGCTATTGTATTGTAATAATAAGCAACATTGATATAACGATGGGTTGCTATTACATTTCATGCGTGCCGTGTAGAAGGAATGTCAAATCACAATTAGGATCATTTGGCTGTGCAAAATGTGAAACAAAAATAAATCTCCCTATCCCAAGATTAGAGACACTCACATTAACTACATACACTCCAAATATTTATAACATATTCATTTCACTATAACTACTATATATACAATTGCAAACTACTTCAAATACAAAATTTAAATTGAAGTTTTTGATGCAACTGACAATACAATTTTTGTGATATTTGATCAAGATGCTAAGAAAATCCTAAATAAATCTACTACAAGATATCTTGTTGAAAAAAAAAAAACTAAGGTACAACTTATTTAAATTATTAAATTATTTTGTAAAACTATTGAGCATAATATATATTAAATTTCTCATATGCAGATTGATATTGGAGAAGAAATCCCACATGATCTGAAGGAATAAAATACTTTTTCCTACTTCAATTTAAAGGATGATTTTGAAGATTACATAGTTGCTAAGATTTTTTATGCACCTTCAAATCACAAAAATGTATGGAAAAAAGAGACACAATCCAATATGCTATATTAATTCTTTTGCTATTCTATTCCTAAAGCAACAAAAAAAAATATATAAAGACATATACAAAAAAAAAAAAAAAAACTGTCACATCACATTTAGATTGATGTAAATAACATGCTGAAATTTAATATAAATATAGATATCTAGACAAAATCTTAGCGACAACAAATCCACAAGTTCAAATTTTGTAAGATCCAATTAAGAATCTTCCAGTGTCAATTTATTACTGATCAACACAAATGATGCAACAAAATGAAAAAATGATGAAAGCTCAAAAATTAAACAAATAGGGACGGGCCAAACTTCAAACGTTGAAGGTGAAGACATAAATGGTGATAACATACCACTCAATAAGCTTTACAAGCGTCGCCATATCGCAAAAGAAACAAAAAAACAAGATTTCGCAACGAAGCTCTTTATTACATCATATAATAAAGATCAATAATATGGAATGAACTAATATGTTTTATCAACTTTTATTATAAAATATTACTCCAAAGTTTTTTTTTTTTTTTTTATTGCTCATTACTTGAATAAATAATTATAATGGATATGTGTGTGCAATTTATAATTGTTACTTCTTAGGATGAACTCATTACCAACAAAGTTTTGATAACAAATATTGATGTAGGACACAATTTACTATTTAATTATTGTAATTTCTTATTTTTGGTATTTTTATGTAAAAAAAAAAGGTTATTTTAGGTTTAGGTGATTTATTTCCTTGTTTTTAGGTGCATTTAATGTTTTTTAGGTCAAATTTGATTCCTGTTATGGTTAGGTATCAATTAGGAGTTATTTTAGATTATATTTTCTTGTGAGTCAAGTTTTAAGGAGCCCTTAAATAGGCTCCTAAGTCTGTAAACGTTTTTCATAGTTTATTATCAATAAAAATTCAGACTTGTGTCTATTGTGTTCTCTGGTGGATTCCAGACCTATCACCTTGTGGATTCAAGGAACCCTCGTGGATTCGAGGTTTACTATCTAGAAACTAATAGTTTAGTTTCTGTCCATCAAAGAAAGCATCGTGTGTGCTTCTCTTCAGGCTTCTGCGACATCAAATATACTATAATATATATACAATATTCTCCAAAAAAAATTAAATAAAATATTAAAATATTATCCATGCATCGCATGAGCAATTTACTAGTACTATTGATGTTAAGGGAACAACCTCTATCAAGACTTAAAAAGGAAAAGAAAATTTGTTCTCCTATCTAAAGGACACGCAACTGCATTGTCTTGCCTGTACGTATGAGAGAAATAGTAGCTCTAAAGAGAGCCAGAGAAAAGAAAAATTATCTTTTTCCAAGTGACCAATAGAA
Organism: Quercus cerris; assembly: GCA_963669245.1. Taxonomy (NCBI): domain Eukaryota; kingdom Viridiplantae; phylum Streptophyta; class Magnoliopsida; order Fagales; family Fagaceae; genus Quercus; species Quercus cerris. The sequence continues at coordinate 8,818,914 of OY770009.1, read as the reverse complement.
GCGTTAAGCATATTTCCATTGTGAAGTGCAATGACAACAATCTTGTTGTCACCTTCAAATATGTAAACCATAATTTCGAGAAGGGATATTAGAATCTATTATAATATTAACATAAATATAATATGTAAACCATGATTTTGCACAATACCATACATTAGCTTGATTTTAGGGTTATCTCACTAAATCAAATAAACTATATGCTTTTTGTTTTCGATAAACAAATGTGTAAGGTTGAATTTAATCAACCATCTAATTGGCTTTATTCCGTGACCAATTTGCTTGTAATTTAGCACTTAGTAACCCTGTATTTAGGTGGAAAAATTGTAAGGGTAGTGTGTGAGAAGATGTGAAGAAATGCTCAAGAGTGTGCAAGAAAAACAGAGTCTCGCGACTAGGACTCGCGGGTGGTTCGTGACTGGCAAGTCACGAAAGGCAATCACGTGAGAGGCACACTGGGAAGCTGAAGGGTCGCGCCAGCTGTCACGCTACAGGACAAAAGTTCCAGTCTGGCCAGGCCGTTACGTCGCGACTTGATTTCGCAACTTGGACAAGCCGTGAGATCAAGTCGCCAACTTGCCCTGTTTGGCAAAAACTGACGTTTTGCATTCCCTTCTCACCCTACTATATATACACCCTTATACCCATCATATTGTGAGAGCTTCCAGAGAGAATTTTGTGAGAGAAAACCCTAGAGAAATACAAGATTGATTCATCCCCAATCTTCATCTAAAGAGACTCTACAAATTCCTCTACTCTCTTCCTCTCCATTGGCATACTCTTGAGAGGTCATTTACCAAACCCTTGTCTCACCACACCCACGTCTGTGAGAAGGTCCATTTGGTGCTTTGGGAAGCAGTTTGGAAAGGAACCAATATACATTGGTTGATGCTATGGTCAAGTAGCGGAAGCCGGGAAGTTAGAGAAGAAATAGGTTCGGCGTAACCTCGTTGGAGTAAGAAACTTGGAGGGCTTAGGTACTTGGGTAGATTAGGCTTGGAGGGTCTTCTGCTGTTCATGTATCCCAACTACATTCTTTAGTGGATGATTTGACCGCTTGGAGGGCGGCGGAAAGGTTTTACGCCAAGGACTTCAGTTTCCTCTTCGATAACACATCGTGTGTTGTCCGTGTGTTTGCATCTTCTTTCCCTTTACCTTTGCCTTATATTTAAGGCTGTGGATGTGTTTATATTTGGCTTAGATTGTTCTATCAATTCAGTTATAAGCTTGGTATCATATTCCGCACATAAATTGTTTGATATAAAGCTTGAATTGGTATTTTTGTTATTTGGGATCTAAACGTTCAAAGGTGTTTTATACCCTTTATTAAACTTTCAAAATGTATTCAAATCTCTTCAGGGGCATTTGGTTCACCGTGATATTACGTTACACCATAATATTACATTATTGTAATCTTACATTAATGTAATCTCAATACAAAAATACAACATTTAATTGTTTAGGTAATTAATGAGATTAAGGTAATGTGATATATTTTGTAATTTTAGATTATGGTAATGTTTTTTTTTTTTTTTTTTTTTTTTGGAGAAAGTAGATTATGGTAATATTAGAAAAAATAAAATAAACAAAAAATCTTAATATCACACCATCATAATATACATCACATAAATGACACATCACAGTGAACCAAACACTCCCTTCAAGTATCTTACTATTCCCTTAAATGTATGCCATCCCTCTATCTCACACACACCATGTTATTACAAGATGAATCCCTTGGGAGTGGCCCAAGATGCAAGAAAAAGGTTTTGAACCAAGATTTTCTAACCAAGTTCTCCAGATATGCTTAAGAACCGTTTAGCCTTTACTAAAAAAAAGAAAATCACTTAGCCAACCTCTTGAGGTTACTATGAATTAATGTATATATGTTAATCCTTTTGATTTCGTGCATTCGTGCTCTCTGTTTTCTACTTTTTTTAACAGTGTCCATAGACAATTAATGAAGAAAATTATGTTTGGAAATCTATTTCACGATTGTAAAGCATTAAGAAGCTAGCTTCCTTTTGTCTCTCTTACTTACCTAACAGTTAGAGAACCGAATACTAGTATTATTTTTCTTTCATCGCCTCTCATGGCTTCCATATCCTTCGTTCTCTTAGTCCTATCCATAACCTTTGCAGTTGGAAGAGCTCAAGCAAAGCAATCTAACCCAATAACCATGGGCTCTTCTATTTTCCCCACAACTCACCCTACTTCATGGCTTTCGCCTGCTAACCTATTTGCGTTTGGATTCTATCAGCAAGGCAGTGGCTTTTCCGTTGGAATTTGGTTGGTTGGTATGGACAACAAAACAGTTGTGTGGACAGCAAATCGTGACGATCCACCAGTCACCTCAAAGGCAAAGCTGGAATTTACCACGGATGGTAAGCTTCTGTTAATAACAGAGCAAGGACAGAAACACCTTATTGATAGTAATACAACAAACTCGGTTTCTCATGCCGCCATGCTTGATTCTGGCAATTTTGTGCTCTATAACAAGGATTCCAAGTTCATCTGGCAGAGTTTTGATCATCCTACTGATACCATTTTAGGAGATCAGGCTCTGTTCACTAGAGGTCAACTGCTCTCTAATTTGAGTGAGAGTGACCACTCAACTGGACGGTTTCATCTCGTGATGCAGTCTGATGGAAACCTTGTTTCATACCCAGCAAACAGTGGAGATGCCGTGCCAGATGCGTATTGGAGTACTGAGACTGAAAATGGAGATGGTTTCAATTTTTACCTTTATCTTAATTCTTCCGGCAGTTTAACCATCGTCAACGAGTCCAATTCAGAAACAGTCAAATATTTATATTGGACCAGCACTAGCAGCATCAATACCATATATCGTGCAACTCTTGATGCTGATGGAATTTTTCGATTGTATTCTCACACCTATGATGAGAGTAGAAACTACAGAGTATCTCGTTTGTGGTCAGCATTAAATAGTCAATGTGAAGTAAAGGGTTTCTGTGGCTTCAACAGCTTTTGTACACTATATGACGACCAAGGCAACTGTGATTGCCTTTCAGGGCATGATTTTGTAGACCCCAATCGAAGGATTCTTGGCTGTGAGAGACACTTTTCAGAAGTGGGGTGTAGAGGTGGGAAAGAAAATGCAGTTTCTTATAACATGAGTACTATGGATAACATGTTGTGGGGAAACACCCCGTATTTTTCTGCAGAAATATCAATGGAAGAATGCAGCAGCTCATGTTTGGAAGACTGCAATTGTGGGGCGGCACTATTCAAGAATAATATTTGCCAGAAACAACAGTTTCCACTGAAATATGTTAGTAGAGATATAAACAACGGGTACACGGCGTTCTTGAAGGTGGGTCTCCACCCAATTAAGCCACTGCCACCCGTTGTTTCTAACACAGTCGTAATCACAAGCAAAATAGCGAAGTTACAAATTGTTCTTCTAACCTCGGGTTTTACTATATTGTCATGTTTAGCTCTTGCAACCTTTGGCCGTTTCATTCTCAAAATTCGAGTTTTAAATTACAATATGATGTTAAGGAATGGAAATTTGGGCCTGCCTGAGGAGCTAACCTTAAGATTGTTCACGTATGCTGAGCTCAAAAGAGCAACAAATGGTTTTAAGGAAGAGTTGGGTAAAGGTTCTTTTGGAGCAGTTTACAAAGGTGCTCTAAACAAAGGTAAAAAACTTGTTGCAGTGAAGAGACTAGAGAAATTAGTTGAAGAAGGTGAAAGAGAGTTTCGCGCGGAGATGCGAGCAATTGGAATAACCCATCACAGGAACTTGGTTCGGTTGCTGGGTTTCTGCACTGAGGAGTCTAAAAGGCTTCTAGTTTATGAATATATGAGCAATGGCTCCCTTGCTGACCTTCTGTTTGGGGCTATGTGGCGTCCAGATTGGAATGAGAGGTTGAGAATTGCATTGGATGTTTCAAGAGGAATTCTCTATCTACATGAAGAGTGTGAGGCCCCTATCATTCATTGTGATATAAAGCCTCAAAACATTTTGATGGATGATTGTTGGAATGCTAAAATCTCTGACTTTGGGCTGGCCAAGTTCTTAATGCCAGATCAGACAAGGACCTTCACAGGGGTCAGAGGAACAAGAGGGTATGTGGCACCAGAATGGCATAAGAACATCCCTATATCAGTGAAGGCAGATGTTTACAGTTATGGGATTGTGCTCTTGGAAATTGTATGTTGCAGAAAGAACATAGATGTTAACGCATCCGCTGCAGAGGAGATTGTCCTTTCTTCTTGGGCCTATAAGTGCTTTGCTGCTAGAGATTTATATAAGCTTGTGATTGGTGAAGAGGTAGATATGATGAGCTTGGAGAAAATGGTGAAGGTGGGACTGTGGTGCATTCAAGAAGAACCAGCTCTTCGCCCCTCTATGAAGAATGTCGTCTTGATGTTAGAAGGTATTACTGAAGTACCAGTTCCCCCATGTCCAACTACTCCCTCCATGTAATCAATTTCGCCTATAGTTGAAATTTTTGTTTCTCATTTGTACAAATAAGTGATGACACATGATGCATGGGCATGTTGTATTTTCATTTTGAAACAAATGTATTACTTATGTGAAATAATCATGTAATAAATGTTTAGAGAATTACTTGAAACAAGATGTGAATATTGTGCACATGAATGCTTGTCTTTGGCAAGTTAAAATGGACTCGCCCCAGAAGATAAAAGATTTAACAGTCTCCATTTGTAACATATGGTTGCTCTACAATGTGAGACAGATACCCATGGTTCTTGTTGTTAGCAATAGCAGGCAGCCACAATATCTTATACAAATTCCATGCCAAATGTATCTTAAAATTTGAAGAAAAAATCTGCAAAAAGTTCAACCAACCAATGTCTTCAACATACCCCTTATATTTCTACCTGTTGCTCTCAGAGAATATGCTGTAATTTGAGTGTTTTGTCACCAAATTTGGAAATATGGTGGTGGTTGTGCAAGTTACCAAAAATATAGATGATGAAAGGGTCAGATGATCAATAATCTGCGATTAATCTTAATATGCCATCTTGTCTGTTCATGGAAGTCTTACTGTCACAAAATAAATAGCTTGATTTAGAACAAATTAAAGTTAAGTCATATAACAGAAGTTAATATGAAACAAGCATCTGTAACAATCAGATAACCAGATATGTAAAGGTGAAATAAAATTCTTAAATGTGAATGAGGAGATGATTTCAAAGATAAAAGGAAATAACATGATATGTAAATGTGAATTATTAAAACAAATCTGTTCAGTGGTTGACATGAAATGAAACTTCGCAAAAATACATTGTTCTTAGCAAAAAGTGTTCAGGAACTTTTAACTTAAACTCTACTTTCTCAAAAGCAGAGCTATTTCTGTAAAGGGTGAAGTTATGGAAGTGGGGGTAATTGCAGCTCCGAAGAACTAAGAAGGAAATATCAATCTCTCTGTGATAAAATGAGGATGTCATGTGATTTCCTACCATACGTAACTGTAAAATTTATAAATTGTCAACCTCTATTGTTTAAAAATCTCTTCCCTAAATTAGGCTGCGTTTGTTTTTGGTGAAAATCATTTCTAGAAATGCTTTTCTGTAATTTCGGGTGTTTAATTGCGCATGGAAAATCAATTTTCTAGAAATCATTTTCAGTTGACCGCGAGTCAAGGGTGAAAATGATTTCCCCTTTTATTTTCACTTTAAATAGCTTCCGGAAAACAGAGAGACAGAGAGAGCACGAAGACAGAGAGAGAGAGAAAGAGAGAGAGAGAGAGCACGAGCACCGCGCCGAGGAGCCCAGATCATGCCGGAGACGTCGCCGGCGAACCCCGAGCACCGTGCCGATCTCATCTTCAATCGCACTGTGCCCATCTCGCCTTCGATCGCCGGTGATCGCCTTCGATCGCCTCCGCTCAATCTCGCGATCTAGCCTTCGATCACGCGATCTCGCCTTCGATCTCGCACTGGCGAACCCAGAACCCGTCGCCGATCGAACCCCGAGCACCGTGCCGATTGAACCCAGTCGCCGATCGAACCCAAAACCCATCGAGTCCAACAGTCGATCGTGAGAAAATGGCTGTGATTTTGCTATGAACCCAGAACCCAGTCGCTGAACCCATTGAACCCAGTTTGCTGTGATTTTGAAATTTTTTGTGATAAAATTTGTTTGGATTGTGAGAAAATGTGAAAAAATTGTAGGAAAAAAGCATTTTCAGAATAGAACCAAACACATGAAAATATTTTCTACAACAATTTTTATAATACAACCAAACACCTGAAAATATTTTCCTTTCCTGAAAATAGCATTTCCGGAAAATAGCCTATTTTCCAGAAATTATTTTACGCAAACCAAACGGACCCTTAGTTTCATAGTGTTACTGGCATTTGTAGTTGTATTTAAGGAAGAGCTTACATTTTCAAGCTGCCAAAACCCACCCCCCCCCCCCCCCCCCCCAAAAAAAAAGGGAGCTTACTTAAGTTTTAAGGACATGTCAAGATCCTTTCTCAATTGAATCATACTAACTTCAAAACAGATCAGTTATATGATAATACACATCATATTTTATTTTTTGATAGCATATTAATCTCAATTATTCTATTTGTCTGAGTCTGCATTCCATGGTCTAACGCATCTTAGTATTTGAAAAATATTAACTACTTACGCACTTGATTCTTTTGCTTTTACTCCGGGAAGTGGATGCTTTGAAGGGGAAATAGCATCAGCAGTTGAAGATGCTATTTCCAATAAAATTAGAGAAGGGATTATAAAGCTTGAGTCTTGGAATCACTTCAAATATACATCCCAGTATACACCATTGCTGTTTTAAATGCCACTTGTGTGGCCAATCCTGTGCTGTGTAATTCTTCCATTGAATTTGAGATTAAAGGTCTAGTCACAGCAGTATTGTTAAAAGCACGCTTTAAGCGCGCTTAAACTCAAAGCTCGAAGCCCCAAGGCTCCAGCGCTTTTTGCCTCAAAAGCTAAGCTCATTCAAAGAAGCACGCTTTAGGCGCGCTTTTTTGCGCTTTTTCAAAAAGCTCAAAGCGCTCTTTTTGGAGCTTTTTTATATTTTTCAAAAAAAAAAAAAAAACCAAAATTGAATTAAAGCTATAGGATCTTGACATTATTGATATAAACCATTGATTTTGTATATTTTTAGTGTAAATTACTTATAAAAAATATATATATATATATATATATATTTTGAGTATAACTTGTCCTAAAACCTAACCCACAACCTCCTAGATCTTCTCTATTTTTATTTTTTCTCCTTGAAACAGTAACCCACCTAGCTCCTTGGTACCAATTACCATGTTGCAATGTCCTCATATTCTTAGCTCATTCATTAAAAAAAAAATGTATGATATAATATATGTGGTAATTGTTTAGTTACTTTAGTGGTTGATTTTGAACATAGCAAACTAATTCCTCCAGAGTTATAGTCATTAAGTGATTAAATTATTAACTAATATTACTAATTAGTCATAGGGCATTATAGATATAGGAGATTTAAGAAAGGATGTTACATAGAAGTACTGATATATAGCTTATCCAAAAAAATAAAATGACTTGACTTGCAATTTTTGTGTTAAAATTGCAAAAGGAGGGCATATCTAAATGTTATATGAATTATATAAGAAGTTTTATTTCAATTTATATGATAATTTGATCATTTGATTGTTGCATTTCTCATTAATAATAATTTTTAAATTTTTTAAATTATTTTTTAAAAATGTGCGCTTTACTTCAATCAGGCGCGCGCTTGTGCTTTGCGCTTTGCGCCTAGACTCCAAGAGGCCTTTGCGCTTAAGTGTGCCCCTCGCTTTTACCAACATTGAGTCACAGGCACTGCAAAGGACGCATTTGTAGTTTCAAACTATAACCATAAAGGATGGAGGGGTTCTACTTCCTGCAGCAGTCCAGCTAAGATGAATCAGAACTCATTACAAGAAACTGTCTTTAATTATGTATCATAGTTTACTTTGATGTATGTTGTTTCACTATTCAAGTACAGTTGAAAAGATCTCTTTTACTTTTGTAATAGCGCATGTATGGAATTTTGAAAATATCAAGCTATACATTCATACAAAATAAATAAAATATCAAGATATACAACTGTGTTGTGCATTTTTTACATTGTCAAGATGGGACATATTACTTAAGACTGGCTTCTGGCTTTGTCTCAGTATCGTTAAAGTGTCTTATGCTAGATTGAAATTGTTGCCTGAGCACTAATAACTCAACTTGAAATTGGGCATATCTGAGTTGCAGCCTTGTGTTTTCTTTATTGTAATTGAAATTGGACACTGAACTAAAGCTTCTTTTTGTGGTCAGGCAGATTATCTTCACTGAATTTTTGACAAAATACCGGATCAGTCCATTTTGAACACTGCTGGAGGTAGATACATTGTTCCTAAACTGTGCAAGCAGTACTGTGCTATTTGTTGGTTCAAGAGATAAGTACTTCAGGCTTAGCAGAAATCTTGAGGAATAATTTAAGTAGTCGTGTCAGATTGAAAGACTGCAACATACTTGAAGTGGAGTGAGATTGGCGACCTGCACATCCCATCTTTAGATTAGTGTCATTTCTGTCAGTTTGCAACAACTTATTGTTGGGAAATTGAAGTCAAACAGAAAGCCCAAAAGTGACCAAAATTTTCAGTGACTAGCAGAACTCTCGGAGTTAACCCCAACTCCAAGGAAAATTTCACTATTAAAATCAACATTTACAATAAAAATAGGCAACATTACAAATTGAGACCTCTAACTCTGCCTAAAAATTCAATTTAGTCCTATAACTTCAATATCATTCAAATCAGTCCTCCAACTAAAATCAAATCAATTAAAAGTTAAAACCATTGCAATCACTTCCAAACCAATTCATTCAACCCAATCAATTCAAACCTAAATCCATTCAAGTCTCATGCCGCTAAAGAACATTCCTGGTAAGCAAAAAATTAATAAATTCAAGGGTTATGTGTTTTGGGCTTATTAAGGGCCCGTTTGTTACCGTTGTTTAAACAACGGTTTTCAGTGTTTAAACAACATTACACGTATTTTCACACACTTTTTCACTCACACTTATTTCCAAAAAATACAAATAACGTTACTAGAACAACATTACTATACAAGCCCTAAAAATTAATGCTCTTGGAATTCGTTGTGTTTGTTTATGAATTAATGATGTCAAGGAATGAATTGGTTATTTCTTTCGTACTCCACTTTTGGTTGGAGAATCTGTTCCATATGTTTTATCTGGTTTGTAACGGATTCAAGGACAGCAGAGTAAATTTCACTTGCTTTTAGTGGCTAGGAAGCTCAGCTTTGAACATGGTGACTATGCTCGAGTAAGAAGAGGCTTAGATCTACTGCAAATGGACAAAGTTTGGTTACAACTCCACTCAATATCTTTTTATCAGATGTGATTTTGACAAATCTATTATTAAATTACATTTTTTCTTAAATCCTCTATGTTGCAAATTTTCCAAAATATCAAAAATCAATACTAATGTCATCAATTAAATATTTGAACTTTAAGTTTTTGTAGTCTTAAATTATACATTAAAAAAATAAAGTTAATAGATCAAATAGTAAATAACAGTTAATTGATACTGTGGGGGGTGAAAAGCCCAACCTAATATATTGGGCCTAAGGCCCTATTTGAGGACTACTGTTTGTCCGAAAAGATGAAAGTACTTGAGAAGAAGCTCATATGAAAGAAACATACCTGGAGATGAACGTGGGGCATAGTCCGAAGAGGCCATTATCCCCAGATTCAAAGAAGCTTGGTCAAACAAATGTCTGGGAAGTTCAAGTAATCCTCCTGACGATTCTAATGATAAAGATGAACCTCAAGCGCGCATGGAGATGACAGGAACGAAGAAATATCTAGAAGACAAACTTCAACCACCACATTAAATGCACTGCATCTACTTTTCTGGCCGCATTAATGTGGAGAAGACCCTTGAACAGTACAATCTCATCTACCGCTACTCACACAAGGCTAAAGAAGATACATGATGAGACATGCACTCAAGTGGATGTTTAGATGATGAACAAGTAGACGATGAAGATGAAGGGAGAGGGTGCTATATAAGGGGGAGTGGCCTCTGATAAGGGGGGACGGAACAAAAGAGAGAGAGAAAAAGAAAATAACTTCACTGTACCTCTAAGAACTGTAACCAACTTTCATTCAATAAAATGCCTCTTCGAACTTTCACTTTTGCCTTCGTCCAAGCATGATTGCATGTTAGTTCATCCGTAAATGCCATAATCAACTTGTCTAATTCACGTCCAGCCCAGCTCTTTCACCCACGCTCTACAAATTCATTGTCCTGAGTTCATTGGGCTCATAATCCATACATTTTGGGCTTGGGCTACAAAAATTGACCCTACAATTGGCGCCGTCTGTGGGGAGAGCTTGCGCAAGGGTGAAAACAACAGTTGGTGATGGCAGGACGAGGTCAACAACAAGCAGAATCTAAGGCATCCCAACACGTGGACCCTTTTCTTAACTTAGAAAGGAGACAAGATCGTGAGGGCAGTGCACACACTGTGCATGTTGGCCAAAGCCAGTCACATGGCGGAAGTCACATGTCCCATGCAGAGAAAAACCGGGATTTGCAACTGGAGGTAGAAAAACTAAAAAGGGAGTTGCGCCATGCAAAAAGGAAACGGATTTCCTCGTATTCTAATGAGGATCCTGATGACGAGCAGGATGTCACTTATCAACAGAAATCTAGGACACCAGCCAGTGAATCCTATACCTATGAAGAGGAGTCTCATCGCAAGAGGCAACACAGAAGCCCATCACGTGGAGACGTAGGGAACGATGCCATGAGCAGGGCTCTAAATCAGATTTTTAGGTCACCTTTTGCGCGCAGAATTGAGGAAGCAAGACTTCCTAGGCGCTTTAACCAACCAACATTCACCATCTACAATGGTAAAACAGATCCCGTGGAGTACGTGAGTCATTTTAACCAAAGGATGGCTATCTACTCCAGAGATGAAGCTCTGATGTGTAAGGTTTTCCCTTCTAGTTTTAGGCCAGTTGCAATGAGGTGGTTTGACGGTCTAAAGGCAGACTCCATCAACTCCTTCAAAGAGCTCACTCAAGCATTCGGCTCCTGTTTTGTCACATGCCGAAGAGTGTCCAGGCCTTTATCTTCACTGCTATCCTTGAACATGCAGGAGGGTGAGACCTTGAAGGCATATTCAGATAGATACTGGGAGATGTTCAATGATATGGAGGGCAACTCTGATGCAATGGCCCTCAGCACATTCAAACTCGGCCTCTGTACTGACCATGGTTTGAGGACGTCCTTATCTGGTAAACCAGTTACTAACATGTGTCAACTCATGGACGGTATAGAAAAGTACAAAAGAGTTGAAAAAGACCAGCAGCAGGGGAAGGGAAAAGACAAGGTTATCCCCCAGGAGATGAGGGATTTCAGGTCGGATCACTACAATAGCAACAAACCGAGGAGAGATTTCGCTAGGCAATCGGGGTCAATAAATTCCCAAGCGGGTTAACACTGTATTCAAAGAGCCGGTACACCAAGTCTTGGACAAGATTAAGAATGAACCATTCTTCAGGTGGCTGAACAAGATGGTAGGAAACCCTGAGAGGCGTAATCATAATCTCTACTACCAGTACCATCAAGATCATGGGCATATCACGAAGGATTGCAGGAGCCTATGGGATCACTTGGACCAATTGGTTCATAATGGTAAATTAAGACACCTCTTACATCCCTCCAGCGGCCGAGGAGGGCAGATGAGCTCAGGACCACGAAGAGATGACCCTTCAAAGCCACCATTAGGAACCATTAACGTCGTCTTTGCCGCACTTGGAAGAACAGGATCTTGGCCATTGAAAGTTATGTCGGTGGTCCGATCACCAGCAGGGGATCTAGGCCGAGGTCCGAAGAAAGTTAAGTCTGGTGCTCCACTAGTTATAAGGTTCTCGGACGAAGACATGATTGGCACCATCCAACCCCATGATGATGCGTTAGTCATCACCCTCAGAATTGGAGGGTACGATGTGAAGAGGGTGATGGTGGACCAGGGTAGTGCTATGAAGATAATGTACCCTGATCTCTACAAGGGGCTAGGCCTAAAACCCCAAAACCTAACACCATACAATTCCCCCCTCGTGAGCTTTGAAGGAAGGGCTGTCACCCCGAAAGGCCAAATACGCTTACCTGTGCAGACCGGCTCCGAAGTGGTAGAGGTGAATTTTATAGTTGTGGACGTATATTCACCCTATACGGCAATCGTAGCCAGACCTTGGCTTCATGCACTAGGGGCTGTTTCCTTTACTTTGCATCAGAAAGTCAAGTACCCATCCGAAGGGCAAGTTCATGAGATCCGAGGAGATCAGTCCGCAGCCCGACAGTGCTTAGTGGCTGCCATCCAACATCAGCCCGAAGCCAAGTCCTCGTCCAGGGCTGAACGGGGTTTATAGCAGTTAAAGTCTCGGGAATTACCCGTCGAAGGTCCAAACAAAGGCACTCGATGCGAAGATTTAGTGAAAGTTGTTATTGGAGATGATCCTGAAAAGTTTTTCCAAGTCGAATCTCAGCTACCTCTTCAAAAGAGGGAAGAGCTAATAAAGCTCCTCAAGCGAAATCTTGATGTATTTGCTTGGAGTGCTTACGAAGCCCTAGGGGTAGACCCAGAATTCATATGTCACCACTTGAAGGTAAATCCACTGATCACCCCTAAGAAGCAACCTCCTCGGCGCCCATCCAAGGAGCATGCTGATGCGATAAGAGAAGAAGTAGCAAAACTTAAACAAGCTGGAGCCATTAAGGAGGTTTTTTATCCTGAGTGGCTGGTAAATACCGTGGTGGTAAAGAAAAAGAGTGAAAAATGGTGAGTGTGCATGGACTTCACTGATTTAAATAGGGCTTGCCCCAAAAATCCATTCCCTCTGCCAAAAATTGATTAGCTAGTGGATGCCACTGTCGGCCATCCTTGGATGAGCTTCCTGGATGCCTTCCAAGGCTACCACCAGATACCACTAGCCCTGGATGATCAAGAGAAGACCGCTTTTGTCACCCCTTTTGGTAATTACCACTATAAAGTGATGTCATTTGGCTTGAAGAATGCGGAGTCTACCTACCAGAGGATGATGACGAGGATGTTCAAGCCACAACTGGGCAAAAATATCGAGGTTTACATAGATGACATGGTGGTAAAATGCAAGGTTGTTGTTAAGCATGTGAAGGACCTTGAAAGTACCTTTGAGGTTCTAAGAAAGTACAAGCTGCGCCTAAATGCTTCCAAGTGCTCATTTAGAGTGGGGTCCGGCAAGTTTTTGGGATACATGGTGACTCACAGAGGAATTGAGGTTAACCCCGACTAGATAAAGGCCATCAACGATTTACGAGCTCCTCAGAATCCCAAGGAGGTTCAGAAACTGATCGGAATGACTGCTGCCCTGAATCGATTTATCTCTCGATCAGCAAACAGGTGTCGGCCTTTCTTCTCTCTGCTCAACAAGTGGAGGGGATTCGAGTGGACTGAAGAATGTGCTCTGGCCTTTCAGCAGCTTAAAGATTATCTAGCTCGGCCTCCAATCATGTCCAATCCCGAGCCAGATAAAGTATTGTTTGCCTACATTGCTGTAGCTCCCTATGCGGTGAGCTTGGTGTTGATACGATCAGACTGTGGTGTCTAAAGGCCGGTCTATTACGTAAGTAAGTCGCTGCATGAGGCCGAGATCCGTTATTTGCCTCTGGAGAAGGCTATCCTAGCAGTGGTGCTTGGTACACGAAAGCTACCTTACTATTTCCATGCCCATACGGTCATTGTCCTCACTCAACTCCCACTCAAGGCTATACTTCGAAGCGCTGACTACACTGGGCGGATTACTAAATGGGGTACGATCTTAGGGGTTTTCGATATAAAATATATACCCCGCACATCGGTCAAGGGCCAGGTCCTTGCGAATTTGGTGGCTGAGTTCACGAAGCCCCAACTAGAAGAAGTAACACCTACGTCGGACATGGATGAAAAATTAGTTGGCACGATCTCCCAACAGAGTCCCTCCCATTGGGAAGTGTACGTTGATGGCGCAGCAAACCAAAGAGGTTCTGGAATTGGGCTAGTGTTGATATCCCCTGAAAGAATCATTATCGAAAAGTCGTTAAGGCTGGACTTCTCGGCAACAAATAATGAGGCAGAGTATGAGGCCCTACTGATGGAAATGGCTATGGTCCGAAGAATGGGAGGAAAGTCCGTGAAGTTGTTCTCGGACTCAAGGTTAGTCGTAGGTCAAGTACAAGGCGAGTTTGAGGTGAAGGATGAAAGAATGTAGGGGTACTTGAGCCGAGTTAAATGTCTGCAATCGGAGTTCGACTCTTTCAATTTGCTACACATCCCCAGAAGTGGTAACTCACATGCTGATTCTTTGGCCACGCTTGCTACCTCCTCGGCGCAAAATTTGCCGAGAATCATCCTCTTCGAGGACTTGCACGGGCCTACAGAGGCAAAAAGAGAGGTAATCCAGGTTCACCAAGTCAGGACCGGGCTCTACTGGATGGATCCTATAATTAAATTCCTAAAAGAAGATATATTGCCAGAAGAAAGGGGAGAAGCTGACAAAATTCGGAGGAAGGCGACCAAATTCTGGCTATCCGAGGACTAGAAATTATACAGACGCTCCTATTCGGGACCATACTTGTTATGCATGCATCCTGAAGCCTCTAAGCTATTACTAGAAGAACTACACAAAGGAATCTGTGGGAGCCACACTGGAGGCAGATCCTTGGCTTTTCGAGCCCTCACTCAAGGCTATTGGTGGCCGAACATGCAAAAAGAAGCCCACGAGTATGTTAAAAAGTATGATCAATGTCAACGATTCACCCCAAATATTCATTAACCAGGGGGAACTCTTAATCCGCTATCTAGCCCATGGCCTTTCGCCCAATAAGGCTTGGATATCGTGGGACCATTCCCTAAAGCTGCAGGAAACAAGAAATACCTTCTAGTCGACACAGACTATTTCACCAAGTGGGTCGCAGCTGAGCCTTTAGCCAATATCAGAGACATAGATGTTCAAAGGTTTGTGTGGAAGAATATTATCACTCGGTTTGGGGTTCCTCATACTCTTATCTCGGACAATGGCCTACAGTTCGATAGCAAAGCATTCAGGAGTTATTGTAGTGAGCTGGGAATCAAAAACAGATACTCCACTCCTGCTTATCCCCAAGGTAATGGGCAAGCAGAAGCTGTCAACAAGGTCATAGTAAATGGCTTAAAGAAGAGGCTAGACGATGTGAATGGCAAATGGGTGGAGGAATTGCCGCATGAACTTTGGGCTTACAGAACTACGCCTCGCAAATCTACTAGAGAGACCCCCTTCTCAATGACCTGTGGGGCTGAAGCTATCATACCTTTGGAAACTAGGTTCCCAACATTAAAAACTGGCTCGTTCAGCCCAACCAGCAACAATGAACAGCTAGAGAAGAGTTTGGAGCTGATTGAGGAAAAGAGGGAAAGTGCAATGGTTCAGCTGGCACATTACCAACAAAAGCTCAGGCAGGGCTACGATGCTAACGTAAAGCTAAGGCCTCTAGAACCTGGTGATCTGGTGCTGAGGAAAGTTGTGGGCACTGCAAAGAACCCAGCTTGGGAAAAACTAGGACCCAATTAGGAAGGGTCATATCGTATCACTTCAAGAGCTGGCATTGGGGCATATTTCTTAGAAGGCCTAGATGGTCATGTAATACCATGTCCTTGGAATGTATATAACCTCAAAAGATACTTTTATTAATCGAGTTTTTTCTTCAGCCAGTATGCCAATTCGTTAGATGAAGTATTCTCTCAAGTATTTAAACTTAAATCCAATCATGTCTGTAGTCCTCGGACCAGATGATTTGGGTTAGTTAACACTCCGTTACAGTTCTCTAAGTGTTTAAACTTAAATCCAATCATGCCTGTAGTCCTCGGACCAGATAATTTGGGTTAGTTAACACTCCGTTACAGTTCTTTAAGTGTTTAAACTTAAATCCAAACATGCATATAGTCCTCGGACCAGATGATTTAGGTTAGTTAACACTCCGTTACAATTCTCTAAGTGTTTAAACTTAAATCCAATCATGCCTGTAGTCCTCGGACCAGATGATTTGGGTCAGTTAACACTCCGTTGCAGTTCTCTAAGTGTTTAAACTTAAATCCAATCATGCATGTAGTCTTCGGACCAGATGATTTAGGTTAGTTAACACTCCGTTGCAGTCCTCTAGGTGTTTAAACTTATATACGTTCACTCCTGTAGTCCTCGGACCAAATGATACAGGTTAGTCAACACCCCCATACAGTTATTATTATCGAGGCGTGACCTTAAAATCAGCCATGCTTGAAATTCTAGAATGTATTTAAGTTAAATCTAACTTATAATGGGCCTCCTAAGTCACGTTTAATTCAAAGCCAAGGAGTAATGATACTCTCTACGTATATTTGAGAAGACTTATGAAACTTCCATAATCACTCGCTGCTTTCATTGCTTATTGGTAATTCTTATACTAATTGTTCTTCTCAATACCAATTTCAGTTATTTACATCA
This sequence comes from Quercus cerris, assembly GCA_963669245.1. Lineage (NCBI taxonomy): Eukaryota > Viridiplantae > Streptophyta > Magnoliopsida > Fagales > Fagaceae > Quercus > Quercus cerris. The sequence goes on along the minus strand of OY770009.1, from coordinate 8,802,376 downwards.
TCTGCGTTATACGGTGGCTAAGTTTACTTACATTATTACCATAATTACAAAGAATAGTTACTTGCAGCAATAATAAATCATAAGATATACAACAAAGACACCAAAAATAAAAGGGAAACAATTTCATTGATTAAAAGAAAAAAGTATACAAATCCTTACATAATAGTAGAAATTATTACAAGTACAAAATAGAAACCCCTAATTGTCTAAGCCTTCTTTTGGGGGACCAAAGGATCAGCAGCCTGACTGGACTGAGCTACAGCAGTCTCTGGGACTTGGTCCTTAGAGTCTAGGAAGGTCTTCTTCTCTCCCAAGTTTTTGCCTTTATCCTTGGGTGCTTCAGCTGGCTTGCTCTGATCATCAGGCCGACCAGACTCCTTGGAGGCCTCAAGGTTGACTGGAGGAATTTGGCTGACAAGGATCGCTCCGAAGCCTCTTGGAGTTGTGTAGGAGGAGGGAGATTAGACCCTGGGAGCTCTCAGATATCAAGATCGTAGTATACACTCCCAGGTAGTCTCAAATTAGACTCCGGAGGGACTCCAGCAGCATCCAATGCCTTTCCCCAGGTTATATCACAATAGTCTCAGCTGACCGAGGCAAATTGTTCAGTAAGCTGGATTTGGGTCTGGTCCGCCCCCAGCTGATATGCTGCTTTCCTTTCAGCCTCGACTGCCTCCTTGGCTAGCTGAACATCCTTCTGAGCTAGTTTGGCAGTCTCCTTGGCTTTCTGAAGTTCAGCTCGAAGTTGCCCCACAAGTGCTTTCTCAGTTGACAAGTTAATCTCGGTCATATTCAGCAGCTTGCGTTGCTCTTCGGCTTGCTTTTCAGCATTCTTCAGGCCCGCATCCAAACTGTTTCACTGATTAGTCATCTCTTTTAACTGCTCAGACAGCAGAGAGTAATCATCCTTAAGGCTGCCCAAAGACCTCTCTACCTCAGACCGAGATTGGGCCACTGCTTGGACTTTAAGATAGGACTTTTTATTCCACTCCTCGGCCACAAAGATTTGCTGAGTAACCTATATAATAGAAATTTCAAATGTAAAGCACAAAAAAAGGGGAAAAGTAAAAAGGCTCAACGACTTAATTAAATAGATCAGTTCACTTACCATGGCCAAATCCCTCTTAAGGGATAGGAAAAGCTCATGTTAGTTAAAGCGCCTATAAGATTCCATGTCCTTTGGGAGGAGGAGTGGCTGCTCCAAGGCCTCAGCAACATAACCTGCCCTTCCTCCTTCCTAATTTCTGAGGGAGGTATCCCAGGGGATGGAGGCACCATCCAACTCCAGTCTTGGGGACCAAATGCGAGGCCCTAGACGCACATCAGCAACATGAGGGTCATCTCGGCTCTTAGTAGATGAGGCCCTCTTGTTTCGGTGGTCTTTCACCACCTTCTGTTGCTTGGTCCCTTTTGGAGGAACCACCTCCCTCACATCTGTTTCAATGTGGGGTCTCTTCTTCTTCGGATCTGGCACTTGCTTGGCACCGAGATCCAAAGGAGCCTGAGGAGGTGGTGGAGGAAGATTCACAGCTGGTTGGGACGTACCGGTCCCTGTGGGCTCCACTTTCTTACCCCTATTTTTCATTAAGCTCCTTAAATCCACCATATTTTCTTCTTCCGAAGAGTCGTCGGGAAGAGCAGTTATTAGAACAGGAGGGTGTACAACAGATTGTCTGTCAGCTTCCTCCTCGGCGTCAGGCACTGGTATCACTTCAACCTCTCTTGAAGCCTCTCCTTCGAACTTGAACTTGTCTATCTGCTCTTCAAGCGAAGAGGTTGAAAAGGCAACTCCTTCTCCTGCTTCTGCTGTCCCGAGAGGAACCTGCTGAATTGGCTGAAGAAGCAGGGGTACACCCTGTGGATTGGGATGCGGCACAGGTAGAAGATCGTACGGAGCCAAAAAGCCTTTCTATGCTACGTCTATACGGCTGAGACGATAATCTCCCTGTTTTATCGTGTTGCTGACCGGTTAGAAATCCTTCTTATTTGACTTATAACCAAGAATAAGGGGAACCGACCGAAGCTGCCCGTCCTCGCTTACAAAGATCTCTGATCTTAATAAGTAATGAGCGCAGCAGTGTTTGTAAGGCTGAGCCGAGGAGAAACGTGTTCTCTATCTGTTAAACATCACAGCAAAACATAGTCAGAAACTTGAAAATAATGATACAAAAGAAAAAGAAAAATTATTAGAAGGTGGAGATCCTAAGCCCACTGTTGGTAAACCTAAGTCTAACATATCTCACCTGGCTCTCCTGGCTTGGTTCGACAATGAGTACTATCATGCCACACGCCCGAGACGATCACGTAGTCGTCTTTCATCCCTTTATTAGACTTGGGAAGGCAGGAAAGAAGCCTAACGACATCAGATCGGGATTTAAGATAATACCTCGCCCCTTGCTGGCTATGACACTCGTACATGTGTACCACGTCATGCTAGGTGAGCCCTAATCTAAGGAGATGGTTCAGATCGTCAATGGCTCCTAAGATTCTAAAGACGTTGGGCGCACATTGGTCGAGACTAAGCCTATGGTTTCGAAGGTAATTACTGGTGATGGGACCCATAGGGATAGTCATCCCACCTTCTAAAAAAGTGATGATGGGGATTACAACTTCGCCCGTCTTTCGATTTGTTAGTATTCTCTCTGGAGGACAATACCTCAAACCCACATTTTGAGGTATGCAGTATGTTCTCCTAAACTCCTCTATTTGGGCGGGGCTATCTACCAAATATTCAAATTTACCCATCTTCACTAACTGGGAAGAAGGAAGCACTAAACGTAGTGACTCAAAGATGACTATTTGAAAGCCGAGAAGGTTGGCCGAAGAAAGGATGGAAGGTTTTAGTGGAGAAGAACTTACTTGAACTAAACTGGAGACTGATCCTCGAACTCGTTGAGAAATTCTTATGGATTCTGAGGAAGGCTATGACCGGTGGTAGGAAGAACTTGAAAGATTCGAGTGCTTGAGTTTGCTAGGCATTCTGAGAGTTTGCGAAGTGAAGGAGGAATGACTTGTTCTGAGACTTTATATGGGGACAAGCAAAAGAACCAGAGTCATCGCGCCCAAATCCTGAGGAGAAATCATGTCCTTTGGATCAATAGCCCACCGTTGGATACTAAAGACAAAACGCCGCCTGGAGTAATTCATAACGCTTTAGGAATACTGAAACGACAGCAGCATTTATAAGGCGCCTACTTCTATGCCCACACGCGTGTAAGTTCATATATTTTTGTTGTTTCAAACTGCCATTTTGTCACGACCCAAACCTGTACTTCAGGATTTAGAGCATGACCGGCATGTTAATATCAAGTTTACCTTAATACTAACACGAACCAACCTAAACTGAAGGGGCTTATCAAGAATTTGTTCCTTGAATTCCTGCTTATTTTCTTACATAAAACCATAATATACAACAATGGTGGAAACCTTGAGATTTCATTTCCTTCAAACTTGGAAGATTACCACTTGGTTGAATCTTAGGGTATCTGTGTAAATATTACATAGCTAAACGTCTAACAGAACTCTTATTACAAACCTAACCCCAAAGACATACACAGGGGTTCAAAACAAACTAAGATATTGAATTACATCTGTGCTCAAGGATCAAGTACATCTTGATTCCTCCTATACAACAAAAGAGCTAAACTACTATACAACAAAAACTCTACATTCTAACAAACGAGAATTCACGAAATCCTTGCCACCTCTAACACTCTCGCTGCTTCCAGGAATAACCTGTGCACTGAAATATAAAAGGGTGAGCTGTGAAGCCCAATAAGGTTTTTAAGCTCCATGGGCCTCTGATAAGAATGCTTGTAAATCAAATATTTTATGGATATTCAGATAGGAGAACGTTTTTCGTGCATAGTATTTCATAATATTCATAATAACAACTTACATATTTTTCATAGAGAAATAATTGTTCTATTTTTCTTATCATATTAATACTACAAAATATTTCAGACTAATTTCTTTTCCTTTCTTAGAAAGTCACTAAACTTTATATTAACTCTTTAAAATCATATAAAATAATTATTTCATTCATAACTTCTTCTCATCAAATATTATGACATTTAACGTAAACTTGTACTTTAATTGAGTGCGGACGCACCGCCATCCTCAATACATTCTTTAACTGAGCGCGGACGAACCGCCATCCTCAATGCATATTTTAATTGAGCGCGGACGAACCGCCATCCTCAATACATATTTTAATTGAGCGCGGACGTACCGCCATCCTCAATACCTCAATACATATTTTAATTGAGCGCGGACGTACCGCCATCCTCAATACATTCTTTAATTGAGCGCGGATGTACCGCCATCCTCAATACATTCTTTACTTAAATCATGTTTATATGCAATATCTTTAATTAAAAGGTTTTACTGCATAATACTTTTTGATATAATTTTTATACTTATCAAAAGCACATATCTCAAATCCCTTACCTGAAAATAGAAGACGCGAGAGATTGTACAAGAGGAGCTCAAGTGTCCGTGTTCTCGTTCTCGTCACCTAAATGAAAATCAAAACTTATTACGGGCAAACTCTTCCTAATATATAAACTTATACCTCAATCACAACCTAACTCTCAAACTCAAGAAAATCTTAATTCCCATCACATAAAGTTCCCCGGAGCATATGATACGATCACCAAACACACTATGCATCCAAACCATAGAGAAACCAAGGCATAAAGTTTATATATGATTCTAACATACCAACGGATGAGAATGTTAAATTATAGCTCAAAACATTCACCCTAACTTGAGAATTAAATCCTCAAAGTTAGGCATGTCTCTTACTGTTCACTGTTCTATTCCAGCAGCATATGCCCCATTTGTAAAATACAAACGGGCTGTCCACACACATCCAATTGTCACGAAATTTTACATGACTACTCCCCTGTATGTCCCGTATAAACCATAAAAATTTCGTAGTCAAAGCGTAAAACCATAATTTACTAAAAATCATAAAATACAGCATACTCAAATCTGTCCTGACAGAATTTCATGCAAATTTAGAAATTAAACCATTATTTTTATATTGATCCAAATGCTGTGAGACCACTTCCATAACAACCGTATGTGTCTTAGCTTTCACATAAAATAACCCTGGCATCCAAATTCACTATATACAATTTAATACATAATTTATCATGCATAAACACAGAATCTGTCACAGTGACAGCTTTGCAACATTTTCTTGTAAATTCACAAACAATTATTAAATGATGGTATTTTCATATGGGGATTTTTATGCACTCATTAAACATATTATAAAACACTTATATACAGTCATTTAACCATTTAGAGCAAAATTACATACAACCAAAAATCCCAGCAGTAACATCCATAATACTCATCCTAACTTTTTCTCACTTCTTTAATCATACACAATCCTTAATTAGTAAAAAAACCCTAAGCTACCTTCAACCAATCACCAACACAATTTCAAATCTTTTTGAAACAGCATATATATATATATATATATATATATATATATATATATATATATAACTTACAAGTTCATGATTCCCTAATTTCACAAACCACAAATACCATTACAAAAATTCTTTAAAGAAATCATGGATTCTAAGATGAGAGTAGCTAGCCCTTACCAATTTTCTTGTTCTTGATGGGAATTAGAGGTAGAGAGCTTGAGAGAATTTTCTTTCTTTTGGTTTAGGACCCGTGGGAATGAAAGGGAGAGAAGAGTTAAGAGAATTTTCCTTCTTTTGGTGTGTGTGAACCCTTGGACTTGAGGGAAGACTTAAGAGAGCTTCCTAGCTCTTTCCTCAAGAGAAAAGAGAGTAAAGTTGAGGTGAAAAATCTGATTTTGCATGGATCCGTAGGAAAATGAGAGGAAGAGTTTCTTGGAAGTTCCATTTGTCTTGAGAAAAGTCAAAAGAAGAACTAGGTGGACTTTGTTCATTGCATGGCTAAGTCTTGGTCTTTGGAGTTTGTCATCATGCATAAAACTTTGGCATTATGTGTGTTGAATTTCCATTGGTTGCATGGGTGGGTAAAATTTCAATCATAATATCTCATGCATCATACATATTTAAAACACCAACAACTATATATATATATATATATATATATATATATATATATATATATATCTCATAACTAAACCACCTAATATAGTTTTGCACATACTTAGTATATATTTATAATACAATTAGTCATTAAATTATTTATAATCTTTACAATTCTTATTCAAATGTATTATAAAATAATATGCTTATCAAATACTCTTATATTAATTATAGGAAGAACGTGGCTTAAAATAATAATTAACTATTTAAACACATAGTTTAACTATTAATTTGGGTCGGGGTGTTACACATTTCGTGACAAGTCAAAATCCTATTTTTTCTCCTCGGATGCAAGGGAAAAACTAAAATTTTGAGGGGCTATTGTGGGGGGTGAAAAGCCCAACCTAATATATTGGGCCTAAGGCCCTATTTGAGGACTACTGTTTGTCCGAAGAGATGAAAGTACTTGAGAAGAAGCCCATATGAAAGAAACATACCTGGAGATGAACGTGGGGCATAGTCCGAGGAGATATTCAATTGTCCGAAGAGGCCATTATCCTCGGATTCAAAGAAGCTTGGTCAAACAGATGTCTGGGAAGTTCAAGTAATCCTCCTGACGATTCTAATGATAAAGATGAACCTCAGGCGCGCATGGAGATGACAGGAACGGATAAATATCTAGAAGACAAACTTCAACCACTACATTAAATGCACTGCATCTACTTTTCTGGCCGCATTAATGTAGAGAAGACCCCTGAACAGTACAATCTCAGCTACTGCCACTCACACAAGGCTAAAGAAGATACATGATGGGACATGCACTCAAGTGGATGTTTAGATGATAAACAAGTGGACGATGAAGATGAAGGGAGAGAGTGCTATATAAGGGGGAGAGGCCTCTGATAAGGGGGGACGGAACAAAAGAGAGAGAGAAAAAGAAAATAACTTCACTGTAGCTCTAAGAACTGTAACCAACTTTCATTCAATAAAATGCTTCTTCGGACTTTCACTTTTGCCTTCGTCCAAGCATGATTGCATGTTAGTTCATCCGTAAATGCCATAATCAACTCGTCTAATTCACGTCCAGCCGAGCTCTTTCACCCATGCTCTACAAATTCATTGTCCTGGGTTCATTGGGCTCATAATCCATACCTTTTGGGCTTGGACTACAAAAATTGACCCTACAAATACGAAATTTGATATGCATATTAAAAACATAAAGAATATGCAATCCAACGATTATATTTTTAAAATATATAGTCATGTTGATTTTTTTTAGTGGGAATTATAGTCATCAACTACAAACAAGTATGTAGCTAAACTTTATCTACTATGAATTAGTCTATGTGCGCTCAAATGCACGTTATCGCAATTTGAAGCAGTCTACTACAAAGAGCGAAAGTAATACCATTTGAAGTAGAAAGGTTGAATTTTGTTGAAATCCATGTATTGAAATTTTTGGATGAGAGAGATCAAGAGATGACAAAAAAAAATTGCTTTTTAATTTTCTTTTTTTTTAAATCATTTTTATTAGTTTTTGGTTTTTTATTTTAAATTTAAAAAAACCACAAAAAAAAAAAAAAAAAACTAAACTAAACTAAACTAAATCACTTTGAACACTTAACAACAGCCCATTTTGGGATATTAAAGGGAGAATTGAATTAAATGAAGTTGAAATTACAGGATTGAATTAAATTTTATCTTAGAAAATACAATTTATATATAATTTAGACGTTAAAATATATGTATATTCTTAATTGGTACCTAGTAGAACTTATTAGCGTGATCCCACAATCTACTCCAAGTCGTTATGACTATTCTAGTATGAACTTTTCCACACGTCCATGACTTCAAGAAACTCCTTTATAATTCTTCTCCACTATAGAACAAAGAAAGCTTTGTGGCTTCAACTTTTGATCACCAAACTTGAACATCATTCTTCATATTCACTTTTGATGAACTATATTGTGTAGTGAAAGAGGTTCTAGGGTTTTGATCTTCTTAAATGCAAGCATTGTCTTCTCAAACCTCTAAAAACCTTAATTAGGTTGACTTTAATGAGCCCTTATATAGTAACCCAAGTAGGGCACAAATTCCACTTCATTAGCCAACCTAATGGACCTCATTAATAATCAGGTTTCTTGTATCTCAATTGAGCAGGCCTTAGTCAAGGGCATGTTGAGAGATTGGTCTAAATCAATCGAGAGACAACTGAGGGTTGATTGAGATTCTAGTTATTGTCCTTTTCTTGAGATAAATCTTAGAGTTGATCTTGTCTTAATATTTGAAACTTAAAAGTCAAAAACAAGATACATTGTGATGGATTTGCTAACACTAACGTTACAACCCTTTTCTTTTGAGCTACTTAAATCAAAACAAGGGAGTGAGATTCTTAAAACACATATCCATGTTTGCGCATGTAAAACTAGAAACCTACTAATAATGTCAAGAGACTTGCAACTTAATGGCATCTCATGCTCTCCTTTATGAGTAGAACTAAGGTTTAAATATCTCCATTATTGTAACCATCAAATTTTTTAGAAAGAGAGAGAGAGAGAGAGAGAGAGAGAGAGAGAGAATTAAATAGAACCTTTTGATAAATTTGCTACCAACAATATAAAAAATCTAGAAGTTGAATTAGACAAAAAAATCAAAATGAACAAAAATTTCAGCAAAAAGGCTTAGAAAATAATGATATAATATAACTAAAAGCTAACAATAAAAATTACCATAATAATGTTCAAACATGTAATATAAAAATTCTTGATCATATAAAAAGACTAGTTTATTTTTCCCTTTTACTCAAAATACTTGCTATAGTTACTTCCAATTTTTTTTTTTTTTGAAATTAAAATTGTTAAAATCCTACTCAAAATCAATTACGTTACAAGAACATTAAGTGGATTAGCTATTTATCAATTAAAAAAAAAGTTGTTAGCTAGAATAATTATTTGCATCTTAAAAGCAAGAAGAATCATTTTTAAATAAAAATTTTAGTGTATATTACACTAACCTCCTTTGTAGTTTTACGAAATGACACATTACCGAATGTTTCGTGAAACACTCACCCCTTGAGGTTTATATATGAATGCAACGATTAAGTTTTCACTTCAAGGGGAAGTGTCATTTATACAAACATTTAGCAAGAGAGTGTCATTTCAATAAATCTCAAGGGAGTGTGATGTAATTTACCCAAAATTATATATATAATATATAAATTTAAATAATATTATTTAATTTCTATTTAAATATATTACGTTAAAAATATCTCATTTAAATTTATTGTCATATCCCTCAAAATGTATCGAGCCTGATATGCATGAAACATTAATGTTAAGATTGGGCCAAGACAAGTAAACAAAATCAAAGTCTTTTAAGTTTTCTAGCTAGCCTAGTCTATCAGTATCTTGTGACCTTTCAAAAGGCTGATTTTGTTGCTTCTTAAATTCTCAAAAATGACATATGGCCGATAAAATAAAATTCTCAAAATGATTAAATATCTATAATTAGGTGAATCCAAGATAAAGGGAAACACTACAATAGGTAACTAAAGAAAGCAGAAAGTTAAAGGTTATGGAAATATGTTTGCTCTGAGTTTCTGAAGTAAAGGTTCAAAGATCATAGGATTTCTTAGTTGGATAGGTAAAGCATAAAGGGATATTGTAAGAAAACATGAAACACGAGCTTTGCACATAAACATGAATTGTGTGATAAAGGCGATATATGTATGTATCATTGGAGGATCAAATATGAGAGTCACCTCTTTTTACAATAAATAGATCTATCACAGAGTCCAAAACTAACACCTTATATTATAAAGTTTCTCATGATGTTTGGGCTAACACGTAGATCTATCATTTTAATCCAAAACTAAAATTAGTGATCAAAAATATATTATCAATCATTTATATTCTTTACTCGGATGTGAGGAAAAAATCATTAAATCAATCATATACCACTCACTCAAAACTATTCCAATAAACAATTACATGTAATGTGGGGCCTATTTGGTAGTAGTGTTTAAGTATTGTTGTTCAGTTTTCAGTGTTGTAAAAATACGTATTTGAGTATTATAAAAATACATGTCAGAAGTGTTATTGTTGTTTAAATATTGAAAACTGTTATTTAAACAAAAATGTCAAACAGCCTCGTAATTGAAATGTGGATTTTGCTAAGAAAAGTTATTAAGAGTCAAAATGATGATACATTTTAACAATAAAGTAATAATAATGATGAGTATGACAATAATTATTCTAACGACAAAGAACAACTTTATACATATAAAAGAGAGAAAATGGGCAAATGTCCCTTTCAAAAAAAAAAAATTCCAGCATTTTGCCCTTTTTCCCAAACTAATCAGGGAAATGCCCCTCTTTTGAAACTCGATTTTTTAAAAATCAAATTATAAAAAATAATAATAATAATTCCGAATCCCTATAATGGCGTTTTAAGGATCCTATAGTGTCGTTTTAAGGACCTATAGTGGCGTTTTGTAACTCGATTTCCATGAAGTCGAGTTACAAGCAATTTTTTTCTTTTTTTTTTTTACCTATAACTCGATTTCATGGAAATCGAGTTACAAAACGCTATAGGCTCCTTAAAAACGCCACTATAGGGCTTCACTCGATTTTGAGAAAATCAATTTTCAAAAGATGGGCATTTTCCTAATTAGTTTGAGAAAGATGACAAAATACTGGATTGTTTTAAAAAAAAAGGCAAAGGCCAATTTTTTCCCACATAAAAGATAATAATAATTGTAGCTTTAGAACAGCCGTACGTGTTGTTACCAAGAATAACGTAATTAACCTTAGCCAGGGAAATTTTCCGTTTAGCCCCTTGTTTTAAGCAATAAAAGTGGCCTTATTTTAATACAACAAACGTTGCTTGTTAATTGCAGTAAGGCATCTTGTGAGACAGATGAGTGACCTGTGTACTCTTTTTTTTTTTTTTTTTAGATATTGGCTGATTTCAGGTCTATAATTGCCTTTCGTGCAAGATAGAAGCAAAATGACCAACTTCTCCCTAACCCATTTTGATTTTGGCTTCATATCAACTTTCTTTTTTAATGAATAAAAGAAGGGTGGGTTGGGGAGAGGCTTTCTGTGTCGTGTCTAATCCACATTGAAGCATTCACATCAATCTATATATAATAGAAAAAATATGTAAAATTTACATAATTTTGTCTAAAAATTACCTACATCAGTTTATATATAATTATGTAAATTTACAAGTTTACTATAGTTACCGTGTAAATTTACAATGACACTATTTATTTTGCATTTAATTGTTTATTTTTTATTTACGTATCTCGAAGATAAAAAAGAGAGTGAGTGGTGGTTGTTGTGGGTAAAGAAAGATAAACAATTAAAAAATCAAGAAAAAATAATATTTTAATTAAATATAGTGTAAAATAGATAATCTAATATGAAATGTTTTGAAAAGTGAATATGTAAAAAAAATGTAAGTTTTTATGCTAAAATAGAGAAAAATATTTGCATGAACTTATGTGAATGCTCTTAGGATCACTCCATGCAACTTCTGCCAAAGATAATTCTCAATTGGGTAGAGGGGGGTTACCGACCGTGGCAATTTGACCTAAATGTGACTATAATAACTTTTTTACCAACTGAAGAACCAATTCAGGAACCTAAATAATAACTGCACATTCAACAATATATACACTCTTTCACATTATGTGTAAAATGTAAACATTCTTAAAAAATGTGAATACTGATATTAACGTTTTATCGCATGGTGCATGGTGCGAAAGAGTGCATGCACTATTGGATGCGAAGGAATGATTAGGCAAATAATAAAGATTGTACTTCGTAGGCACTCCTTGTAGTAAAGTTTGAGACAACCAAGCCTTAGCATCTAGGCCTGTAACACTCTTCAAACTTTTAACAATCAAGCAACAATACAGTAAATCAATCCAATTCAATAGGGGAATAAAGTTATTGAGTAATGACACCCACAACACCTTTGTTACGCTCCGTGAAAGCATTGGTAATGGGGTAGGCTAAATGGTCCAAAAAGGTTTCTGCCAATGAGAAGCTCCGCATAACTTCTTTCCCTACTTTTATCCAAACTACAGAATAAAGTTTCACAATTTATATGCTATTTTACTTAAGCTACTTTAAAACTGTCTCAAAAGACACATACCAGAAGTAAGCAAAACTTAGGAAACGGTTGAAGAACATGTCTTCTTCTACCGAACTTGTAATAATTCTCATCACTTTGGCCTTTTTATCCCTTATCCTTAACATCAATGCTCAGACTGACTGTAATGAATCTAGTGATGAATTCTTTAACTTGGCCAGTGCAAGAAACATCACAAAGTGCAAGAAATTGACAACATTAGGAGCTGAATTTGGCTGGAAATACAACGTCGACAACCACACCAAACAGTTGCAGCTTGACATAATTCTCGGTGCAAGCCTGCACAATGCAATGGGATGGCTGGCTTGGGGTGTCAATCCAGGACAGAGGCCACAGATGGTTGGAACCAGAGCTATCATAGGCATTAGATACCTCAATGGAACCTCAGTAATCAAAACCTATAACATCACACAATATACCAAGATTGGCTGCCCACTCCTGCCTTCAGAGATTAGCGATGTAAACGTTTCAAATACACAAGTAAATTACTCAGCAACAACAAGGTACATGACTATACATGCCTCACTAATTCTTCCTCAGAAGGACTACACATTTTCAAAGTTGAACCATGTTTGGCAAGTTGGGCAGTCTGCCAATGATGTGCAGCCATTGATGCATGCCACAACTCTTCAGAATGTAGATAGCACTGAGACTTTAGACTTGGATACTGGGACTTGTGTTAACATTGGGCATCGGCGTCGCCACCTTAGAACGGTAAGAATAATTCATGATTTTACACACCTCTTACAGAATTGAATCTATATAGTGCATTTATTTTGATATGTTATGAACCAATGAAATTTGAAACAGTCCACCATATCTAGTGTCATAGGGAACAACATCCTCTGCAATTCACTGGAAATGGAGAAAGTTCATTTCATGTTACTTTTGTGATTTATATGATTGAAGTATTATGACTGTTTTTTTCTGCTGGGTATATGATTTATAGTCGCTACCAGCTACAGGGTAATTAACGCCTGCATATGTTCTTAAAATTTGAATATGACTGTTTAAGTTGTTGTGTGATTGTGTTTGATGATTGAATTATAAGCAAAAGCATGAAAGGGTATATGTTCATAGAGAGAGTCCTTGACAGCTACATATTATATGAAGCACTTATATTACAATAAACTCAAAATAGGATTTATATAGTAGAGAATATTTTACTAATTCTAGACTAACCCAAAGTTAAGTTGCTTATTTTACAAGTACATGAGTCTACAATTGATTTTGGCCACTTGGGCCATAATATATCTACCAATAATCAATCATTGTGTGCAATAGCTGTCTTACCAATTAACACTCTGCGCTACAAATACACAGGATATGTGTATAATGAATGGATATATAGCTTATATTCTGACTTGTGCAACAGAGGATTTCATGGACCATAGTTACCTTGGCATGGTACTCGATCACTACGATCAGAATAGTTTATTTCAAGTGCTTTAATTCATGAAAGAATGTTGGAGATTATAAAAAACTTCTAAAATGTATGAATATGATAAATGATAAGACAGTTTATTTTCCCCCCTTTAAATGCCATAACTTGCTAAGTTTTTTTTTTTTTTTTTGAGAAGTCCTTAACTTGCTAAGTTGATATAATGGTTTGTGCACACTTTGTAGGTGCATGGAATTCTGAACATTTTGGGGTGGGGAATACTCTTACCCATCGGTGTGATTATCGCTAGGTACTTCAGGGTGCATCCATTTGACCTTCAGAAGAAAAAAAACTTGTGGTTCTATCTTCATGTCTCCTTTCAGAGTGTTGGTTATGTTCTAGGCACCATTGGCTGGGGCATTGGTTTATGGCTTGGACACGCTTCAAAATACTACACCTTTCGCACTCACCGGATTCTTGCTATATTCATATTTACATTTGCTACGTTACAAGTAACTCTCTCTCTCTCTCTCTCTCTCTCTCACATTAATTTTGTGTAATTGTATTTTTTTTTTTTACATAGTCGGAAGAATTTTCTCCAACTCATTGAGTTGCGATTGACAAAATTATCCATATACATTACGTATTTAAACAAATCACGTGAATGGTTTAATCAATTGTCACGTTGTTTGGAGGTAAACTTTTTCTCTTTTGTATTTTTTTTACCGATTAATAATGTCAATTTTGGTTTCTCAGATGTTAGCCTTTCGTTTAAAGCCAAAAGACACCGACGATTACCGCAAGCATTGGAACATGTACCATCATTTTCTTGGCTATGCACTGCTGGCTGCGATTTCTGTGAACATATTTCAAGGGATTGCAATTTTAAAGCCGGTTTACACTTGGAAATGGGCTTACGTAGCGATTCTTGGAGCCTTTGGAGTCGTTACAATTGCGTTTGAGATTTACACATGGATAAAATTCAGAAAAGACATAAAAAAAGATAAAGAAAAAAAGAATCAAACCGCGAATCAAGATGGAAAACCAAGTGCAAGTACCGAAACCAAAGCACCCTAACAAGCTTAGGGTGAGAGGCGAATAAGACCGAATCATCTCAGACTCCAAAATAAAACAACACACGTGAACATTGTTGGAGGGTTTTCTATCTTTTGGTCTTCCCTTTTGTTGTATTTTTAAGTTTCCATTGGAAAATTGTGCGTACTTTGTTCGGAGTGTAGCAATAAACACACTAATAATGTAGTGTCAAATTTTACTCAAAGTTGTAATTTGGAAATTCCTAAATGTGGGGCCCGTGGGCCTGACAGCCACAGCCCATCGCGTAGTAGGCCCAAGGCCAGCGCCGAGGAAGACTGACCAACCAAGGCTAAGTTAGGGAAAGCCTCTTTTTTGACCCACGCCGAGGACCTCTTTGTTCTCGGCATACTAAGGATAATTTTTGGGAGGGGACAAGCCCAGAGCAAGCTGTCACATTCACACTTAATGCATTCACCTAACCCCTCTGGCCGCATTAATGGGGATGTAACCCCTTAGCAGGGCAACGTTGATCAGAGTGAACCACTTGAGTACCGATAAGGCCTTTGATGGGACGGATGACCAAAAGGGAGGCGAATGGATGATCAACAGATGGAAGAAGGAGATAGGAAGATGAAGACTATATAAGAAAAGCAAGTAAAGTAAAGAAGGGGGGGAAAGAAATGGAGCATTCCCCCAGTTGTAAATTAACTCTAAGTATTTTCTTTTATAAAAAAGAGTTCATGATTGGTGAACGACGACCGGCGCCTAAACCTTTAACCCACTCTCTACAAATTTATTGTTTGGGCTTGTTGGGCTGAAAACTCATTCATATTCAGGGTCAAACGCAAATTGAGTCCCTACAATTGGCGCCGTCTGTGGGAAGGATTAGTGTACTGGCTGGCGCACCAAGCGATTGTTCTAAGTGATCGTTTTGCAGTAGGTTGGCAAAAAAAAAAAAAAATATATATATATATATATATATATAGAAGATTTGACAGCGAAAAGAGAGATCTTGATATTATTTCATAAATAGAAACAGTACAAATTACAATCAGAGGCTCAGGCAGGTGTGTTTCACACACAAATTTACAAGCTAATCCTACCAGCTAGTTATACAATCAGAGGCCCAGGTAGACCCGCCCTAAAAAAGCTAGCCGGAGGGAAGTGTCAAGCCGTACTTTTATTGGTATAAAGAGAATGGGAGAGCTTGACACAAAAAGTAGGGAAGGGGGAGAGCCATCATGTTTCTAGGCCACCGACAACTCCCTTCTTGGCGCGGCGGAGTTGGAACAAAGAGAGAAGCAGATGCAGGGGCTCCGGGATACCTTCCCCCATGATATTCCCTTGATTCTCTCCGATCCTCACGAGTGTTGGCCGTTGGAGACGGCAACACTCGAGCACCGCCCATGAGATGAATTCGCACGTCTTCTTCGTTGGGGTGCGCTCCGAGGAGAGACGTTAGGTACTCTAACAACATCCCTCTCGGCCACCTTGTAGGGCGCCATCGGGGTTACGCTTAGATTCTGCCGTATCGAAAGCCCAGTGAGGGCTGCGGCCATACCGGCTTTTACCAATTCCAGTCATAATTCCAGCGGGGTTGTTAAAAGGGTTTGGGGAGCTGGAAGGATGTGTTTTTTCTGTTTGTGTTGAGAGGTCCATGGATTGTGGGGAAACCATCTCCCCACCTTATATAGGGGATAGGGGTTGGTGAGAATTAATTCATGCAGAGTTCGAAAAGAGAATTATCAGCTGGGCTAATAATAAAGCTACCAATTTCCAAGGAGGCCGTAGACCGTTGGACTCATGTTAATTCACGAGGACATTAATGAAGGCGCGTTTTGCGCACCGAAGCGTCAAGCGCGGAACACAAACAGGCAAAGGGCGCTTCATAAATGAAAAAGATGGGGCCTCGAGCTGGAATCGAGATCAACGCCACGTGTAAAGATCATAATCCGATCCAAGGAGGAATCACCTCCAGTAAAGCGGTCCGAGGACAAACCTCTACTTACAGAAAAATAGAAGTGGTAGACAGAACCAAGGTATTGCATGGTCCTCGGACCCAAACCTATGGTAAAACTATTCACACCATTATAACTGGGTACTAGACAGAACCAAGGTATTGCATGGTCCTCGGACTCAAACCTATGGGGAAACTAGATACTTACAGAAAAATAGAAGTGGTAGACAGAACCAAGGTATTGCATGGTCCTCGGACCCAAACCTATGGTAAAACTATTCACACCATTATAACTGGGTACTAGACAGAACCAAGGTATTGCATGGTCCTCGGACTCAAACCTATGGGGAAACTAGATACTTACAGAAAAATAGAAGTGGTAGACAGACCCAAGGTATTGCATGGTCCTCGGACCCAAACCTATAGTAAAACTATTCACATCATTATAACTGGGTACTAGACAGAACTAAGGTATTGCATGGTCCTCGGACTCAAACCTATGGGGAAACTAAATACTTACAGAAAAATAGAAGTGGTAGACAGAACCAAGGTATTGCATGGTCCTCGGACCCAAACCTATGGTAAAACTATTCACACCATTATAACTGGGTACTAGACAGAACCAAGGTATTGCATGGTCCTCGGACTCAAACCTATGGGGAAACTAGATACTTACAGAAAAATAGAAGTGGTAGACAGAACCAAGGTATTGCATGGTCCTTGGACCCAAACCTATGGTAAAACTATTCACACCATTATAACTGGGTACTAGACAGAACCAAGGTATTGCATGGTCCTCGGACCCAAACCTATGGTAAAACTATTCACACCATTATAACTTGGTACTAGACAGAACCAAGGTATTGCATGGTCCTCGGACTCAAACCTATGGGGAAACTAGATACTTACAGAAAAATAGAAGTGGTAGACAGAACCAAGGTATTGCATGGTCCTCGGACCCAAACCTATGGGGAAACTAGATACTTATAGAAAAATAGAAATACTAGACAGAACCAAGGTATTGCATGGTCCTCGGACCCAAACCTATGGGGAAACTAGATACTTATAGAAAAATAGAAGTGCTAGACAGAACCAAGGTATTGCATGGTCCTCGGACCCAAACCTATGAGGAAACTAGATACTTATAGAAAAATAGAAATACTAGACAGAACCAAGGTATTGCATGGTCCTCGGACCCAAACCTATGGAAAACTAGATACTTATAGAAAAATAGAAGTACTAGACGGAACCAAGGTATTGCATGGTCTTCGGACTCGAACCCATGGAGAAAATAACTATCTGGAGAAAAACCAAAGCGTTACCTAGAGTCAAGCTATGATACGGTCTTTATATTTATATTTGAAGGATAACAGACGATTTCATGAGACTAACTCCAAAATAGAATACAAATATTGAGCAGAATATTATAGTAAAGCAAACAAAAGAAAATATATGTAGTTGGATGCAAAGTACTAAGCATTCAGCTTGAACAGAAAGTATACAATTTCCTTACAACGCCACTGAGGCAAGAAACAAAATGAAATGAAAGAGAAAATAAACAAAATTATCCTATGTCGTATACCAGTTCCCCCAACTCAGTAGGCAAATTAATTCGATAAGCAAATCAAAAGGCTTTAGCCAAGGCCTAAGGGTTTTGAATCGAAGGGTCCATAGGAAGCCTCGCTACATCTTGGGGTACTTCCTGACCCTCAATTCTAACTCCCCCCAACGTCCTCTGGGGTTCAATCTCCTCGGATGGTTGGTCAGTTAAAGATATATCCTCGGCGGTCTTATCGTGACTCTCAACCGCTGGTAATAAGAACCCCTCCTCGGGAGCAGCAGAGGTAGTCTCGCGAATTGCAATAGGGTAATATACCCTATCCTCCCTCCTAAGGTCAGATGAGGCATCAACCCCTGCTTGGTTGAGGGCTTCATGCCAAGTCTGAGAACAGTAATGCCTGCACACCGCAGGAACTTAAGCCCGAAGGATGGCTTCAGTCTTAGCCACCCCATCTGCGAAAGCCTCCTCCTCTGCCTGTTCTACAGAGCGCTCGGCGTCTATTTTTGCAAATACCGCCTCGTCTTTGGCTCTCACAGCCTCGTCCCTGGCATACTCGGCAACACCTTTCTCATGGATTGCCGCGGTCAACTTTTCCCTCATATAGGTAATGTCCCCTTTGGCAGTCTGTAGTTGACCCTCAACGTCTTGCAAGCGATTAGTTTGATCCTCAGCATGCTTCCTGGCCACAGCTAGGTCGGAGGCAACAGCGTCCCTGGCCTTCGTCATCTCCTCCAAATCCTCGGTCGCCTTTTTTAGGTCGGCCTCGGATCTCTTGAGGGTATTAGCAGCTTCCAAGAACTTGTCACGCTCTTGCGCTAAGGCATTGCTTTGGCCATCGATCTCCTCATCTAACCTGAAAAGAGCCTGGATAGCCTGCCAATGAAAACAAGTAACTCTGTAAAGAGAAAGGAAGGTACTAAGCGACAAAAGTCGAATAAAGTAAATGGGTGCCAAAGGACCCACCATGCCTAGGTATTTCTTAAGGTTAAGGACAACCTCTAACCCACTCATATTTCTTAGCTCGGCCATGTCAGTAGGGAGAAGAAGAGACTTCTCCAGGGCATCGGCTACGAGAGCCCCCTCAGCTCCTTGAGATTCCCGCATCGAGGCGTTATCCATTAGGGGCTGATCATGGAGCATGGCAACGGGCAGCCAGGCTTAAGCCTCGGACTGCTGGATGGCCTTCTTACCTTTCCGTTGACCACCGAGCTTCAGTTGCTTCGGAGGCCTGCGAAATCTACCCTCCTCGGGCGGGGAATGGGATTTGCTCCCATCCATTGGCTCTTTACCCTTAGAAAGTCTCTTCCTTTTCGGGTCATGAGACTCAGTCTGAGGGTCTGATACTGTGGGGACAGAGGACGACCTGGTTTGCACAGTTAAAATCTGGGGCGGAGGTGCTGGGGGCTGGGGCTGCAACTCTTCTGGTACACCTTTCTTGGAACCGCCTTCGAGCAAGTCAAGAAGATTGGTTTGGGGCTGTCTTTTTAAACCCATCTCAGCCTGAGTACCAACTCTTAGGGACCGGAGGTCGGCTTCGGACAAATGAGGGTCTCCTAGGTCACCAGAGGGATCCTCGGACTGATCAGCTAGGTTAAACACACTATATTCGTCCTCGGAAGAACTCAATTCAACCACCTACCTTGCCTTCTTAGATAGTCCTTCCTCGGCCACCGTTACTTGTTGGGATGAGGAGGGACCTGCTAGTGGAATGCCTTCAGGTATATAAGACTCCTCGAAAAATGCAAAACCGTCCCCCATCACGGTGATCTGCGTAAGCCGAGGGTCACGAGCTCTAATTACGTGCTTCGGGATTGGGAATGATTTCTGAGCTGGGTCGCATCCGAGGATTTGATGAGCGGCTCTGACCTGGTTATCAAGTTCGTTCAGGAAAAGGTCCGACCTAAGAACGGTTTCCAAATCCACTTTGTTAACCAGGTGGAAATGACGTGCAAAGGCGTGCGGATCTGCGAAAAGAAAAATGAAACTCCTATGGTTAATAAACCAAAGCGAATATATGGTTATAAAGATAAAAATACTGAAACCTAGATTGTCTCCTATTTCGGATATCCTACCTGGCTCCCCCTCTACTGTTGGGCAATGAAAGCCGTTGTGCCACTCCCCCGACACTATGAGGAAATCTTGAGTCAACCCCTTATTGGAATCAGGAAGACACTGGATGAGACGAATCCTATCATCCCTTGTCTTCATATAATACGTCTTACCCCTCAGGTGATGAAGGTTATAGCACCAGTTCACATCGTGGTGAGTCAGTCTCAGCCCCATTTTCTCATTCAAGATATCTACACACCCTAATATCCTAAATACATTCACGGCACACTAGGTAGGAGCCAGGCGGAAATGCCTAAGGTAATTGAGGGTCACCGGCCTCATAGGGATTCTCATCCCTCCCTCTACGAAAGCGACTATCGGGATCACGACTTCACCCTCTCTCCTCTTAATGTATCACTCTCCTTCTTCACAGTACTTTAAACTCACATTATGGGGTATCCCATAGTCGACAATGAATTTGTTCATCATCTCGTCGGAATCAACCAACTTCTTAAACTTACCCATTCCCCAAGGACGACTAAAAGTTCCAGAAGAAGAAAAGGAGGAGTAAAATCAAGGAAATTTGGGGTCACTAGAAGAAGAAGACTTACAGAAATATGGCGATTCTCTTCAGGAAGAGTGCAAGTTGAACTAGACTCAAGTCATACGCATCAATGGTTGTAAGCGCGAAAATGAAAAAACCAGGCAGTTTAAACAAGTACTTATACTCCCCCTTAGGTTCCCCAAATGTAACTGTCTGCCCATAAAAGCAGGAGATCCCCACCGAACGATTACCATCACACCGTTGAAAGTGGGAAACGTAGTGCCGCCAAAATTTAATGTGGGCACACATTAAGTCTTGAAACGCAAAAAACGCACATCGAGCAGTCGAAAAGTCGCCAGCATTAGCACAAACCAAAGTGGGGCGATTCGCCTAAGAGGGCCCGTAGGTATCAAAACCCTCCTCCCCGTCCGAGGGAACGTGCAGCAGGGTTTTGAGGGGCTATTGTGGGGCCCGTGGGCCTGACAGCCACAACCCATCGCGTAGTAGGCCCAAGGCCAGCGCCGAGGAAGACTGACCAGCCAAGGCTAAGTTAGGGAAAGCCTCTTTTTTGACCCACGCCGAGGACCTCTTTGTCCTCGGCATACTAAGGATAATTTTTGGGAGGGGACAAGCCCAGAGCAAGCTGTCACATTCACACTTAATGCATTCACCTAACCCCTCTGGCCGCATTAATGGGGATGTAACCCCTTAGCAGGGCAACGTTGATCAGAGTAAACCACTTGAGTACCGATAAGGCCTTTGATGGGACGGATGGCCAGAAGGGAGGCGAATGGATGATCAACAGATGGAAAGAGGAGATAGGAAGATGAAGACTATATAAGAAAAGCAAGTAAAGTAAAGAAGGGGGGGGAAAGAAAGGGAAGAAAAGGGGCTCCTCGGCCCATGGCCGAGGAGCATTCCCCCAGTTGTAAATTAACTCTAAGTATTTTCTTTTATAAAAAAGAGTTCATGCTTGGTGAACGACGGCCGGCGCCTAAACCTTTAACCCACTCTCTACAAATTTATTGTTTGGGCTTGTTGGGCTGAAAACTCATTCATATTCAGGATCAAACGCAAATTGAGTCCCTACACTAAATATTTGATTTTTTTTTCTCACTTTGAAATTTTGAATAACCAGTAGTCTTGTCCATACGGACCATGACAATGTTCGAACTTCAAACGACTTTTTTGCCTTTTTTTTTTTTTGCCCAGGGGGTAGGGGTTGAATTAATGGTTGATTATTCATTAACATTTCTCAAAATAATAATAATAATCGTCCTGATTTTTCAGACAACGATGCTAAATTTTCTAAGAATATTATTAGTCTATTATTGATACATGAGTAGAATATTTGTATACAATTTTTTAGCACAACTTTATGACCCCAATTCATCTCATTTTCCCATTAGAAAAAGAAAAAAGGAATTATTTCCTCCGGGAAAATAAAAATTTAAAAGGGAGCTACCACAGACTAGAATTTTAAAATTGAACAAAAACTATTATACCCTCCCATATTTTGTTGCATCCATTAACGAAGAAAGAACGATAAATAAATATTAATTGGTGGAGACGATATACATTGTGCAAGTCTCTGCCCCTTCAAAATTAGCACATGGATCATGTATTTGCATTTCATAACATTTTTTTTCAGCAAATTTGGCCACACAAAACTATTGCATCATCTGTGCATGTAAAGTACTGTAGACATCAACAATAGCCTCTATTCCACTAAATTGCTTTTGCATTCATTTCTTTTATGATTTTGTCTTAAAATATGTTTTTTCGAACGAAAAAGAGTGAGAGTGAGGGAGGATACGGTTGTTCAATGGAGCTAATTTTAGTGGATAAAGTGAAAATTTTTTAAGTGTATGAAAGAGTGAAGTTAGACCACATATAATCAAGTAGATAATATGCATTGAATAGTGCTGCATTCATAACATTTTTTCAAAAAAATTTCAGCTGTAAGTTATTATTAGTTATAATTTAATCCCACCATTTAAAAAAAAAAAAATTGTCCATCAATATCAACCCATCACTAAAGATTTATTGTAAAAATATAATGTACATTACATTTTTATTAAGTAATTATCACATTAATTACTACTATCTTATTATGTCTAGCCTCTAAGCACGCACGTTACACATACTCAAAGGCTTTTCTATTTTTTTTTTAATAAAGGTTAACAATAGCCTCTATTCCACTAAATTGCTTTTACATTCATTTATTTTATGATTTTGTCTTAAAATATGTTTTTTCGAACGAAAAAGAGTGAGAGTGAGGGAGGATACGGTTGTTCATGGAGTTCATTTTAGTGGATAAAGTGACCTTTTTTTTAAGTGCATGAAAGAGTGAAGTTAGACAACATAACCTCAAGTAAATAATATGTAATGAGAAGTGTTACGCTCATGATATTTTTATAACAAATTTTAAGTGATAAGTTATCATTAGTTCTAATTTAATCTCATTGTTTTTTTTTTTCAGTATCAACCTGCCACTAAGAATTTGTTGTGAAAAGTTATGTACATTACACTTTTAACATTTTTAGTGAGTAATTATCTCATTAATTACTACTATCTTATTATGTATATAACATGAATGAATAAGCAACATATATGATATTCTTAAAATAAAGAGAAATAGTATCTCCACGACACTTTTATAACAAATTTTAAAAAGTATATTGTTATTTGTCATTGCTAGTAAATAAGAAAGTGATTTTAATAATAAAATTCAAATTAAAACCAACAACAACCTATCACCTAAGTTTTTTTTTTTTTTTTGAAAATATTGTAGCAATAGTCATTTTCTAAAATAAATATAGAAGTGATAAAAATTCAAAAATAAATTATTTATATATATATATATATATATTCAATAATTTTTCTTTTACCAACCATAAAAATAAAAATAAATCCTTCCCATCAAAAAAAAAAAAAAAATCCTTCATCTCGGGTCAGCTCGCCAACACCGCACAGTCTCTCTCTCTCACAGAACTTCGCAATTTTCTTGTACATTCAATTTCAACCTCTCTAAAAACTACATGGCTGCTCCTGCGGTGGAAGGCACAGCCGTGGCTGCGCTCCGGGCGGTCATGTTCCGAGTCCGGCAGGCTGCGGAGCGGTCTGGTCGGACACCCGAGCTGGTCCGGGTCGTGGCCGTTTCGAAAACCAAACCGGTCTCTCTCATCCGCCAAGTCTACGACTCTGGATACCGTTGCTTTGGCGAGAACTACGCACAAGAACTCATCGAAAAAGCCCCTCAAGTCTCTTTCTCTCTATGTCTTTCATTTAACTATTTAAGGTTTAATAATTGAGGTTGTTTATTTATGATTTTGTTTGTGTTTGTAGCTTCCTCAAGACATAGACTGGCATTTCATTGGGCATTTGCAAAGCAACAAAGTCAAATCGCTACTCAGTATGATTCTTTGCCCTTTCTTTTTCTTATAAAATCCCATTTTCCTCGTTGGAATATAAACCTTAAAGTTTTCGAATTGACAATCTGGGTCTGTTTGCTTTAGCTTTAAAATCTAATTTTCAATTGAGGAATGCTAGAGACATACATAACATTTTTCAAAATTGGCCACCTCAGCAAATTGTGATCCATGCAACATTTACTTTCACCACTGACATCGATTTTATGGGCACCAATCATAACAGGCTACCTCAAAAAAAAAAAAAAAAAAAACCTACTGTAGGGTGTGGCATACTTTAGGTACATATGCTAGGATGTAAAGCATCGAGTTAAATAGATTCCAGAATAGTATTGATATATGTTTGTTGAAATGGTTATGATGTGACAAAATCGAAACCATTTATTTAATAATGTCAAGTTAGGATTTTGAGAACTTTATAGTGGAGTTATTTTAGGAATTCTAGGGGATCTCAATCTGCTAATTACCAATAGTGATTATATGATTACCTTTTGTTCTCACGTTTGGTGGATTTTGAGGGCACATAAAGAACTATTTGCAGATGGGGTTTTGAATAATCTGGTAGATCTTTGTTTGCCATATGGAGAGTTGGATGTGTGTCTTGTGCATAACAACAGTGATTCAGAAATCACCCACTTGATGATCATGGTGACAGTGTGTGCATTATCTACTTATCTTATTCTGTGTCTTCTTTTTAAGTATGTTGGAGAGGAGTATGGTGAATGTTAAGGTTTTAATTTCGATACGCAGCTGGAGTCCCGAATCTGGCAATGGTTGAGGGTGTAGATAATGCAAAGGTAAAGACTTAGCCTCATATCTGTTGTATGTTTGTTGTCAGTAAGAACTTATTTTCTCATTTCTGTTTATGATATGAAGAGAATTCATATCATTGTTCTTGGATTGTGCTCAACTATGTAATTTTTATTTCTTACAACTAAAAATGTGCTGTAGAAACCTTCATGACTTCAGTTGCTTACTAGTTGTCTGATGCTTTCCAAATGTTTTTGACATTAATGTTTTTTTTTTTTTTTGATAGGTAATATAAGAATTATTATTGATGAAAATTGAAAAAGAAACATACAATGTGTTCATGAGAATGAACACAGCAAAGCACAAAACAGAACGTAACAGAAAAAAATCAAGAGACTAAACTAAGAGAAGAAAAAAACTGAACATTGTACTGTAACATGAATTAACATACATTAATAGTTCATTCATGTTACAGTACTTATGTGGCCCTGTTTGAGTTTCAAATTGTAATTTTAGTAGCCTTCAATGAAAACAAACTCGTGTTCTAATTGATTCACGTGGAATGTCACTCACATGACATTACATTACTATATATTATTGATCTTCAGGTTGCAAATCATCTTGACCGGGCAGTTTCAAGCCTTGGAAGAAATCCTTTGAAGGTTTTGGTCCAAGTGAATACCAGTGGAGAAGCTTGTGAGTAAAACCAAAAGTCATTTCTTCTTTTCACAGATGTTCTGCCTGTTATTTAGTTGGGCATAATAATGACTTTATTAGCTCTGGAGCTTCCTGAACCTCTCTCACACACCCCCCCCCCCCCCCCCCCCCCCTCTCCCCCTTTTTAGCATCATATGCTTATCCTTAAACCTATGGGCTTTTTTAGCTCTACAGCACATACTATCCAAATTGACAATGTTTAGCCAAGGTTACATGACTACGCAAATGATCAGAAAACATGGTTGTATAAGAACACAGAAATCATAATATTTTGAAAAGGATACAATATTTACAATGAAGATGATGTCTTCATTTCTTTACATTTACTATTTTGACTTGACTGCCGTAGCACTAATATTAACACTCCAGTGTTATTTACATGTGGTTGCATGCACAAAATAGCACCTTCGTCTTAATAATTGTTGGCTTCTCTGTGATATTATTTTGGTATTTATTTGTGTTCTTCTTTCTTCCCATATTTTCATTGACTGGTTAGTTCATGGATTTTTGTGATATTCTTGCAGCAAAATCTGGCATTGATCCTTCTGGCTGTGTCGAACTTGCGAAACACGTTAAGTTGCAGTGCCCAAATCTAGAGTTCTCTGGCTTAATGACAATTGGGATGCCAGACTATTCATCAACTCCAGAAAACTTTAGGGTGATGATTCTGTGTTTAACAGTGAAGTGAAACTGCATAAGATTGAATTTACCATATCTACTTATCAAAAAAAAAAAAAAAGATTGAATTTACCATATCTTTATGCAGAATTTGATTACTAGTTTTAGTTTGTCTCACAATACTTTTTATATTCATGAACTTCAATTCTTTTTCAAATTTTTAAAAAAAAAAATCATCTATTTTTTATTAATCTGCTGATGTTAATGTTGTTTCATTTATATATTTGACTTAATTTTCAATTGCTATGAAACCAAACATTTGTCTTCTTCTCCACCCCACCATGTTTCTCTTATAAGATTTCTTTTTTTCTTTTTTCATGTAATGTTGCCTCATTACTATCTTAGAAATTGTCTTTATATTCTTTTTCTACTTTTCTTTTCTCTGCGTTTTTTATTGTAAGTTAATATACTGAGGCATTAGCTTTTGTGTTGTGATGCATTAGACGCTATCAAACTGTAGAATTGAGGTTTGCAAGGCACTTGGAATAGCGGAGGAGCAATGTGAGTTGTCAATGGGCATGTCAGGTGACTTTGAGCTAGCGGTAAGGGCTACCTCGTGCTGTTGTCAAATGAATTCTTAATAAAACATAGCAATAAACTTCGATTTTCTTTATTTTTGGATTGCGAGCTATTATGACAGTAATTCCTGAACATTTTAATCCTTAAGCATAATGCTGTCCGAAACCATCACTGGACTGCATTGTGGTTAGCTAGAAATTTTATCACTGGCTGGATGGATAATGTTTTGGTAAGAAATGGGTTTACAAGGAGGGATTAAGCTGCAGACTTTTTATAGTAATTGTTTGGAAAACACTAGCAAAGCACTTTAGAATTGCTAGGGGAGTAAAAAATGATCAGGGATTGTCTCTAAAAAAATTGGCAATTATAATGTACCTATACAATCGAATTTTACATAATTCTCAAACTCTTGTAACAATGTAATTATGTATTTCTTGTTCTTACTTCTTATTGCATCTTGTAGATCTTTTTTTTTTTTTTTTTTTTTTTATGCCTTATCTCATATCCTTATCAAGGATGGAGCATCACTAAAGAGATTTTGCAATTGATAATGGGGCTTTCTGATACCTGCAGATTGAAATGGGCAGTACCAATGTGAGAGTCGGATCAACCATATTTGGCCCGAGGGAGTATGCCAAGAAACAACCAAATTAGCATCTTCTAGATGCATACTGTTGCTTCAGGACAAAAATGGGAATTCATGCTCTTGCTTTATGTAATTATGTATTCAAATTTGTTGGTCTAGCACAAAAAGAAAAAGAAAAAGAATTGTACCTTTTACCTGTATGTCAATTTTTATGTAAATCAAAGTGATTACCTATCCAACTTCTTCTATTTTTGGCTCATTGACTCTTTGATATCATGATTAAGTTATTTACCAAAAAATAATAATAATGATTAAGCCAGTGTCTTGCACATCAATTATTTAATTAACTTTGACAGGACTTTTATATTAATTATTTTGTTCATTGCTGATTGAAAAATGCAATCCATTAAGGCTCTGCTTGAGAGTTTATAAAGGAATGGGACCTCTCTTAATATGATTCGTTCACATTTGTTTCTCAAAAAAAAGAAAAAAAGATTTGTTTCACATTTGTAATTAAACAGAAAAATTTAATACCCTTTTACTCAAATGTTGGTTTACTCATATGGTTTAGAAAAAATAAAAATGAAAATCTTTTGTTTTTGTTTTTCAGTTTTTTAACTAAAGCAAGAATGTATACTTATTAGTTATAACCTACACGTATCTAAGAAAAAATGTGATATAAAAAAAAATAAATAAAAAAATCGTCTTTTTTTCTACAAACAAATGGGTAGGGTTCCTTCGTAGGATTATTATTATTATAAGAATTAGATTATAATCAATGGTAAAAGTAATAAACTTTTTAAAAATTTGGAAAATATTTCTCTCCAAAGAAACTCTTTAAAATTTTCATATATTTTTTTATTAGACATGAATTTTAAAAATTTAATTGTTGAATTGTATGTTCTTATTATATTCTTCATATTTGCTAAATTTAAAAAAAAAAAATCAAATATTAAAACTATGTTTTAAATTTTAAGTTTTTATGTTAAAATATTATCGAATAGTAATTGTAGGGACTCAATTTGCGTTTGACCCTGAGTACAGATGGGTTTTTCAGCCCAATCAAGCCCAAACAATAAATTTATAGAGAATGGGTTAAAGGTTTAGGTGCTGGCCGTCGTTCATCAAGCATGAACTCTCTTTTATAAAAGAAAATACTTAGAGCTAATTTAAAACTGGGGGAATGCTCCTCGGCCCATGGCCGAGGAGCCCCTTTTCTTCCATCTCTTTTTTTTTTCCCCCCTTGCTTTACTTTACTTGCTTTTCTTATATAGTCTTCATCTTCCTATCTCCTTCTTCCATCTATTGATCATCCATTCGCCTCCCTTCTGGCCATCCGTCCCATCAGAGGCCTTATCGGTACTCAAGTGGTTCACTCTGATCAACGTCGCCCTGCCAAGGGGTTGTATCCCCATTAATGCGGCCAAAGGGGTTAGGTGAATGCATTAAGTGTGAATGTGACAGCTTGCTCTGGGCTTGTCCCCTCCAAAAAATTATCCTTAGTATGCCGAGGACGAGGAGGTCCTCGGCGTGGGTCAAAAAAGAGGCTATGTCTAACTTAGCCTTGGCTGGTCAGTCCTCCTCAGCGTTGGCCTTGGGCCTACTACGCGATGGGCTGTGGCTGTCAGGCCCACGGGCCCCACAATAGTCCCTCAAAACCCTGCTGCACGTTCCCTCGGACGGGGAGGAGGGTTTTGATAGCTACAGGCCCTCCTAAGCGAATCGCCCCACTTTGGTTTGTGCTAATGCTGGCGACTTTTCGACTGCTCGATGTGCGTTTTTTACGTTTCAAGACTTAATGCGTGCCCTCATTAAACTTTGGCGGCACCATGTTTCCCACTTTCAACGGTGTGAAGGTAATCATTCGGTGGGGATCTCCTGCTTTTATGGGCAGGCAGTTACATTTGGGGAACCCAAGGGGGAGTATAAGTACCTGTTTAAACCGCCTGGTTTCCTCATTTTCGCGCTTACAACCATTGATGCGTATGACTTGAGTCTAGTTCAACTTGCACTCTTCCTGAAGAGAATCGCCATACTTCTGTAAGTCTTCTTCTTCTAGCGACCCCAAATTTCCTTGATTTTACTCCTCTTTTTCTTCTTTTAGAACTTTTAGTCGTCCTTGGAGAATGGGTAAGTTTAAGAAGTTGGTTGAATCCGACGAGATGATGAACAAATTCATTGTCGACTATGGGATACCCAATAATGTGAGTTTGAAGTACTGTGAAGAAGGGGAGTGGTACCTTAAGAGGAGAGAGGGTGAAGTCGTGATCCCGATAGTCGCTTTCGTAGAGGGAGGGATGAGAATCCCTATGAGGCCGGTGACCCTCAATTACCTTAGGCATTTTCGCCTGGCTCCTACCCAGTATGTCGTGAATGTATTTAGGATATTAGGGTGCGTAGATATCTTGAATGAGAAAATGGGGCTGAGACTGACTCACCACGATGTGAACTGGTGCTATAACCTTCATCACCTGAGGGGTAAGACGTACTATATGAAGACAAGGGACGACAGGATTCGTCTCATCCAGTGTCTTCCTGATTCCAATAAGGGGTTGACCCAAGATTTCCTCATAGTGTCGGGGGAGTAGCATAACGGCTTTCATTGCCCAACAGTAGATGGGGAGCCAGGTAGGATATCCGAAGTAGGAGACAATCTAGGTTTCAGTATTTTTATCTTTATAACCATATATCCGCTTTGGTTTATTAACCGTAGGAGTTTCATTTTTCTTTTCGCAGATCCGCACGCCTTTGCGCGTCATTTCCACCTGGTTAACAAAGCGGATCTGGAAACCGTCCTTAGGTCGGACCTTTTCTTGAACGAACCTGATAACCAGGCCAGAGCCGCTCATCAAATCCTCGGATGCGACCCAGCTTAGAAATCATTCCCAATCCCGAAGCATGTAATTAGAGCTCGTGACCCTCGGCTTACACAGATCACCGTGGTGGAGGACGGTTTTGCATTTTTCGAGGGGTCTTATATACCTGAAGGCATTCCACTAGCAGGTCCCTCCTTATCCCAACAAGTAACGGTGGCCGAGGAAGGACTATCTAAGAAGGCAAGGGAGGTGGTTGAACTAAGTTCTTCTGAGGACGAATATAGTGTGTTCGACCTAGCTGATCAGTCCGAGGATCCCTCTGGTGACCTAGGAGACCCTCATTTGTCCGAAGCCGATCTCCGGTCCCTAAGAGTTGGTACTCAGGCTGAGATGGGTTTAAAAAGACAACCTCAAACCAATCTTCTTGACCTGCTCGAAGGCGGTTCCAAAAAGGGTGTACCAGAAGAGTCGCAGCCCCAGCCCCCAGCACCTCCGCCCCAGATTTTAACTGTGCAAACCAGGTCGTCCTCCGTCCCCATAGTATCAGACCCCCAGACTGAGTCTCATGACCCGAAAAGGAAGAGACTTTCTAAGGGTAAAGAGCCAATGGATGGGAGCAAATCCCATTCCCCGCCTGAGGAGGGTAGATTTCACAGGCCTCCGAAGCAACTGAAGCTCGGTGGCCAACAGAAAGGTAAGAAGGCCATCCAGCAGTCCGAGGCTCAAGCCTGGCTGCCCGCTGCCATGCTCCATGATCAGCCTCTGATGGATAACGCGTTGATGCGAGAATCTCAAGGAGCCGAGGGGGCTTTCGTAGTCGAGGCCCTAGAGAAATCTCTTCTTCTTCCCACTGACATGGCCAAGCTAAGAAATATGAGTGGGTTAGAGGTTGTCCTTGACCTTAAGAAGTATCTAGGCATGGTGGGTCCTTTGGCACCCATTTACTTTATTCAAATTTTGTCGCTTAGTACCTTCCTTTCTCTTTACGGAGTTACTTATTTTTATTGGCAGGCTATCCAGGCCCTTTTCAGGTTAGATGAGGAGATCGACGGCCAGAGTAATGCCTTAGCGCAAGAGCGTGACAAGTTCTTGGAAGCTGCTAATACCCTTAAGAGATCCGAGGCCGACCTAAAAAAGGCGACCGAGGATCTGGAGGAGATGACGAAGGCCAAGGACGCTGCTGCCTCTGCCCTAGCCATGGCCAGGAAGCAAGCTGAGGATCAAACTAATCGCTTGCAAGACGTTGAGGGTCAACTACAGACTGCCAAAGGGGACATTGCCTACATGACGGAAAAGTTGACCGTGGCAATCCATGAGAAAGGTGTTGCTGAGTATGCCAGGGACGAGGCTGTGAGAGCCAAAGACGAGGCGGTATTTGCAAAAATAGACGCTGAGCGCTCTGTAGAACAGGCAGAGGAAGAGGCTTTCACAGATGGGGTGGCTAAGACTGAAGCCACCTTTCGGGCTCAAGTTCCTGCAGTGTGTAGGCATTACTGTTCTCAAACCTGGCATGAAGCCCTCAACCAAGCAGAGGTTGATGCCTCATCTGATCTTAGGAGGGAGGACAGGGTATATTTCCCTATTGCCATTCGCGAGGTTGCACCTGCTGCTCCCGAGGAGGGGACCTCATTACCAGCGGTTGAGAGTCACGATAAGACCGCCGAGGATACGTCGTTAACTGACCAACCACCCGAGGAGGTTGAGCCCTAGAGAACGTTGGGGGGAGTTATAACCGAGGGTCAGGAAATACCACAAGACGTGGCAAGGCCTCCGGCAGACCTTTCGAGACCAAGCCCTTAGGCCTTGGCTAAAGCCTTTTGATTTGCTTGTCGAATTAATTTGCCTACTGAGTTAGGGAGACTAGTATACGACATAGGATAATTTTGTTTATTTTCTCTTTTATCTTCTCTTTTATCTCATTTTGTTTCTTGCCTCAGTGGCGTTGTAAGGAAGTCGTATACTTTCCGTTTGAACCGAATACTTAATACTTTGCTTCCAACTAATGATATTTTCTTTTATTTGCTTTACTATAATATTCTGCTTAATATTCGTATTCTATTCTGGAGTTAGCCTCATGAAATCATCTGTTATCCTTCAAATATAAATCTAAAGACCGTATTATAGCTTGACTCTAGGTAATGCTTTAGTTTTTCTCCAGATAGTTATTTTCTCCATGGGTTCGAGTCCGAGGACCATGTAATACCCTGGTTATGCCTAGTACTTCTATTTTTCTATAAGTATCTAGTTTTCCATAGGTTTGGGTCCGAGGACCATGCAATACCTTGGTTCTGTCTAGTACCCAGGTATAATGGTGTGAATAGTTTTACCATAGGCTTGGGTCCGAGGACCATGCAATACCTTGATTCTGTCTACCACTTCTATTTTTCTGTAAGTATCTAGTTTCCCCATAGGTTTGAGTCCGAGGACCATGCAATACCTTGGTTCTGTCTAGTACCCAGGTATAATGGTGTGAATAGTTTTACCATGGCTTGGGTCCGAGGACCATGCAATACCTTGGTTCTGTCTAGTACCCAGGTATAATGGTGTGAATAGTTTTACCATAGGCTTGGGTCCGAGGACCATGCAATACCTTGATTCTGTCTACCACTTCTATTTTTCTGTAAGTATCTAGTTTCCCCATAGGTTTGAGTCCGAGGACCATGCAATACCTTGGTTCTGTCTAGTACCCAGGTATAATGGTGTGAATAGTTTTACCATGGCTTGGGTCCGAGGACCATGCAATACCTTGGTTCTGTCTAGTACCCAGGTATAATGGTGTGAATAGTTTTACCATAGGCTTGGGTCCGAGGACCATGCAATACCTTGGTTCTGTCTACCATTTCTATTTTTCTGTAAGTATCTAGTTTTCCCATAGGTTTGAGTCCGAGGACCATGCAATACCTTGGTTCTGTCTAGTACCCAGGTATAATGGTGTGAATAGTTTTACCATAAGCTTAGGTCCGAGGACCATGCAATACCTTGGTTCTGTCTACCACTTCTATTTTTCTGTAAGTATCTAGTTTCCCCATAGGTTTGAGTCCGAGGACCATGCAATACCTTGGTTCTGTCTAGTACCCAGGTATAATGGTGTGAATAGTTTTACCATAGGCTTGGGTCCGAGGACCATGCAATACCTTGGTTCTGTCTACCACTTCTATTTTTCTGTAAGTAGAGGTTTGTCCTCGGACCGCTTTACTGGAGATGATTCCTCCTTGGGTCGGATTATGATCTTTACACGTGGCGTTGATCTCGCCTCCAACTCGAGGCCCCATCTTTTTCATTTATGAAGCGCCCATTGTCCGTTCGTGTTCCGTGCTTGACGCTTCGGTGCGCGAAACGCACCTTCATTAATGTCCTCGTGAATTAACACGAGTCCAACGGTCTATGGCCTCCTTGGAAATTGGTAGCTTCATTATTAGCCCAGCTGATAATTCTCTTTTCGAACTCTGTATGAATTAATTCTCACCAACCCCCATCCCCTATATAAGGTGAGGCGATGGTTTCTCCACACTCAATGAACTTCCCAACACAAACAGAAAAGACACATCCTTCCAGCTTCCCAAACCCTTTTACCAACCCCGCCGGAATTGTGATTGGAATTGGCAAAAGCCGGTATGGCCGCAGCCCCCACTAGGCTTCCGGTGCGGCAGAATCTAGGCGTAACCCCGATGGCGCCCTACAAGGTGGCCCAGAGGGATGTTGTTAGAGTACCTAACGTCTCTCCTCGGAGCGCACCCCCGACGAAGAAGACGTGCGAATTCATCTCATGGGCGGTGCTCGAGTGTTGCCGTCTCCAACGGCCAACACTCGTGAGGATCGGAGAGAATCAAGGGAACATCATGGGGGAAGGTATCCTGGAGCCCCTGCATCTGCTCCTCTCTTTGTTCCAGCTCCGCCGCGCCGAGAAGGGAGTTGTCGGTGGCCTGGAAACATGATGGCCCTCCCCCTTCCCTACATTTTGTGTCAAGCTCTCCCATTCTCTTTATACCAATAAAGGGACGGCTTGACACTTCCCACCAGCTAGCTTTTTTAGGGCGGCTCCACCTGGGCCTCTGATTGTAGAAATAGTTGGTAGGATTAGCTTGTAAATTTTTTTGTGAAATGCACCTGCCTGAGCCTCTGATTGTAATTTGTACTGCTTCTATTTATGAAATAATAATATCAAGATTTCTCTTTTCGTTGTCGAATCTTCTATTTTTTTTTTCAACCTACTGTAAAATGACCACTTAAAACAATCGCCTGGTGCGCCGGCCAGCACCTTAATCCTCCCCACAGACGGCACCAATTGTAGGGACTCAATTTGCGTTTGACCTTGAGTACAGATGGGTTTTTCAGCCCAATCAAGCCCAAACAATAAATTTATAGAGAATGGGTTAAAGGTTTAGGTGCTGGCTGTCGTTCATCAAGCATGAACTCTCTTTTATAAAAGAAAATACTTAGAGCTAATTTAAAACTGGGGGAATGCTCCTCGGCCCATGGCCGAGGAGCCCCTTTTCTTCCATCTCTTTTTTTTTTCCCCCCTTGCTTTACTTTACTTGCTTTTCTTATATAGTCTTCATCTTCCTATCTCCTTCTTCCATCTGTTGATCATCCATTCGTCTCCCTTCTGGCCATCCGTTCCATCAGAGGCCTTATCGGTACTCAAGTGGTTCACTTTGATCAACGTCGCCCTGCCAAGGGGTTGTATCCCCATTAATGCGGCCAGAGGGGTTAGGTGAATGCATTAAGTGTGAATGTGATAGCTTGCTCTGGGCTTGTCCCCTCCCAAAAATTATCCTTAGTATGCCGAGGACGAGGAGGTCGTCGGCGTGGGTCAAAAAAGAGGCTTTGTCTAACTTAGCCTTGGCTGGTCAGTCCTTCTCGGCGTTGGCCTTAGGCCTACTACGCGATGGGCTGTGGCTGTCAGGGCCACGGGCCCCACAGTAATTGTGGGGATAAAAGCCCAAGTTTGCATATTGGGCCTTGAGCCCTATGTTTGAGGATGTGGGTATGTCTAAAGAGGAGCAAATGATTGAGAGATGCCTCATAGTGGAGAATCACATAAGTAAAGGATGGGAGAACATAGTCCGAGGAGTGTTTCCTTCTCGGAAACGATAAATATCGGTCAAGCAAGTATTGGAGCGAATTGGGCGATCTTCCAGAAAGTTTTAACGATAAGAATGAACTTCAAGCACGTGTAAAGATGAGAAGAATACAGAAATATCAAAATGAAAAGCTACTATCACCACATTAAATGCACTGCAGCAACTTTTCTAGCTGCATTTATGTGGAGAAAACCCCTAAATAGTACAATCTGAACCATCACTAAGCATGGAGAGCCAAAGAAGACGTCTGATGGGACATATACTCAAGTGAAGGCTTAGATGATTAACAGGTGTACGATCAAGATGGTTCGAAGAAAAACTATATAATGTAAAAGATCCCTCATAGGAGAGGAATCGAAAAAAGGAGAAAAAGTTTGATTGTAGTAAGAAGAATTGTATTAATTTTCTAAAACAGTAGTTCAGTTGTTAGTTAATCTCTTCGGACATCAATTTAATCAAGTTCTAAGTGTGTTTCTGTACTTATTCTTATTTTGAATCTTTATGAACCGTTGTTTAATTCACAAATAGCCTAACTCTTTTATCTACTCTTTATAAATTTATTGTATTAGGCTCGTTGGGCTTACATCCCATATCTTTTGGGCTTGGACTACAAATTGTTTTCTCACAGTAATAAACATTCAATTTAAACCAAAATTAATATACTTGTTAATAAGGGTCCATTTATTTTTGTGGTAAATGATTTCAAGAAATTATTTTCCACCTGACCCCACTGTTTGGCAGCTATGGAAAATAAAATTTTCCGGAAAATAGGCACCCGTTTGACCATTATTTACTCCTTTCACCCGGAAATAGTTTTCACCTCTCATTTTCACTTCAAACCATTTCCGGGTCATGCACAAAAGAGAGAGTAGAGAAATTTCGAAGACATCCAGAGAAAGAAGAGAACTCGTCGAGAACTAAACAAGCCAGAGAAAGCCAGGGAACTCACCTTGCCGAAACACCGTTCCAACCACTCTCGTGCCTCCGATCCAGCCACCACACCGAGAAACCCAGAGAACTCACCTCGCCGAAACACCATTCTAGACCCAGACCCATCGCCATGATTGTCGATCGCCTTCGACTCAGACCCAGACCCAGCGAGTCGCATCGCGAACCCACGAACCACGAGTAACACCGTGCCGCGAGTCGCACTGGATTTAAATACCCGATCGCCTCACCACAACGATCTGACCGAATTTGATGATTTTAAAATTTTTTGTAATAAAATTTGTTTGGATGCTGAGAAAATATGAAAAATGTGTAGGAAAATAACATTTTCAGAATAGAACCAAACACATAAAAATATTTTCTACAATAATTTTCATAATGCAACAAAACACTTGAAAATATTTTCCTTTCTCGAAAATAGCATTTCCGAAAAATAGACTATTTTTCAAAAAATATTTTACGAGAACCAAACACAGCCTAATATGCAATTCAATAGTTTGATAATTTGATTTTCAAAATTCTCCGTCCAATAAAAATTACTGTAAATAGATATAGGTACAGTTTAAAATTCAAAAAAATAATTCTTACAGTGGCAAACGAGTCAGCCATTGTTTGATTCGTTTCTTTCACCGAGTCAACTCATAAACCTCTCACTTCAAAGCATTATTTTTAGACATTGTACCCGCCTTCTTATCCTAAAACCCCTCCCCTCTCACTCTCTCTCTCCCTCTCTCTCTCTCTTACTCTCTGAGAGCTTCAACAACTGCAACTAACACTCCTACTCTTATCCAATGACTTCACTTTCTCTCCCAACCAAAATTTTCCTCTACCCAAATAGCCCTTCCATCCAATTCCAATCCCAACACAGACCCCCCCAGAGACTCACTTTTCCCAGAAACATAAAGATCATATGCTCAGCCACAGAGCAACCACAACCACAACCACAACAACAACAACCCAAGAAGAAGAAGAAGAATGAGACAGAAAGCGAAAAAGGAGTTGACCCAGTTGGGTTCCTCGCCAAACACGGCATTTCCCATAAAGCTTTTGCTATTTTCCTCCGTGAAAGGTACAAATACTATTTTTTTTTTTTTAAGAAAAAAAAAGAGTAGAAAGTGAAATGGAGTGTTTGGTTGAAGAGAAAGTATGTGAAGGGGAAAGAAAGTTGGGATTTTTTTTTTTTTTAAGTCATAATTTTGTTATTTTATTATGATTATAGTATGTTGCATTAATTGAAGTGTGTAGAAATAGAAAAGAATGAGAATAAGTAGAAAGTGAGATGGGTGTGTTTGGTTGATGAGAAAGTATGTGAAGGAGAAAGAAAGTTGGTATTTTTTTTTTAAGTCATAATTTTGTTTTTTATATTATGATTTTAGTATGTTACATGTTGTTTTAATTGAAGTATGTAGAAATAGAAGAGAATGAGAATAAGTAGAAAGTGAGATGGGTGTGCTTGGTTGATGAGAAAGTGAGGGAATGAGAAATAAAGTTGGGATTTTTTTTAAGTCATAATTTTGTTTTTATATTGCGATTATAGTGTGTTACATGCTGTTTCATTTGAAGCATGTAGAAATAGAAGAGAATGAGAATAAGTATAAAGTGAGATGGTGTGTTTGGTTGATGGGAAAGTGTGGGAAAGAAATGAAGTTGGAATTTTTTTTTGTTTAAAGTCGTTTTGTTTGTTATATTGTGATTATATTGCATTACATGTTTTAATTGAACTATGCAGACATAAAGCGTTGAAGGACCTTAAAGATGAAATTTTCAACCGTCACATCAATCTCAGGGACATGGCTTCTGGGTTAGTCCTATCGAATTCAACTCCAATTTTTTATCAATTTCCTGATTGTGAGTTCTAGTTTGAGTTTGATGGGTAGGACTTATAGCTTATTGAAATTCTAAGCTTATTATTGAAGAGGATCAGTATTTGGAATGGCTCAACCATCATGCTGAATATTTTTGTGAAAATGTTGATGTTATAGTTCTGATTTGTATGCAATTTTTTTTTTTTTTTTGGTATCTTTTGGGTTATAAGGGATTCATATGCTGATTATGCTTTTGGTGGGGATTGAGGTTTTCTTTAGCTGAGTTTGGTTGTTCTTGGTTTTGTTGTCTAGATTTGAAATATTGGGTATGCATCGTCACTTCGAACATCGGGTGGATTATATGGAATGGGCTCCAGGTTTGACTCTATGCTCAAATGTTTCTTCTCCTGCTTGACAGGGTTCTCCAATGTTTAATTAACTTTCTGCAAACTTCTAGCCCCAATATGTGCCTAATTCTGACCTAAATGGAGTCCCTCACTATTACAGGATTTTAGTTTTTTATTTTGGTATCTCTTTTTTATTTTTATTTTTTTCCTCTTTTACCTGATTTTCAAATTACATACCTAATTATATGGTAAAAAAAAAAAGATGGTTGAGAGTTTTGACATTAATCCTCCCCTGAACTTTTCTCTTCTTCAGCTCACTTCTTGAATTAGGATTTCCTTTCTTCTTCCTGAAACATATGTGAACTCCTAGCCTAATCCTGTATTTAGAATGAGTAGTTATTTCTAGTCACACTTTTTTTGGATCAAGATTGGAACTTGATACAATGGACATTAATTATCAATTTGATTTCACTGTCAAATGACCTGTTCTCCCTGGTTGGAATAGGCAGGTATATTCCTTCCATTACAACCATACATGAGAGTTTCCTACCTCAATGTTTCCCTTAGAGCTGACTTCCATTTTGTATGTTTATTAAAAGAAAAGAAAAAAAGTTTCCATTTTGCCTACATTCCTATTTGTCCTATGTTATATGCTGTTAATCAAGCATCTTGAATTCAGGTGCTCGCTATTGTGCACTGATTGGTGATTTCAATGGCTGGTCACCAACTGAAAATGCTGCAAGAGAGGGTTTTTTTGGCCATGATGATTTTGGATACTGGTTTATTATTCTTGAAGATAAGTTGAGGGAGGGAGAAAAACCAGATGAACTCTATTTTCAACAGTACAACTATGTTGATGACTATGATAAAGGTGACAGTGGTGTCTCAATTGATGAAATCTTCAAGAAATCAAATGATGATTACTGGGAACCTGGAGAGGACCGATTTGTTAATAACCGTTTTGAGGTGCCAGCAAAGTTATATGAGCAACTATTTGGTCCTAATGGACCCCAAACTTTAGAGGAACTGGAAGAAATACCAGATCCAGAAACAAGATATAAGGCATGGAAAGAGCAGCATAAAAATGACCCACCTAGTAACTTACCTCCTTATGATGTGATTGATCAAGGAAAAGAGTATGACATATTCAATGTGGTTAGCAGTCCTGAATGGGTGAAGAAAGTTTTTGCTAAGAAGCCTCCCTTGGAATACTGGTTAGAGACACGTAAAGGAAGGAAGGCATGGTTGAAAAAGTACACTCCAGGTATTCCTCATGGCAGCAAATACAGGGTGTATTTTAACACTCCTAGTGGGCCATTGGAACGGGTGCCTGCTTGGGCTACTTATGTGCAACCAGGTAATTGGCATCTGCCAGAAGTCTTTTGCTCATTGTATTGTTGTTGGAAACAGGTTCTCTTGCATGATTTCTTGTCTCTTTTGCTTGTACAATTAAACATCAATTCATAAGTAATGAAGATATATTCATCGAGCAAATGACCAAAACCAAAATTATTTTAGAATTTTTTTTCTTTATCTCATAATGGATTATTGTAGAATTTCGTTCTTGAATTCAGATAGGGATTAGATTTGAGTTTAGATAGGGATTAGTATTGAGATTTGTTTCAGTTTTAGATATGATTATCTTTTATTCCTAAACCCTCCTAGATGGTTGTATTTTTGGATAGATGATTGATTAATGAAATTTAAGATTGGAGATTTTCCAATATGTTGGGTGCTGATTCCTAACACCTTAGGTGTTGATGCCTAAGTTTCTTGCTTGGTACTAATTCCAGGCAACCCCTAGGTGCTAATTCTTCAGGTTTATCTCTTGTTCTTTTATTTTCTCCTGATTGTCCCACATCACATTCTCTATAGTATATATGGTATGTATCTATGTACGTTTTAGATATGTATATTTGCATCTATGTATCTATGTATTTATGTGTGGACTGATCTATGTATATGTTTATGTATGGATTGCACTTAAGGTTTTGGTATGAGTTTTTTTTAGTAGTGTGATTCCTTTTAGGTTCTCCACTTGCATATACAGGGCTAGTAACTATGATGAACACATACATAGGACATACGTACAGTACCCTGCCTAATTGAAACTCTAGTGGCTACTACTTTTTTTAGGAGTATTTTTCTAGCAATCTTACACTTTTATTTTCCTTCCAATTATTTTACAAGTTTTGGCATGTTGTATTGTATCTACTTCACCTAAACTTTGTTGGTTACATTCAGATATAGATGGAAAGCAAGGTTTTGCAGTCCACTGGGAACCACCGCCTGAATCTGCATACAAGTGGAAAAACACACAACCAAAAGTGCCAAAGTCCTTGCGCATATATGAATGCCATGTTGGAATTAGTGGATCAGAGCCAAAAGTATCTTCTTTTAATGATTTTACAGAAAAGGTAACTCCTTGCTTTTTGCTATCTTAAAATATTCCTTCAATACAGTGGTATCACATTCAATTTCTTCAGCTTTGCACTACTTTTTTCAATACAGGTCCTTCCACATGTAAAAGAAGCTGGCTACAATGCAATCCAGTTGTTTGGAGTTGTTGAGCACAGAGATTATTTTACTGTTGGTTATAGAGTGAGTTGAACATTCTTTTCCCTTTTCCCTGTCCATTATTAAGTATAAAAATTTGCTAATACATATATCTCTATGAGTTCCCTAAAGTGCCAACATTGGAATTTGTGCTGTCTTTTTTTCTTATGTTGATTAGCAGAGGCTTCTGATTGGTAAATTAATTATATAGTTTCTGTGTTTACAAGAGTCTGATCCATTCTTTCAAGATTTGTGCAAGTGCAACTTGGTCTGGTATCCAGTTTATGTATGTATATATATTTTTTATAAGTAGTATCCGGTAAATATTTCAACCTGCCTTAACATTTTAGATTGGACAAGAATAAATTAAAATACAACATGACAATAAGAAATAACGTCAATAACAAAATTATAAAGTGGGTGATAAAAGCCCGGTGCTGAATGTTTGATTGCTTTAGTGACTCCTATTTTTTTCAGTTTTATTTTTTATCGTTATTTCTCTAAAAAGTTATGTCACATGCACGGTGGCTTATTTTCGTGTTTTTCGCTTGTTTTTATCAGCACTTAATTGATAATGATCTCTAGAAACAGTCTCAATTTGAGAATTTGGATTTTCTTAATTTCTTTTCATTATTATTTCTACTAAGTGCATTTTATTATGTCTTCCTTTAAATGTAATCAGACTTCTCTGTCACAATGCAGGTTACTAATTTCTATGCTGTTAGCAGCCGATATGGCACTCCTGATGATTTCAAGCGCTTGGTAGATGAAGCACATGGTTTTCATTCTTTATCTGATGTCTTTTTCTATACTACTATTTAAGGGGCTTCCTTTGTTTGGACCGGATTTTTTTTTGTTCTAAAATACCCCACATCCCTATGTTTAAGTAGAGACAACTAAAGGACAATCCGGAAAAAATACAACCCTAACTCCCACTAAAACATTTCCTAAAAAATAGGGTTACTCTCCTATTGATTTTCAAATTTTTTTATCCACTTATAAATTAGATTCTCAAAATAAAAATTATATATATAAAATAAATAACAGATTTTTTTTTTTGCTACGACCACTTAAAAAAAAGAAAGAGAGAGCCTCATCGCACTAACGAAGTGCGTGTGATGAGGCTAGTATTTTATTAAAGATTTCATTGGTTCTTTTCATATGGATGAATGAGTTTTGGCTCATCTTAATAGCTTATGTGAGAAATACATCTTGCGTTATAGTTCTTTTTTGTATTGTAACATTATTACGGTTGGTCTGAGGAAAAGATGATTAAACAAAAGTGTAATAAGGTGCTTATAATGTATGGACATACACTGCTTATATGAAAGGAAAAATAATTCACAAACAGAACTAGCACTGGGTAATATGAGAATTAAATAAACCTCTTCGAAAAAAATTTGTCTTTAAAATCCAAATGTCTCATCAAGCAGCATTTATGCATAAACAGCATTTATATTTTTACATAAAAATATGTATTCTTAACAAAAATTTCAGCTTATTGTTTTTCGTTTGCTGCTGATAATAAAATTTACATATTGTTAATTACGTCCTACATTTTACAGGACAAGGACTGCTGGTTTTCTTAGACATTGTCCATTCCTACTCAGCTGCAGATGAGATGGTTGGACTGTCACTATTTGATGGATCAAATGACTGTTACTTTCATACTGGTATATGCACAAACTCCTTGTGCCTACTTTTCCAAGACACGAGGTCTCTCCTCTGAGTTGGTCCTTTCTGCTTGCCTTGCTGCTCTACTTTATCAGCTTGTCTGTAACCTATCTCATAAACTTGGGGGGGGGGGGGGGGGGGGGGGGAAGATTTGAATTCTGTATAATTTTCACTTAGTCTCTTAAAAAACATTCCTGAGGCGTGTGTTGTCATGCATTTGAGATAATATTGATCAGGCTTTTAAAATGTGGCTGTCCCAGTCCATTACGTGTTAGGCATAAGCCTCATTTGCTGAAGAGCAAATGCAGTGAAACCTACAATATTCCATTTCTAGCTTCAGCTGTTGAAGCAGATGCCTTGTGAAATCATTTTGTAGCTAAAAGAAAGAGCGCTTTGAACATAATATGCATCCATATTCAGTTGGTTGGAGAAAGCGAGAGAGAGATGTCTGTAGGGACTAGAGGTTGGTTTGTAAATTACTACGGGAGAAAAGAGGATTGGTCCTGTTAATGAGATAACCCATCTTCTTTGTTAGTTGGAGACTAGGAGTATACATAAGCAGAACCATTTTAAAGAATAGAAATAAAGAGTTTAAAACCTTGCATGCATTGAGTTCATTTTTGTAATTATCTTCCTAAGAAGTTTCAATGTATTTGCTTTGAAGATCTGAGTGTGTGGTTACTGTCACCCATGCAGTATGTGCTCATGAACCACATGTTTGGATTTCATATATCAATCTGAGCAATTTTCATATTTTTGTGTCATCGTAAACGGGCATCCTTCATAATGTTTTTGTTGTACAATTGAAAGAGTCAAACTTAGTGCAATGAGATTACAAACTGGTCGATTGACCTTTTTTCTTTAGTTCACATACCATTTACTCTGCATTCAACTTTTCCTACTTCAATAGGTAAACGAGGGCATCACAAATACTGGGGTACCAGAATGTTCAAATATGGTGATCCTGATGTGCTGCATTTTCTTCTCTCAAACCTGAACTGGTAACTGCAAAGCAGAAACAGTCATTAAATATTTTAGTTTTTAAAATTAATGGACTTGATTGGTTGCACCATTCTTCCTTTTGTACCTATAGGTATGTGCTTATATATCTGCTGTTAGTTTATTTTTGGGGAACTATAATAGTTTCTGTCCTGGCCTGCCCCTTTGGGTGGATAGGTTGGTATTGCTTACACAATGGTGTTTGAACAGGTGGGTTGTGGAGTATCAAATTGATGGCTTCCAGTTCCATTCGCTCTCATCAATGATGTATACGCACAATGGTTTTGCTTCTTTTACTGGTGACTTGGAGGAGTAAGGCTTTTGTTGAGACTTTCTCATTATCCACATCTAATTAAGTCATTTTTTTTACTCTAAAAACTAAGTTTAACTTTAAACTATATTTTTATGCTTTCTACTGTTATATTACGTACATAACAAAGATATAAACTTACCACCATGCCTCTTAGCTTGAATGGTAT
The DNA here is from genome assembly GCA_963669245.1 of Quercus cerris. Lineage (NCBI taxonomy): Eukaryota > Viridiplantae > Streptophyta > Magnoliopsida > Fagales > Fagaceae > Quercus > Quercus cerris. The sequence goes on along the minus strand of OY770009.1, from coordinate 8,758,260 downwards.
CTCCAGCCCTCCCCTTAGGGAGAGTCAAGGTTTGAATCCCCAAGGCACATGTCCCCCTGCTTAATGTAGACACCAAAAAAAAAAAAAAAAAAAAGATATACCTTTGTTCTCCTAGCATATGCTGTCTACATTGCATTGACTAACACCAAAAAAATAGTTAAATTGTTTACAGATGTATCGGCAATGAGGACTAAAATTTAAAATGATGATTTTAAATGTTAACTAAATGTGATGTTATATGATTTTACTTTAATACCATGTACTCAACCTCACAATTATTCTTTTATCTAGGCCTGTTTCATTCTTTGGTCCCATACAGTCATAATTAAGGCTAGTTCACATTTTATTTGATGGTAGACTCTGTTCTATTGCAGATACTGTAATCAATATGTTGACAGGGATGCATTATTATACCTTATTTTGGCAAATGAGATACTGCATGTTCTTCATCCAAATATAGTAACAATTGCTGAAGATGTAAGTATTTCATGTTGTTCACTTCTATTTCCTCCAAAAACTCAGCAAATTTTATCGTCTTTTTCTCTTTTCTTCACTATTGGAAAATATATGACAATTTCATTATTTTTCTTTTAAAAGTAGTGGTATGGATTGAATTTAAATGAAACATGCAGCATCTGTTAATTGCAAGTTCATGCAAAAGACATTAGGGTTTGAGCAACAGATAATATTTTGATTCTCTTATTACTGATTACAGTTTAATTTCTTCACTATAGTAAATTAGATTATATTACTTTTGGCACCATTTGGTTTTTGCTTTTCAATGGTTGAAGAGGAGCCTTTTTGTCTTTCACCTTTCCTTCAGTTGGAATCTCTTCCCCCTTAAGAATAAGGTGGAGGATAAAATTGTTGCTTTAAGACCCACTTGGTACATATGTAACTTTTCAATCAAAGAAACATACAAGTAATACCAATAAAAGGAAATAATATGAACCAAAAAAAAAAAATGAAAGGCATGTTAGGTAACTCTGCCTTGTGTCACCAAAAACTTGTGGGATCATCATTTGAAATGTCAACATCCACCTACACAAGCCTTCCAACAAAATTTAGTCGCAATATGTTTTAAATCTAGCTTGAGCCAGTTTTATTTTCCCTGATGACAACAATTTTTTTCCCCAAGTGTTCCTGGCTACAAGAAAATGTCTTGCTTCAATTATGTTTGCCCATGATTTGAGTTGCAGTAAGCTTCTAAAACATTAGTCCCTTTTTATTCTTTGTTGAAACCTTAGCCCCTCATATACCTATTGTTTTTCATTTATTTCTTTAGGCCTTTGCTTTATGGCAGAATATAAAGCTCTCTGATTTGTATTTTCTGGCATTTTATGAAGTTTTCTTTCCTTTTTATTTTATTGTTCAGGCCACTTTTTATCCTGGATTGTGCGAGCCTACTTCTCAAGGTGGATTGGGATTTGACTATTATGTTAATCTTTCTGTGTCGGAGATGTGGTCATCTTTTCTTGAGAATGTCCCTGACCATGAATGGAGCATGAGTAAGGTTGTATTGTTTGATTCATTTAATTCACTCTGCATCAAATAGGAGTATGCTTTTTCGTTGTTAATTCTTTACTTATATCATTTTACATTCTATAGTTCCCAGTACTTACGGAATTAGATATATAATGCAGATTGTGAGCACATTAATGGGCAATAAACAACACGCAGATAAGATGCTTATGTATGCTGAAAACCACAATCAAGTAATCATTCACTCTAATCTCTTCTTACACATCTATAATTCTATTAATATAGCAGCACAATTTTTGTATATAGATTTTATTTACGTAGCATATTATTATTGCTAAATCCTGCCATTACAATCTTTCATGTCAGTCAATATCCGGAGGGAAGTCATTTGCAGAAATATTGTTTGGTGAAAGCAGGGAGGATTCTCAGGGTTTGAAGCAATCATTGCTTAGAGGGTGTTCCTTACACAAGGTATGAAATGAACTCATTTTCGTAGTAATGATGTAAAATTCAAAATTTCAGGTTATGGAATTCCTTTTTTCTTATTTATAGATATTGCATTCTTTATTTTTCCTTAGGCCACCTATTTGGACACCATAAAAAATGCCTTGATATAGGCTACATTTTATGATTGAATGCATTATTGGAGAAAGGCTTTATGTTAATTGAAATAACCGGCAAATACATAGAAAAACCAATATCATCTATTGCCAACATACATCAACATAAAAGGGCACTTTTCAACTGTCAAGCACTTACAGTGCATGAAACGCAATGCATATATTTTGATTTTTTGTCAAGATTTTCATGATTTTGATTGGTTAATTATTCATTTCTTTGTTGTAATTATTTATTTTTCTTTGCGTCTCGAGGTAGATGATCAAATTGATTACATTTACAATTGGTGGGCGTGCTTATATGAACTTCATGGGTAATGAATTTGGGCATCCAGAGGTATGATTACTTTCCCTGTAATACTAAAATAGGCGTTATTTCATGTGACTGACAATCTTCTCATGTTCCAGAGGGTTGAGTTCCCAATGGCAAGCAACAAGTTCTCATTTCAACTTGCTAAACGTCACTGGGATCTTTTGGAGAAAGGCGTGCATCGTGATTTATTTTCCTTTGATAAGGTGTCCATCTAATGATTTGTATTACAAAATTTTAATTTTTTTATCATACCATGCTTATACGATATGACATTCACGGTTCCCTGTCTGTGGAAAGTGACCTAGATATTGAACTAGCTGTTGTCAAAAATTGTTGAACTGTTTAGTATTTATATTAGATCTATAGTTATTATGTTCTCCCATTACGTGGATGCAGTTTATACCATGGTATATTGTTGAATTTATTCTTGGTTTTATTGTATAAACATGCAAGATGCGACTTTAGTTGTCAAGAGCCTTGTAGCTCAATTAATTGGCACCTCTCTAGTGTTTCCAAAGGAGACATCGAGGGTTCTTTAACTAGTTTATGTTGCCCTCCAGCCTTTATTTTTATGACCAATAACTTTTAGTGAGCAAACAGGAAATACATTGATAGCTTATTAACAGATCAGATTACTTGTTCCTCTTTTCTAGGACTTGATGAAGTTGGATGAAAATGAGAGAATTCTTTCAAGAGGTTTACCAAACATTCACCACGTTAATGACACTACCATGGTATGGCAACATGCTCTTTCCATTCAATTACTTGATACATATTCATCTAAATTAACTAATTAATGCCTTCCCACCAATCATTTGTGAAAGGTCTGCATGTCTGTATGCTTTCTTGACTTGCTCTTTCCATTTATTACTTGATACATATTCAGCTCAATTAACTAATTTATGCCTTCCATGAATCAGTTTGTGGAAAGGTTTGCAATGTCTATATGCTTTCATGTGTCTGTAAGGCCAAAATTGTGACTTCTTCCAGGAATTAAGAAAATCCACTTAGCATGTTGTGTGGGTGTAATCACCTTTTGGATAATCTAGAAATGCGTAACATAAATTGATTGCAGAAATCTCAACAAAACCTATATTAATTTCTTGGGTTTGATAAATGTTTCGTTTCCACTTTCAGTATTTCTTATGGAAGTAAGTTCTGGTATTACCATATAACCTCGAGTCGTTGAGCTTCTTAATGTCAGTGTCTCTCTTTAACCTTAACTTAACCAATTCATGAATTATGCCTCTGAGCATCCAACATTTTTTTTCCTCCGACCTGTTCTTTTGTATACACTCACACAACAGAAACACTTTTTTTTTTTTTTAAATTTCGGTGCATGTTGTCCCATTTATTTTGTTGATAATTTGGTACCTTCCAGAAATCAATACATTCTTTGCAATTTACAGGTAATATCTTACGTGCGAGGTCCTCTTCTCTTCATATTCAATTTTCATCCAACAGATTCTTATGAACAATACAATGTAGGTGTAGAGGAAGCTGGAGAGTATCAAGTAAGTGTAATATTTTTGCAATTCTTTCATCAGCCAGATATGGAGCTTCTAATTAATAACTGTAAATTCATTTGGTATAGCATATTTCCATTTGTTTATTTTGCTTAGAAAATAAACTGGGAAAAAGTACAGTTGACCTAGAAAAATGTGAAAGTTTTAGAGCTGTACATTCTCTTTTAGGATGTAAATAAGACATACCAAGCAGGCACTAGTTTATCATTATGATCTGGGTACGGCCATTATGAATGTTTTAATCTTTGTGGCAACCTTTGCATTCACATATACTACAAACTGATAGAAGAGTGATTGTAATGACAAAGGTTATATTAAATACTGATGAAACAAAGTTTGGAGGTCAAGGGCTTATTGAGGACAACCAATATCTTCGAAGAACCATTAGCCGAAGGTAGTTATTTACATTCTTGAATCTTTTCCTATTTTCCCCTCAACAATTTTTTGGTGTACTTTCTTCTACTTAATCTGGCATTTCTGTCTTTGCAGAGTTGATGGCCTCCGAAATTGCTTAGAAGTGTGTCTGCCGAGCAGGACTGCCCAGGTTGGTACATTTTCTTACAATTGTCATGTAGGAAGTTCTTTTTGGGTGTGCATGCATTTAGGATGGGTTGCACTCTTTGCTACAATTGGGGACTGGTTATACACATTATTCTGTAGGACTCATTTTTGTAAAACCACAATGGGGGGGGAGGGGGGGGGATGATTGTAAACACTACATTCTCTAAGATATCAATTGTATAATGAGCAAATGAATATGAAAAAGTTTGAAATGTTTTAGGCGCTCTGAATTGATCTCCATGCTCTGCATTGGGTCATCCGCACTTCTGCTCTGTGTTCTACTTATCCACGTCCTTACATGTACCAGTCTCAAAATCTTGGACTAGAAAGAGCAAAATTTCTTTTCAATAACAGACTGTTTCAACCTTATATTCCGATACACCAGATAATTTCTAAAACTAACATTTTCACCTGGATTTGATGTGGAACTAAATTCTTCTTTCATTGTTGCAGGTTTACAAATTGAGTCGGATCTTAAGAATATGACCAAATTTTCACTCTAAGAAGTAACTTGCACAGCAGAGTTCCAGGCTATAACAACTTCTTGTTCATTGAGCACACATACTTGTATCTCTGAGAAAAAAACGAGGAATTATGGGAATGAATCAGCTTACGAGAAAAGAAGCACTCTACCTGCCAAATCTCGACCTGTTTTTGGTCATTTTTGGATGTATAGAATATACGAATTGACATTTGCTGACTACTTTGGACTCTTGGAAGCTTTGCTACAATGATATGGGATATTGATCTTATACCTGCCCAGGTTTACACAACTAATGATCATGCCACATGGAGAAATAATTCATTTGAAACAGCCAGATTGGAGTTTTTATTGTGCATGCAATAGTAAATTAGGTAGGACTGAATTCAAATTTCAAGACAAGGTAGTGTTTGAGAGGCAGACATGGGTATGAAAATTGTAATATGATATATACTAGCATAGAAGAGAGAGAAGCATGTGTAGGACTTATTGTTGTTTGGACAAAGATTAGTTCTAAACAAGTTTGAATGAATCTCCTGCAGCTCAATATGTTATGATTTTTAAAACCATCTATGTATATTATTTAAACAAATTACATGACTCTCATGTGACTAAAACTATACATAAATGATCTCCTCAATCGCCATATAATAGATTGGAGAAAGATAACTCTAAATTGGTTTGGAGCTAAATTTATTCCCTTTTTTTTTGGGGGGGGGGAACAAAAACACACACACAAGGGAGAGGAAAATGGATTTTAATACAAAGTACATCACAACATTTGTTTGGAACACTAAGATTGTTTGTGACTAATAATATTAGTTCTACTTAGATTATTTATTTATAGCTAGCTCAGGCTCACTTCCAAAATAAATTCTTTAGAAAATGTTTTTTACAAATCCTAAAAATAATATCCAAACAAATCAATTTTTGTCATATGCATTTCACTTTATTGAAAAGTGTGAAATGCATTTTGAGTGTAGATATCAAACACAAGCTTTAGACCCCTAATTCATTAATTTCTCAATAGATAGGTTATTAGTGCAAGATTGTATGCAGTTACATTTATTATTTTATGGGTAAAATTTAATTACAAAATTAGTTATAGCTTAAAACTATAAACTTATTCAGTAAAATAAATATTACTACATATTTTGAAAATCTAACTGTTGAATTGCATGTTCTTTACACTATTAATACACATGGAGAATTTTGTGTCAATTGGATATTATTTACTATATGATCTATAAGTTCATATTTTATGCATAATTTTAAATTACAAAAATTGGTAATTTAAACAATTTATTGATAACATAGTTATTAATCCTTAATTTTCTAGAAATTTTGCAAGCATGGAGAATATAAGAAGAAGATGTAATCTAATTGTGAATTTGTCAAAATTCATCTTCAATAGAAAGATATTAAATAAGGTTGTAACCTTAAGTTACAACCAATTTTGTAACTAAACTTTGTCTTTATTTTATTATTATAGCTTGTTCATCAAAAAAAAAAAAATTAATAATTATTAATAGAGACTCAAATATCTCAGATCATTTATTCAATGACAAGAGAAATTATCACTTGAGCTAATTAGAACCCACTCTCAATATTTTTACTCAATAATTTAAAATTTTACAAAATGCAAAAATTTCTAAAATTAGTTGAATTAAATCGGCTCTATAATCTCAATTTAGTGTTCTTGACTCTAGAAACATATAAATGACAAAATTGACAACATGTCACTTTATTATTTGAGTGATATTTTAATAAAATTCAGTAAAATTTTCCCTCTAAATTTAATAAAATCATTTAATTAAATCTAACAAAAGAGTTTTTTATTTTTATATATTAAATTTGAATAGAAAACCTAGAATATGGAATTTTGTTTCTCTTTCTCCATCTATACGCTCACGCTCTTCTACAGAATTGCTGTGCATATGGGCTCCAATTAATTTCAGCAAAAAATGAAAATGAGAATGCAAAATTAGAAATGAAAAAATAATGCATTTCATGGAACCTAAAAATATTAACAAATAAATTATTTTTTGTAAAATAAATTTTACTTTCTTGAAAATTGTAAAATGCATTTTGAGTTGCGACACTAAACACAAGTTTAACTCCTCATTCATTAATTTCTCAATATATAGGTTACTTTACGAATTATGGTTGCAACGTACGTACATTTATTATGACTATTATGATTGCTAGTTCCTTAACCTTTTTATTCAATAAATAAAAATGTCTGATAGTAGGAGTCCCTTGAACCATTACCCTTGCGAGTCCAAGAGTTATAGTTCAAGCTGTAGCACTTCAGTTTAAAATAATGTGCTCGTATGGATAGCCCCAAACAGCTTCAGTGATTTCACGCCATAGAATTCGAGTTTAAATGGACCAGGGTAATAATACTGCATCATATGAGCCCATTCTCATTCATCAAAAAAATGCATATAATAAAAAAGAAAAAAATATAATAATAAAAAGTTCTTAAATTGGATGAATTTCAACCCCACTATATAATCTCAAACTAGTGTAATTGACTCTTAAGATATATTTAAAAGACAAAATTGACCATTTTGTGACACTTCATTAGGCATGAGGGATCATTTTAAATAAAATTTAATAAAATTTCGGTTTCAATTTAAATAAAATCTAATGAAAGATGCTTCTTCTTAAAATGATTTCATTTAAATTTTTTTTTTAAACCAGAATTTATTTGTGGGATTTTCCCCCCTAAGCTTCTCTAATTTCGGAGAAGTTATTCAATGCATCTAGTGGACCATGTCAACATAATCAAGTAATCCTCACAAGAATCTACAATGCGTGTCCTCTTCAAACTAAACAATTTATTACATTATCTGCAACCTTCTCACTCACACATGTAAAGCATGTACACAGGCACAGCTTTAAAGGCCATTTGGTCATCCAGTTTAAACACACGTGCTCAGTGTTTAAACACTGAACATATGTGTCCAAAAAAAGAAAAACGTGTTTAGTCATCCATTTTGAACACAGATTGTTTGGAAAACATTGTTCCAAAACCAGTTTTCAAACACACAGTTTTGAAATCACCTCCGCCCTGTTTTTAAAGAACAAAACAAGGGTTCTCAATGGCAATTGGGTAATTATCTTGAAAATGGTAAGGGTCCACCTGGTCAGGTATGTCTCATCTCTTCCTCTCACAATTATCCCAAAGTATCTACACGTCGAATCCTAAAGTCCACCTACTCAGCTTTTTTTTTTTAAATCAAACACAAATACTAAACACATATTTCTGTTTTTTTGAACACTGAAACATGTTATTTAAACTATGATACCAGACACTTTTTTTTTTTTTTTAACACTAAAAACACGTATTTCAACAACACTTTTTAAACCACAATTTTCACATAATTTTAAACAACAATTTTTGAAATCCATGACCAAATGGGCTCTTAACCTCTTTGAAGGGAAGCTTCTTTTGTTCCCCCCCTTAAAATTGAATAGATAAAAAAATAAACCTATAATTATGGAGTTTTGTACCTCTTCATTTTCGGGCTTACACATTTTAGTACATGGTTGCTCAATGATCAAAGGAAGTGTGAATATGGATTCCAAGTAATTTCAACAAAAATGATAATGAGAATGCAAAATGAAAATCTTCAATTTTGGATTTCTCATTTTGGCTTTTAAGAAACGAGAAATGAAAAATATATTATTCATTCAAAGCATTTCACTAAACCCAAAAATATTATCAAAGAATTCATTTTTTTTTTCAAATTACATTTTGCTTTCTTGAATACTAAAATGCATTTTGAGCGTTTTAACCTATGGTGTTTGCCTAACACAAGTTTTATATCTTTCAGTCATTAATTTCTCTCAATATATAGGTTACTTAGGTCCAAATGCATGTAAGTACATTTATTGTGACAGCTTTTCTCCTTAACCTCTTTTTTTCAACAAAATAAAAAAGAACAAAATGTAGAAGGATTTTATAAATTTGAATGAATCTCATGAGTTATAAAAGGCTCTTGAGCCTTGATTATTTTTTTTTTTTTTTTTTTTTTTTTTGATGTGTACTACGACAATTGTATTAAGAAGAAGAAAATAGTACATCAGAGGACACTAAATGCTCCACAAAAGGAGGACAAGTGCCTAACCACATGACAGACTCAGGTAAGGACTTAGCATGCTGGGCTAACCCATGTGCTACTTTATTACCACACCTAGGCACAACAGAAAAAGAGCAATTTCTAAACCGAGTAGCTAACATTAAGGACCCAGAAATCATATTGCATATGCTAGCAGGAGAAAGGATTGATCCAGTGAGAGAGTTATGAACCACCATTGAGTCGCCTTCAAAAATGGCTGAACGGAAACCTTGATCCCAAGCAAACCGCATTCCCTCCTCCATTGCCTTGGCTTCAATCTCCAGAGAACCCAAGGGAGCACGGATCTTCATACTCAGTGCAGCACGCACCAACCCGAGATGGTCCCTGATAACGACACCAACACCTGCAGCTTGTTGTCGCTCAAAGACTGCACCATCAACATTGACTTTGAGCCACGAAAGCTGAGGAAGAACCCAACCAACATCTACCTCTGGAGTCTTGATCTTGATACGATGGTTTGCCACTTGAAATTCCTCCAAATAGTCCAACGTCCAGCCAACAATACCAGAAGCTGATTTGCGAGGCCCCCCTATCCGAATCTCATTTCTATTGGACCAAATGCCCCAAGCCACAGAGAAGAAGCGAGCCAACTCCTGAATAGACCACTGTTTCACGTTCCGAGCATACCAAACCAGATCGATGAACTCCCTCACTTCTCCCACGTCTGGACCAAGATCAATATTCGCAGTTGTCCACACCTCCTTTGCTTTAGCACAAAACCAAAGCACATGAGCCGTGGATTCTACAGCAATCCCACACTCCTCACAAATATCATTCTGGATTACTTTCCGAGAAAACAAATTGGATTTCGTGGGCAAGATATTCCTACAAGCACGCCATGCAAAACTCTTGATCTTGTTGGGTAGCGGCAACTTCCAGATACAACGCCAGAAGGACACCACAGGCTGGGGGGTCGAGCTCTCTCCCTGATGAGTATCCCTCCGCGCTTGGCGAGCTACACGGTAAGCACTACTCACAGTAAACCGACCTGATGGAGTGTAAGCCCAAATCAACCTATCAGCGGGCAGCGATGGACTCAGAGGAATAGAGAGAATAGCTTCGGCATCAAAAGGAAGAAAGACCTCATGGATTATGTCTGATTTCCAAGTTGCTGTCTCTGAATAAATGAGAGCAGAAACTAAGGCATCCTCAGGAAAGAAATGAGGGACAGTAGCAGGCTTATGCGATGGTGAGGATGCAAGCCACTTATCTCTCCACAGACTTACCGAACCTCCATTACCAATCTGCCAGCGACATCCTAATTTAACAACCTTTTGAGCTTCCATAATACTACGCCAAGAATAAGATGGATGCCTCCCCAACGCCGCATTCAAGAAATCACCATTCGGAAAGTATTTAGCTTTGTACACTCGATGAAATAGTGAGTTTGGACAATTCTGAAGCCGCCACCCCTGTTTAGCCAGCAAAGCAATGTTAAAAGACTTCAAATCTCGAAAGCCCATACCTCCTTCCTCTTTTGGTGCACACATCTTATCCCAGCTTAGCCATGCCAATTTATTATGGTTTTCCTGCTGCCCCCACCAAAATCGCCTCACCATGCTAGCAAGTTCATCACACAAGCCATCAGGAAGCTTAAAACAGCTCATGGTATAGGCCGGAATAGCTTGGGCCACTGACTTAATCAAGATTTCTTTGCCTGCATTGGACAAAAGTTTCTCCTTCCAGCCAGATAATTTATTCCCCAACTTCTCCTTAAGATCATTGAAAGTATTCCTCTTAGATCGCCCCACCAAAGAAGGTAACCCCAAGTATTTTTCATGCTGCCGGATCACTGGAACCCCGAACCTCCTTTGTATCTCCTCCTGAATCGGTCTTGAAGTATTTCTGCTAAAAAACAAGGAAGTTTTACTCCTATTCAATTGTTGCCCAGACACTGATTCATAGACTGAAAAAACTTCTTGTAGCACATCACACTCCTCCAAGGTAGCACGGCAAAAAATCAGGCTATCATCTGCAAAAAATAAGTGAGAAATACGAGGAGCACCACGGCAAACAGCTACTCCTTTGATTCTGCCTCTCTCCACCTGTTGTCTAAGTAAACCAGATAAGCCCTCAGCACAAAGTAAAAATAAATAAGGAGAAAGAGGGTCCCCTTGACGTAGACCCCTAGAAGGGATAATACGCCCTTTAGGCTGCCCATTAATCCTAATAGAATAAGTAACTGAGCTAACACATCTCATTATAATCTCCACCATTCTTCTATGAATGCCAAGCTTCTCCATAATACCCTTCAAACAAGCCCACTCCACCCTATCATACGCCTTGCTCATATCAAGTTTCAGTGCCATCTCCCCAACTTTCCTAGTTCTTTTCTGGCTGATATGGTGCATAGTCTCATATGCCACAAGAATGTTATCAGTTATGAATCGACCCTTAGTGAAAGCACTTTGGTTTTCACTAACAATGCTAGACAAAACAGTTTTAAGCCTATTAGCTACAGTCTTTGAAGCAAGTTTATAAATAACATTACAAAGACTTATAGGCCTATATTCAGAAATTTTACGAGGATTCTTAACCTTAGGGATAAGAACAATATGGGTGTCATTAAAATTCGGTGGAGTTACCCCATGATTCAAAAAATCCAAAACTGCCTGTGTGACACAATCACCAGAAAGAGACCAGAATTTTTGATAAAAGAGAGGGGGCATACCATCAGGGCCAGGGGCCGTTGTAGGACGCATTTGATTAAGAGCTTGTTGCACCTCCCTTGCCTGAAAGTCCCGACCAAGTAAATTGTTCATAGGATCAGAAACCACTGCTTGCACTGTATCAACTACTCTCCCAATATCAGAAGGATTGGAAGTAGTGAATAGCGCCGAAAAATAATCCATGACAATACCCTCAATTGCTTCAGGAGTGTCCTGCCAAGTACCCACACTATCCTCCATGCCCTCAATCAAATTTTTCTGATTTCTAGTAGAAGCTTTAACATGGAAAAAACGAGTATTCCGGTCACCGGCCACCAAGTACATATTCCTAGAACGTTGCTGCCACATAACCTCTTCAGTGTCTAGCCATGAACCCAACTCTTTCCTTATACTCCGAATTTCCTCACCATAAAGCTCGGGTTGCTGCTCCAACCGTTGTAGATTGGTTTGCAAAGCTGAAATACGACGCCCCACATGGCCAAACTCCATCTTATTCCACCGTTCCAAAGCCTCCCTACAAGAGTGCAAGCAATTATGGATTGGAGAACCCGAAGAAAATGAAAGTCCACGTTCCCAGGCCTCACTCACCACCTCAGGACAACGAGGATCACGCAGCCACATGGCTTCGAATCTAAATAACTTCCCTGTTCTCTTTCTGTTCCTGGTGTCTCGGCCCCAATGGAGATAAAGCATACAATGATCAGACTCTACTGTAGATATATGGGCCACTCTAGCATTAACAAACTGCCTCATCCACTCCTCATTAGCCATTGCACGATCCAAACGAGCCCAAACACTATCTCCATTCTGAAAATGTCTCGACCAAGTATACCTTGCACCTGTAAACCCCAAATCCCTAAAACGGCATCTATCCACAACTTCCCGAAATCTGTCCATTTGTCTCTCCGGTCTAACCTGTCCACCCAATTTTTCAGAATTACTGAGGATCTCATTAAAGTCCCCAATACACAACCAAGGTAATGTATTGCTACAGCCAAAAGCTTCTAGGATTTGCCAAGTCTCCTCCCTCTTACCAGTATCTGGCTGGCCATAAAAACCTGTGAAACGCCAGCTCCTTTGCCCATTGCTACACATGATCTCAGCATCAATAAACCACTTCGAATAACCCTTGACATTAACAACAGTTTCAGGTTTCCAAAGGAGAGCTAAACCTCCACTCCGACCCTCACTAGGAACAATTAAACCTTGAGTGAAACCAATAGAATTCTGAATTTCCTTCATCTTATATTGTTGCTTTCTAGGAATCTTAGTCTCCATAAGGAAAACTAAGCTGGGAACTTCTCTCTCTACGGTGCTCCGTAAAGCCTGAACTGTGCGGTGGTTCCCAAGCCCCCGACAGTTCCAACTTAAGGTACTCATTGCTTCCGGCGGTGCTGCCTTGCAGCCACCGCCGATCCAAATTCATTCTTCAACAAGTCACTCATCACAAGAATTTCATCATCGTTCTTCCTTTTCTTCAACTCAGGCATTTCAGAACACTCAGACATATTAAGGTTTGCCTTGTGTTTACGTTTAGTGCCCAACTCCACATCATTTGAGCTTACTGTATTCCCAACTTTGGCCTGGACCTGCAGCCTCTTCCAAGTTCTGGTATTCGATCCAGGTCCAACATTGGAGTGGTTTAAATCCCCTGATACTGTCCCTGTCTCATTTTGGTCATGTACCACCAAATCTGATTGAATTGCCTGACAACCATCTACCTGCTTCAACTGAGAGCATGCCTTGGTACCATCCATGCTAGGATGAACCGAAGATGCCAACACACCTGTACTAAAGTCAGCCACATGTGACTCCTTCAACATAAGACTTACCTCTGCATCATCGGCCCCATTCTCATATGCTCCCTTATCCTTGTGCACGAGCCCCTCCAATTCCATATCAATTTCTGTCAAGTGATTTTGGAAAGCCTCCTCATTATTCAAAATATCTGATAAAGCACCATTAGATGGGCCCACCAACTTTGAACCAATCTCACCACCCACATTTGGCGCAGACACCCTTTGTTCTTGTTGCTGTACCTCAACCGAATCAGACCCTTCAGTGCTCGTGTTCGTGGCTGGCCTCTTCATTGCTGGCTGCCCTTGGCTTGAAGTTGCGTTAGGATCCCCCATACCACAAACCCGGACCACCTTTTTCCTAAGCAAACTAGAAGTATCAGCTCTTAACCAAGATCCATACTCCTGTGATTCAGTTCTCAACTCACCCTTACTTTGAAGCCACAAGTCACAATCCTTAGAGTCATGATTCAAAACACCACACCAATGGCAAAATATAGGTAGCCGTTCATATCGAAACGACACCCAACCTTCCTTCTCCGGACAGAAGCGAACTCTCCTCCCTCTGCACAATGGCTTATGCACATCAACCTCCACCCTTATTCGCATAAAATCACCACATTCTGTCTCTGCTCTATCAGTTGAATGGATTACCCGTCCCACTGGTTTACAAAGGTTCTCTGCTGTCTCCAAAACCATACGACGAGCCGGTAAACCATGTACCTGAACCCAAAACTTCGCAGTATCAAAGCAGAGCCTCCGGAGAGAACTGTCTTCCTCATACCGACGTAGTACAACTAAATACTTATCAAAACTCCAAGGTTCCCCCAGCAAAACCCGGTTCGCATCCAGTTCGTTCTCAAAAACAAAAAGCAATATATGATTGCCCATATCTTGGATCTCAAAATCTTGTCTCGTCCTCCATAGAGGTTTAAGGGTGCGCGCTACAGCTTCAATATTGAGAGCACGCTTCGTAAAAAACTTCGCCGCAAGCGTATACTCCTTCCTGCACACTTGGTCTTCAAAGTTGAATACGTCACCCTCATGTTCAGATAATGATAAGCGAGTCCAAGCCTCTTCGAGATTCTCCATGGCAGCGTTCACCTTCCTTACTACAGCAACAAAACCCCAAGCCCTAACGCAGTAACCTACGCAAGGGAACGTAATTCCTACAAAGTAGGAAACAGTATTCTACAAACCAAAGTCTAGCGCCGCCAGACCTAGGTCAGAGAAACCAGAAGGGGACAAGTTGACAACACAGAATCAGTTGAGCCTTGATTATAATCTCACTTAAGATATTAAAAAAGAAAAGAAAAAAAAAAGACAAAATTGACCATTTTGTTTCACTTAATTAAGTCGTGGGGATCATTTTGAATATAATTTCACTTTCTTTCTAAAAATAACATTTAAAATTAAAATAAATTCTAATGAGAGATGTTTCTCTTAAAATTGATTTTTTTTTTTGGTTAAAAAACCCTAGAATTTATTTTCCTCAAGCGACTAGCCAACATTTATCCTCATTTATTAGATTTTAATACGACTGATGTGATATTACTTGATACCAAATACCTTTTCCTTATTTAAACTAGGAAAAATTAATAGAACTTCTAAAAGAATTGATTTAAGAAATATTTTTGAGTCTTTTGGTTAAAAATTGCAAAAAACAGAGTTTATTGTTGTTATAGGTACTGTTCAAAGTTATTTGGTAAAATGAGGAGAGAGACTAAAGACAATTTTTTACATTTTCTTGTATTTGGTTAAAAAAAAAAAAAACCTATCTCTTTAACTTCCCTTATTTAGGTAGGAGATAGAGTTACTTTCCACTAAAATTTTATGAAAAATAACTTCATCTCACCTCATGCTAAATAAGGAAAAACAAGGAAAAACAACTTTATTTCACGTGAAACTAAATAAGAAAAGTCTAGAGATAGTTTTTGACTCATTTTAAATTAAAATCAAATATTTTTTTGTTTTAAAATGTGATGGTTTTCTAGTAAATATTTTTTGAAAAATAATTTATTTTTTAGAAAATGTTAATACAAAATAGTATCAAAATTTTTCTAAAATTATTAATTTGTTAATTAAGAAATGCCCCAAGTCACACTTGAACGACACACAACCAACTTATTACATTATTATCGGATTATCCACAACCAAATCCCCACTCCGAATTGAATTGGAAATTTGAAACATCAACGACAATACTGACACGCACATAAAAATTCATCATAAAAAAAAATCCGTAACCTGTCTATTTCCCTCTCTCTCTCATATCTATCTTAATATTATTTTCAAAAAAAAAAAACCATAGAAAGTGCGAGAAAAAGTCACGGTTTTAGCAGCCGATGGCGAATCTACCCCAATCGCTCTCCATGAACGCGCCGTTCGGAGGTCCGAGCGCGTCTGCCCCAGGCGCCGCCGGAGCTCCACCCAGCAAAGACCGGAAAATGGCATCGGCCGAGCACTTGGTGCTCGACCTCAGTAACCCTGATCTCCGAGAGAACGCTCTCCTTGAACTCTCTAAGGTACCAAAATCGCAAACCCTTCGGTTTTTTTTATCGCTTTTTTTTTTTTTAATTTTTTTTTTATTAAAGTTGATTGCTTTATCTGATATATTGCTTATTAAAAATTAGGTCTTTATGTTCATTTTGTGTGTTTGGTAATGAGGAAGTTAGGGTTTTTGATTTTTTCAATAGGGATTTTGGATTTGAAAGTTTAGTAGAGTGGAAACAAAAATGGGGGATTGGGATTGATGTTAGTTAGCTTTCTTTGACTAACCTGTGTTTGGTTGCTGGGAAAACTGATGATAAGAGAAGAAAGTTGAATTTTTTTTTTTTTAATTTTTTAATTTCATTCTAATTGAGAAGATCGTCTTGGCTGAGTTAGATAGTTGCATTTAGAGTGGAAATTTATTCTGTTGAGGGAGAAAGAGACGGGCGGGGAGTTCAAATCGAAGTTGCTCTAGGAAAATATATATAATTTCTTGGTTACCAAATTAGATATTTGGTAGAACAAACATTTCATCCTAAAATTCCTCCAAACAACCACGCGCTGATACAATGATCATCCACCTAAACTCTTAATCACATCATGTATTTGATAGTCATTGGACCTGACTTGTTTAAATCATTTAACGTGTTGTGTTATTTAAAATACATGTAGGTGGTCATCTAATGGGTAGGAGGAGATCCCTCTAAATTGGTTTGGAGCAAAAATTTATCCAATCCATTAAGACAAAGATTGAATTTTTGATGGATGCTTTAGATGGAAATGTTAAATTTGGCATGTTAGGTGTTCTGTTTTATGAAAAAAAAAAAAAAAAAAAAAAAAAAGCTTAAACAAACAGCTGTATCATGTATGCAATCATGGTTTTGGGTTTGAATTTTTCAGCCGTGTTGGGAAATAAAGATTGTCATAAATGGCATGAACACATACCAAACAAGTAGACATCATGGGCCATAACCTCTAAATTGGCATGATGGTCTTATTCATACTTGGTTTGAATTGGTTTTCATATTTGATCTTGAAATGAGTAGGACATAAATGACAACCAACATCGCATGCAATTTGCAGTATCAATTTGGAAAATTTTTGGGAGTGGGATGCTAGAATGGGAACCGAGCTGGTTTCTAGGCTTGATGGAGTCATTACACTACTTTATAATTGAAGAATATAGATAATATGCTAACATTAAAAATATTTTTGATCAGTAAGTTTACATATGCACCTTTGGGTTTTACCCACAACCTTACCCTTCACCCTTTCTTATGCTAAGAGGATACTTTTTGAGCTAGATCTTGTTGGATTATGCTGACATTTAGATGCACCTTAAGAAGAAAACAGTTGTGATAGTGTTTGTTTAATATGACTGCATTCATCACCTAACTGACTAACTCATTGGGCTTGTACCTTCAATAACAGCTTGCTTCAACTGTAGAGGTGGTATTATTTTCTTCATTTTGGATACTAGGGCTGAGAAAATGGCGTTTAGGTATTTTCTTAAGTTTTCAAGTTTAAAGTTAAAATGTGTGTTATATCGACCTTTAAATGTAACATATATGCCAATGTATCCTAAACTTTCAGTTAGTAGCATTGGATTTAAACTTTGATGTCATAATTTTATTGCTATGGCCGATGGCCAAGAGAGAATTTTTTATCATGTTGGCAGTTAGTGTCTCAATTAGGAAAATGTGAGGATCAAATGTTTGGATATTTTTAATAACCTTGTTTCAGTGTTGTTTTCATCTGGATTTGCTTCATTCAAACCTTAGATATTCTTTTTTTATTTTTGATAAGTTCAAACCTTAGATACTCTTAAAGATTAGCAACACATTGATTTCATTGGCAGTTAAATCAGTGTGTTGTTAGAAGCTAATAGGTAGTTAAATCAACACAACATATCTACCTCAAATATTAGTCACAAGCTAGCTTTAACTATATCTTGTACCCAATGAAAAATTGGGTATTGAAACAAAGACCCCACCCTCCATTCTATTTTTGTTGATGAGGAGGTGCCATTTGAGCTAGACCTCTTTGTGTTTGTTTTATTTTTCAAACACTGTCTTGCACATCTCTGTTGTCATTAAACACGGTATTCACTCCCCACCCCTTAATTCTGAAAAAGATAAAGGACGTTGTTATGTCCAGTAACTTGAAATTTTAAATTTGTCTCCTTAACTTGAATATGCCTAGAGACATGTGATTTTCCATAACCACTAGGATAAATTTACCTAGTAGTTTGATAGCACACTGTAAGAGGTTTTGATATTGAGATTACCTGTGTACTTGTGCTTGTACAAGAAGATTTCATATTTCTTTATCATAAAAGAAAAAAAATTGGACTTTATTGCCAAAAAAACTATATAGATACTGAACTACTTGGATTTGTGCAATGACTGGTTTTGTTGAAGTCTTTGTATGAAATATGCCCATGTTCTTTTCTTTGAATGGTTATGCAATTAAGCTGTTGTATGCTGTAATTATAAACTTCTGTCTGCCTTTGGTTTCATTTTTTAGAACAAGGAATTATTTCAAGATTTGGCTCCTTCCCTGTGGAATTCTTTTGGTACTATTGCTGCACTTATACAGGTATGCCTAATTAATTTATGTTTGTTTTTTTTTTTTTTCTTTTTTTTCTATTTTAGAAGAGAGAATTATTTCAAGATTTGGCTCCATTGTTGTGGAATTCTTTTGGTACTATTGCTGCACTGTTACAGGTATGCACTTTATAATTGTCAATTTATTCTCATTGGTTTTATTTTCTGCTCTCTCTCTCAACCTGTTTTTCACAGTTGTCATAAATACATCTATCTTAGCATCTTATGTATTTGGGATTATAAAATAGTTACCTCAAAATTTCTTCCAAGTTTGATAGCAAAATTTGATGGTTTCTGCTATCATACATAATTTTGCCAAGCCATTACTGTATTGCCTGTTTATGATCATTAGCTGACAAAAGTAAGGGTGAATATCAATAAGTGGGGTGGGAAGGTATGACGGAGGACTAAGGCTGAATTATCTATGTTTATTGTTTTAAGATTATACTGCAGTTGGGTAGTTGATTTAAATGGTCAATCTTTATTGTCACTTCAATTGCAGTTGTATATATCGATTTATTTGGGTAAAAATGTGTTTCAAATTGTCCCCCCCCCCCCCCCCCCCCCCCCCCTCTTTTATAAGCATTTAACATGTCAATTTTGTTATCAATGAAAATATTTCATTGTGTATGTTGTCGTTATATATTTTGCTTGTACATATTTCGTGTTTATTGTTTGTCATTATATATAGATGTTTTCAGTGAACAAGCAAAGTCATTTATTTGCTCTTGTGATTATGTATATTGCTTGCTTCTTTCTAGAAGTTGAATAATCCAAAATTGGATTTACTGACAGGGGATTATGATGTCCTTTCCATGATGTTGAGCCTTTTTCTATTTGCAGGAGATAGTTTATATATACCCTGTATTGTCGCCACCAAATCTAACTCCTGCACAATCGAATAGAGTTTGCAATGCTCTTGCACTTCTTCAGGTAAAATGTTTTCCACTAATTTTGGTTTGTCAGTATTGTATGGTCTTTATTTTTCATTTTCTTTGAGCTGACAATTGTAACATGAGCTTTAAATACTGATTTTTGAGTTGGATTGTTCAATTGTGATGATGAAGCACCTTTGACTTGATTAAATGTCAGTGTACATAATGTGGTCCTCACCCCTCACCTTAAATGGATCGAGAAGACTATGCCAACAAGTTGTTAGAGGAAGTAACTGATTGTTGTAGGTGGTTGAACTGTTGTTTCTTATTGCATAAGACCATATGATTAATATTTTGACAAACAATTCTACAGAATGATAAACTCCCTCTTCAATGAACAACTTGTGCAATTGTAAAGTTCTTCTGCATGTATTGCTGTGAATTTTGACAAAATATGTTTTGGTTTTCTGTATTTTAGATATGATAGCCATGCCACTTTTTTTTTTCTTTCATTCCTCCCTCGCTGTGGACATGCTTAATCTCGTAGACAAAAAATGTATATTGCAATTGTTGCTGTTTATTATTAAATCTTTTTATATAGGTCATGCTGATGCTGTGTTCTTTTCATTTTTTTCTTACAGTGTGTAGCCTCTCACCCTGACACGAGGATGTTGTTCCTCAATGGTAATTTATTGATATCTTTAACATGTGAATACTTTTTTTACCCACTTCAATCTGGTCTTATATTCTTGATGCAATTTTATAACATGTGGGAACAAAATTATTTGTTTTGCTTCTTTGTGGAAGTCTTTAATAGTGTTATATAGAAGTTCCTTCATTTGCATTTTCCACATGTTGCATACAAAATGACCAATAGTATCTGGTGTACCCTATAAATGAGATCAACTATGGTTAAATTATGGGGTGCAGCTAAGCTGATGGTTGGGTTGGAAAATGATTGGGGGATGGGCCAAGGGTTTTTTTTTGTTGGGGGGGGGGGGGGGGGGGGGTGGTGTTGGGGCCTGTAACTTCTCTCTTGTTAGTCTTATTAGATAATATTTTTATGATGAAACCCATAACAAAAGTTGATTCTTCCATTCTGCTATTAGTTTCTTTCTTCCACTTATGTAAAAAAAATTCCTTCCACCAAGGTCATGCGTCCAATTATTAGGGTGTAATGGTTTGTGACTGAATGACTGCTACAAGGTTATATATATTCTCACTATTGATAATGTGATCAAGAAGGCCTTAACTTTAATAGGCTGGTGCTACTTATGTTGGTGTTGCAGGGAAACAGTTGATCATGTATTGCTATACTGCAAGTTTACTTATGCTTTGTGGGGTGAAGTTTTTATCATGTTTGGTGTCCAGTGGGTGATGCCTTTTTTGAGTGGTGTTGGGTTTGGGGTTTTACTCGTTGTACTTCTATATTTGAGTTTCATTCTTCTCTTAGGGACAAATTGGGGGCATTTGTTTAGATGTGTTTTTGGTGGGCTTAGGGTTAGGAGAACTTGTAGATCTAGGTTTAAAATTGTTAAAGAAAGGTTATAAGGATTGTGTTAGGAAATGAAAAGTTGTTTGACGAGTTATTTAATGGCTATTTGGTAAAAGAAAGCAAGTGGGGATTTAGGGTTTTGATAGGTAAAAGAAAAGGGTTGAACTTGAGAATTTTATGGTGTTCAAGTGCTGTATAACAGTACCCGTGAACAGTAACTTTAAAAAGAGAAGGAGAGAAGAGAAAAAGAGAAAAGAACCAACAAAGTCCAATGTACCTCTATGCTCAAAACATTGCAAAACTTGAACGTCTTGTACATGGAACCTTTTGCTTATTGCAAATTAATAATGTACACCATTATTGCTTAAAAACTAAAGAAATAGAGAAAATTTTGACTTTTTATTCATAAAAAGATTATCTGCTGGCAGGTTCATAAGAGTCACATGTCATGATTATTTATGGACAGGTTTCAAGAAATGATTCTTTCAACTGACCCTTTTTTCCTTTGCAGCTCATATACCATTGTATCTGTACCCCTTCCTTAATACAACAAGCAAGTTAAGGCCATTTGAGTACTTGAGACTGACTAGCTTAGGTGTCATTGGTGCCTTAGTAAAGGTATTTCATGCTTGCTGACATTGTTTGAACTCATGGTCATTTTTGTTTTATTTCAGTTGATAGTGATATGTGATTTTGCAGTTGTATGATTGTATCATGTTCAAACGGATATTAAATTCTGAATAGATTCTTAGCTAGTACTTGGGCGTAATGCAATATGATATCTGAAAATAAAAAATATTGTAACCTAATGTATGCCTTGGCCCATATCAATGAATTTCTTGCACCCAATGCTTGGATGCTTGCTTAACTGCCAATTTAGTGTAACTTTGATGTTTGAAATCCATTTATTTTCTGCTTAATCCACAAATTGAAAGATGAAAAGAAAAGGAACTATTCAACCATTGTTTTTATTAATCTTGGGCAGGACTGAAGTAGATTTTAGGAGAAAATTTAATGAGACAAAGAAAACAGCTTTACAAAATGGTAACATATTTGATTTTTCTATAAGCAATTTAGATCGATTCTTGTGATTATGGTGGAGCTGATAAAGAATAACCCATATTATGCTCCATTTCATTTATTTTATTTCAGATATTCTTCATCCCTAAGCCCTAAAAAAAATTCAGATATGTTTTGTATATAATTGATTGTTAGCCCTATCCTATATTGTTGGTTCTCTGTTCCATTTTGGGGAGTCCCAAAAGATAGCCATCTTTGAAAAGTCAATGGGTACAAATATTGATAACTTTCTTATCATTTACTTTTAAAAAGTCAATATCCCTCTTTTTATTAGAGTTTAAATTAATGAGTGTAGATTTGGAAATGAATACTTTTTATTTGAAAGGCAATGCATTTTATGATGTTCCCCCCAAAAGTACAATTTTCTAAACAAAACTACCAATATGGGACACAGGGAGTTTCATATTAATACCTAGTTGCAGTTTTGCTCATACTCCCCCCTTTTTGTGTACGCCTCTCTCTCTCTCTCTCTCTCTCTCTCTCTCTCTCTCTCTCTCTCTCTCACAAACACACACACACACTCTCTCTCTCTCTCTCTCTCTCTCTCTCTCTCTCTCTCTCACAAACACACACACACACACATTGATATATTGTGTATCATAGTAACTAGCATTTCTATGCCATTACTCATATATCTGTTACTCTTTGACTCTTTTTTTAAAGTGCTCTTTCTTTTTCTCTTCCCAGGTTGATGATACAGAAGTTATCAGTTTCCTCCTCTCAACAGAAATCATTCCACTCTGCTTGCGCACCATGGAAATGGGCAGTGAATTATCAAAAACAGTTGAGTTTTCTGATTTATTTCTCTAGACTTCACTAACTAGACAGTCTTGAGCATGAAGTGGCATTTTAGAGTTTAAAAACACTCTGCATCTCATTTGTTCCTGACAGTCTTGGCATATTGCACATATGGCATATTGAAAATCAATGAAAACCAAAATTTGTTCCCTTTTTTTCTTTTCATTTTAATTTATTATTTCTACATTAATCTTTTTCTCTGATGGGTATTGCTGCCAAGCTGCACGGGAGGCACAGGTTTAGGATTACCTAGAAACTTTTAAGTGATGAAATATATGCCAGAAATGGACACACATTTCTTGCTCATCAACATTTCTAACTGTTTAAGTCAGTCATTCAACTTGTCATATTGTCATCTTTTGCCTAATTAACAAGGCCATGTCCAAAGTACTTGTTATCATATTTAAGGTTCTTAAATGTCTGACAAGTTTTTTGATGGCAGGTTGCAACATTTATAGTTCAAAAAATTCTGTTGGATGATGTGGGCTTGGATTATATCTGTACCACAGCGGAACGATTTTTTGCTGTAGGTAGAGTTTTAGGGAACATGGTTGCAGCCCTTGCTGAACAACCCTCGTCCCGTCTTTTGAAACATATTATTCGATGCTATCTTCGTTTGTCTGACAATCCAAGGTTGGTTAAATAGATTGCAATTCCAGTTCTCAAATTATGCTGCCACATCCTTCTCCTGCGTAGATTTCTTCTTTCTCAAATTTTTTTTTTAAGGGAAATGTTCTTTGATTTTTATGTTGCAGGGCTTGTGATGCATTAAGAAGTTGCCTTCCGGACATGTTAAGAGATGCTACCTTCAGTAGTTGCCTCCGTGTAAGTCCACCCACCCCCCTCTCACTGATTTCATTCCCAAAGTAGGTTTTATTATTTTGTGAAGTTGTCTTGGGAGTCTTGTGGAGAAGGTTAGTTTTTAGCCATTGTATGTATTATTTTCAATTGAGCTTTATTGGTAGCTATGATTGTGAACACAAACGCAATTATCATGTTTTGAATGGACATGGTAACACCTTTTGTCTTATACACAGGGACAATGATTAAGTATATTATCTTTCTTGTTACCTTCAAAGAAAAAAAAAGGGTGGTTAGTGTACCTGCATTCAGAAAAAAGCATAGATGGCAAAACAATTGAGAGAATTTGACTGGTTGCTAGTTTCTTGACCAAAAGCAAATCACTTAATTCTGCTTATGTTTATTTTTATTTTACTTCTCCCTGTTGTTTGCCTATTTTCCAATTTCATGATTTTTATTTATGCTTCCAGGAAGATCCCACAACAAGGAGGTGGCTGCAACAGTTGCTTCACAATGTTGGAGTAAACCGGGTTCCTTCACTACAGGCTGGAGCAGGATTTGATCATATGATGGTGAACTAATAAACATTATGCAATGTTTTGTCCGGCTTCTCATATGTTTTGTTTTTTTTTTTAAATCCCTGCTCCAGATTGGGTAGCATAGGGAGAGTCGCGTATCTATCTTTTCTTTTGTTTCTTGATAACCGTTTATCTCTTTAATTTAATTTAATGCTCTCTCTAACTATGCGATTTTTATCTTGTAATTAGTGAAACGGAATCCAGTTTGATTATGTTTGTTAGTCTGTAAGCAAATTATGTATCTTCTATGTAGTTCTTAATGAATGTTGTGGAAAAAAAAAATTCGGCTGTTAATTTATAAGCAAGACATACAGTCTCTCTTAACAAAGTTCTGCTGGTTGGGTTGTGGATTATAAACTCTACAAAGGCCTTGTCTTTTGTATCTCCTTACCTGCTTGTCAGATATCAGCGTAGCCTTTCCTACCATTCTACTTCACCCCGAACAGAATAATTTATGGGGCCTAACTAAGAATGCTTCATTCCGTCTAGTTTATTGAGATTTTCTGCAATTGCTCTTCCCTCATGGGAAATAAAAATAACTATTGTACATCTCTTTTTTTTTTTTTTTTTTTGGGAAAAGTATTGTACATCTCTTTCTATCCCGATGAAGTGGCATGTTTAATGATTATATATTGTGATTGGTATATAATAAAAAAAAAAAATAGTGTTGATTGTTGGTTTATGTGAAAAAGATTTTACATCAATAATTACTTATGATCTTAACTAATTGGAAGACACCAACTTGCAAGTTGAAAGACGCTAACTTAGGTTATTTTCTATCTATTTTTTTATTCATAAAAAAATAAAATAAATAACCTGTGATCTTAACAATTTTTAGAAAAAGAGTTGCGAAAGCATTATTAGCAATTAATTTATGAATTAAGTAATGAATTGGGAAATAGTTATTTATTCTTCCTATCCAAAACTGTAAGACACTACATGTTCAGGGATTAGAGCATTTTCAGGAGAGTTAAACTTGCTTCATTTTGTATGTGTTTTTTTAATTACACCTTCTAATAGATTCTCTAGCTCTTTCTATCCCATTTAAACATTGTTTCTTACCACCACGTACCCTTAGTGGGGTGATCACTCCACAAGTATAAGTGCTTGTAAGGTGTGGAGAGCAACGATCAGGATTCAAGTCTCCAGGAGGGAGTTTTACATACATACACACTTAGATTAGGCGAGAGTAGGAATTCTATCTTGAATTTAAAAAAAAAAAAAATTGTTTCTTTGATCTTCCTTTGTTATTTATATATATATATATATATATATATATATAATATTTCAATATTAATTCATAATGGTTATATTATTAAAATCTCCCCCAATAGTTGTATTTCTTAGGGAAATTTTTCATTTAACCTGATTTTAGCAACTATTTTATTAGTTGACAGATTTTTGAAATATTTTAGTAAATTAGCATTTCGAGCCTCAAAGGCTTGAGTTCAGTGAAAAAACTTTGAGTCATAAAGACTTTAAGTTCTAAGATGATGTGAAAGAAAAAATTCACGTGGAACTTGAGTCTTCTCACACCAAAAAAACCAATAAATTTTCCATCTCTAAGAACCTCTAACCTAGCTCCTACCTTCGTTTTTCTCGAAAACACTAGGTTCCACTGCCTTCGTTCTTCACCCCAGCCATTGCCTATGTTCTACTCAAAACCCTTAAGAACCACTACCTTTGACCTTCTCAAAAACCCCAGATTTCAATCTTTTGGGCATGGATGTTGATGGTTGCTTAAGAAGAACGAAGTAGTGGGTAGGGCGTAGGTGTTGATGGTTGCTTAAGAAGAATGAAGTAGAACAATGACAACATCTTTACGGAACTCGAGTCTCTAAGGCTTGAGTTCTACGTGGATTACAATTCTCAAGTCTCAAAGACTCGAGTTATTCACGGAACTTGGGCCTTTAAAGCTAAAGATACTAATTTCCTAAATAGTTTCAAAAACGTGCCTACTAACTAAATAATTTCTAAAATTATGTTAAATGACAAATTTCATCCATAATTTCCAATCAAATTATGTTAATGTTTATATATTGTGATTGGTATATAATAATAAAAAATAGTGTTCATAGTTGGTTTATGTGAAAAAGATTTTACACCAATCACTACTTATGACCTTAACTAATTGGAAGATACCAACTTGCAAGGTGTTACTATGGTTACGCTTAGGTGAAAGATGCAAACTTAGATTATCCTCTATTCATTTTTTCTATTCATTAAAAAAAAAAAAAGTTGTGATCTTAACAATTTTTAGAAAAAGAGTTGCAAAAGCATTATTAGCAATTTATATATGAATTAAGTAATGAATTGGGAAATACTTGGATACAGCTTTTAAATGGTATATTTTTCATTCTTCAAATAAATTCAAAACTGTAAGACACTATACGGTAAGGGATTAGAGCATTTCCAGGAGTTAAACTTACTCCATTAGAGCATTTCCAGCAGTTAAACTTACTCCATTTTGTATGTGTTTTTTTAATTACACTTTCTAATAGATTTTATCTCTTTTCTATCCTATTTGAATATTGTTTCTTTAATCTTCCTTTGTTATTTTTATTTATTTTTAATATTTCTATATTAATTCTCAATGGTTATATTCTTAAAATCTCCCCCAATAGTGATATTCCTAAGGAAAGTTTGCCATTTAACATGATTTTAGCAATTATTTTGTTAGTTAACAATTTTTTGAAATATTTTAGTAAACTAGCATCTTAAGCCTTAAAGGCTTAAGATCATTGACGAGAAACTTGAGTATCAAAGACTCAAGTTCTAAGTTGACGTGGAAGAAAAAATCCACATGAAACTTGAGTTTTTGAGATTCAAGTTCCTCACACCAACAAAATCAAGCCCAACAAATTTTCCCTTCTACGTGCAACTCTCACCCAACTCTTGCCTTCGTTCTTCTTAGAAACACCAAGAACCACTACCTTCGTTCTTCACCCTAGCCACTGCCTTCATTCTTCTAAAAAACCCTAAGAACCATTGCCTTTGATCTTCTCAAAAACCCCAGACTTCAATCTTCTGAGCGTGGGTGTTGATGGTTGCTTGAGAAGAACGAAGCAGAAGAATGACAACACCTTTACAGAACTCTCTAAGGCTTAAGTTCTATGTGGATTACAATTCCACATCTGTGTTGCCAGCACATAAAACTTGAGTTTCTAAGACTCAAATTCTTCATGGAACTTGAGCCTTAAGCTCAAGACATCAATTTCGTAAATAGTTTAAAAAACGTGCTTACTAACAAAATAATTTCTAAAATTATGTTAAATGACAAATTTCCTCCATATTTTCCAAACAAATTTTACAAAAAATTATATTTTTCAAATCTCCCAATAGTCATATTTTCCACCTATCTTTTTTTATTGGCTAAAATGCAAAACTGACTCTCTAAATTTTACCAAAATTTATTTCAGCCCTTTAACTTTATCTTCTAATTCAGTCTTCTAAGTTTCAAAAGTTTTCAATTCAAGCCTTCCGTTTGATTTTGTTAACTGCACTGTTAGTTTCATTTATTAAAAAAATGTAAATTTCTCCATTTAAAAAATCCATAAGAATTAAATTAGCATAAAAATTATATTTTGAAGAAACAAATGTTTTAAAAATAGAACTTGAATCTCTCTCTCGGTTCTCTTTCTATAATTTGAATCTCTCACACACTATCTCTCTCTAGGCCGAATCTTGGAGCTTCTTTCCAAGCTTCATTCATGGCCGACCACTAAGCTTAACCACTCGCCGCTTCTTATTGGTCACTGTCCGACTATTGTTGCTTGGCAATAGTCATCTTTCTCTTAGCTCAGTTAGACTAGGCCAATCTCCTTTCTCATCAAACCCTCATTGGAGTTCCAACCCACTGCCAGGCTGTTGTGTTTGGTTGGTTTCAGAATTTTTTGGATTTGGCGAAAAACCCAGTGAGCAATCTCTCTGATGAGATCTGGGTTTCTAGATTTTTTCTCTCTAATCTAATTTGGGTCTCCTTGGATTCTTTCGCTCTCTGATCTGATTTGGTTTTGCAAGTTTAGTTTTAAGTCAAATATGTTCTTATTTCTGATTTTGTTTATAAAAACTAGATGAACCCCAAAATTGTAAAACCCAAATAAATTGATTCATTGGTGAATAAATAGCGAATTTGTAAATTGTATGTGGCATTGATGGTTGATGTTGGATCCTTTTGTTCAAGTTTGATGTGCATTTTTTCTGAATTTGTGTATTGAAATTTTTTATTTAGATGCCATTTTTGGTTGTAATTAGATATGGCAAAACGGGTCAGAATTTTCTGACCCGATCCGACTTGAAAAATACCTGACCCGAACCCGATTTTTGACTCAAAGCAAAAACAGGTTTTTGTAGGTCAAAAACCCTAGACTTCAATCTTCTGAGCGTGGATGTTGATGGTTGCTTAAGAAAAACGAAGAAGTGGATGGGGCATGGGTGTTGATGGTTGCTTGAGAAGAACGAAGCAGAAGAATGACAACACCTTTACAGAACTCTCCAAGGCTTGAGTTCTACGTGGATTACAATTCCACATTTGTGTTGCCAGCACATAAAACTTGAGTTTCTAAGACTCAAATTCTTCATGGAACTCGAGCCTCAAGCTCAAGATGTCAATTTCGTAAATAGTTTAAAAAATGTGCTTACTAACAAAATAATTTCTAAAATTATGTTAAATGACAAATTTCCTCCATATTTTCCAATCAAATTTTACAAATAATTATATATTTCAAATCTTCCAAGAGTCATATTTTCCACCTATCTTTTTTTATTGGCTAAAATGCAAAACTAACCCTCTAAGTTTTACCAAAATTTATTTCAACTCTTTAACTTTATCTTCTAATTCAGTCTTCTAAGTTTCAAAAGTTTTCAATTCAAGCCTTTCGTTTGATTTTGTTAACTGCACTGTTAGTTTCAATTATTAAAAAAAAAAATGTTAATTTCTCCGTTTAAAAAATCCATAAGAATTAAATTAGCATAAAAATTATATTTTGAAGAAACAAATGTTTTAAAAATAGAACTTGAATCTCTCTCTCGGTTCTCTTTCTATAATGTGAATCTCTCACACACTATCTCTCTCTAGGCTGAATCTTGGAGCTTTTTTCCAAGCTTCATTCATGGCCGACCACTAAGCTCAACCGCTCGCCGCTTCTTATTGGTCACTGTCCGACTATTGTTGCTTGGCAGTAGTCATCTTTCTCTTAGCTCAGTTCGACTAGGCCAATCTCCTTTCTCGTCAAACCCTCATCAGAGTTCCAACCCACTGCTAGGCTGTTGTGTTTGGTTGGTTTCAGAATTTTTTGGATTTGGTGAAAAACCTGGTGAGCAATCTCTCTGATGAGATCTGGGTCTCTAGATTTTTTCTCTCTAATCTAATTTGGGTCTCCTTGGATTCTTTCTCTCTCTGATCTGATTTGGTTTTGCAAGTTTAGTTTTAAGTCAAATATGTTCTTATTTCTGATTTTGTTTATAAAAACCAAATGAACCCCAAAATTGTAAAACCCAAATAAATCGATTCATTGGTGAATAAATAGCGAATTTGTAAATTGTATGTGGCATTGATGGTTGATGTTGGATCCTTTTGTTCAAGTTTGATGTGCTTTTTTCTGAATTTGTGTATTGAAAATTTTTATTTATATGCCATTTTTGGTTGTAATTAGATATTGCAAAACGGGTCAGAATTTTCTGACCTGACTTGACCTGAACCCCATTTTTGACCCGAAGCAAAAACGGGTTG
Organism: Quercus cerris; assembly: GCA_963669245.1. Lineage (NCBI taxonomy): Eukaryota > Viridiplantae > Streptophyta > Magnoliopsida > Fagales > Fagaceae > Quercus > Quercus cerris. The sequence goes on along the minus strand of OY770009.1, from coordinate 8,728,213 downwards.
ACTCATGACCCCAACCCGTGTTTTTTGTAGGTCAACTCGACTCAACCTGCAACCCGAACCATTTAAAAAAAAATTTTTGGGGTAAAAAAAAAAAGTAAAATTAAGATAATATTAGTTTAATTGTTTATTGTGAGTTTTAAGAAAACAATTGATAAATTTACATAATTGCATGCAAATTAATTAAAAAATAAATGATTGAGTATTCTGTAATGAGTAAAGATTTTTAGATATCAAATAGTAAAGTATATGCCAAGATAATCTGGTTACAGTAGAATTAAAAATATAAATTTAAAATTGTAGACATGTGTGAAAAACATTCACAAGTGTGAAAATAGTAAAACCAAAGTATCAAATTAGCATAAATTATGAATGCTTAGACCTATTTTTTTAACAATCTATGTCCAAAATAAACAGCTTTTCAAAATAAATTATGATATTTCTTAGAATGTGTGTTGTTTAACAATGATATGATATTCATAAAAGAAACCATGAATAAATAAGTAAGCAATCAAACTTTAATGTATATCTCAATTGAAATAAAGTGCCAACCATAATTGATAATAGATTATAAAATTAATTTTCAAGATTGTAAATTTCTTATATGTTTTTTTTCTTTATCAAATGAGTTATCCAATAAGTCATTTATAATTTTGTTTTATATTTTGGAATGTTGATATTGTGTAGAAATAAAACTTATGTATTTGTTTTACTTATTTTTGTGTTATTTTGTTTTAGATAGAGATATTAGGATTTGTATAATTTTAAAATTATTGAATAAGTTTAAATGAGTTCATTCATGATATAAGTGGTGAATTCAAAATAATGTATTTTTCATCAAGTAATTTGTTGCATAACTTTTCAAATTGCAAATACATATTTTTTTTATAAAAAAAATAAAATAAATAAATCATGTGAAAATACGATCGACCCAACCCAACTCAACCTGTAACCCAATTGACCTGAACCCTTTTTAACCCACTTAAAATAACCCGTTTTTGACCTATGGCCGGATTAACCCGACGATTTTGCCATGTCTAGTTATAATCAATGTAAAGACATTTTTTGTTTGTTCATGTGCTGGGTTTGTTGTATTTCTAAGATTTCTTAATTTTGTTTTTTATAATTAAATTAGTTTTTTTGCATTTTTTAATTTAAAAAACTTGAAAAAAAAAAATACACTTTACAGTAAAGCATTAACGAAAGATTGTGGAATGCCTGAATTGAAAACTTTTGAAACTTATAGGATTAAATTGACTGAAGATAAAATTGAAGGATTGAAATGAATTTTAGTAAAACTTATAGACTCAATTTTGCATTTTAACTTTTTTTTTTTAAATATAATTTTTGTCTCATGTTCATCTATTATTTTAAATGTTCAAATTTTTTACAACAGTTATATTACAAAACCGCGAAAGAAAGTATTGTACCAGATTTATAACAGCCAAGGAATTGTCTCAGACACACTGAACAACAATTTCATGTCCTGTGTCCTTTGACTTCAAACTCAAAGAAAGCACGCGTCTCAGACATTCTCTCTCTGCCACGTGCCCTGTTTCTCGCATGAGTTAAGTAAAGAGTCACCGCAACAAAACGCGCGTCTCACCACGCGCTGTTAATCCTATTCCTATAACTGTTAATATTCATACCTCAGCTAGGACTCCTGATGAAATTGTAGGAAGTAGAAAGAATTAAGAAAGAAATACAGAGTCCCTTTTTCCATAAAATCAAAAAGCCAATTACGATGGAAGCAATGGATTTGGATCCTCAGCCAGATATCCTCACACACTGGTGCACCGATCTCTACAATCTCCCTATGCCCTCCTCACCTTTCGTCTACACAATCCACACCGCCACCTCACTCTCCTCCTCCTCCTCCTCCTCATCACCACCGTCCACATCCGGTGGTGCCTCTGATGACATGGAATCTTCGATAAGATCCGTGGAAGAAATCCTCTCCTACAGGTTCAAAGACAAGTCGCTACTAAAAGAAGCACTCACTCACTCCTCTTACAACAACGGCGAGTCGTTTAAGTCCTACCAGCGCCTCGAGTTCGTCGGCGACGCCGTGCTCGGGCTCGCTATCAGCAATTACGTCTTCCTGGCTTACCCTAACCTCGAGCCTGGACAGCTCTCGTCTCTACGCGCCGCCAATATCAGCACCGAGAAACTCGCTCGCGTCGCCGTCCGCCATGGACTCCACCGCTTTATCAGACACAAGGCTGCCTCTCTTCATGATAAGGTCAAAACAAAGCTTCTAACCTTTTTTTTTTCTTTTTAAATTTATTTATTTATTAGTTGCTTTTTGTAGTGTTAATGTTATTCTGAATTTATTGTCTATTACAATGCTTAAAGTCATTGGTTAGCTAGCGTTTAATATTACAGTTTTTTTTACTTAACTGAGAGAAATTTTGTATATGTGTTTGTATGTATGCATTTTTCTTGAATTTTGGTCCAATTTCAAGTCCCTTGGGTTGTAATTTTTTTTAAAATCAATGCTAGAGACAATTTTATTTTTTCAAGACCTTTTTCTTTACAATTTATTAAAATGGTAAGTTGAGATTAGAGTAACTGTGCTTTCACATAAATCTACCACTAACATCATTCTATTATGCAACCAATCGCAACAAGCCACATCAGCAATTGTGAAAAACAAAAATTGTCTTTCTAGATTTATTGATTCAATTTTATTTGGGGAAAAAAAAAAAATATATATATATATATATATATATATATACACCAATTTTTGTGGGAGAAGTGCAACTTGAGCTAGAGGTCATTGGCTTTAAAAAAATGCAAAAAGTACCAGTCTCCTGTTTCCATTTATCCACACGTAGTTTAAGTTACATATAGTGTTTAAAAAGTGGCACATTGAAATATTGAGGCGTTGTAGAATAAATTTATGAGCAAAATGATGGAAGTACACAATCAATGCAATTATAAAAAAAAATTTAGGATGGAATTGTAAATTTTGAATGCGGGGTTATGAGGAAAGTGTATTTTAAACTATATGTATTCGATTAAACAATTTTCTATATGTGGGAGAGGATGGTTGTGTTCATAAAATTTTTGTCTTCTTTGTCACTAGAAATTTTAGGTTTTGAGTAATGAGTTTTTAGTGAGCTTCTTTTATGACGGAATTTGTCTTAAGGAAAGTGTATTTTTTTGGAATCATGACAGATATTGTCTCTGATTTGTTTGGTGCAAATAACTAAATATTTTATGACTGTGGCAGTGGATGCTTATATTTTTCTAATAAAAAAGCAATGAATTGAAGGCATCCTTTGAATGTGAATAAACAATGTGTATGACTCTTTAGGAGTTTATAAGTGAATTTTCTGATGAGGATCCGTATATTTTGGATTTATTTTTGGTTAAAATTTGTTTAGAATTTGAGCAAAGATTGGTTCTTGATTTGTTCTATGCAAATGGTTTTGTGTTATTTCTATAGGTTAAAGAGTTTGCTGATGCGGTCAGTCAGGAGGACGATACAGTTGTATATGGCGGATCAGTAAAAGCCCCAAAGATTCTTGCTGACATTGTGGAGTCTGTGGCAGCAGCTATATATGTTGATCTCAATCTTGACCTACAACAATTATGGGTGGTGTGTATTTAACTCATCTTTTCTTATTTGTCAAAAATGATGTCTTTTTTATAATCTTGTTTTGGACTTTTAGTGTCTATCTCTATGTTGATATAGAATTCATCTTTGGTTGTTTTATATTTGAAGATCTTTAGGGCTCTCTTGGAACCTATTGTCACACTTGAAGACTTGCAACAACAACCACAGCCTGTCACAATGTTGTTTGAGTTGTGTCAGAAGCAAGGGAAGCAAGTTGACATTAAGTATAGGAGGACTGGGGCAAAGAATGTTGCGACTGTATATGTTGATGGTAAGTTTATTGCCTTAGGTTCTTCTGAGAAGAAGGAAACTGCAAAGCTTAATGCAGCAAGGCAAGCTTTGCTCAAGTTATCGGAATCTATGCCCACTAACGTTGGGAGGTTAGATTTTTCTTTTGGGCTCAATAAGTCATTTGAGATCAATGGAGCGAAGCAAAAGTTACATGAGCTTTGTGGCAAGAAAAAGTGGCCTAAGCCTATTTACAGGTATGAGCTTCTTTATTATGAACAGTGACGAATTAGAGAGTATATATATATATTTGTGTGTATTCTGAATTATTTGATGATAAGCCCGTTAATTTTGTGAGTTGAACCACAATTAAGCCTTCTGTATTCTCTCTCCCCCTCCCTCCCTCCTCTCTCTCCCATAGTTTATGATTTAGAATTTCATAAGGATGGTATGGAATGTTTTGAAGAGCTAGATTACTGGGTTTACAATGACTGGAACCAGGAATACTGATCTCCATGACATGTCAAATGAATATAAACTAGTAGGCTTTGCAGTTTGTTCTATTGGCTTGTGGGCATTCACACCTTCATTGCAGTGTTTAATTTTGCAATGAAATGCTTTTTTTAAATCTCCTCCATGTGTGTACTGTCAAACCACCACCTATTTTGGATATAAAATTTTTCATTGCCTTTCTTCTTCTCAAGTATTCACTGTTTTTTCAAATTCTCACTTTCATATCTCTATCATAAGATATTGAATCTAAATGTACTTTTGCTATAACTTGCAGCCTTGAGAAGGATGAGGGTCCACCACATGACAAGACATATGTTTCATCAGTTCAAATACCAACAGTAGATGGTGTTTTATATATAGTGGGAGATGAAAAGTCAAGAGTGAAGGAAGCACAAAATTCTGCAGCTTCCTTGATTATCCGTGCCTTACAAGAATCTAATTGTCTATGATACAGCTCCTTTTTTTGAAAAATATCAATGTAGAACAGTTAGGATGGTTAGGTTTAATTTAGAAGAATATCAGTGAAGAACAGTAAGAATGGTTAGGTTAATGGCTACAGCTAAAATACATGGATTGGAGGGGCTTTTTTCTTATTTATATTTTGGACAGCTGCACACAGTTTTGCATATTTATCAAGAGCTAAATTTGTTGATATTATTGTGATTCCATAAAATTTTTGTCTGATCAGATCAGTATTGTACATATGGCATATTGAAAATCAATGAAACCCAAAATGTGTTCCCTTTTTTGTTTTTGTTTTTTTTTTTCATTTGAAGTTATTATTTCTACATTAACCTTGTCTCTAATGGGTGTTGCTGCAAAGCTGCATGGGAGGCACAGGTTTAGGATTACCTATGAAACTTTTTAAGTGATGAAATATTTGCCAGAAATGGACACGCATTTCTTGCTCATCAACATTTCAGTCATTCAACTTGTCATCTTGTCATCTTTTGCCTAATTAACAAGGCCATGTCCAAAGTACCTGTTATCATATTTTAAGGTTCTTAAATGTCTGACAAAGGTTTTTTGATGGTAGGTTGCAATATTTATAGTTCAAAAAATTCTGTTGGATGATGTGGGCTTGGATTATATCTGTACCACAGCGGCATGGTTTTTGGCTATAGGTAGAGTTTTGGGGAACATGGTTGCAGCCCTTGCTGAACAACCTTCGTCCCGTCTTTTGAAACATATTATTCAATGCTATCTTCGTTTGTCTGACACTCCAAGGTTGGTTACATAGATTGCAATTCCAGTTCTCAAATTATGCTGCCACATCCTTCTCCTGCATAGATTTCTTCTTTCTCAATTTATTTTTTTCTTAGGGAAATGTTCTTTGATTTTTATGTTGCAGGGCTTGTGATGCATTAAGAAGTTGCCTTCCGGACATGTTAAGAGATGCTACATTCAGTAGTTGCCTCCGTGTAAGTGCACCCACCCCCCTCTCACTGATTTCATTCCTAAAGTAGGTTTTGTTATTTTGTGAAATTTTCTTGAGAGACTTGTGGAGAAGGTTGGTTTTTAGCCTTGTATGATTTTCAATTGAGCTTTATTTGTAGCTATGATTGTGAACCCAAACGCAATTATCATGTTTTGAATGGACATGGTAACACCTTTTGTCTTAGATACGGGGACAATGAGTAAATATGTTATCTTTCTTGTTACCTTTAAAGAAAAAAAAAAAGGTGGTCAGTGTTTCTGCATTCAGAAACAGAATCCGATTTGATTATCTTTGGTAGTCTGTAATAAGCAAATTATGTGTCTTCTATATAGTTCTTAATGAATGTTTCGGAAACAAGAATTCGGCTGTTAATTTATAAGCAAGACAAACAGTCTCTCTTAACAAAGTTCTGCTGGTTGGGTTGAGGATTATAAACTCTACAAAGGCCTTGTCTTTTATATCTCCCAACCTGCTTGTCAGCGTATTAGCCTTTCCTGCCATTCTCCTTCACCCTGAACAAAATAATTCAAGGGGTTGGACAACTTGGAGCAAGAATGTTTCATTCCATTAAGTTTATTGAGATTTTTGCAATTGCTCTTCCCTTGTGAGAAATAAGTAACTATTTACATATCTCTCTGTCTCTCTCTCTCGCTCTCTCTCTGAGGTGACATGTTTATATATTATGATTGTTATAAAATTAAAAAGTAGTGGTAATAGCTGGTTTATGTGAAAAAGATTATACATCAATCAGAACTTGTGATCCTAACAAGTTATGAAAAACTTTTGCAAAAACGCACTATCCGGGCGTTTGTGTTTTCCTTTTTTCTTTTTTTGAAGCTTGTCTACATGCTGAAACACACTTCCAGTGGGTTCTATATACTGTTTATGAGACCTACAAACTTCTTTTTTCATCAAAATTTTCATTAAAAATAGTCTTACAGTATTATTCACACATTATAAAATTATTTTGCTATAGCGTTTTCAATTTTTAGCAAAATAAGTGATATTTAAACACACCATTAGAGCATCAATATCATATTGATGGTAAATCACTACCACTACTAAAATCCAAGAAACCACACCCAAAATGGCAAAATCAATCACCACCACCAAACTCAACAAAACTCATAAAACTCAGCCACAACCAAAATAAATCACCGCCACACCACCACCATAGCCAAAATCTACAAAACCACGCTTAAAATCAACCACTACCACCAAACCCACATAGATGGAGATATAGACAAAAGAGGAGATAAAAGAGAGAAAGAAAAAAGAAAGAACATAGAGAGAGAGAGAGAGAGAGAGGTGAAGAAAAAAAAAAGAAAAATGAAATGAGAGAGAGGAGACGTAAGAAAGAAAAAAGAGAGAGTGAAAAGTAAGAAATATTTTTTAATTTGATGATAGAATAAAAAAGAATTATTTATTATCAAACTTAAGCTATAGTTTTATCCAAAAAAAAAAAACATAAGCTATAGTAAGATTGCGTAGTTTACTTTTCAAAAAAAAGATTGCGTACTTTACTGTAGCTCAATTGCTAAAATATTTAGCAATAGCACCATCAATATTGCTCTAATTTGTTGGGTAGATTGTTAAAAATAACATATTGGCAATTTGAATATTGTTTTTAAAAGGCATATTTTTAATTTTTCAAATAAATCCAAAACTCAATCAGGGGTTAGAGAATGTTAAGCATTTTCTTACTAAATTGGAGGGTTAAGTTTACTTTTCTGTTTTTTTCCAATGTGCTTTTTGAAATATTGTTTAGGGTAAATTCCACGAACTTTCCTGAGATTTGTGATAATATCAATTAGGTACAAAACATTCTAAAACCTACCAATTTAGTTCTCAAAAGACAATTTTGTCCCTAACTTTCTTTCTCTTTCTCTAATCTGTCTCCGTTCCTCTCCCCTTCTCTCTCTCTCTCTCTCTCTCTCTAAACCCACCACCCAACAAACCCATATCACCCACAGCCACTAGAAAAGCCACTGACCACACTTATATCACCCACACCCACTGCTGCCTAGAAAACTCATATCACCCAAAGTTTATTTTAATCCACTTACCTACCTAACATATTTCACAACAACAACGGCGGCGATGACACCTACAGCTGCTCGTTTTTCGGTCCCGTCACCGTGAGATCCGCTTTCGTGTCTGAGAACCTCATCGACTCTGTCGTCGACATGCGTCTCGGCGAGCTGGCATTGTGGACCAACAAGTTGGTGAAGTCCAGATCATTGTCGGGGGACTTTTTAGATCTCCCTCAAGCTTTCAGTGACTTCTCTGCTTGTAGCAATGACATCTTCGACGAGCTACAAAGGCTCACGAGCTTGCCATCGCCGACGTCGGAGGACAACAATGGCTAGTCGAGCGAGGTTCACCCTAAGCCTTGCATGGGGTTTTTGCAGAGAGAGAATTTCTCTACTGAGATAATCGAGAGCATTTCGCTTGAGGATCTTTAGCCGACGGTGAAGATTTGCATAGAGTGGGTGTGGGTGATATGAGTGTGGTGGTCAGTGGCTTTTCTAGTGATTGTGGGTGATATGGGTTTGTTGGGCGGTGGGTTTTGAGAAAGAGAGAAAGAGAAGAGAGAAGGGGAGAGAAACAGAGACAGATTGTAGAAAGAGAAAGAAAGTTAGGGACAAAATTGTGTCTTGGGGATTAAATGGGTAGGTTTTAGAATGTTTTGAACTTAATAGGTATTATCACATATGTCAAGGTAGGTTTGTGGAATTTACCATATTTTTTATAATAAATTCTTTATCTTTTTTCTATCTCTTTTTAAATACTGTGCCTTTAATTTTTCTTTGTTTGTTTTTTTAATAGTTTTGTCGATAATATTTTCCACAACAAATTATAAGTAATTTTTTTTGTTCAGGTTTGAATTTATTACTGAGATTATTTTTTTGCTCTAATAATAATAACTATTAACAACTAATATCACATTTTTAAAGCCATTGACATGTTTCCCTTTCAAATTTTACAATAGCTAATATTTTTCAAATCCCCTGGCAGTCATATTTCCTTTGATCATAATTTTCAAACGTTCAAAATTTTTACAACAGTCATATTACAAAACCGCGAAAGGAAGAATTGTACTAGATTGTAACAGCCAAGGAATTGTATTGTATCAGACTCAACAACTTACTGAACAACAGCTATCTATGATCTTGGGATCATGTCCTGTGTTCCGACATCCTTGACCAAACCAAACCCCAAACCTGAGTAAATTATTTAAAAAAATCACCACCTCACGCAACAAAACGCGCGTCTATATCACGCGCTTTTAATCCTATAAACTTACCGTAACTCAGCTAGGACTCCTGAAATTCTAGAAAGTAGAAACTACAGATATATATAACAGCTACAGAGAGTCCCTTTTCCATATAAAAGTAAAACCTCCTCACTCCCAAAGCCCAAAAAGCTAATAACGATGAACGCAATGGATTTGGATCCTCAGCTAGATATCCTCACACCCTGGTGCACCGATCTCTACAATCTCCCTATGCCCTCCGTCTCACCTTTCCTCTACACAATCCCCACCGCCACCTCACTCTCCTCCTCCTCCTCCTCCTCCTCCTCCTCCTCCTCATCACCACCATCCACATCCGGTGGTGCTGCTGATGACATGGCATCTTCCATTAGATCCGTGGAAGAAATCCTCTCCTACAGGTTCAAAGACAAGTCGCTACTTGCAGAAGCACTCACTCACTCTTCCTACAACAACGGCGAGTCGTTTAAGTCCTACCAGCGCCTCGAGTTCGTCGGCGACGCCGTGCTCGGGCTCGCTCTCAGCAATTACGTCTTCTTGGCTTACCCTAACCTCGAGCCTGGACTGCTCTCGTCTCTACGCGCCGCCAATATCAGCACCGAGAAACTCGCCCGCGTCGCCGTCCGCCACGGCCTCCACCGCTTTATCAGACACCATGCCGCCCCTCTTCATGATAAGGTCAAAACAAAGCTTCCAACTTTTTTTTTTTTTTAGTTTTTTTCTTTATTAGTTTGTTTATATTGTCTTTTATTTTTTTTAATTAAGATTAATTATTTTTCGTACGTTATTATGAATTTATTATCTACTACAATGGTTAAATTTATTGGTTAATGCTACAGTTTTTACTTTAACTGAAATAAATAAATAAAAGGCTAGAGAGAGAGAGAGATAAATTTTTTATATGTGTATGTATGTACCAATCACAACAAGCCACATCAGCAGACCTTTCATATGTTTAAATTTTATTTGAAAAAAAAAATACAATTTTTGTGGGAGAAGGAAGTGCAACTTGAGCTAGATGTCATTGGCTTAAAAAAATTTAATAAGTACCAGTCTCCCCTTTCAATTTATTCACATGTCATTTAAGTTGCATAGTGTTTAAAAAGTGGCACATTGAAAGATTGAGGCATTGTAGAATAAATTTATGAGCAAAATGATGGAATTACACCAAAAAAAAAAAAAAAAGGATGGAATTGCAGTTTTTTGTATGTGAAGTGTTATTTAATAAACTATACATATTCGATTAAACAATTTTCTAGATGTGGGAGAGGATGCTTGTGTTTGTAAACTTCTTGTGACCTTGTCTTTGTTATCACTAGAAATTTTAGGTTTTGAGTAATGAGTTTTTAGTGAGCTTTTTTTTATGGAGGAATTTGTCTTAAACAAAGTTTTTTTTTTTTTTTTTTTTGGGAATGCTGACAGATATTGTCTCTTATTCGTTTGGTGTAAATAACTAAATGTTTTATGACTATGACAGTGGATGCTTATATTTTTCTAATAAAAAAGCAATGAATTGAAGGCACCTTTGAATGTGAATAAATAGTGTGTACGACACTTTAAGAGTTTACAAGTGAATTTTCTGATGAGGATCCGTATTTTTTGGATTTATTTTTGGTTAAAATATGTTTAGAATTTGAGCGAAGATTGGTTCTTGATTTGTTCTATGCAAATGGTTTTTGTGTTATTTCTATAGGTTAAAGAGTTTGCTGATGCAGTCAGTCAGGAGGACGATACAGTTGTATATGGCGGATTAGTAAAAGCCCCAAAGATTCTTGCTGACATCGTAGAGTCTGTGGCAGCAGCTATATATGTTGATCTCAATCTCGACCTGCAACAATTATGGGTGGTGTGTATTTAACTCATCTTTTCTTGTTTGGCAGAAATGATTTGTCTTTTTTATTTTCTTGTTTTGGACTTTTAGTGTCTATCTCTATGTTGATATAGAATTCATCTTTGGTTGTTTTATATTTGAAGATCTTTAGGGCTCTCTTGGAACCTATTGTCACACTTGAAGACTTGCAAAAACAACCACAGCCTGTCACGATGTTGTTTGAGTTGTGTCAGAAGCAAGGGAAGCAAGTTGACATTAAGTATTGGAAGAACGGGGAAAAGAATGTTGCGACTGTATATGTTGATGGTAAGTTTATTGCCTCAGGTTCTTCTGAGAAGAAGGAAACTGCAAAGCTTAATGCAGCAAAGCAAGCTTTGCTCAAGTTATCGGAATCTATGCCCACTAACTTTGGGAGGTTAGATTTTTCTTTTGGGCTCAATAAGTCATTTGAGATTGATGGAGCAAAGCAGAAGTTACATGAGCTTTGTGGCAAGAAAAAATGGCCTAAGCCTATTTACAGGTATGAGCTTCTTTATTATGAGCAGTGAAGCAATAGAAAGTATATGTGTGTGTGGGTTCTGAATTATTTGATGATGAGCCTGTTAGTTTTGTAAGTTAACCGCAATTAAGCCTTCTGTATTCTCTCTCCCCCTTCTTCCTTCCTCTCTCTCCCATAGTTTATGATTTAGAATTTCCTAAGGATGGCATGGAATGTTTTGAAGAGCTAGATTACTGGGTTCACAATGACTGGAACCAGGAATACTGATCTCTATGGCATGTCAAATGAACATAAACTATTAGGCTTTGTAGTTTGTTCTATTGGCTTGTGGGCACTCATTCATTGTAGTTTTTAATCTTGCAATGAAATGCTTTTTTTTTTTTTTTTATCTCCTCCATGTATGTACTGTCAAACCACCACCTATGTTGGATATAAAATTTTCATGCCTTTCTTCTTCTCAAGTATTCACTGTTTTTTCAAATTCTCACTTTCATATCTATATCGTAAGATATTGAATCTAAATGTACTTTTGCTATAACTTGCAGCCTTGAGAAGGATGAGGGTCCACCACACGACAAAAAATATGTTTCATCAGTCCAAATACCAACAGTAGATGGTGTTTTATATCTTGAGGGAGACGAAAAGTCCAGAGTAAAGGAAGCACAAAATTCTGCAGCTTCCTGGATGATCCGTGCCTTACAAGAATCTAATTATCTATGATGGTGCTCCTTTTTTAGAAGAGTATCATTGAAGAATAGTTAGAATGGTTAGGTTTAGTTTAGAAGAATGTAGGGTTTAAATGAATTATGTTCACTTGATTGCTTGGGCATGATTAGTTTGTGCTAGTAGATTTTTAACTAAAGTCTACCTATTTAACAATTTACATTAACATTTACAGTATAAAGTGAAAGTTCCGTATATATCAGCCACTCGTATGCAACCCAGTTGATTGCCTGCTGTGTCTTTTATTGCTAAAGCTGCTTGTATTATTTATGTATCACCCACTCTCATTGTTCCCTATACTGATTAAGGAAGGTACTTTATATGCATCATATGAGCCTTGTATACTTAAAACACAGTTATATTGAAAAGGTTAATCATTCTTTTGCACAGCTACACACGGTTTTGCATCTTTATCTAGAGCTAAATTTGTTGATATTACCGTGATTCCATAATATCTGTGTCTGATCAGATCAGTACTTAAATGGTTTAAATGTATGACGTTGTTCAAAAGATGAAATAAATGCATTACGTTTTATTTTAGAAGTTTTAAAGCATTAAAAATAAACTTTCATGGATACCCTTGTTTCTCAAACAATATGTAAAAAACATGATTGAATGAATCTATACAAGACCCAAAAAAAAAAAAAAAATTTAGTTTGCAAGAAACTTCATTGCTTTCTTAAGGGTCTCCCTAAACCTTACCAAGTTTATCATTAGGTTCTGCCCGTCAACATATGTAGCTCTTGCAGCATTGTAGCCCTTCAAGAATATAGACATGGGATCAGAAATTACTGGGTGGTCTGGACCATACTCTTTGAAAAGCGAGCTCTCCGTTGGCTCAATCTTGTACTCCAAATAATGCACCCCCATCTCTTTTGCTGGTCCACCAAAGTAAGCTGTTGAAGCCCAATCCAACCCCAGTGGCACCACTTGGACCATTACTGCCCCAGCAGGCAAGAACACAGTATTTGTAACTCCAGCACCATGTGCTCCAACCATGACGTTACACGAGTTGAGTACCTCTGCAAACTTGTCCAAGTTTGACATCCTATTAGGTGTTGCCACAACAACTTCAAAACCAAGTTCCTCCATCATATCCACCATTTCATCTTCATTCATAAACTTTCTTGTTTTAGGACGAGATATGAGAAGTAGCTTTGGCTTTTCTATATCAGAAACATTCTTTATCTTCAGGCTATATGTTTCTCTTAGGAAATGCTTGAAGTCAAACATAGAATACCCTCCAGGAATTTCTGTAGGACTTAAGGCTAGATTGTCATGGTACTTTAACCCTATAACTGCTCCAGGAAAGCAGTGAACACCTCCATCTTTTGCTGGATTTATCACCTCAAATTTTGATAAGCGGGTTAGAATCTGATTGTATTTTCTGACCCACCAAGGCTTAAAATCAGTGATGACAAATTGTAGGTGGGATTTAAAGTGGTAACATGTGATGAATAAGGGGATGATGAGCTCATTAAACTCATGAAATAGGTTGCCTGTGAAGCCACCAGAGGAGAACACAACAGCTGGGACATCATGAGTGAATTGACAAGCAGGTAGGCTAGCATTTCCATTTAGTATTTGCACAGGTGAGACTTGTTCCATAGCCGTCTCATCCTCTTTCCTAGCATATGGTCTAACCGTGTGATTAACTTGGACTTGAGAGGATTGTAGGTAAGCAGTTAATGCATTGTTGTCAATTATAACTGGTTTTTTTGCGACACATACTTCTGAGTGAAGGTCAGAGTGGCAAGAAAAACCAGTAGTTTCAAGCTGAACTCGATCTTCACCTGTATGCAAAAATAAGACTTCTCAGTTTACATGAATTAGAAAATTAAAGGGCAATCTTGTAGTTGTATTGGGTGTATTGGAACTTATACAGATAATAGCTTATGTTGTAATTTGAAAGTAAGTTGAGTAGTAAATCATAAAAAGCTAAAGATAAAGAAGGTAACCTCTCACTAATCTTCTCATAGTAAATTCTAGAGGTTCAACAACTTCTACGCCTTTATCAACCTTTCTTCTGTAGGGACTACCATTCCAATTTGATAGATGGTCCTTCCCTGCATTATCAGACAGCTCAAATTAGCATAGTCAATTGTGGGGAGAGGAAGAAGAAGATGTTAAAACCAAAATAGCACAGTGCCAAAAACTTATAATCATTCAAGAAAAGCGAACATAAAAAAAAAGGTATTACATGAATCAAATGGGTTGACATCGAATGTGAAATATGCAGCATAAAGCAAGAAGATAACAAGCAATAATACTACTGAAGTTGCACCAAGCACTAATCTTCTGGATTCCTTCCCCATCCTGATCAGTCAGAAATTTTTTCTTTCAAAGACGCTAGCATCTATAGTTGAAGTGCCTAAACTTTTCATAGGCTTTGCAGTTTTGTTTTTCTGGTACTTATTATGCTAGCTCCAATATATTCGACCTTATTGAATAGAGCAACTTGAGCTGGATAGTTGAATAATTTTGGTAGCTTATGCTGAATCATTCATTTATTTAAGTAGTCTATTCATTGGTCTATTGGTTGTTAGTGCTTTGTTTTCTATTGCTTGATTCATTCAGCTCCAAAAAAAAAAAAAGGATATTTTTCACATTTTTAGTTCTCACGTGCTTATTTGGTATAAGGGATTTAAGTCATGCGTTCCACTGTCTCTGTCAATGACTTCTTGCAACAAAGATGGCCTAACAACCAATCTCCCCAAGCATCCCCTAACTATTACAATTTTAGATAGCGGAGACTTTAGGATTTTTTTCAAGGGGGTCAATAAGAAGATGAATGTAGGAGATGAATGTTGCGGTTTACATAGTTTCTTTATTACAAATTTGCCCATAGTACCATGAAGAGAATAAAACATAAATTATAATTTCATTTGGTATATTATTTCTTTTAATATAATAAACATAGTAATTATGGTTGCTAAGATTAAATCTTGAAAATATTCTATTGTTTCTAGATACAATACCACCGTGCATCCTTGGATTGATAGCCACTTGACTAGAATAAGTTTTTGTAAGGTCATGTGGAAGCAAGGGTCAGGGGTTCAATTCTCTAGGAAAGAGTTTCACACACATACATTTAGATTAGGGTAAAGTAAAATTTTTATCTTAGAATAAAAAAATATAATATAGATGTTAATTATTGTTTTCAAGTGAACTATAATTATTATTGCTTAGCATATTTTTATCAATTAGTTTATGTCTTTACTCTATACAATTCTTTTATTTAACAATTCAACTCAACTTTGACAGCTATTGGTCTTTGTAATTGTATTAAGAATTTTTTTTTTTTTTTTTGTCTTAACATTTGTTTTTCTCTTCACTCAATCACTCCCCTATCCCAAATTCTTTGTCTAATTTTTTTAAAATCACCCATTGTCTAATTTTTTAATTGTCTTTTAATGTTAACATTTGCTAACTTCTAACTAACTTAGCAACTGGCTATGCCCCAGTCCCCACTTAACAAATAACGAATAAAAAACGTTCAAAATCAACTACTATACTCACAGATTTGGTCAAATGTATAATTTAATTGTAACTTTATTTGCAAGAATAAATTGTTAAGAAAGTTATATTCAAGCTTATTGTAGCTGGACTTAAAAGATATTTAAGTCAGGTGTTCAATTTTTATTTTATTTTAGAGGGTAAAAAATATATATTAAAAAAATTATATCTTTTTTTTTCTTGCTAACGCTGCCCCTTATTTTAGAGCACCAGAATTTTTACGTACTTCGACTAAATTTTGTGTAAAAGAGTTTTTTTTTTTTAATTACTTAATTTTAAAATACACTATACGTCTCACACTCTTTTTTTTTTTTTTTTATTACTCTATTATATATTTTATATATATATATTATTTCATTTTTTTTATTTTTTCTTTATTAAGTTGTGGCAAATGATGAACAAAAGAGTTTCTAAATTCTTCCCAACTCATTGTGGCCTAAATACAAGCCCAAGACTTAGAGCTCCATCTTGCATTTCTCTACGAGGACTGAACAAAATAGATATAAAGCCCACTGCATAGATTTCTTAGCCATTAGGATTCAGGACCAAGCCCAATCACGTGTTTGTAAGCCCAAAATTGAATAAGCTCACAGCTATTTACTTACTGTATAAAAGTAGAAGACGATTTGGGCCAATGTAAAACAATTTCATTTGGGATACATTTGGCAACATTTACTTGTCAGAATGGGTAGTTATTACTTTATTAATTTATTTTTAGCATTGTTTCACAAAGAAAGCTGGCATCAACTCAACTTATCCCACATTTGAGCTATGAATACAATTATTGGTAGTTAAGGTGTCTTTTACAACAACTTTCTTTATGTCCATTTCTGCACAGTTGGGTACATATCAGTAAGCTAGGTCAATCTAGTCATGAACCATACTTAGACCTATAAATACAAGTGAAAATACATAATAGCCAGATTACCCTTTATGAAGTTCCAATACAATCTATCCATCTTTACCAAAAAAAAAAAAATACAATCCATCCATTATAGTTAAAAGACACAGTTGGTTAACTTATGTTTAGGTAGCTTATTTGTTTAAATCTGAGGACGAAAATGACTTTAACTAAATGGCTGCCAAAACATAAGCCTTACCAAATACATGTTAAACACATACTTAACAGGCTACATCCTACTTGGATAAGTAAAAGAAAATAATAGAGGGTTTTCCTGCATAATTGTCTAGGTTGTTTATATAAGACAGTAATACAACATATATACTTCCATGCAACAAGGCCAGACTCCTAACTACTAAGTTGTGCTGCTAAATGCTTTGCAAAACTTGTGCATAATATGTTGGATGAACCAGAGAAGCATAATAATGGGTCTTTGTTTCTGTCAAATGGTAGTTATCTTGAAATATGTCAATATACATTATTGAACAACTCTAAACTCAGAATTTGCCATGTTTAAAGCCTTAACATGACATGGTTTGGTCTCAAATCTCAAAGGATGAGTCTTTCATGTTAGGTAGCTACATGAGGTAATCTCTTGCGCAAATCCTTCCAAAATGGAAAATGGTTCATGCATTCAATCTAAAAGATTCTGATAAGGGTTTGTTGATTGTTCAGTCAATTTAAGTTGAGTGTGAATTTGAACCTTAGGTTGATTGTCAATATTTTTAAGCAAGGTCAAAAAAACATTCACAATGTAATTTCCAAAGTCATGGACATAATATAATACTTCATTATTATTTTTAAAAGTGACACGTCTTGAAGTCAGTAAGATATTTGCATCAGAGAGAGACAGATTAGTGTAGTTATCATTATTGGTACATATCCGGGGGCTAGCAGTTGGGACTAAGACAAATCACACTAATCATGCTGACACAAAGGTGTGACATGTTACTCTGATCTATTATATACATCAAATCTCTCAAAGGTTTAGGCAAATACCATTTAAATGTTTTGAAGGTTGGGTTCCATGCATTCTGTCTGTATATGATACACCGATAAGAAAATCAAAAGTAAGATGAGTTTCTATGCAAGCAGCCTCTTCATGGACCCCTCAAGAGGCCACAGACAAACACAAAGGGAATTTGAAGTTTGAAAGAAAGGAAGGAATGTTCCTATTCCTTATCATGGATATGCTCACACACCACACAGATTAAAAGAGGAAAAGGGGTTCAACTTTATGACAAAAAGGTGAAACATACAATAATGAGAAAAATCTTGGACAAGAAATTAATATAGCAAGAACATTCCAGGAAACTGACCCCACGCATAACACCAAGAGCAGGTGGAACCGTACGTGGAGCACCTTTATTTAGAGAGATAAGACATGCCGTCAAGTTTTTAAAGATTATTTTAGCAATCTATTTGATAGAAAGGAAAAAATGCACTTTAGAATTTTTTGGTTGTCATCAACTATATGTGAATCTTGAAACAACTTTCTTTTTCTTTTTCTTTTTTTCAAGGAAAATTATTTATAAAAATTCTTTTATATATTAAAAAGGGTTTAGTTAACTTATTAAATATCTATTTTAGAAAAAAAAAATTGAAAATTTGAAAAAACTGTAAAAAAAATCAATCACTTTTTCATATTTTTTATAAAAAAATTTCTTAAAATAATATATTAATAGATGCTCTTAATGAAATCCTATTAAAAAAATGTAAAAAATTGCAGTGTGTGATCATAATAGATGCATTATGCATGCCACAATTACTTTTTCAAGTGAGCTGAATCATAACCTGGCATCAAGCCGTTGCTTTTAAATATTTAAGCTTAAAGCTTACTCCATACCAAGCTCCTATCCATTAGTGATTTGTTTCCAACTAGGTTCTAAAAAATCTAAGTTGACCCATCAATGACAAATAAACCAATAGAAAAGAAAAACCAGAAATATGGGTGGCTAAAAGTTCAATCTCCAATTAAAATGCAATGGACTTTTCCATCACCAACACACTATGGCATGGGAGGTGGTACAAATTAAATGGATTTTATATGTTCATATCTCTCCTGTTGATTATTTCTGTTGTCCTATATGGCCTTTTGCTAGAGTAGTGAACAGATATAGACACAAGTGGATTTGGCAGTTCAAACTTCAGCATATTGATTAATATTAAAACAATTAATAATAACATATTGGTAATGTTATAGAAGTTAATCTTGTTTTGTTGGAGGATGATTCTTTATTGGTGCACTTGGGATTTTTACATGACTTTCTTCACCAAAGTTATAAAGGCTGCCTTCGTCATGTCATGACACCATATTTCGACAGCAACCAGATAGTAACATCAAGCTCAGTTACCTATACATGCATCCAACCTGTATAAGGGGGAACAATCGAATCTCTTGACCAATATTTGCTGCACTAATGACATAGCATACGCCAACATGTTAGGACCAACCTATGGAGGCAATAGCAATAGACTTTGTTACAGGAAGGAGAAAAATTATAGGCTAAATTGCTCATCAGCCAATTCAGAAGATGTTAGGACCAACAAATCATGTGTGATATGATAAATTACTTTTTATTCCAAAAACTTAAACAATTCAGAAATTGTAAATTTAATTATATTTTTTTTATATAAATAAATATATCCAGATCTCTTTGAATATTTAACTATTCCCTTGAGTATGTGCAGTCCCTCAATTCCACACACATCGGGTTATTACAAGAAAGATTTCCTTGAGAGTGACTCCAAGGTGCTGGCAAGAGTTCGAACCCAGGATTTCATGAATATCTCATGAAGAATTTAATCATTATTCTAACACCCCCACACGTGTATCCAAATTTTCCCTTAAGAAGTAGATCACTTGCTTTGATATCATGATAAAGTACCATTATCACAAAAGATTAAGCTTTATCTATTAGGTCATTGTGAGTTTAATAATTTAACCATTATTCTTACATGATCCGCGTAGAGCCTCAATACTTTTTTAGACTTTGTGTATAAAAAAGAGCTCTGCAAAGCACCAAAAAAGTATCATTGAGAATCCTCTAATAATTTTAGGCTTTGTGCATAAAAAAGAGTTCTGCAAAGCACCAAAAAATATCATTGAGAATCCTCTATGTAGCCTTCTCTGTGTAGGAGTTAACCATGTCTATGATCTTTCCCGGAGAGGACAGAACACAGACTGTTTCAATAAAAGGTGTGGACATGTCTTAGAAGTTACTCTAGTTAAATAGACTTAGGATCGAGGGATCTGTGTTTGAAAGACAACAATCCTGAATGGATTCATATTCTTTTCTCCAAAATGGAATCCAAAAGTTGATAGCCCATTCTAGTAAAAAAAAATTCTGACAAACTACTAAAGTTTCTAGCACTAAATAATTGCCTCATGTGGTCCATGACATTTCCTTAGAAAATCATTCTAAAGCATACATCAAATTGAAAATTTTTCATTGTGCAGATCCAAGAAGAAATAACATAAGCCATATTTATATATTGATATCTCAAATCATCAATACCCAAACCAATTAATATATTCCATGGAACTTCTATCTCAAACTTTATGCAGTGTGGCCAGACCAATCACCCATTATATCAACAGGAATGATATATGAAGAAAAAACGGAAAACAAGCATGACCACTATCAGTAGCAACCAAAATATTTTGTACAAAAAGTGAAAGTAGGAACCATGAAAGAATAATGTGGCTCTCCTTTACCCAACCATGATTACCCTAAAACCAATGGTATAGCCTAGAATGGCAAAATATTATGATATAGCATTAATGCTCAAAACTCAAAAGGCCTTCTGAGGGAACCCATGAATCCTCTTCCACGAATCCTCTCTCTGCATCTTCAACTGCTTGTAGAAGTTCCCAATAAAAGTCTCGGCTTTAGTATACAGCTCTTGCCCACTGACCTCCTCCTCCCCATCTTTTTCTTCTCCTTTTACTTCTTCTTCAGCATAAGCTTCCTCAGCCACATCTTCAGCTTCACTCTCTCCACCTCCTATGAAGAAAAGGCTTGGCATGGAGGGACACTTTGTAACCTTATCAATTTTCACAGAGCCTGCAAATTTCTCAGAGGCAGATTTCTCGACAACCTTAGCCTTCTTTTCAGTACTTGCAGGCGCAACTACTTTGTCAATATTAGTGGTCCTAACAACACCATTATCAGGAGAGACTTCTGAGGATGCCAAAGGTTTTGGTGCAGCCAAAACAGTCTGCTTTCTGTCCTCAGAAGGCTTGGAGAAGGATGAAAGAAGGCCTGCCTCGGCCCCGAGGGCGATAATGAGTATGTTAATTATAAAGTAGAGGTAAGTAGGCCTTAGTGAAGAGGACAAGAGAGGTGTGATAATGAGAAGAACAGCTAGAAGGAAGAGCATTACAACTTGAGATCTCTTGAATTTGTTCATTGTTTTTGTTCTCAAGTGAGTGAAAAAGGTGAAATGGGGTGATGAGGGAATTGATGAATGAGTGAAAATACTCGTAGTTGTACTAGTAATTAGTAAAGACCAAATAAGAGGTTTTGAACATATAAATAGGGGCTTGGAGGTTGGGGGAGTGTAGAGAGAGGTCGATAGATTGATATATACTGTCATGTATCAAGGGTGAGAATTGCATATGTGAACGTAATATTTCAGTCCATAAAAACACAAGTTGTTGTTGAATATTCGGAGTTGTTGTCACCACAAATTCCTTAGCCAATAGTGTGATTTGCTTTAGTAATTAGGTTATAACGCCCTATACAAATAGATATTTTAATCCTTATCCCAACCACTATGCCCCATCACTTTTTTATCTTATTATTTCACTACAAAATATCATATTTCATGTTATATATGCCATCCATGCATATTCCATATCAAGTTCTCCCCCTTAGTCATTTTTTAACCTTTTGCATTTAAAATTTTATTTTTCATATTTAACAATATATAGAGTGTTACACCATTTAAAATTCTATATAACATTAAATTAAATGCAATTTTGGAATTTTTAATCTAAACTGTGAAATAAATTCAATTAAAATTAATGGAGAGGATATTTTTGTCATCAAACTCTACACCCTTATTATAAATACAAGGTACCCAAGGAAGTAGTAAAAGCAATAATAATAATAATAATAATATAATTAGTTGCAAACCGGTGTGATGCATAATATTCATGAAAATAATGGTACCATCATCTGTTATTGTATGCAAAATGCATACACCAATACAAATTTTCCAAATAGTGCAAAATACATCAACCCAAAATAGAATTAGATTGAATAACCTAATAAAATTGATAATAATTTAATAACAGTATATCGAAACATGCAAATTTGAAGCGGAAATTAAATAAATATTAACAAAAAGTATTATTAGTGAAAAAATTTGTTGAACAATAAAATAAAAATAAAATAAAATAAAAAAAACCGCCAAAAGAGAAACAAGTTAGAAGAAAGTATTGACTTTTTTTTTTTTTTTTTTTTGTAGGTAGAATGTGGAATAGATTAAGGAAAGAGGTGCAAAGGGAATACTAAAGAAATTTATTTAGAAAATAAGATGGAAGAGAAAGGATTGAAAGAAGAATAAGGTTATAGTAAGAAATTATGAAAGAAGAAGAGGAGTAAAAAGTGGAGAGAGGAAAGCTAAACAAAATGCAACAGTAGAATATAAGAAGATATAAATGAGAGAATTGAATAAAGCAAAGGAAATGAGTTTGGAAACAAAAACAAAACCAAAAAAGAAGTAAAAAAATGTTGATGTGATATAGGAGCTTGGAATATCAAATACAATACTTTCATTATTATATATGGAATAGATTATCATTATATCAAAATCAGAATATAACCCGGATGGAATCCCACCATTTTAACCGTATTATGTCGAGTAATCTTCATTAATCATTAACATAATTTGAATAAGGTTCTTGTTAAAGATAATCAAATATGATCATATTATTTTCTCATGCCCCATCTAATGTTCATGAAAGAGCTTTGAAATGCTAAGGTTGTCATTTAGCATGTACAATACAAGGAAAGAGGGATAATACATGGTAAGAAAAGTGTAGCAAACAAGCAAGCAAGCAATTGGAGTAGAGACAAGAGAACATGCAAGAGGTAAAGAGATTTGAATATAATTGGATAGCGCCTAGATAAGGTCGGTGAAAGCATATATTCCTCATTGCCTTTTTACTTTTGTATGTTTTCTAAATTTTTAGACAAAAAAGAAAAAATGTATGTTTGATTGTTTTCTGATTTTTAAGAAGAAAGTCACTTAGCTGTAGGCCTCTTCCTTCCCACAGGAAAATGAGTTTTTAGCAGTAAGCTAGGCTAGGACCTCAATGGGTCCCACAATGGACCTCTAGTGTGGATCCCACAAAGCAAGGAACTTAACCTAGGACTATGGTATCTCTGATTTTTGAAATTTGGACCCAAAGAGAATCTTCCCCGCCAATTACCACAGTCCCACTTGTAATAATGCCCATAAACCTCTTACTTTTAAGGTCCACTTGCCTCATTGGCCGTTTACTTGGGCCGGGCTTTCAGCGATTTTAGCTGGGGGACATTGAAACCTTATCACAAAATTAACCAAAATTTTTGACCCCCAAAAGCTTTTGGAAATTAGATGCATCACCAAAGAAAAATATAAAATAAATTGTTCATGAATTACAATTTTGTTTTACAGATTTAGCATTAGCATTAGGTTGTAAATCCCCAAATTTCTATTTTATACTATCAAACCACAAAAATGAGTCCTTACTCAAAAAACTATTTTTAAAATATTTTATAACTCAGTTACAGTAATATCTTACAATAAGATAATATTTTTTTTAATATATTTTTTAGCAAGATAAAATATTTTTTTAAATAGTTTTTTATTGTCTCTCATCTCTTTTATATTATTTCTAATTCTTCTTTTCTCTTCTCTTTCACTTCTCTCATTATTGTCTCTCACCTCTTTTGGGTTATATTATTTTATTGTGTAAATATATTATTTTAATGTATTGTATAGTAAAATAAAAATTGAGATGTTGAGTATATTGTAAAGTTATATAATAAATAAAGTAACTTTTTAGATGGTAAAATAGAACATTTTGTTACAATCTCGGAAGATAATGCTCATGATAATTTTTATCATCATCAAATCAAAATATGATTTCTTTTTTGGGTAGGAGGATTCAATCCTAAATTTTTTATTTAAGAACAAAGATTTAAAATTTAAATAATTTAAATCCAATCATAAATTATAAATTAATTAAAATTTATGGAAATATTTTTTTTAATGACCTGCATGGTCGGCCCAACTTTTCTCTCCCTTTGTTCTTTTTCCACATGCACGCTTATCGCCTATAAGTTCTAGTCGTTTTTGAAAATAACAAAAAGCCTCCAATAAAAAGCGGATAAAAAAAGGGTATTTTAAACATGATTCTGTTATTTGTTACTTTCCAAGTTGCTCATTTGTAACGAAGAATAAGATATAGCAATATATCCTCTGCCATTTCTGCTTTGAGTTTATCCATAAGTTGTCAAAAGCAGTTTTTCACTTTTTTCTCTAAGCTTGAAAGGGTAATATAAATCAAAATGGATGCAACAAAGTTAAAAAGCAAGTGTAGACTGTGTAGTCAATTATACGGCATACAAATATAAAATCTCTAGGGCCCTACTAGACAATCTCTATTCTCTAGTAAAGGATAGAATTTTAATAAAGATTAATGTGACACAATCTTATGGATTTCACTGTACTAATTTAGAAGATATCGATGCATTGTTCTTTTATCAAGTTATGTTCACCGTGTATATTTCCTATCATATTACTAGAGAATTCAAATTCAAATTTCTCCTTTAAACTGATTTAAGATCTGAAATATAAATCTCCAAAAGACAACATTATGCGTTGCATCAATTTTTTTTTTTATAATAAATATATGTTAACAAATGTGGCAGCAAATTAGAGATTCCTTTCACCAACTAGGTGCCAACTAATCCAAACTTTCTTTTGGTGAACTTTAGCTGAAAATGCAGATACACTAGATTTAGTTTATGCTGACGGCAAAATACATATGAGCTAAAGAGAGCTTGATCCTTGTAAGGAAATAATAACAAAAGAGGCTTAAATCGCTTTCCATTGTGAATTATCAAAAATTATGGATGATAAAAAAATTTCATCGTATTTGACCCACTTTGTTTGTATAGGTTTTTCTTGTCTTTGAAAAGAGATATGATGGGGACACGTTTTGCTTATCCCACCCTATCCCTTCCCGCCCTTCTCTAAGTGTATATAGGTACTTTTTATTTAATATATATTTATATTAGTTATATATATGATTTAACTTATTTTATACATACCTTTTTTTTTTACACATATTCTATAATCTTGTCATGAGCACACTTGGTTTGTCTCTTTCTCTTGTTGCCACCTCTTTCTTTTCTTTCTCATCTCTCACTAGTGACAAAACCACGTAATTAAGGACCGAAAAAAACCCCCTAGCCCACGATCACCCCCGATTGATCCCTCACCGAGATAGAGACAAGGCACACCCTATGCTACTGTCATCACTACTTCAAATTATATTTACTCAATACTTCAAGAGCAATAATCCCTTCTCTCATGTGACGACATAAATGGTAAGAAATATCATGAATTAATTAGTAAAACTATTATAAGAGGAGAGTGTATTATTCCAAAGTAATCAACAATTACATTGAAATTTAGTTATTAACATCTTCCTTCTTCTTTTTTTCTTTCTTTTTTTTTTTTTTTTTTTTTTTTTTTTTGACTAAGAATTGAACTCTACCACCCACCCTGCTCTGTATATGCAGCTGTCTCGTTGCGTCAATATTAAATGTAACATTTTTGACTAATTTATTTAGATTCCGTTTGAATACTGCTTATTTTGCTAAAAACTAAAAACATTATAACAAAATAATTTTTAAATATGTAAATGATGCTATGAAACTCATTTTTAATGAAAGTTTTGTTTTAAAAAAAGATGTTTATGGGTCTTATGAACAGTGCACATACCCACTAGAATCTCTCAAAATTGATGGAACGTGCTTCAAAGAAAAAAAAAAGGTGAAACGCAGACACAATAAGTTTTCAGCCCTATCCAAACATATACTTAGAGTTATCCAAACCTTTGTGTAACAAAATGCACAAATGGATGTCATTTTCGTTTGGATCTCAAGTCATAGATACACAATGACCACAACCACAATAGATTCTTTCCAAGTTCATCAAACAGATTAAGTTGCCTTTTTCTTGTACTTTTGCTGTCACCACTTGTGTTAGACAATCCTTCACATAGCACGTTCATTTCATCCTGACAGATCTATCTTATCCCATTCATCCAGCAATGGAATCTTAATTTAACAGGAATAGAAATCCAATGTGTACCATGGACAAAACGCGAAACCTCTCTAAAGCAAAACTTCTAAAACAAAACAAGCTGTTTTTAACAACCAATTGAACACAGTGATGACAGAGGAAGTGAAGATAAGATTCCAAATAACACTATACTCGTGCACATATAGCAGCATATACAAAGCCAGATATGCTGAAAACAATAAAACCCATATATACACAAAATTAAGACATCATCATACAACAAAGACCAGAAAATACTGCTAATTGTTACAATTCTGATTTCTTCTTCTTTTTTTATGGAAGAATTATGATTTCTAGTGCTTGATTGGTTGCAAGAACTAGGCATATAAGAAATACAAGCTATTTCCACCCAAAAAAAGAGAGAGAGATACATGCTATTTTCCCAATTTTTATAATACAAAAATCAAGTGGCATCTTGGTTAGGATGAAACCTGAACTACTCCATCTGAGTTTCAGAAAGAAGACGGAAGACATATTCTGAGATCATCTAGAGTGGGGCAATCATGGATGCTTAAACCATGCTCATTGGCCAAATGCAATAGGCAGATGAAACACAAATGGGGAGAGATATCCTCTGGAGCGGCAGC
This sequence comes from Quercus cerris, assembly GCA_963669245.1. NCBI lineage: Eukaryota > Viridiplantae > Streptophyta > Magnoliopsida > Fagales > Fagaceae > Quercus > Quercus cerris. The sequence goes on along the minus strand of OY770009.1, from coordinate 8,701,715 downwards.
TTGGCATTCGGCAGGAAAGGTGGACAAGAGATGTCTGAAAGAAATTGTGTCTTCGCACACCTTTTGACAAGCACATTATTCATAATAAGAAACATATACTTTCCAAGGTAAATAATGCAAAAGGAAAACAGCCGAAAACAGAAACCTTGTAACGAGTTAGCAAAGTGTGTGCGTGTGTGTGGATATATATATGTAGTGTTCATTTTCTTGTTGAACAAACTCAAGCCTGTCAATGAGCGACTTGATTTACTCCTCATTTTCTGGTTTATAGTAAACAGTACTACTAAAATTGTTTCCCCCTTCCCAAATCTATGCTAATCATTAATTAATAAATTATAGTTGAAATTATATTATTTAATTTAATTAGATAAAAATTTTATTTATATACATATAAATTAGATTTACCAACCATGTATTGTTAAAAATTATATATAAAATTGACTATTTATATTATCAATACATACAAATAATAATTTGATATTCTTATAAACTTATTTACAAAATTAAACAATCTAATCTCAAGTCTATATAATTGTATTTTTATACATGTATACATATAAACATATAGTATTATTATATTACTTAAATTGAGCATCATACTCATGAGCTTGTTCACGAACACATTATTATGTTTGAGTTCAACTTGTTTAATAGTAGAGCCTAAATTTAAGCATAAGCTTGATTCATTTGCTAAATAAATGAACATAAAAAAATCTTTTCTCGAGCCGAGTCCTAGCAATTCACAAATAACTCTGTTCATTTCTAGCCCTAGAATTATGACATAAAAGAACTTGCAAGATGCTACGAACAGGCAGGCTGCAGCAAAATCAATAAGCATTTAGTAATGCCTTAGTGCTGATAGGAGAAGTAGTTCACTTTCCAAAACATTCATGATCATGAACTTTACATGAATTGTATTCGCATCAATAATGACATCTCTTTACACATCAAATTGCAAATAAACTGCAGATAAATTCAAAAGTTTTGAATTTTTTGAATTTCTGTAAATAAGCTTAAGAGTTCCAATAATTATGAGGTCCATCCGAGTGGTGGATAACTTAAATATATCAAACTTCTGAATTGATCAGCTCTTTGAACTTAACTTTTCTATGTAATGAACTAAAAATGCAAGTCCAATGGAAAATTTTGAACAATGAATGATAATACAAACACACACACACACACACACTTGTGTCAGAAATGAATCTACAACAAGTGAAAAGAAGAGGCTCACTGGCTCAGGAACTTCAGTAGATTCTTGAATCTGAACCCAAAGAGTTTCCTTCAATGCATGTACATCAACTTGTTTTGAAGTTTTGTCATATTGAACTTCAATTTTGTTTACCTGAAACATTAGCAATCATGAGCCAGGACAAAAAAGAAACACACACAAAATTCTGGGTAATAATGATTAGTACAATTCTAAGAAATTATTTATTTTAACAAGTAATCTTCAACCAACAAATTATATTACAAACTTCACCAGGCTCAAAATTTTCTTCGTTGTAAATTAATGAATAATGTACATCCAATCTGTTGGAAACACCTATAGACCTGACTCAAAAGAATAACATGATTGACTTGAATTTTTCAAAAGAAAACAATGGAAATTAGAGTAAAAACAAACCCGGCGAGGTTGAGAGACAAGTCCATCTAAATCCTCCACATCATTATGAACACATCCATCATCATATTGATCACTAAGCACACTCCCATTATCCCATGATGGCAAAGCTTCATCAAAATCATTGTTTCCTTGCCATGAGTTAGCATCTGGAGAAAATCAAAGGAAGGTAATCATCATTCAATGCAATTAACATACAGTCCCCAACTCTTTTTGGAAATACCTCTCCCAATTCTTTATTTTTTTAATGGTAAGTTAGACACATTAGACACACAACCAATGGGTTTTCAACCCAAAACCTCACTTTGCTCTTACAGGGTTAGGAGATGCCATTTGATCTAGAGATTATTGACACTTCTCCCAATTTTTCTTGAAGATACTTCCTATGCTATCACAAGAGAGAAGAAACAATATCTATGAAAAGTGAAAAATGATTATTTATCATTGATGAGACAAAAACACTAAAACCTTGTGAGATGATGGTTTAATATACAATTCCCTTTCTTTTTGGAAATAATTCTCTGAATTCCTTTTTTTTATCGGTAAGTTGTTTTCAACCCACAACAACCTCACTCCTTCACCTTGCTCTTACAAGGGAAGGAAGTGTCATTTGAGCTAGAGGTCATTAACACTCCTCCCCAATTCATCTTGGAAATGCTTACTAAAATATCACGAGAGAAGAAAGAAGCAATATTGTTGTACTCTTTGAAAAGTGAAAAATGATTATTTAATGAGAAGTTAAGAAGCAATATGGCACACTCAATATATTATGCCCAATTTATTGAAGATAGATCAAACTAGGCGAATTCAGATTAAAAGTGAGGTTGCACATCTTACCTCTTTGGAGAAGATCTCTTGGAGACAAAAGTCCCGGATATTATTTGTGAAGGAGGGAGACAATAATACTCATTTTTTTCATCGGGTTGCTAACTCCCATAGAAGAACTAACCATATTCGGGGTATAGAGGTGGATGATGTTCTCCATGAGGATGAGGAAAAGGTGCGGTCTAAGGTTGTTCAGTTTTATCAGAGTTTGTACACTGAGTCAGATACCTAGCGCCCTTCTGTGGATGGTTTAGAGTTTGCTAGAATTGAGGAGGATTAGCGGCTTGTTCAAGGGAGGAATTTTTCTAAGGAGGAAGTAGTTATGGTTCTTCAAGAGATAGAGGGCGATAAAGCCCCAAGTCCTGACAGTTTCACTATGGCATTTTTTCAAAAATGCTGGAGTGTAGTGGAATCAGGTGTTATGGCATTTTTTGATCATTTCCATAGGAGCTCAGAGTGAACGCTTCTTTTCTTTCTTTGATTCCCAAGAAGAATTATGCTTTGAATATCAAAGATTTTCAGCCTATCAGCTTAGTGGGCAGTGTGTATAAGCTATTGTCTAAAGTTTTGGCTAACAGATTGAGGTTGGTGCTAGATAAACTCATTTCAGAGTCGCAGAATTCTTTTGTTGGTGGCAAGCAGATTTTGGACTCGGTGCTTATTGCTAACGAATGTTTAGACAGTAGACTGAAGTGTCATGCTCCAGGGGTGGTGTGTAAGTTAGACATTGAGAAAGCTTATGATCATGTGAATTGGGACTTTGTTCTATCTGTTGGAGAGGATGGGTTTTGGGGTAGATGGAGGAGTTGGCTGAAGACTTGCGTCACTACTGTTCGATTCTCAGTTTTGGTTAATGGATCTCCTACTAATTTCTTTGGTAGGTCTAGAGGTCTAAGACAAGGTGACCCATTGTCTCCCCTCCTCTTTCTTTTGATCATAGAGGTTTAAGTCGTATCCTGAAGAAAACTGAGGAAAGTGGTCTCATTCAGGGTTTTCATGTGGGTCCTAATAATTCTACTGGTATTTGTATTTCTCACCTATTATTTGCTGATGATACTATTCTTTTTTGCGATGCTTCTAGAGAGCAGATCTTTTCCATTAGGTAGGTGTTGACCTGTTTTCAAGCTTTTACTGGTTTGAAGGTGAATGTGGGGAAAAGTGAAATTGTCCCTATTGGGGAGGTGAGCAATATCCAGTCATTGGCTAATATTCTTCAATGCAGGGTGGGTAGTTTGTCTATGATTTACTTAGATATGCCACTGGGATCTTTGTATAAAACAGCCCCTATTTGGAATCCAATTCTTGAGAGGTTGGAAAAGAAGCTTTCAGGCTGGAAGCGGCTTTACTTGTCAAAGGGTAGTAGACTCACTTTGTTGAAAAGTACTCTTTCAAGTCTTCCGACTTATTACCTTTCCCTTTTTACTATCCCTAAAGCTGTGGCGACTAGATTGGAATGTATTTAGATGAATTTTTTGTGGGGTTCTTCAGTTGAGTGTTTCAAATATCCATTGGTGGCTTGGGAAAAGGTTTGTTTACTGCGCAAGTTGGGTGGTTTGGGAATTCGGAATTTGGCATCTTTTAATCAGGCCCTATAAGGGAAATGACTTTGGAGGTATGGCCATGAAATCACTCATCTATGGCGGAGGGTCACAGCCATGAAATATGGGGAGGGGAAAGGGGGTTGGTGCACTAGAGTTTGCAGCAAAAAGGGCTCATGGTTGTGGTTTATGGCGGAGTATTAGTGAAGGATGGGAAAGTTTTGCTAAGCGTTTGTCTTTTGTAGTGAGGGATGGTTCTCGTATTCTTTTTTGGCATGACAAATGGATTGGGGATGTCCCTTTTAAAATTCTTTATCCTCAGTTATTTTTGTGTTCAGCCAATAAAGAACCTTATGTTTCTGAAGTGTTAAGCCCTTTAATAGGTGATAATGATAGAGTGTGGAGTTTAAGCTTTTTTAGGGATTTCAATGATTGGGAGTTAGCGGCTTCTTATTCCCTACTTCATTTCATCCAAACCCGGATTCCTAGGGGTGATGGGGGTGACAGGCTTCGTTGGGGTCTTAATGGAAGTGGAAAGTTTGACATTCGGTCTTTTTATCATAAGATTCGAAATGCAGCTCCTTCCACTTTCCCTTGGAAGGGCATTTGGAAAGTCAAGGTTCCTAAAAGGGTAGCATTTTTTATGTGGACAGCAGCTCATGGTCAGATTCTAACCTTGGATAACCTTATACTTCGTGGTCGCCCTTTGGCGAATCGTTGTTGTATGTGCTGTTGGAATGTGGAATCTGTGGATCACCTGTTACTTTTTTGTCCAATAGCTCATTCTTTGTGGACTTATATGCTTCGGTTGTTTGGGATCGATTAGGTCATGCTAGGTTCAGTAGCGGACTTATTATTTTGTTGGTACCATTGGCTTGGGAAGCATAGCTCCGATATTTGGAATTTGGTTCCAGGCTGTTTAATGTGGACTATTTGGACTGAACAGTATCAGCGTTCTTTTGAGGATAAGGGGAAAATTGTAGTTCAATTATTAGATTTATGCCAACGGACCCTCTTTGATTGGTCTCAGTGTTGGGGTCTCTCGAATTGTTTTACCCTTATGGAATTCCTTTCTTCTATTAATTTTTCTTAGTAGCTGCTTGTGTCTTTTTGTTCACTACCATGAACCCTTTTTATTTTCATGCTTTTCCCTTATTAATAACATTTTCTTCTTACTTATCAAAATAAATAAATAAATAAATAAAGGAAAAAGATATATTATGTACATCCCTAGAATATATCCCCGTATATGTGTTTTGCACTCAAATTCAGTATGACAAACAGTTCAGTTGCAACTTTAGAAAATTGTGAGAAGGAAGAAGGGCCTGTACCTGAAAATTTCCGTGTTCTCTTCCCAAGGCACTACAATCAAAATAAGCATACCATTATCAACCACAACAAACAATAGAACACCTAAAGAATTAATCCCAAATCAGGGCAGAAACATGATTTTTCAAATACTAATACTTCTCAACATTACAGAGAATTATATAAGATATTTTAGACTATAAAATTCAAAGTACAAATTATCAATTGTACTTTCTTTATTAGTAGCAAAGTACTATTTAAAATACTTCTGTGGGCTATAAATGTGTGTGTGTGTGTGTGTGTGTATTCTATCCATTACAAACTCAGTCCAATGCTTACATAATTCAATATGCTGGATTGGTGCCTCCCTATTACACACACACACAAACAAAAAAAAAAAAAAAAGCTGAGATCAAGTTGACCTCAAATAGTTTGCCTAAGTACCTAATCAAATTTTAAGCTAAATTGCTGGAAACCATATAGTAAAGTTATTTATGGTTAGGGATTAAGCTACAATACCAGAACATTGGGAAGAAGAAACAATTTGACAAGATTCTCAGGTTGATAATGGCAATCATCTGGAAGTCTGTTACTACTTGGTGCTCTATTTGCAGGTAAAAGTAAGGACTTTGGATTTTTGGGGGGAAGAAAGATATCATCCACTTCCTTGTCCAAGGAATTTGTGAAGTCAATGTCAACTTCAGTGAGGATTTTCTTCTTCGTTCTCTTATTTGTGACGGTTGATCCACTTTCTGGGGCAGGAGTATCCTCTGAACCTACAAAATAGATACCATATACAGTATATTAAATGGACACACACAACATAGGTTACAAAAACTGACAACATAATTTTCAATTGTTACCTACCTTTAGACCTCTGATACTTCCAATGATCAGGACCTGCCCATGCATTTTGTTTTGAAGTGATTCCAAGCCCTTGAAACAGAAACATGGAAACTTTCTTGAATCTGTCACCCACATCAGGTTCACACATTGTATAGGGATCACTCTCCTGCAGAAATATGACAAAATTATGGAAGTAACCTTTCGTATATTTGTCTCATTTCGGTGAGGCTCCATGTCATGGCAAATTTAGGAGGGAAATGAAATAGAGGTAGTGAAGGCCCAGACCCCCACAGGTTCGAAAGTTTTTATATATCTGTGCTTATTTGGTTAAAGAATCTAACAAAATAAGAGCAGCCCCACCACCAAATTCTTAATTATGAGCTGGCCTATTCAAGGAAAAATCTCTACATTCACCACCAGATCCATGGGAGTAAAGGGAGACGTGGAAGGAAAAGAATATGTTACAAGTAACCTCTCACACACAGGATGTAGCAAATACCTCATGACTTTGAAAACTAGGATCTCCAAAACTGGAGCTCTGGTTAACAGAACTTGTCTCAGTCTCATGATCAAAGGTCCATGCATCATTATTCCCAAATAAATTAGAATCAAAATCAACTTCATTAGCATCATATGCATCAGCAGTCGCATCTGATTGCTGACCGACATTGAATGTTTGCAATGGCCTTTGATTATCCTTATCAAATTGAGAGATAATCTCCTTGAGAGTGGGAGAAATTTCATTTGTTGCACGCATGTTCACCACCATCTGCTCAATGGACTCTACAAAGAAAATAAGCAAATAGCTAAAACAAGAAAAGAAAAGGAAAAGGTAAAATATTTGTGCATTTGTATGTGAACGTGAACTAGAGAGATCATAATGGCAATTTCATACCTTTGGCAAAAGAGAGATCAACCATATCAGAAGTATCATTTTGGGATGAACATGATTTGCACTTCCCTGGTACTTCAAAAGAATCAAAAAGTACCCGACATCCTCCATACACTCCAAGGTTATTTAGTAGAAGACCTTTGGCTCCACCTTCATCAAATTGTGCAGATGTCTGATGATATAGTGGATCAACTGAAAATGCAACTAAAAAAAACAAAAACAAAAAAAAAAAAAAAATATATATATATATATATACAAATTAGAAATTCAAAAAGGAAAAGAGATCAATAACTGGAAGGGATAGAAGTAGGATACGAAGTTACCATCAAATTTCTTTACATTAAGAGCTTCAAAAGAGGATTCCAATGTTGACAGTGGTGAAATCTGCACAACCACTTGCATCAGTTTGCAATTGCAGATTAACTCACCAATGCCATCTAATCAGAAACAAACCATACCTTCCTCGCAGTCTCTTTCTTAGAGTGAGCCGTGTCCTGCCCATTGTCACCATCTATAATAGTTTCTGTCACCAAAGCATTATATTAGGGAACAGACCAAAGTGCAGAAGTAAAGATCTCCCACTGCAAGAAAATGCTAAAAATTAAGAGATAAAAATTGCAAGTTATGGAAGGAATACATATTGGAAATAGAAGTTACATATATGGTAATGAACGTGGCATGTATCTGTGTATATACAACAACAGACTCACGAGGGCCTTTTGAAGCACAAGGGTCTAAGGCATCAGCTTTTTCAAGTAAAGTATAAAATGTGCAAAGTAAACTTGCCTAAAATAAATATTTTGGTTCTACTATCTCTTCTTGACAGATTTCAGCCTTCTTGGTTTCATGAACCAGTAGCAGTTCCAGTTTCCATAACTTGGCCATTAAAAGGCACAGATTACAATGACATGCCACTTTTAAGCACATTCTGAGAGATGTCAATGAGTACAAATTTATCACATAGTTCAGCAAAATTAAATTCTCCAATCTCAATGACCAAGTATCTTGTACATAACTACAAGTGACCTCTATTAGTCTGTACATGAGTTCACTATGAAAACAAATGCCATATAGAAGCAATTGTAGCCCTCAGCCTGAGATTAAGTAAAGGCCTAACCTTGTTCATCTTCTATTCCAGCTCTGTTGATCCCTCCCAAAACCTTATATGCTTCCGAGTGCACTGAATCAACCCTCACTGAGTAAATTTTCACCCCTGCTTCCAATGTGCAACTTGCCTACAATTCAAAATCCATAAACCCAAAATCCCAACCATAAAAAACTTAACAAAAAAACCAATCAATTTTCACAAAAGTGTTTTCGATTTTCGAACCTTTTGAAAATTAGTCTCTGTATCATTTTCAGATTCAACTTTGATAATCTCACTAAGATGATCAATAAGCTTCAGCTCCCAAGTGTTCTTCTGGTTTATTTTCTACATTACAAGGATAATAAAACAAAACAAGAAAGTCACAAAATGATTGTTGATTAAAAAAAAAAAAAAAACTCAGCAACTCAGCATTAACTATAGCCAAAACTTTGAACAAGTTAGAATTAGAAAGAGGTGTATATTTGTGTATGTATTGCTACGAGGGCGCGAGCTATTAGTTCTAAGTTCTTCAAATCTTATCCATTCTTAAATAAATGACAAGATTAGATTTTGTCAAGTCATCAATTTTTTCTTTTGATAACATAAGGAGTAAAACCTACGGGCAATTGACCCCACTCACTCCTGACGGGTTAAGCAGTTTATTCTCATGTCCAGAAGAAATTTTGCCAAGTCATCAATAACTTAAATAGGTACCCAAAATACTGTTTTTAAATAAATATGGACAAAATAACAAAATCTAAACCACTCATTTAACAATAAATGTAATAAGAGTAAAAACTAGTTCACACACCCTTTTATACACACTTTCAGACACATACTCAAATGCACTTAAAAATCATGACTTGAAGTCACAAGTTTACAATAAAGTCTATGATGGTTCTAATCATTTGTTTACTTTTGAGAAATGCCAAATTACCACTGTACATATTTGGGTTGAAGGTCACTCCACAAATACGAAGTTCTAATGGTCACTGCACACTTAGATTAAACTAGTGTAGATTTTCAATCATGTATAAATATATATATATATATATATATATATATATATACACATATGACAAATTAGAGTGTAATTACTCATCAATCAACAACAATGAAGCATAAACCCTCATGAATTAAATTAGGCTTAAATTACTCATAAATAAACAACACTTTAGAGAGAGAGAGAATACTGACATTTTCGCTGGCGAGCTTAATGCAATTGTGGAACAAGTCGACGATCTGTTCTTTGCTAAGGTAAGGGTCGGTTGTGGTGTTAGTGGCGGCAGAGGTGGTGGAAGGGGCAACGCGGCGATTGGCGGCGGCGCGTGCAGCGCGTGCCTGGGCGCGTTCGAGTTGGTCGTCGTTGGAGCCCAGAAATAACGGGCTGGTCGGTGATTGGAGACGGTTGGCGGTTGTACCTCTCTGCGCTGTTGGCTTAGGGCTTAACAGTTCCACAGCCATTGTTGTTTTCTCACTTTCTCTGTGTGTGAGAGAGAGAGAGAGAGAGAGAGAGAAGTGGTTACTTTCCTCTTGACTGTGAGAAACGGAAAATGAATGACTAGAAGAAAGGGATCCACAACGACGTCGTTTGAAAAATTAAATAATAAAGGATAATGGGTTATATACTAATTTGATCTGCCAATTACGGGATAATAAGTATAGTCTAGTCTCATTTCAAAAAAAAAAAAGTATAGTCTAGTCTCTCAACTATTTAATTGTGTTAATCTAACCCCTAACTTTCAAAATCAACCCAATCTCATCCTTAAATCTCACTTCCATTTAAGTTTAACGAAATTAATTGATGTGGCAAGGGACATATGTTATGTTATTATGAAAAGTGTGAAATTTTCATAATTTGGTCAATTTCAACTATTAGAGCATCAGTATTAGTGGTGTCAAAATTTTGTCAAAATTTTAGCAATTTGACACCACAAAAAGCTATTTTATCTATTTTACCACTTTACTTTATAAAACACTCAAGATAAGTGGTTTTATTTTAACATTCAACACAATAAAATAATATATTTACTACAATAAACAGCAACCACCATCACCAACACAATAAAATAATATGACTTTTAATAAAATATTGATTTTTTTTTTACCTTCTTAGCTACCATGCACAGTCATCTTTGATTGTGCACTGCAACTCAACAGTTAAATTTTTTGACTTTTCCTCTACCATTGCAGCATGTTTTTTAGTATTGGTAATGCTAAAAGTAGTAATATAGTTATGTACTTATGTTAAAACTTAAAATTTAACAAAGAGAAGATCATATGATGAAATTGATTTGATTTTGAAAGTTAATGGACTAAATTGCCACAATTAAGGGAACATATTAATAATTTAAACAACTAATATCTACAAACACTAGAGACCATTAATTGTTTAAGTACAAAACTAGCAATAAATTATCCTACTGGCTATAATTATCGACATAAAATTTACTAGCTAGTAAATTTGATAGAGAAATTTTCACCCATTTGTGCACACTGGCACGACTCCAATCCAAGCTATATGTGCATCCATCAAAAACCAAACAAACTTAAAATAACTTGTTTCATAATCACTGCAAAGTCTGCACAGCATATACAGGTTTCTTTTGCCTTCAATTGGTTTTGATTCCAGTAACTCTGTCTCTCAAACATGCATATATTTATATATACTTTCTACACAAACATATGAAAGTGTCATGTCCACAACATTTTTACTACAAATTTTAAGTGATAAATTTTTATTGGTTTTAATTTGAACTCAACACTTAAATAGTCCACAAGAGAGAGAGAGAGAGAGAGGACGCACAAGTAACACAATACACCACAACCGTAGAGCTCTCTCTCTCTCTCTCTCTCTCTCTCTCTCTCTCTATATATATATATATATATATATATATCCAACTTTCTCAAACACAACCAAATCTACACTAAAAACCATTCTCTCACTCTTATCACAATTCACGACATATATGTAACATCTTTCTTCTAGTGATTTTTTTTTTTTTTTCTTGAGCTTTGCTACCCACCCACCTGGTGCAGTTTGAGCCTTTGAGGTGCTCTTGATCAGGTCAGAATTTGTTTGCAATGATGGCAAAGGCAGCTGTAGTCACTTTGCTCGTATTGCTCCCATGTTTGTGAAGAAACTACATGGCTTCTGCCATCTTTGCAAAGAAAATTCCAACCAATACCTGTCCCAACAGCTTACAACCAAAGCAAGATCTTCCATATATGTTTTAGATTTAAGAAATGACATTCACATGTATAGCTATTTTTCTTTATGCAACATGGTAAATCCTTTTATTTATTGATATATTTTGGATTTTTTTTTAAATGTCAACTGTGCAAGAGGAATGTTGGTCAAAAAGGCCCTCTTCTCTCAAACTACTAGAATTTTTATTCTTTTTTTTTTTTAATGAAAATTAGAACAGTGTGTTCATTTTCCTTCTTTTGATTTTTTTTTTTGGGTTAATGATCATGTGTCGTTCTGTATTATGATTCTCGTGTATTGATTTTATTTCATTCTACTTTTTCTTATTGCTGGGGTGCTTCTAATATAATGGGTGTTTTCTGATTATTAAAGGCTGAAACTTTAAAGTTAAAATAGTTAATACTTAATATCAAACCGCAAGTTTGTAACGTTTTCTTTTCTACCATTTTGGATAGTTGAGATAAAGTATATGTGAAAATGTGTGGTACTTAAATGAACTGATGAAATCTAAATCCAACTCAAAATAACAAATTAAGTACACACTACACTGCTAATAAATGAGCTTATTTGTTCTCTTAAATATTGAAAAGAAGACAAACAGAATATAATCAAGTTTCTTCTTCTTCTTCATTTTTTTTTTTTTTTTTTGGCATGTGGAAAAAAAATTTTGTATAAATTGGGTTAACTTGACCCTCAAAAACTGGGAATGGTAATAAGATTTAGACAAGCATAATAGCTAGCATGCATTTTACGTAGGCTAGCCCAATATGGGCTAATTGGGCTATATTGTTGGGTTGGAAAAAAAATTTAGACAAGCATAATAGCTAGCATATATTGTACATGTAGCTAGTGGCTAGCTAGCCAATATGGGCTAATTTTTGAGTTGGACATAAATCAAAGTATCAAACCAACCAAACGCGACACACACAAGTAACACAATACATTATTTATAGTATACACCCACAACCCTGAAGCCCTCTATATATATATATATATATACCCAACAAATACACGTCTGTGTCACGACTTTCTACAACCAAACCCTCCAAGAAGATCACTACAAGTACAAGATCTTCCCAAATTATTTCGTACACTTCCCAACCCAAAATTACAAAGGATTCTTTAATACCCTATCCATGACTGAAATATAAGTTTTTTTTTTTTTTTTTCCAATCATTATTTGAGTTGGGATGTATGAAACTAATGTATTCTTAAATAGTACTCCAAGTTGGGATTTTCTATTTGCTAAGTGTGCGTTTGCCTAGCATTGAAATTACTGTTAAGCTGCGTTTTGTTTTTTTTGGGATCCTACGGCATTGTTCATGGACCACCAAACTCAGCAAAACACAGATTTCTAGGTAAATTTGAATCTCAAGTATTATTCACACCTTTAAAAATTATTTTGTTATAGTGTTTTCACTAATAAATTTTCAATTTTCAACAATAAGTGGTATCCAAACAGATCCTAAATGAATGCTTATATGAGTGAAATTTTCTTTTCCTACCCCAAGTGGATGCGAGGTAACATTTAACAATCTTGCCTAGGAAACATGAGCTTCTCAACATTAGGCACTATTTCCCCTCCCAAAATATAGCAAAAGTCTTCAATTTTGGATTTATATCTAAAAACAAGTTTTATTTATTTATTTATTTAAGTGGTAAGGGATGGGGTTGGATCTTGGGTTGGACACATTCATGATGCATCCTGCAAGCTTTAGATTTTTTTTTTTTTTTTTGGGATCTAATTGATGCTATTTTGTAGTGTTCAAAGAAATTTGCTACAAAAGAAAGAAAAATAAATAAATAAAAGAACTTTCATATTATTAAAAGCCAAGATGCATCTGTCCCACGAGGCTACTGACCTACTTTTAATGTTATTTTTAGGCAAGACACAGATGAGAAGACTGGATCCTTTCCTTTGTTATTCTTTGTTGACTGCGACTACAAACAGTCAGAGACCTTCGTTTGCCTCAATTTAAAGCATTCCACCCACCTACATTTTTTAATGTAGAGACAGTTGATGGGTGTTAATGCATTTAATACTCCTCTAGGCTCTTCTCTTCAACAACTTTGGAACCAACCCCACCTACCCGGCCCCATAAAAATAAATAAAAATAAAAATTTGAGATACAGATGGAATTCAAGTCAGATTCATTTGTGATATCAGGATTGACATAAACTATTTCCCAAGATGCATACACATTGAATAAAATTAAATAACACAATATCAAGACTTTAATTGTTGAGTTAAATAGCATGCTTCTAATTTTTTAATCAACCTGTTGAATTTAAAACTCAGTCTCACTTGTTCAATACTATCTTCATTGATTTAAAAAAGTGCCATTAGAATTTAGTTTGATTACTACTTACCCTATGAGATCTTTTAATTTAACTGGTAAAATCTCTTGTCGTTTGAATAAAAAACTGAAATTCAATCCTCATCTTCACTGAAAACTAATTGGTGTCCTAGTCTTATAATTCAGTCTATTTATCGTACCTCTCATTAAAAAAGTAATTAATAATTTTTTTTTTTTAATCTTTCTTGTGAACTCAAAACTGTTGTGAGAATTGAGTAAAAACGACGCAGCCTATGAGATCCTTTGTGTGGGTTTGGATTGCAGGTTTTGTTGCGGCGCGTTTTGATCTTCACGTTTTCTCTTTTTTTTTTTTTTTTTTGGCCGGCATTTTTGACTTTGGGGGGACAAAATTCACTGTTCACGTACTGTTCACGCAATATTTAATATTAAAAGTGGATCCCACAACACTATTTACACATTTAAAAATTATTTTGCTACAGTGTTTTCAGCAACAATCAGTTTTCAGCAACTTTCAGCAACAATAAGTGCTATCCAAACGGACCCTTTAACTTAACTAGTAAAGTCTTTTGTCATTTGAATAAAAAACTGAAATTCAAACCTCTTCTTCCACAAAAACTAATTGGTGTCCTAGTCTTATGATACAATCTATTTATCGTACCTCTCATTAAATAAGTAATTAATAATTTTTTTTTTTTTTAATCTTCCTTGTGAACTCAAAACTGTTGTGAGAATTGAGTAAAAACGGCGCAGCCTATCTTAAAGATTCATCAGAAACAGATATTTCATTTTAGTACTTTAGAAGAACAAACATGCGGAGCTTTTACCAAGAGCCTTATAGAGTTATTGCTTAGTAGCATTGTCCAACTCTCCCCCGGAAAAGAACAAATCTCCTTCCCCCAATTATAACGAAAATAAAAACTGCGGAGCTTTTGGTAAGAATTGTTAATCCCAGACCATTATAGAAGATAGTTGAACATTTTAGACCAATAACAAGGAATTAATTACATCTAACATTAAGCCATTCGTATGAAGACTAGTATGCATACATCAAATTAAGAATCACTATAGTCTCAACTCTGCAACCTCTCTTTCCAAATCCAAATCTCCATGCAGAAAAGCTTCTGACCACATTGAAAGCTTGCCAGCTTGGTAATTGTTGACTAGAATGACCAAAATATTGCCATTCACTATATCATCCCCTTAACTAGAACCTCTCATGAGGAGCGCTACCACACATCCCAATATAGCACCTGCAACAACCTACAGAAATACCAACGGAACAATATTCTTATAGTCATATCATTAGTATAACAAGTTTTTAGTCATTTTGATCAAGGAAAAAAAAAAAACGCACAAAACAAACGGATCATTCACTCTCAAGTCTCATTTTTCAAACCATGAGCTTGAGCATGGTGAATGGTGTGTATATGATCAACTTTAAGGATGAATGACTTCAAATAGAACATTTATGCCTTGATTATCAAAAGGAATTCCGGCATCCTTTTTGTCTTCAAAAAAAAATGCAATTGCACCATGAACATGAAAGGAACAAGTACCAGGCTACCAGCTACAGCTATAAAGAGGTTAAAACAGGCCATCTTGTTGGCGTGAGAACTACATTATCAGCTTCACTTGTTTCCATTAGAATGGACATATAATAGACAACTCTTGAGATCAATAGACTTTGCAAGGCAAAACATTGTTTGTCAAAGTAGCTTCCTACCACTAATATGGTTATAATTTAAGTAACTGCTTCGAGAAAAAAATAGATCAATAGCCGCAGGAGTAAATAAATAGATTTTCGTCCAATGAGAAAATTTATAAATAAATAAATTAATTAATTAAAAAAAAAGGAACAAAACAATTTTTTTTTAAAATTATTTTCACCTAAGGTATTAATACATTGCCATCAATGGTAAGTTATGTCACTTATGTCAAAGAAATTAAATAGGTAAGATCTCCATGCCTTGAGAAGTATAGAACATCATAACAAGATCTTTCTTTAACAGTATTTTGATCAATGGAGAAGCATAGAATACAAGATCTTTGTGTGTTATAGAATACAAAGTGTAATGAGTCTTAGCATTTGCACCACCAAAGGTGGACTTCCCTCTTTAGATTAGACAAACTTCAAACCTTTTTCCCACCCCTTTTTGTTTTCCATTATATAAATTTCAATCCATATACTAATAATATACTGATCATTTGATCAAGCATTCAAGCCTATGTATTTGACATGAGGACAACAGAAACAATTATATCTGTATAAATAATTAATATAGACCAAAGAAGAGCAACGGACCTGAAGCGGGGTATGACCGAGTGAATCTCGTAAAGGTCTAACATTAGAGACAGGGTGTTCAGGAGGCAGCTCACACACAATTTGATTTAGTAACTGAAATAAGCAACATACAAAATAAAATTAGCAAGGTTCCATAACAAAAACTAGCGCCAAATGCCATGATGCAAACCAAAAGAAACAGGGTATATAGAGCCAATGATAAACATGACTGATGTTGATATAATCCAAAGGTATCTACCAATATGTAACAAATTCCTCTTTATTTATTGCTAAGGTAATATAGACTACATGCAAGTAACAAAGTATGCTGCCAGCAATATATGATCTTACTTCAGCTTGGCGACCAGCATGAAGTCTAACTCCAGTAGCATCGTACATTACCTGCAAGAAGACATCAACATTAATCTACGCAGCCCAATCCCATGTAAGCTTATAGACATTGATAATAAAATAGGGATACAAACTAAAACAAGGAATGGTGTTATACAATGATTAAATGGACAAAATAATCAAAAGCTCCAGTCCCAAGGAGTCCACATGATAGCTAATAAATTTTCTTGAAGAACAATAGGCAACCATTCAATTTTACAAGAGGCTAATCAGTGACACCTAAATGATGTAAGTCCCTTATGCAAGTAAAAGCAACCACTTCACAAGTTTAGCATTGAACCTAGTACCATAAATAAATCCTTTTGTGAAATACTTGATAGATGCTCCATAAAAAGGACTTCAATAACCCAAGAACCTAATAGAAGTTCTTCATTCATGGTACCAGCAGTAAACTCTGACATACCAATAACAAAAAATAAATTACAAACAGTAATAGTAAACTGCCTTACTTTCACTGCAAGCTTTTTGTACACATGGGCAAAGACTAAAGTAATCATAAGTGAGCATGCCGACACAAACAAAAGAATGAACAAGACCTGGTTAACAAGTACATACAACGCATGCCAAGACCACCGCAACAGCAAATGCAGGTCCTCCCATTCCTTCTTGCAAGCCAATAGCAACTGCAAGAGATGTTACAGTTGCTGAATGTGATGAGGGCATTCCACCTGACCCAAGCATCCTTCGAGAATCCCATCTCTTTTCTTTGTACCTGCACATCTAGGATGATACCTTGAAAAATTAAGCAAAAATTTATTCATGATATGGGGAAATATGCAAAAAAAGAAAAAACTAGTACATATTAAAATTCACAAACAGTATTTCATTTATAAATTATTATCAATTAAAATGGTACATGTGTAAACAGGATGTGTACATAATAAAATACACCAACATTAAGCACAAAATGAACAACTATCAAGCATCTCAAACATATTAGCAAAAGTGTAAAGAGGAACGATTTATCCACCCAAATAAAGATTTGAGGACGGAAAGGTCCAGATCTATTACAGACTTTTCACATCCTTTAAAGGTCCTAACATTTCTCTCACACCACAAGAGATAGTGAGGGATCGCGATCCAAATCACACTATTGTTGCACTACAACCAAACTTGCCTTGCCAACTTGCTAAAAGCTCCAACACACCCCTCGACAGAACCCACAAGACCCCAAATAAAATGAACACCATACTCCAAAGCTCTTGAGCAACAAGTCAATGAAGAAGCAGATGTTTTATAGTTTTCCCGGCTGACTTATACATGCAACACAATTACCTGCTGCCTCCATCAATAGTAGGATTTTCCTCAAAGCCAACGGTCCAAAGAAAAAATGTCACCTTAGTTGGGACTTTAGGCTTCCACAAACTTTTCCACGGGAAGGAAGACCAGGTTGAAGGATTTAATAGTTTATAAAGGATTTGACTTCAAGCATGTTCCTTGAAGATGGATTCCAACAAAGTGTATCAAGTCTATTACAGCTCATCGGACTGGAATAAATGAGATCCATGAAAGTTACCATGGATTCCAGCAATCAATCCTGAATTGTTCTGACAAAATTGATGTCCCAGTGATGGGTCTCCCCATGAATGATTAAATGGTCCAGCACTTATGCCTCTGTATCATGAGCTATTCAAAATAATTCAGGGAATTTCTCCCTCAACGGCTGCCCCCTACTTCATGAGTCTTGTGAGAAATTTATGAGTTTACCCCCTACTTCATGGTTCAAATCTCACCTCCCCCTCCCCCACTATCTACCTATCAAAAAAAAGCTATCCCATCCTGCCATTGTGTGAGGCTCACCACATTCGGCCCTTGAAACCATTTGAACACTAACCCCCACACTCTGCCGTATTTTTGGTCCACCACCCTCTGCCTAAAGCCTCACTTTTTCTAGTACTTATACCCAACTTATATTTTAAGCAAAATAAGCCAATGATAAGAAGCTATTCCAAACGGACCACAGAGAGTTCAAATATCAGTTTTCACCAAAATTCCTATATAATCCAGGAAAACAAAGATTGCCCACTAACACCCACCAAGAATGTAATACACAAGAATTAAAACTGTGGTTCCCCCTGACTTTCTGAGGATCCACACTATTCCTCTGCAGAGAGAGTGACCAAATTTCAGTGACAACTGAGAACCCAAATACTCACTAAATTTTTATATAATCTAGCAAAAGCAAGAACCCCCATTAACACCCACCCACCCACACACACACAAAGCAATACACAACAATCAATAAAGGGTTTTTCTTTTCTTTCCCTTGATTTTTTGAGGACCCAAACTATTCCTCTAGAGGCTCCAAATTCAGTGGAAGGCTAAATATTGACTAAAAATCTAAGATAATCGAGCAAAAACTGCAAAAGAGAAAGTACCCATGAAGACACACAAACAAAGCAATCTACAGTAATAAAAAAATGGGTTTTTTTTTTTTTTTTTTTCAATTTCCCTTTTTTCTTTTCAATTACTTTTTTGAGGACCCAATTATGGTTGTACAGAAAAAAATTGGGAAAGAGAGAGAGAGAGAGAGAGAGGGTATCAGCATTACCAGGTGGTGAAGAGCTTGAGAAACTGGGCGAGAGCGCAGGAGAGGAAAGCGGTGAGGAGAGGAAGGTTGGAGGGGATCATGGACGGCTCCGATCTGACTCTCGAAGACGCATCTGCGGCTGTCATCACTTCGTCCATTTCCACCCAAAAGCAAAAGCAAAAGCGAAAAAAAAAAAAAAAAAACACAGAGAGAAACAGAGAGAGACAGAGACAGAGACAAAATAATTACAGTTGGATGAAAATGTGAATGTGAGAGAGAAAAAGGTGTTGTTTTTGCAAAGCAAACTCAGCAAAGAGAATAATAGAAATAAAGTAATTGAAATTGGCAAAGAAAGATGCAGAACTCCGAAGGGTTTATTGGTGGAGCCGCGTCAGTCAGTGCGTCGCCAAGAGGGCTTCCAGTTGGAGACGCATAAATTGTTCGTGATTCGTCAACATATCTTATTATTATTTCATCGACCTAAAAAAAAACATATCTTATTATTATTTTTTAACATCATGATTTGTTTACAACGTCAATAACTCTATCACAGTTCAAAAAACTCTATCACAGTTCAAACCACATGGTCCATTTCTTTTTCTTGTCCGCATTTCCTTTTTAATTTGGAAAGCCAAAACTTATCTTAAGACATAATTAAAGAGTCATGTCCCATCCAAAAAAAAAAAGTAAAAGTAAAGGGTCATGTTGTCGGGTACATAGCGCCATGGTTAATAAGTCATTTCAGAAAAATTTTAACATAATTTTTATGGGAAATATAAAAAATTGTCAATAATATTAATTGTTTTATCATTTTCCCATTGTTAGGGTACTTTTTTTAACACCTAATTTTATTTGAGTACTACCTATTTATTTTCAAATACCACTAATAAGTTATTGGGTTTTCCCAAATATTTTTTGTTCTATTATTACGTTAATAACAAATGTTTCATATCTCATCGCTTAAATTGGATTATGATATAAATTATCACAAAAAGCCCAATAACTCATATTTTATCTAATTTTATTATCGTTATTTAGCTAAGCCCAAAACTGGCCCTATGAACCCAATATACACATCATATTCTATTTAAAACCTAAGAATACTTATGCTTGGTAATATTTGAAAAACCTACGATTCAAATCCATGACAAAACAATTTTATCAATGGAATTCAAATCCATAATCAAAGCTCATGGTTTAAACCCATGGCAATTTATTTATCCAAAACCTAATTCACATTAACAATATCAAAGCCAAATTCTCATTAGCAATATCAAAGCCCAATTCTTGCTAGCAATATTTAAAACCAAATTTTCATTGGCAACATCAAAGCCCAATTCTCATTAGCAATATCAAAGCCTAGTTCTCACTGACAATATTTAAAATCCAATTTTCATTGGCAAAATCAAAAGTCCAACTTATGTTGGCACTATTAAAAGCCCAAGCTAACTACTTGGCACTATTTATCGAAAGCCCAAGGTTATCAATGCTTGGCAAAATACAATATCATAATTATTTCACTTAAAAGTCCAATAATGAACAATACTTTAGATCCTTAAACCTATTATCATAATATTACAAGCTTGTGGAATTTATAAATTATCTACTGTCAAAACCCATGGCGGTTATCTTATAAAAGCTCATGTAGAGATATGATTATTAGACCCATGACATTTATTTATTTCATATTATAAACCCATGTTCACTATTCATCTTACATCACAACATTCATAATATTTATTACCAAAACTCATGGTAATTATTCATCCTACATGTCCATTGTGATTATATATAGAGAAACTCATGAGAACATCACATTATTCCATTATAGTGATTGTTACCATATTTATTTAAAAACTCGTGGTAAATATTATTCTCAAGAAAAATATTTGAGGTTATTACTTAAAAAGCCCCAAAGAAAATATCATTTACAAAGAAATCTATAGCAAAAATTAGAAGAAACTATACAAGTTGTTATTTAAAGACCATGGAAATTAATACCCAAAATATATCATAAATATTTATTAAAACTCATGGATTCATTTTATTTCTACTAACAACTAAAACCCATGAGGAGTAAAAAACTCATGGCAAAGAATGTCTTTAATACCCATTTTGTAAGCCCAAGAGTTTCATGAAAAAGAGAGCAAGCCCAAGCAAATAAAGGGGCATGTGGCCCAACTAAAAGTGCTGAAATGGAGCAAAGTTCCAGCCCAAAAAGGTCTCAGCAAGAGGCTTGAAAGTGGGCAACTAGCCCTTGTTCATCCCTAACCAAAGAAACAACTAGAGACCCTAATAAGAGAACCAACACTTTGAGGATGAACTAGGGGCTATCCCATCAGTTTTCTACCACCCTCTGCCTAATGTGAACAGTGCTTAAGGGCTATCATATCAACTGAAGTCAAAAGGATGATGGGATTCCATCATCTTCCTCAAGACTGCATCTCCAGTGGAAGGGGAGCTGAAACCAAGTCATCCAAACTTCAACAAATTGATACTATAAATATTAAAAACATTCAAGACGTGATTTATGTACCAAGGGGCTATCATATCAACTGAAGTCAAAAGGATGATGGGATTCCATCATCTTCCTCAAGACTGCATCTCCAGCGGAAGGGGAGCTGAAACCAAGTCATCCAAACTTCAACAAATTGATACTATAAATATTAAAAACATTCAAGACGTGATTTATGTACCAAGCCCATGAATCCTAAAGGGGAAAATACTTGCTCACTCCCAAGTGCAGGAGATCGTAGCAATATAATTTTCGGAGTACTAAGGTCGAACCACAAGGAGTATGATAGATTCAAAGACAATGTAATTAAAAAAAAAAAAACAATTTAGGTGAAGAAGGAAAATACTTTTGCTTGGTGATTGTTAACAAGAATAACAATAAAAACTGATTTAAATCAATAATGTAAATATCAAGGCATCAAGGTGTTTCCCTATATTGATATGAAATTCTTTGTGATCTAAGAAATTATATATTTCATAATTGATTGTTCTTATACAATTAAATACTTGTGATTCGGTTGAACCGAGACAATTCAAGAACGCATGATAACCTCGATTAATAATGCGGTTAGAAAAGTTTTCAGAAAAACCCATTCACTTTAAAACCTGATTTTTATTAAAACTATTAGAAATTCATCTAAACAATAAGAAAAACATTATTGAACTTATTGAAAGCATGGAAGAACTAATTCATCAAAAGAAATCTAATTGAACAATCAAGTATGCCGTTGATAAAATCTTAGAAAGAATCACATTGAATATTCATACCGTATAACAGAAACATAACCCCTAGCCCTAGCAAAGAGTTTAGGCTACCATTAGAGAAAGGAAAATACAATGTTTTTTTCTGCCAAAATTCATTCTCATAGCCTCTCCTCGAAACCCTAATGTCTAAGTGTCCAAAGCAAATAAAACTTTTACTATTTTAATTTTCGCCCAGGTTTACAGCAGTAACTTGTGAGTTAATTTCGGCCTTCAAAAATTGAGAATTTTGAAAAACTAAAAACTGGAAAGTTGTAGATATTTAAGTTTCCAACCCATCCAGCCTTGTGTCAATTGGATTTTTGATGAGAGAGATATGCCCAAAATACTGATTAGTGCTCAAATCAGATTTTTCCTTTTAAGATTCTGCCTCTTTGATTTATTTCCTTATTTGAAGCTTCCAATCATGGTAGACGATCCAAGTACTCCAGCTGCACCTCCTTAGACGTTTAAGCATGGTCCTTTAACTCCACTTTAATTCTAGTTTGGCCTTCATTCTCTCACAAATTCCTATAAACTCATCTTTCTCACATGATTTTCTGAAAGTAAAAAATTACACACAATGAATAGCATCTTATTCAAGAAATTTTGTAAAGATAAATAATAGGGACTAATGCAAATCATGGCTTAATTATACAAATTAAGCATAGTAATAAGGAGATAACGCCCACATAAATATATAACAAGTATACATTTTAAGGTGTTATCAGAAAAATTAGGAACATGTGGTTTGGAGGGCAAAAATGGATCCCCAGCAGAACCCCCTAAAGTGAACTTAGAGCTTGACACCTGGCTTGGGGTGTTGAATCTTACTTCTTGGGAATCCAAATCTCAGTTGCAGCACTAGTATTCTTCTTTAATACCTGCCTTAATCCCATTGGCTGAACACAATCTCAACAATCTTAGCATTTAATGCAAGATTACCCCCAAATACTATCCATGTGTGACATTGCCCAAAGAAGCAAAACAACCCCAAAAGCAAATCTCCCATTTTTAAGCCAAATCCAGGTTATTAATTCAGTTATCAAGGCTCCCCTGAA
This sequence comes from Quercus cerris, assembly GCA_963669245.1. NCBI lineage: Eukaryota > Viridiplantae > Streptophyta > Magnoliopsida > Fagales > Fagaceae > Quercus > Quercus cerris. Next base: position 8,678,531 of record OY770009.1, on the reverse strand, counting down.
TCAGACCTACATTTTTTGGATTCTTGTTAATTAATGCTTCTCTAATCTCCATTATAAAAAGCATAAGCATCTCAGCCCACAAACTCACAACAACTCCCTTTGAAATTTTCTGATTGATTAGTCATTTTGCTTGCAATTCAACTCTCTTTAAGCTCACTACTCGTCCCCTTTAACCCACTACTCACTAAAGCCTTAACCTCGGTGTTAATCTCATCCCACTCACTCAGAACAGCCCACATTACCTCATTCATGTCTCATGCACACATAATCATCAAAATCTTAGTTTAATACTTGTTGCACTAAGCTGGGATCTCTCTCTCCCTTCATTCCATCCTATTTTTCCTCTTTTAGGTGTAACTATGAAGCCTTTAATTCTTGTTTAGTATTATTATGATGAAGGCCATAATTTTTTGGAAACTATGGAAGTTTTTCGCTTATGTTGACTTAATAATAATAAGGAAAAAAAATATGATTTTCACCATGTAAACAAACTTACTAACCTGAAATTACCTTACTGTTGGAGATAATACCGTACCACTAGAGGACTGATTTGAACTATTGGACCAAGACCATTAATGTACTAATTAAGTATTGTAACGTGTTTTTCATTGGGCTTTTGTTGCTGTTTTGTCATATGCAGCATTTGTTTCTTGCTTACCAAAAGCCTTTGGGTACCATCTTAAGAGCTCATAGTCGAATTTCGGCTTGGCTACCCCATATTCTATTTGGAAACATCAAAAATTTTCCCCTCAATACCCATAAAAACATTTTAAAAAATAGTTCTTAAACTAATGCCCTTAGGGCATTCATTAACATTTCCCTAAAGTAAAAATATACTTTGGGCAATAAACGTGCTGAGTTTTGTCAAGTAATGAATATTTAAACTCGGCTTGACAATAAAAGTAAAATGTTCAAGTTCGGCTCGAGTTCAAACCAATTTTACAAATAATATTCGAGTTCGAGCGTAGTATCAGGCTTAAACTTGAGCTCAATATCAAACATTTGTACTTAAGATCCAACATAAGTACATTATCAAGCTCATTTGGTTTGGACAAATGATTCTTGTGGGGCCCGTTAGCTAAAAAAGGTATAGTAGTCCTCAGAACTAGGCTCAGGGCCCAAAAGCCCGATCCGAGAACAAGCATTTGTCCGAGGATGATAAATAGGTGATATGAAAGGAATAAACAGGTACTATATACAATAGTATAACACATGTCCGAGGATGACAAAGTCCGAGGCAAAGGCAACCTTTGTACTGACTGAAAGATTCCGCCAGGTTGTAACTGAACTGGAAATTGTACGTAGCTTAATGAGGCGTCGGAGAAGGTAGAAAATATCTGCTTAAGTCTATCACCTCCTCATTAAATGCTGTCCACCTAACACTCTGGCCGCATTAATGTGGAGGTGATACCTAAATAGTAACTAAGCAGCTTTATGAGCACTAAGCTGAAAGTTCCGGTAGGGACTGGATGGGACAGAAAAGAACCCCCAGGATAAGATCTACACGTGTACGAAGGAAATAAGGAGAGAAGCGAAGTATATAATGCAGAAACGAAGAAAGCGGAAGGGATCTCTGGCAAAAACGAAAAGGAGAGAACAAGGGAGAGAAAAAGAGAGATTAATTGAAAGAGACCCGAGGAGAGTTTTCCTTAAAGAAAGAATCAATAATATCCCTTATTCCTTGAAGAGTATAACCTTTCCTGAGAGCAGTACTAGTTCTTGGACCCATACTCTATAAATTTATTGTTTGGGCTTATTGGGCTGAAACCCAACACTCAGTTTAAATTGAATTGAGTCCTTACAATTCTAATTCTCAATTAATTGAAGTCTTATTCCGCATTTAGGAATAGTTTTATAAGCTAGTTTTTTTGCTTTTTATACTTTTTAAAACCTCACTTTTTCTTTTTCTTTTTTCTCACTTTTAAAGAATAAAAATATACTTTAGCACACTTTCAAGAAAAAAAAATCAGCAAAAAACAAAATAAGTTGTTCTCAAACGAATAAAGTAAGACACAAGTTTATATGTCAAACCATAGCAAACTTATTACCAAATTCATAAATGAGTCTAGGCTTAGCTTACTTTTTATTGAGTCATATTATTCACGAGTCTGTTCACGAACTTTTTTTGAGGGAGGCTTGGGCTCGGCTCATTTATTAAGCAAGTCTAAAACTAAGACTCGAGCTTTGTTTGTTTATAAACCAACAAACATAAACAAGTTTTTTATTGAACTAAGTTCAAATTTTATAAACAATTTAGTTCATTTATAACAAATGCCTCAGTATCTTCCAATAATTGGCTCACAACAAAAAAAGTAGAAGTTTCACAACTCTTAATTCCCACTTTGGCTAGCAAATCAGCCAGATGGTTTCCTTCATGGTGGGTGTGATACAATTGTGCCTCCACAAAAAACCGAAGTAGCAACCAGTGGTCAAAATCTAGGATATTGTAAGGGTGACAATTTAAACTCAAGTTAGCAGTACATGGGGTGGTGAGAAGATCCCCCAACAACTTTGGCATCTAATTCTACACTAATTTTGGAAATTTCAAAGTTAAATACTAAATTGAGTTCATCTCTGGGGGCCAAAAATTATGCCATAATAAAAGAGAACTTGTGCGGCCAATATTTTTTAAAAACATTTAACTCAGGTTCTCTATACCTCCAGCAGTAGCAAGCCGTGAGTTTCATAAAATAGATCTATATGTGTTTAGTTTATGAAATCTTGTCAGAGGAGGTTTCTGAGTTCATAGTAATTCTAAGAATGCTCCCTTATAGGAGGAAGTTAGTATAAAAAGTGGAACTTATTGGTTAAGGTTTTGAATTTTTCAAAGATGGTTTTTTTCTTCAAAAGGTTGGCCCTAAAAAACAGTTTTATTTCAAGTTGACTAGATTTATCCATGATTTTGAAACCTAGACCATTCAAAAAAACCAAAAAAATCAAAGATTCAAGATTTTTGAGGTCGGATCGAGGTTCAACCAAGGTTAAACCGTGACATGTCATTTAATTAATTCTTTTTGAATTTGATACTTAAATTGTATTTATATATATTAATTTCTCATTTCATCCCTGCCTATAGCAAAAACTGATTGGTATCTTAATCTTATGATAAAGAGCTATTATCAGAAGCGGACGTCATAGATTGAAACTCTTTCAAAAAAAAAACTTCTCATTTCTTACCAACAAAATGTGTGTGGCCCAATGGTTTGGGCTTTGGACATGCTTATTTCCTTGTTGGGAGCAAGTTCAAACCTAGCCACCCCCCCCCCCCCCCCCCTCTCCAAAAAATGTTAGCAGCCAACCACCGCTATTGCTGCAACTGGTCGCCAATCATGATTTTTTTAATCTAAACTTCTCTCCCTTTTTTTTTTTAAAAAAAAGGGTTTTCATATCATGTTCAAGAATGCAACAAAGTACTTGAAAATGTCTTCTAAATCATTTTTAGGAATGCAACAAAACACTTGAAAATATTTAATATTCCTTAAAATAATTTACAAATAGTAAATTTTTTTGTCAAAACAAACGCAGCTTTAGACATAATGTATATTGGTGTCTTGGCCAAATGATAAAGATCAATCATCATGGAGGGGATTTATAGATTGAAAATCTACAATATCCATAAAAAAAAAAAAAAAAAAAAAAAAAAAAAAGAAAAAAAAGAAAGAAAGACATATGGTAGAAGTAGTGTTCACGATGCAGTGTAGTGCAGTTTTGGCAATTTTTAGCACTGTCCTTTGCGATGCAGTTTAATCAAAACCATAACTGCGCTGCACCTCATTTTTGCAGTCACATGTGCGGTGCGGTTTAGAGTTTAGCAAAAAACTATAACCGCATCATAACGCATTTTTGTGGTCACTTGTGTGGTGCGATGCAGTATATAAAATGCGATTTGAAGCCAGTATATTTTCCAAATTTTGGGCATTTTCTGCCCAACCCAAAACTAATTTTTTCCCTTTATGTTGGGCTGAGTTTTAAACTATTGAGCTATTTTTCTTTATTTTGAGTTGGCTTTTCTAATCAATATTTGTTAGGGTTATTAATTTTTTTTTAAACTAGGATTATTAAACTATTAATAATATATTTAATATTTAAAAAATAAATATATTAATATATAGATAGGGTGTCGTGTGGTTTGTGCCGTTTTCTTTTATAAAACCGCAAACTGCACTGCACCACATGGTGCAGTGCACTGTTACTTATAGTGTAGTGCAATTATATCATTTTGCGAGCAGTTTTGGTGCGATTTTTGCAGTTTGGTGAACATCTCTAAGTAGAAGAATTATAGATTATCATGGAATGAGAACATAGATTTTTTTTTAAAAAATTGAGGGTCCTATTAACAAGTACTCTTAGAGTATTTGTTAAATGACCATTTTAGAAAATTTTTGATACCACTCTCAAGGAAAACCTAAATATTTTTAAAACAAATCAGTTGATTTTTCATTTTCTTATAAAAAAAATAACATCCTTAAAATTAACTTAACTCAAAAATCAATTATGGACCAATATTAAAAAAAAAAAAAAATCAATTATGGACCCAATAAATGCCCGGCCCTGTAAGCCCAAAACCTCTATCCCCACATTTCTTTTTAAGTGGCCCTTCGTTTATTTTTCTCGCTCTTAAACCCTAAACCCTTCTGTACTCATTTAGCGGTGAAGACTAGAAGGTATGGAGATCTATGAATGTCTCTCTCTTTCCCTATTTTTTCGTCTTTTTGGTCTCTGAGAAAGTTTAGGAAAAAGAAAATAATCTATATTTTATTGTGTTTTTTGTATTTTCTGTTTATGTTGTGTTCAGTTTGGTTGCATAGAAAGTGTGGGAATAGAACGAAATCACACATTTTGGGCTCTGGGTTATAATGTATTAGATATTTCTTGACTTGGGTTTTTCATTTTCTGAGAAAAAATATCATTTTTCTGAGCAGCTAAATGATGGGGTTTTCACCATTTTGAAATTGAATAGAATCTGCTTCTATGACTGACTGTGAATCTGTAATCTACTTGATATGAGTGCAAGTTTTAAATATCCTTTTAAGTAGAAAATGAAGTTGGGAAAACAAGTAAGAGTTGCCTGTTCGATTAAGAAAATTTGGATTTCCTTCATGTGCTGACTAATAAAATGAGGGCATTTCGTGTCTACTGGAAACAAATAAGTTTTTTTTTGGTAATCTATGTGTATTCTATTATGTTCATCTCGAGTTTCTTCTTTGTAGTTTTGTTGGTTTTCTATAGTTAACATGAATTCCATTCTTCTTAGTTCATTGTTTATATACTTACATTTATATATATGGCTTCTAGTTGGATTTCCGGTTCCTGCTTATGATGGAAGGGTTGGTTGAACACTTTCATTTGATTTTCTGACTTTAACTATACTGAAATTGCAGGAACATGAATTTCAACAACGTTAAAGTTCCCAAGGTTCCAGGTGGTGGCGCAGCTTCTACTTTGCTTAAGTTGGGACTTCTTGGTGGGGTTGGCATGTACGCAGCTGCCAACAGTCTCTATAATGTTGAGGGAGGGCATCGAGCAATTGTGTTCAACCGTATAGGTGGTGTCAAAGATCAGGTCAATATATTGCAATAGCTTTCTTGTACTCAAGGAATTGACTATTCACTTCAGACCTGATTTACTTAAAATGTTTTGAAATGTCAATGTCAGCTAGTCATTTTGTATTAATTTAAGCAATTTTCTTTTGAGAATCAAGACAATTTTGCATCCACTGGAGCATAAAATTGGATGCTCAAGTCAAATTAAATATGATCTATAACATAGTGATGGCTTTATAATGTGGTTGTTGAGCCTGGATAAAACTATTTTTTTCTCTTACCTTCATGAAATTCATATACCTTTCATCATTGTATATGTATATTTTCCCTTATTTTTCCAAATTTCTGGGTCTTAAATTCTGATTATGCAGGTTTATGTTGAAGGGACACACATTATCATTCCATGGTTTGAGAGGCCAATCATCTATGATGTCCGTGCACGACCCCATCTAGTGGAGAGTACTTCAGGAAGCCGTGACCTCCAGATGGTAAATGCCTTTCTTGTTTCTGTTACGAAGAATTGCTCCAACTCTGTTGTTGATTAAATTCCCTCATGTTATGCATTCACAGCTGTGGTTTCCATAATTTACACTCTTCTCTTAACCATTTGTATAATTTCTTTCTTCATTTTTCTTGATTTCATGTATAAATTTAAGTTGGGGCATAAATGCTTTATTGTTTAGGATTTTTTTAGCCATTCCTATCCAAAAAAAAAAAAAAAAAAATTTGAAAACATTGGAGTAGATCTACCCCAGGGGAATTAGTTATGTGTCATGAGAAACTGCAGGAATTCTATTCTTGTTGTTTTAAACTAAGTATTGAGGTGCCTCCTGTCATTTTATCTTTCCAGCTTATGCTTAAAAGAAAGAATCACTGAGATTTTACTCTCTCTCTCTCTCTCTCTCTCTCTAAGCATTGGATTTTCGTTTCCCTTTGCCTATCATTTTTTGTATGAATGTCTGCAATTATTTGAGTGTGCTGTGTTTTTTCCCCTTTGGGAGATCCGATTGACATTGGCTATAAGCGCATTGTTTTAGCTTTATATAATGTTAAGAACAAACTTCCTAAGTGAACAATGACCATGGGAACTAACAAGGTTTGCTTCACTGCAATATGAAAATAACTATATCATGACTATCTTTTCAGTTAAAAAAAAGGTTACAGGTTGAACACTTTGGGATATCATAGAGCTTGAAATGTGATTTCATCAAGCACTTAAATATAGCAACTGATATCACTCATAAGGTCTCAGTATCGATGCTATGTGATTTCTGTATACTGTGTCATGATGAATCTTGTACATTACTTATCATGTTTCGATTATTTCTCTATTTGTATAGAAGATGTTAATTGCCAATATTGTAATGAATTCTAAGAACCCTTATTTGCTAGATCTTATTTTCTTTTTGTGAATTATTTTTCAAGGAGTTCGTTGAAATTATTTTTCATCAGTACTAGAAAAATGAGGGTGATCTTGCACTTAGATGCCTATATTACTATGATGTTATTTTTTCAGGCATTGACTCACCATTTAGAGTGTGGATGCCATTGTCTAAAACCATGTACCCAAAAGTTTGAAATTTTTATGTAACCTCTTGTAGTACCTCTAGGAAACTTTTTGTATTCCTGATCCTTTGTGATTGATCTGATGTTTTTTTCTTCTTCTCTCTCTCTTTCTTCCACGGATTTTTTCTGGATATTAATGCTTACTTTGCCTTAATGATGTATTATGGATAGTATCAAGTTATGGGGTTGGTTGTCACACTTGTCAATTCTTCTAGTGATGTTTGAATCCTGTATGGGTTCTAGACTTGCCTCCTTGTATGTCTTGTAGTTTGTTTACTGCTTCAGTAATCTCAAAAAGTTAATAGTTAACACGAATTTGTTGATCTCCCCCTCCCCCCCCCCCCCACCAAAGAGAGAGAGAGAAGATGAGGTGCCCTCTTCTCCTCAGCTCCTCCCTATTTTTTGTGGAGTTTTCTGTACTCACATACAGATACAGTTGAAGCAGTTCTATACCCAAAAATGCCTTCATGGTTAAGACTAAAGAGTTTATATAGGATGTTGATGTTCTGATGGCTGTTATAATATTGTTTCTGCAAGGTTAAATTTGTGTGCTCATATTTATTACTTGTGTGATCACAATCTGTCATATATTCTGATTTTTACATAATATGTATCTTGGTTTCACTTTATAGGTGAAAATCGGTCTTCGAGTTCTTACCCGTCCTGTGCCAAATCAGTTACCTACAATTTATCGAACCCTTGGTGAGAATTTTAATGAAAGGGTCCTGCCTTCAATTATTCATGAAACTCTGAAAGCTGTGGTTGCAAGGTATAATGCCAGTCAGCTCATTACTCAGAGAGAGGTTAGCAGCAAGGCCTATACTTTTTCACAGTTTGATTTTGCACTCCAATTCTTTATTTAAATACTGAAAGTAGTGAAAATTACCAATGGTTTGGACTTCAATTTGCATCCTTCCTGGTTAGGATTAAGTTCAATGGTCAATGGAAAATGTTTGTGCAAATGTTCTGTTTTGCATATTTTTATCATATGGATCATTTGCTTAATCCTGATGCTTCTGACCTTTTATTTCTAGGCTGTTAGTAGGGAAATACGGGAAGTTTTAGTAGCTCGAGCAGCCAAATTCAATATTGCACTGGATGATGTGTCAATTACGAGTTTAACTTTCGGGAAGGAATTTACAGCTGCTATTGAAGCCAAACAGGTAGCTGCACAAGAAGCTGAGAGGGCTAAATTTATTGTGGAGAAGGCTGAACAAGACAAGAGAAGTGCTATTATTAGAGCTCAGGTAGCGTAGAACAAATGCTTAATCCTCAAATTTAGATACTGATATTAAATTGGATTTATGTTGCTGCATACCTGTGTTTGCTCTTAACTGTTTATGAACCTTTTATAGAAAGAACTTGGTGTTTTCCCTGCTCAACATTTTTGCCCATGATATCATTGCTAGTAGAACTAATTTGGAAATATGGCAGTGGGAAATAGTGTGGGAAAAACAGGAATCATGTCATTGCTAATCTGTAATTTTTTTATTAAGTGTCATTGCTAATCTGTTATTAAAAAGCATTGGTGTCTTTTATGGATTTAGTGTTGCATTCTGGATGACGTAAATGCCTCACTTAATTTTCTTCTCCTGCCAATACCAGGGTGAAGCCAAGAGTGCCCAGCTGATCGGTCAAGCTATCGCCAACAATCCAGCATTTACCACTTTAAGGAAGATCGAAGCTTCGAGAGAAATTGCTCATACTATCTCAAATTCAGCCAACAAAGTTTTCCTTGATTCAAGTGATCTGTTGCTGAACCTTCAGGAGATGAATTTAGATCCCAAGGGGAAGAAATAGGCATTTCAGGTTGCAATAAGAGTATCATCCCTATCTTTTTGTTTGTCACCTGATCAACTGTGTAGATAATTTCCTCAAAAAGTGAGATGTCAACAAATTAAATGGCTATTTTGCTTTAATGGACCATGTGAAACAATGAATTCTGTTGGCTAATCAAATTGCCAGCAACAGATAGCCACATCTCCTTTCGGATCTCTTGGAGATGTTTTCCTTGAGAAACACTAAATTGTTGCATTCTTTATGAATGCCTCTATGGACCAAGTCTTTTTGTTTTGTCATAAAACAGCAGTTATATTTAAATTTTTACACCTTTTCTTCTCTGAATTCCTTTGTTTGCTGGATATTGCATATATTTTGATGATCGAACAGTTTACTCAACTATTTGATGCACCAGATGTCTAGATTTTGGTTACAACAGGTGTAGATTTCATGAATAATTTATACAAGATCAGCATCAAGTATATTTGTTTGTAGCTTAAACTTTTGTTTCCTTTTGAGTGGCATGTGAATCACTTGGTGGATTTAAAGTATAACCTCCAGATTGAGTTAACTGGTTGAGGTGTTTCTGGATTTGTGGGCCAGCAGTGTGTTGGACTGCAATTTGCAATTCATGTGTTTGCAAGCATGTTGCGATGACAATTGGTGCCCTGGGCACAATTTAGGCCTTTTCTTTTTCTATGGATGAAACTGTAGGTGATGTATACACAGAATATAATCCCAGGCCTTAGATGGTCAAGTGGTGCTGTTGGCCAGATGCCCCATTCATCCAATACCAACAAGTAACCCAAATTTGGCCATTTGCCTTTTGCCTTATCCTAATCTGGCTTACTTGTATATAACTCTTAAATTGCTCTTATGTTTTTGCAGTAATGTTGTTCAATGACATGGGTGCTCTGAAGTCTGAAATTGGCTGGACTGGATGGACGGTGTTTGTAATACACCTCTGGTTCAAACAAATAGTTGCCCTATAGCCTTTTAGTAATCAGGCTCATGTGTTGCTTTGGTAAATGAGAAGGTGGAAATGGTTGGTCCAATTGGGAGAAGGATTAGTGAAGTCAGACTCGTTTACAATGTACCTGGTGAAATTGTGAGGATGGCTTTGGGTTGGCCCCAAGGATTATATGATAATAATGCTCGAGCCCACCCTGATTATATGATCTGCCTAAAGTTATGGTAATTGTGGAACTTTTGATTAAGTTCATTGAGATGTTTTATCATTTAATCAGATACATGTGACTGAATACCCAACCTTAGGAAAAAATTCTTTGGTAAATTAGCACTTAGCAATAACTTCTTAAATACAAATAATTAGTACAAGAACCACACATGAAATGCTATGTTATCTTCACTCATCTAAGATGCAGGAACAAAGATCGAGAGCTCAAGTGCCAATCCATTCAGTAAAATTTAGTCTAAATGATGAATTTTATTTTCATAAGCTAGATTAGAGTTGATTATTTGAGAAGGGAAGGTTTTAAAATGTAGAACACCCCATTATGCTGCTTAATATTCCTGTCTGAAATGTCAACAAATATAAGATGCATTTTATTATATATGCGTATCAAGCCATGACTCTGTCTATATGTAAGAAAAAAGGTTGGGTGTTAAATATGTAGAGCATTCTAGCTCATGTAAAATAGCATAAAGCCTAAAATATAGACAATGAATCCCAAAAATCATCCATATCAAATTATGATCTGGATATGCAAAATGGGATTTTGCTATGTGTTTGTGCAAATATGCAAGTCTTGTAGTTGATGAAAAAAGAGTTTATTATTATTATTATTATTATTATTATTATTATTTCTTTGCATTTCTTGGGAGTGAAAGAAAAAGAATTAATGATAATTGTTGTGTATGAAGAAAGAAACATGATTAAACAATTAAGGAAATTTGATTTTTTAATGAAATAGAATATAAAATATGTAATCAGACATTGTTGTTTTTAAGAATGGTTATCTAAAATACAAAAAATAGATTTTTATTCAAAAAGAAACAGTAAATTTTGCATAAGTTGAAAGGGGAAGGAAAGTTCCAAAAGATACCCAACTGCCAACTTTAAGGTACATTAGAGGATTAAATAACTGGCTGAGATTCACATGAAAGGGCCTGCCACATGCCATTATGTGATGCTCGCCCATGTGAATATCTGTACCTAAATGGAAAGGTAGTGTCCTCGTGTATCAAAAAAAAAAAAGGGTAGTGTCCTCGGATACAGAGACTCATGTCCTGGAAGCCCCTTGTTTCATTTGGTTTTTGAAGCCAAAGAGTGTGAAAGGGACCGCTGCCTAATTCAAAAAAGAAAAAGAAAAAAGAAAGGGACTGCGGCCTTTTGGAAACAACATATCACCAGAGAAATGGTGTTGGCTATATCCTAGAGTCAGTCAATACAGGAGAAAATACATGATGTTTTTGATCCATATATCTTCCTTCTTATATAAGTGTGGACCTCATATTTGTGAGGTCTATATTCATGTGAGAGAGAGAATGCATGTACTAGAAACACCATATGCCACCTCCTTATTAGAGCCCTTAAAGTTTTATCTATGAATATGAAAGGTTTTAAGGTAGAAAATAATGAAAAATGTAGGACATATCTCACCATATAATGGCGCTTTCGATCATACTGTCCTATATTTATGAGAGGTCGCTAATGCAGCTCCCATTGCAACAATGAAAGTGGTCCTAAATCCTTGATATTAAAAGCTAATATGAGGTCTTCAATCCATTTTTCAATTAGCGAGATGATTAAAAGTGGTCCTAGGGTGTTTAAGCTGATAAGTGGCCCTGAAGTTTTAAAAGCTATACTCTCAAAGAAGAAAATAAAAAACAAATGGATAAATTGCAAATTACACCCCTAAAATTTGGGAGTGTTTGGATTTTACACTCTAAAGTTTCAAAATTTGGATTTTACCTCATAAAATTTGGAAGTTTTTGCATTTTACATCCTGAGATTTAAAATTTTGGATTTTACCTTCAAAAGTTTGGGGGTGTTTGGATTTTATTTATATTTCTAAATTCTGAAATTTCAGAGTGTAAAATTCAAACACTCCTAAACTTTAAGGGTGTAATTTATAATTTACTAAAAATAAATTATGTTAGGACATATATGTTTTCACTTGTTTAGAACATATGTCAATCATTTATGTAAATTAGCTAATCCTTTGACAAAACACACTCTACTTGTAATTGGGTAGTTCTAGGTGTTTTTAATACTTCAAGAAACAAGGTTTCAAGGTCAAGTGTTGAAGTCATCAAGTTTGTCCAAGAAAAAGTAAGCTGAAGTGCAATTTCATTAAAGCTCGACACCTTCTCGACAGCTACCTCGACACCTGCTATCTGTCGAGATTTAAAAACTCAGATTTCCAATCTGATTTTCTTGGGATCCGTGAATATGTTTTTGGGCCTTCTTTTCTTCTAACCCTAAACATATAAAATGATTATTTTAAGAGCTGTCAAGTATGACACAAGTTGCAAAATCATTGAGCAATTCCTGTTCAAGCAAATTGTGATCAAAAGACGAAGTTCTTGACCTAGTTCATCTTCCTTCAAGAAGTTGCTGTGTATTTGCACCGTAAGGTTTTGTAACCAAGCATCTTCCTGCTATTCATCATAAAAGATGAACTGAAGAACTTTGCCGCCAACCTTTCTTCCTAAGTTGGTGTTCTGAAGTCACGTACTGGGATCCGCGCATTGGTTAGTCACGTACTTGGGAGCCGTGCATCAAAGGTGGGAACTATCGCTACAAATCAAGTCCAATTGGGTATTGGGGTAAGGGTTCAACTGTAGGTTGGTAAGGTACTTGGGATTCCTTTACTTGTAACCGCTTGATTTGATAATAGTAGAGTTTCGGAAGTGGTGACCTGAAAATCACCCGGTGGGGTTTTTGCCACGAGGTTTTTCCCCATTCATAAACAAATCACCGTGTTATTTAATTTCCGCTGCATATTTAGTTTTTGGTGATTTGTTTGTGCTTCCACGTAATTGCATGACAAATTGATTAATTAAAAACTTGATTAATTAATTAATTGGTTTTATTATAAGGGGTCATTCAGTTTGTGGCCTATCAAATTATAAAGCTGTTAGAGCAAGTTTAAAACTATCAAATTATAAAAAAAAAAAATAAGAGTCATTTGTTCTTTGTTGGGGTTGATTTTGGAGTGGCAAATGAATAATGAAAAATGAAGTTGTGCCAATCAGCTTGGATTTTTTTTTAGATAGAATTTTAACCTATGACGTCCGCTCTTGATTATCATCAGGCTAATACACCAATCAGTTTTTGGGGTAGGCAGGAATTGAACCTCAGATCTCTTATTCAATCATCAGAAACTTTACCAGTTGAGCTAACTGAAACCCACCCAATCAACCTGGATTTGAAGTGAAGAGAGTTGAGCCCACTATTCAATTTAACGCAAAATCAAGGTTGAAGGCACTAAATCACAAGGGAGAAATTAACAATGAATAATTCATATCTTTATTTAGTCACAAATAGTAAAATGGAGAGAGAGAGAGAGAGAGAGAGGGGTATTTGTTCTAAAACATACACACAGAGCATTAAGATTAACTGCTTCTTATATTAAAAGATTAGGATTAAGTTAGAGAATAAGTATAATTGGTGGGTAGATAAATTTGATTAATGCATGAATTGTTGACAAGATTTTATAGCAGGTCTAGAACATGCCTAATCTCTCTAAAATAAGAATCGAAGCTTTTGGTTGCTGGATATTTTAAAGAATGACAACCTTGAGCTCTGTTCTAATTTAGATATTAGGGCAACCTAGTTTTGCAATGATTTCAGGTAATTTGTTGACTAAATTGTCTTTGTCATGTGGGAAACAACTTCTAAGAGACTGGTTAAATTAAAAAGGGAATATGTCAATAGGCATTTATTGAAGCCAACATGCTTCTCATGGCTTAAGAGCAATTCAACCGAGAATTCATTTAAATAAAGCAGATCAGTCTTTATGTTTTTCAAGCGTTGGTGGCCAACACATAAACTTGCTCATGGGCTCATACACATTACAAGTGTTCTCAACCCCCTTGGCAAAATTTACCTCTTGAACACATAGGTAAGCCTGAAATAAACCTACTTTTTACCCTCGTTATCACACTTTTTAATTTCTCCATTGAATTACATGGGCTTGGGCCATATACTAGGATGAATTAATACAAATAACGATAACGAGCCTAACAAGAATTGGGTCTTTAGAAAAAATGAGTATCAACTCTCTTGAACTTTTTCTCAAACTGTTTTTTATCTTTAAATAAAAGTATACTTTTGACCTTTAAAATTTAAATTTGATTTCATTTTTGTCACTTGCTTTGCAAAAATTTTATTTTAACCCTTCATGTTTGATTCTATTTTTATGTTAGTCATGTTGTTCATTTTTATTAATAATTTAGTGACACATAATAATATATGAGTGATGTATCTTAATGAATAACACTTATCTAGCACCTAACAGATGGCTTTCTAACAATAATGGACTTATATGGGTGATGCATATTAATGGATGTCACTTATTTAGTATTTAATGATCAGATTACTACCAAACTTAGACTTATATGTGTGATGTGTCTTAATATATAACATTTATTTGATACTTATGACTTAACAATCTAAATTATCAACATAATGTACAACAAAACCAATATAAAAACAGAATCAAACAGAAAAGACCAATATAAAAAATTTGAAACATAAATGGTCAAAATGAAAACAGTTCCTAACTTTAAAAAGTTTATATTACACTTATTTTTATTAATAATGAATTTGATCCCCAAGCAAAATAAAATTCAAAGTTTTGTTGCTTGCATCCCCCTATCCACTTCCCAATATTTTAATGTATTCGGTCTAACTGCAAATCAGCAATTCAGCAAAATGCATTATCTTGAAATCTTAACTTTTATGGTTTAAAAGACTTCTGTACAATAACCAATGATTGCTTGAATTATCAACCAGATAGTGAAGCCTGACCACAAAACCTAGAGAGAGAGTGAGAGAGAGTGAGAGAGAGAAAGATTAGTGCATTCATTCATGGCCTAGTGGATGCTTGACATTTGTGAGGATCATGAAAATGATGGATTAACAAGGTCCCTCTCAGTACAGAAAACTTTCCAAGCTATCTTCAAAATACTTTTTGACTCGGTGAATCTGATGAGGTGGCCCGAAGTTTCCTCTGTCCCAGTATTGTCTGCCTATTCATGCTGCTGTACCTGCAGTCAGATTGGAAAATTCAAAATTTTCTTTTTTATCCTTAAAATACAAAAAATAAATAAAAAATAAATAAAACTTTATTTTTGAGAGCCCGTGTGTTTTTGGGAACAATATTATAAGCAAATATTTTGTTTTTATAATTTTGTTTTTTAGTTTTTACCTACAGTTTCTAAAATTTCACTTTTTAAAATTAAAAATACTTAAATAAGTTATTTTCAAACGGATACATGTGAAGTTAGTTTAGCTTTTGTTACTTTATTTATTTTTTAATTTATTTTTGCTTTTTTCTTTTTTTCTCTTTTTCTTGCAAATAATTTAATTTTTAACTTTTAAAAAATAGTAAGCTTTAGTTTTTTTACTTTTTTGTTGTAATTTTAACATAAAAGTTACCAAAAATTATATATTTTTATAAATACTATGCAAATAAGCTTAAAAAAAAAAAAAAAAAAAAAAACTAATACCAAAATGTTTATATGCAATCTCAAAGACATTTATTTATTTTTAGTTTAGTAATTATTGGAACAATGAGAGTTTAGAGTTCAAATCACAAATACTAGTCACTAAAAACTTTTATAGTCAAATAATATGTCCCGCTTTCTATATTCATTATTTATTTACTAAAAATAAATATTTGTCTGCTATGGCAATTTGAACAAATTAAAATTTTAATGGTTTCTTTTTAATATAAGTAAAGATTCAATATTAAGTTCTTTATTCAACGATAAGAATTTATCTTTAGAATTTGATAAGAATGTTTACTTTTTTTTCTCATTCAAACAAACATACTAGAATGAGATTTCTATCCCAAATTAAAAAAAAAAAAAAAATATATATATATATATATATATACACACACAATAAACATATTAAATTATTATTGTTAAGTGAATTTTAATTATTATTGCTTTTAAAATTTTTATCAATTAGTTTATGTCTTTACTTTATGCAATTCTTTTATTTAACAATTCAACTCAATTTTGACAACTATTAGTCTTTGTGATTTTGTTAAGAAATTTTTTGTTTTATTAACATTTATGATAATTACAGTAAACCCACATGTGACATGACACATTTTCACTTTGCCTATCCGTGGTTTAAAACTTTACACTTTGCCCAACTGAACTTCAATCTGTTACCTACCTCACCCTCAGACGTTAGAAAAACACCCTTTTATTAAAAATCAAAACATAACATGGATAAAAAAACATGAACCATTGAATCTTTTCCTCACGAGCCTTAGAAACACGAAAATCCCTTGTATTGAGCTGGGGTTTTGATTTTTCTGTTCGTGCTTTCTTGTGAGGGTGAGATCTGACTTTGGATTTTCTTGAGGCATTGAATATTCGAAGATAGATCATCATCAGGTACGAAATTTCTGTTTTATGTGGGTTGGGGTTTCAAGTTTTGATGGTAGCTTTGATTCATAGGAAGTTGATAAGCGATGTCTTCTTCAAGTGGAAATTACTCAAGTTCAAGTGGGCATATGTGTACATATGAGACTTGTGTGCTGAGAACAATCTTGACAGTGGATAATTTTGGGAGAAAGTTTCTGGGTTGTAACCGATATAAGGTAAGTATACTTTTTACTTAATCTAGTTGATTCACGTGAGATTGGAATGTGATGTGTTCAATTCAATTTATGAACAAGTTGGTCCCAAGTGCCCTTTCTTTAAATGGATTGATAATCCCACTTGTATGCGTAGGAATGAAACTGCCCATTTGGTGCAACAAAAGCTGGATTTACTGCGGAGTGAGCTGCAACTTACACATGAAAGGGAAAGAGCAGCTACCTAGGCAGCAGTAGAAGCTACCCAAATGGCAGAATTGCTCAAGACAGAGCAACAAAAACCACTAAGAGGGAGAGAAAATTTCGAACTTCCTCTGTTCAAGCCAAGGAGATAGTAGTGAGAGATTTAGAGTAAGAGAGAAAGTGCAGAATTGCACTAATTCTGTCATGGTTTTTTTTTTTTTTTTTTTTTTTTTGGGTTATGTTGTTTTCATGTTTTGGCTCAAGTGAGAATGTTGGAATGATGAGATTGAGTCTGCCTGGTGGGTTGTAATATAAGTTGGTCTTCAATTGTATTGCAATAGAACTATGTAAGATGGTAGATGTTGTTGGCTTGAAGCTACTTAATAATATAAGCCTTTTTAAGATAAAGTGTTATTTATGTTAGATGCTATTGGTATTTTTGTTTAAAGTGAATTGGATACTTGTGAGCTGTGAGCTGTTAGTGTTTTGTTAGATGTTGTGAGTTGTGTTGGTTTGTGCATAAAGTGCATTGTGTGAAGATAATTGTGTTGAAAGTGAATTGTTTAAAGTTTAAAGTGCATGACAACTATCTATCAACTTGCAAGAAAAGACAACAAATACACACACGAACCTGCTATTCAACACATACACCTGTTGTATTCAAAAGTGACTGCTATATTCAATACATACACACATAAAAAAACTCATATATGTTCAACTGTAATAATCAAAATAATAATTCTGAACATCTGCCATTAAGTTGGGAAATTGTATACATATTTAAGGTGGTATTGAATAGTCTTTCATCAACTACTAGTAAATATAAAGCATTTGGTACAACAACAACCAAAACAATTGCACCTTCCCTTGTTTACAAACATTACAAAAATACAAAAAGTGTTTGAACAACATATGTAAAAAATTTTCTTGTCATTGTCTACCCTGCCATTGTTTACAAATTACATATAACCCTAACATTGCATAATCTTAATACATAGCAACAAAAGTGTCTTGACATAGTCTTCATTTACTACCCTTGCCCCTGCCTCTCCCACCACAGCTGACCTTTCCACTTCTTATTTTACATTTCTAAGTCCTAGCTGCATTATCCCTTCCTCTCAAAGCAGCTCCTCTAGTAGCAGATGGTCTTGTAGGCTGCAAAGTGCAATAATTTACATGTTAGCTACCAGTATCACAGTTTTATGAATAAAACATCAAACCTAAAACTACAGTACCTATGATAATGGTGCTCTAATGTCCCATGTTTCTGTAGGGGGTGTGGTGCTGGCTGGCTTGAAGCAAACCGAGGAGCTCCTTTAACTGTGTACCTGAAGTCTGAAGAGTACCACTGACTTGGTTGTTGTGACCATGAAGTCTGAGCTGGTGGTTGTGACCATGAAGTCTGAGCTGGTGGTTGTGACCCTACTGTTTGGTTGAGGATGAGGCCATAGTGTAAGGCTGATGTGTTGGTGGGGGCTGAGATAATGCTAAGGGTTGAGATGAGGATGGGGCTTAGGAAGCAGATTGGGCCTGAGATGAGGACGAGGCTTGGGAAGTAGATTGGGCATAAGATGAGGATTAGGCCTGTGATGAAAATAGGGTCTGGGATCCTTGTCTGCATGTAGAAGGCCTTTCACTTCCCTGCAACAAATATGAGCATGTTTACAGTGTCAGTTATTGGGCATTTAATAAAAAAAATTTGTAAAAACTTACAGATTTTTCTTTCTGCAATTTCTTCCTCCTCTCCCATAGTGTCTTACTAGTGACATTGGCCTTGCATCCCCTTGCATTGTGCCCTCCTTTTGACACCTTCCACACCTCACTGGCTTGTTGCTCTAGACATCTTATAAGGGTTCCTTGGCTCATCAGCATCTCTCTTCCTCTTCATGGGTGGCCTGTCTAGTGGCTTATAGATAGTAGGTGCAACAAGCTTGGGTTGGCCACTTGACATCCACTCAAACTGGCCAGACATGGGAGCTGTGGGTGTCTTGTATGTCTCCATAAAAGCATCCTTGTAGTAGCATGGATGGGTGTAGCCTTTTAATTTCTCACGATTCACAAAAATTGCTATAACTCCATGCTTGCAAGGGATTCCTGTCAAGTCCCATGCTCTACAACTACATGTCCTCCCTACCAAGTCCACCACATGCCTTTCTCTCTCATTGTCAACCTCATACACAAACCTCCTAGATGGCTTGCATAGAATCTCTTAGACTCTAATTTTAACTTCTCCAACTTGTCCTGTATGCTTGAACACAACTTGCCACCACAGGGACGGACCCACGTTGAGCCCAAAGGGGGCCCGGGCCCCCCCTGGGCCCAAAAAAAAAAATTTTTAGCAAGTAAATATTTCAAAAAACAAAAAAAAAAAAAATGGTTGGGCCCCCCCATGTTTTTTGCTCGGGCCCCCTCCCAAAATCATGAACCCCCCCCAGCCCATTTTCCGGCCAGACTCCAGCCCATTTTCCGGCCAGACTCCAGTCCATCTCCAGCCCATTTTCCGGCCAGACTCCAGCCCATTTTCCGGCCAGACTCCAGTCCATCTCCAGCCCATTTTCCGGCCAGACTCCAGCCCATCTCCAGCCCATTTTCCGGCCAGACTCCAGCCCATTTTCCGGCCAGACTCCAGCCCATTTTCCGGCCAGTCCATGTAAAAAATAAAAAATAAAAAAAAAATAACAACAACAACAAAACAACACAGCCTTCAGAGAGCAAAAACACCACACAGAGAGCAAAAACACCAAACACCACACAAAGCAAAAACACGAAGGAAAAAAGAGAAAAAAAAAAAAAAAGAGAGAGGAAAGGGAGAGACTGAGAGACCCACCGCGGCACCGCCCAAGCCGCCGAGACCCACGGGCCACACCACACCTTTGGCCGTTAATACCCACTCCCTCCGGCCTCCACTCACCCATTTGGCCGTTAATACCCACGCAGGCGAGAGCAGAGCGCAGAGACCCACACCACACCGGCGAGAGCCGAGACCCACACCGGCGACTCCAGTCCACTCACCCACGCCGACAACACCATCTGAGACTGAGACTCACCCACGGCCACACCCAGTCACCCATTTTCTGATTTTCTAGTACCCACACCGAAGAGAGTCACGAGACCCACTTGCCGCCGCCCACGCCGGTTGCTCGATCTGCTCAGCCTAGCTTCGTCGCTCCAGCCTTCACAGTTCAGGTATTTACTCTTATCTTTTCCTTCAACTTTGAAGTTCAAAACCTAATAAAATGTTTGTGACTTTGTGATCTGAGAATCTGAGATTGCCTTGTGGACTTGTGGTGTTTCATGATTGTGTTTTTACTGATAATGTGTGATGAACTAAATGTTGGTGATTGTGAATTGAATATTTGAATCTGTGTTGCTGCCTGTGGAATTTTTTTTTTTTTGGCTTTTTGGCTTTGTCTGTGTTTGTGAATTGTGACTCTCTCTCTTGTTTATATAGATAAGAGAGATACTGAGAGAGACAGAGAGACAGAGAGTAGAGTTTGTAGAGATTTAAGATTAGTTTTTTTTTTCCTTTGTTGACTGTTAGTTGGGCATAATAGGGACAAGTGAGGTTGGGCAACGGGCAAGTGGCAGGAAAAAAAAAGCTAAAGTTAAAAACTTAAAAAAAAGTTCTTGTTAGCAGTGCAGGGAATAAATTTAGTGTTGATGGTGGATTCTTTAGGTTAGTGGGTATAAATAAAGCCGACCAAACACAAATGCATAAATAAAGGCAAACCAAAAAAAAAAAAAAAAAAAAAAAAACAAATCATATATTATATAAAATTGTCACACAAATTTAAAAAAATAACGGTGATTCTTATTTTATTTGTAGATCATGAAAAAATCAACTACAATGCTTGATTTTTTCAAAAGAAAAGGTTCAAATTCTTCTGAAGTCAACGTGGGATTGCCAACAACTAATGTTGCTATTCCAATTCCAGAAAATGTGGATGCTCCGATTCTAGAAAATGTAGATGTTCCAATTCTAGAAAATGTGGAGGATGCTCCAATTCTAGAAAATGTGGATGCTCCAATTCTAGAAAATGTGCATTTCTCAATTCCGGAAAACGTTGATGTTCCAATCTCTCAAACACAATTTCAAAGAGTCGATCTTGATTCTTTGGATTATGATCCTGGAACACGCAAACAAATATGGGAATATCATGTTAATCAACGTGATGAAATTCGACGGGCTTACATTAAAAAAGGTCCGCACCGACTTCCTTTAAAGACATACCCAAAAAGTGGAAAGCACAATCGTAGCTTTCAAGCTTCTTGGTTTGGATTTAATTCAACATGGCTTGAATATTCTCCTACCACAGATGCAGCTTATTGTCTACCTTGCTTTGTCTTTAATAAGCCAAATGGGGTTGTGGGACAAAATACATTCACTGTTGGTGGATTTAGGAATTGGAAAAAAGTTGGGGGCAAAGATTGTTCTTTTCAATGTCATATAGGAAAAGATCCTAACTCAGCTCATAGAGTTGCCGAGCAAAAGTGTAAGGATTTGATGAACCAATGGCAATATTTACAGAGGGTAGTTGATCATTTCACTACTGAACAAATTGCAAATAATCGGTTGCATTTGAAGGCTGTAATTTTTACTG
Organism: Quercus cerris; assembly: GCA_963669245.1. NCBI lineage: Eukaryota > Viridiplantae > Streptophyta > Magnoliopsida > Fagales > Fagaceae > Quercus > Quercus cerris. The sequence goes on along the minus strand of OY770009.1, from coordinate 8,657,054 downwards.
TTCGATATCTTGCCTTTCAAGCTATAGCTTTTAGAGGTCGAGATGAAAGTTGTAGTTCATTAAATCGTGGGAACTTTTTTGAATCATTGGGTATTGTGACTTTTTGGAATGAGAAGGTTGCTGAAATAATAGAAAAAGCTCCCAAAAATGCAACTTACACATCACCTAGGATTCAAAAGGAAATTCTACATGTTTTCTCAGCCAAAGTGAAGAAGGCCATTCGGGAAGAAATTGGTGATGCAAAGTTTTGCATAATGGTTGATGAAGCTCGTGATGAGTCCATGAGAGAGCAAATGGCTGTGGTTTTTAGATATGTTGATGCAGAAGGCTTTGTCAAAGAACGTTTTTTTGGGCTTATTCATGTTAGTGACACCGCGGCTTTGACTCTAAAGAAGGGGATATATTCTTTGTTATCTCAATATTGTTTTGATATACAAAATATTCGAGGGCAAGGATATGATGGAGCAAGCAACATGCGAGGTATGTGGAATGGATTACAAGCTTTGATTTTGAATGATTGCCCATATGCTTATTACATCCATTGTTTTGCACATCGCTTACAATTGGCATTAGTAAAAGCATCAAAACAAGTTAATGCCATTAGTCATTTTTTTCTTGCATTGCTCTTTCTGATCAAAATTGTTAATGCTTCATGCAAGCGCAATGAACAATTGAAAGTTGCCAATGCTAATGAAATAGCACGTATGATTGATCTTGAAGAGCTTGAGACTGGAAGTGGACTTAATCAAATTGGCACTTTGCAACGACCTGTAGAAACATGTTGGAGTTCACATTTTAGATCAGTTTCTAGCTTATTAAGAATGTTTAGTTCAACTGTTGAAGTTTTACAAAATATAATTGATGATGCAATTGATGGAGAACATCGGGCAGAAGCAGAGTCAGCTTATGAGGGTTTAACTTCGTTTGAATTTGTCTTCATCTTGCATCTTGAGAAGGAAACTATGGAGATCACTGATAAACTTTGTCAAGCTTTGCAAAGCCAATCTCAAGACATTTTAAATGCCATGCATTTAGTTTCATCTACTAAAGCACTTATCCAAAAATTTAGAGATGATGGATGCGCTGGCTTACTCACCACTGTGATATCATTTTGTGAGAAGCATTGCATTGATGTCCTGGATATGAATGCCCGTTTTGTTCCAAGGCGAGGTCGAGCTCGTAATCAGTAAGATAATATTACAATTGAGCATCATTATCGAGTAAATATTTTTTATGCCATAATAGATTCTCAACTACAGGAACTAAATTATCAGTTTGATGAAGATGCAATGGAGTTACTTAGGCTTAGCTCAGCTTTAGAACCTCGAGAGGCATTAAAATCTTTCAGAAGTAGTGATCTTTGTTTGTTGGTAGAGAATTTCTATCCACAAGATTTCACAGATTATGACAAACAAGTGTTGAAGAAGGAGCTTTATCATTTTGAGCATAATGTAATCCAGGATCCAAAGTTCAAAGAATTGAAAAGTTTATCTGAGTTGTCTCAATGGTTAGTGAGAACTAGAAATTCAGAACACTACAAGCTTGTTTATAGAATGGTGAGACTTGTGCTTACTCTTCCAGTTTCTACTGCTACTACAGAGCGAGCATTTTCAGCTATGAAAATTGTCAAAACTAACCTTCAAAACAAAATGGAAGATGATTTTTTGACAGACTCTTTGATGTTATACATTGAAAAGGATATAGCTTCGACATTTAGTTTGGATTCAATCGTAAATGATTTTGAAGATTTGAAAGAGCGTCGAGTTCCCTTTTCATAGATGATTGTATAAAGAAACAATAGTGTTTCATGTCTTTTGTTTTTGTTAGTAGATGATTGTATCTTAATATATTAAGAAACAATGATTTTTTGGTATTTGTCTTGGTTGATAGTTTATTAATATTATATGGATGCGTATTTGAAAAAAAAAATTTCGCTTATCTCCTGCCCCCCCAACTTAAAATCTTGCGTTCGTCCTTGTGCCACCATACTTTTCTATGCCAATCATCTTTATATACAGCATGCTCATAAGCCTAATTTTGATCCATTCTAGCATTGATAAGATTGGCATATTTCTAGCCTTCACAATCATAGAGTTAAAACCCTCACTTAGATTGTTTACCAGACAATCTGTCAAAGCTCTTGGAGAAAAGTGGGATCTTGCCCACTATGCAGGCTCTATATCAGCAAGGTACTTCCAAGCTTCTTCATCCAAGCTCTTAAGATGCTCCATCCCCCTCTCAAATTCCATGACTGATGTTGTGTCAGTATACCTCCATAGTACACTCTTCAACTTCATGCCCTTGTAGTTAACCTTTAAGTTGTTGTATATATACTTCACACAATACCTATGATCCACTGTTGGGAATAGAGTCTCCATTGCAGGTAGAAGGCCCTGCAATCAAGTAAGCAAGTAAGTATTCAATGTCAGCAAGTAAGCATGTAAGCATTCAAGTGAGCAACTATGCAAGTAAGCAAGTAATGAAGTCAAGAACATGAGCTAGATGATAATACCTTCTGCTTGTCACTAATGAATGACAGATTGAGCTCCTATGGCTTGCCAATGTCATCTGCAAACTGATCTAAGAACCAGATCTAGCTGTCCTTGTTCTCTTGCTCAACCACAGCCATTGCCACTGGGAATATATTTTCATTTCCATCCTTACTAGTGGTAGACAATAATTGCCCACCAAACCTACCCTTCAAGTGGCATTCATCCAGCCCAACAAAGGGTCTACAACCACCTAGAAAACCAACTTTATGAGCATTGTACCTAATGTATATCCTTCTAAACTTGGGTTCTACATTCTCATTTTTCATCTCTGTTTGTAGAATCACCTTACTTCCTACATCTGTCCTCCTTCTCATTTCTACATAATCTCTAAGTAGACTATACTGGGTTTCTTTATTCCCAGTAATCAAATCCCTAGTTGTATTCCTTGATCTATACACCTGACTAATACTTAAATCAACTTAAATTTGCTGCATCACATGGTGCTTAACACCTGAGATCTTCCAATTAGGATTCTTACCAAAATCCTCCAAATACCTATTTGCCACATAGGCTTATGTAACTTGCCCATTTTGAAATGTTAATGGGCAGGTACACTCAGGATTAAGTGTCTTAATCTCAAATGTACACTCACCAGTCACTATCAAAGCATAACACCTCCATCCACAATTGTTCTTACAATGTATAGAAATCTTCTTCTTCTCATTCAACTTTCACTTGATATCAATGTGATGCTGAATCACATATTCCTTCAAAGCCTTCCTAAACACCTTGGAGTTTGGAAACTTCATCCCTACCACTAACCTAACATTTTTCATATCAGTCCTCTCATTGAATTCTGGGTTGCCAGGCCTCTGCTTATTATCAGAATTGTTTACACTTGCATATCATCCTCTAAAGCTGGTTCAACCCACTCTTCATCTAAATCTATGTTTGAAGGAGGAAAATTATGTTGGGATTAGTGCCCTTAAATCCTATTGTATAATACTATGTATGATATTAACTATGACATTATGTATGACATGATATATGACTTAATATTGTAATTAATAAAGTTGTTTTATTATTACTTAAAATAATGGTAACATGAATATTCGGACATTATCATTTAGTCCATGAGATGCATAGTATGTGATTTAGGTGATTTAGTCACAGAAGATATAAATCACAAGTTTTTTGTAAACTCAGAATTGTAGTTCATAATCGGTGATGAAATTGGGCATTTCATCTGCGAAGACTATAACATATCAACTAAGATGATTTGTCTTGATCATAGAAGTGGAGACTTCTAGTTGATGTGTTAATATGTTTTAAGAGTTAAGACATATTGAACTAGACCGTTGTGAGATTTATTATTCTTCTAACGACTGTCAATTGAATAATAAATCTCACGACTTATATTTGCATGAACTCTTAATCCTGAGAGAATAATAGACCTAATCATGAAGTGTAGGTTGCTTTGATATATCAAGAGTGAGATCTAAAGTAACGGTTAAAACCTCAGTATGTTGGGCAGCCACATTTCGTGTTGATGGAACATATATTCTCAAGATAGAATTCATAGTCTCTTAACAGAGATATAAAATATTCCTTTGAGATAAGTTTAATGGGTTTAGTTATTCAGAGAGTTAAGCCTAACCACTTTGGTAAGAAATTACTAAAGTATATATTTATGAAATTGGATTTCATAAATATATAATGAATAACTTAAAATGATTAAACTGAGTATTCAAAGATTAAGATGTAGTAATTTACAAAGTGACAGTCTACATTCATGACTTTGTATTACTACGAATATTTTATGAAAGGGTTGCATGTATAATAAAGTCTTGGGATATAATTAATTAATACGGCCTAGAGTGCAATTATATTTATATAGTGGTATTAAATATAATTAATGGTAACTTTGGACTTGTTAAGAGTTGACAGAAAAGCCCAAGGCTCATTGGAGCTAGTGTCTTATTGGTCCATTTTGGTCCTACTCCAAGCCACACACTAAAACCCAATTAGAAAAGCCCATTAGGCCAGCCCAATTAGATAATCAGCTATATATAAAGGAAGAGACATACATAATTTTATTATTAGAGAAAGAGAAAAAAGTGAGACACCATTGTGAAGTGGTGTGTATGTGCGAGTGAAGCCACTCAATTATTCTCCCCTGGAAATTGATTGAGAAACCACACTTCTTGGGCGTAAAGTTGAATTGGAGTGAAGATTAAAAGTGTTCTCAAGTACTTATAATATTTTGTTTTGAATTTCTCCACACCAAAGTACGCTATCTTGTTCTTAAATTCTGAAATTTATATAGTGCAAGTTATCAATCATGAATGAAATAGATCTTTGTTTATTGCTTCCGCTGTGTGTTTTGTATAAGATACAAAACCAGATTTAACCAACAATTGGTATCAGAGCCAAGTTGTCATATCACGATTGTATAGAATGTGATTGGATTTTAGAATAAAAGAAAAACGGTTTCTTGATGTTCAACATTGTTTCAAGTATAGTTATTGAAAGTTATTGAGATAACCGTTCATGATGATGACAATCGTATTGCATTGTTTTATTCGAAGTGGCCACACAATTAAGATACGGATCCATTCAAAGAAAGTAGTTATTGTCCAAGAGAAATTCTTTCTAAAGAATTTTGTTGCCAAGGATAACCGTTCATGATGATAACCATTGTATTGCATTGGTTTGTTCGAAATGGACATCTTAGCTAAATATTTACTTATTGGATGGCGCCGTGTCTTACTAATTGTCAATGGTAGTTATTGAAATGAAGGGTAGTTATTCTAATGCTCTGGCCGATATATCCAAACCATCTTGAAGTTTATGTTTTGGATATAGTTATTCAAATAACTATCATTTGCATGTATCTATTCATTGCACAACTTGGATTCTTCATTGCATGGCTTGGATGTTAATGCACCGGTTGGATTTGGATGTATATATTGGCTTGATTTGTTGCATGATTTCGTGGACCCATGTGGCAAATTCCATCTGCCACTAACATGCTTTCATTTATATATTGCATCAAATGTCGTGTCATGCTATTATATGTATCAAGAATTCGCATGCATTAAGGATTCAAGTTTTTCATTTCATATTGAATCCGTATATTATATATAATGTAATAATCATATTTTACATGTAATAATCCATATATTATATTATATATAATGCAATATGGGTTTATAGTGTAATATGGATTTATTTTACATTATATATATTTATATTTATATTAATGCTAGGATTAAAGTATTCATTTAATGAAATTTATTCCTAATGAGATTAGGATTATGTTTTCAAGGGTTTCTAGCATTAATATGGTTCTTGATCATAAAAACCTTTAATTAAAAATATCTAGTGGGAGAGAGATACAAGAGTTGCATCTCACGGCCTCCATTATCAGTTTATAGTAGTGTGGGTAAGTACCTTGTCTTGGCGTATATGCCTTGCGATCCCAAAGGAGGGTGTTTTCTTCATAGTACTACAAGATTGAACTAACCTGTTTAAAGTAATGTGGACAAGCACCTCGTCTTGGCGTATATGCCTCGCGATCCCTAAGGAGGGTGTTTTGTTCCATGGTACTACAAGTTTAAACATTATAAGGGAGATGAAATGTGGCTACACATGATTCTAGATAATGGTGTACACTAGACTAAGTGTAATGTTAACCTTCCAAAGGAGCCATGTCATTATTACTTAGAGGCTAAAGCTAATACGGCATATTATCAGTGTATGATAAGAGTTATCATGATAGCACTAATAATGAGAATAGTTCTCAATCAATTAATGTGTTTATAATAAACTTGCTACCAAGGAATTATAGACATGGATTGGTTTGTCGTTGCATATATTATTTTATGGTTTTATAAGGTTCCATATTATATGATTATATGCTAAATTGATAGTGTCTAGTTTACTTATTATATTCATGTTTGTTATTTTCAGATTCAAAATCATGGCATCATTTAGCCCACTTGTTGCTATACTTAATCAAAACAAACTGATTGGATCCAACTATGTTGACTAGAAAAGAAACTTGGACATTGTTCTTACTGCTGAAGAGCACAAATATGTGCTTACTCAACCATGTCCTAACTTTCCATCATTAGATGCTCCTCTTGAGGAAAAACAGCGATATGATCGTTGGCAGAAATCTAATGAGATGGCTAAGTGCTATATCCTAGCATCTATTTCAAATGTTCTACAGCATCAAATGCAGGATGTAGAACTAGCTTTGGACATAATGCTAAGTCTGAAGGAGATGTTTGGTGAGCAAGGCCGTTCTGCAAGGCAAGAAACTATGAGGCAGATTTATAATACCAAAATGGCTGAAGGTACTTCAGTGAGAGAGCATTGTCTTAGGATGATCTCTAATCTGAATACATTGGAAGTTTTAGGTGCCAATATTTATGGAGAATCCCAAGTGGATATGATACTCTAGTCACTACCAGAATCATTCAAGGAATTCAAACTTAACTATAATATGAACAAAAAGATTTATACATTGTCTGAATTGATGAATGAGTTGGTAGCGGCGGAAGGCATCCTTGGTACTTCTAGTGTTGAAGCCAATGTTGGTGAAGCTTCTACTTCTCAACCTAAGTCAAAAGGTAAGGGTAAGAAGAAGAAGAAGAAGAAGAACTTCACTAAGAAAGATGGTAAACAAGTTGCCTTAGGAGTTGCCAACAAAGGAAAGAAAACCAAAGAAAAGTGTTTCCATTATGGTGAGAAAGGACATTGGAAGAGGAATTGTCTAATATTTAAGGCTGCCAAGAATAAAGGTATAAAAAGTACATTCCTTCTTGAAACATGTTTGGTACAGAATCCCACAGATTCTTGGTGTGTGGATTCAGGTTGTACTAATCATATCTGCAAATCCTTGTAGGGGTTTCAAGAGACCAGAAAGCTGAATGAAGGGGAAATGTTTCTTACCTTGGCTGATGGGAGCAGGATTCCAGTTGTAGCTATTGGAGTGTTTAATTTATGTTTTGAATCTAGAGTTTCAATATTGGAAGACTGTTTGTATGTACCTAATGTTCGTAGGAATTTAATTTCTGCAACTTATTTAGGTAAACAGGAATATTATGTTATCCTAAAAGACAATGTTGTAATAAAGAAGGATAAAGTGTTTATCTGTTCTGGCAATATTATGGATGATCTTTATATTTTAACTCCTGATAAGCATGAATTATATAATTCTGAATTAGATCATAACTCTCATGTAAAATTATTAAAGAGAAAGTTTCCTTCTACTAATGAAGCATATCTTTGGCACTTGCGTTTGGGTCATATTAATCCAAATAGAATTCAAAGACTAATCAAAGATGGACTTTTAGAGCCATTGGACTTTGATGAATTTCCAGTTTGTGAATCTTGTTTGGAAGGCAAAATGACCAAACGACCTTTTAAAGCAAAAGGTAGGAGAGCCCAAGAGTTACTTGAATTAGTTCATACAGATGTATGTGGTCCTATGTCAACTCAAACAAAAGGAGGTTATGAGTACTTTATCACTTTTACTGATGATTACTCAAGATATGGTTATGTGTACCTAATGAGACGGAAGTTCGAAGCCTTTGAAAAGTTCAAAGAGTTTAGGGCTGAAGTTGAGAATTAATTAGGTAAACGCATAAAAGTTATTCGATCTGATCGTGGTGGCGAATACCTTCTTGGGGATTTCAAATATTACTTAACTCAAAATGGGATTATATCCCAATTGACTGCACCTAGAACTCCCCAATATAATGGTGTAGCAGAAAGAAGGAATAGGGCTCTTTTAGAAATGGTTAGGTCCATGATGAGTTACTCAACTTTACCAGTTTCTTTTTTGGGATATGCACTAAAAACTGCAATGCATATTTTGAATTTAGTTCCATCAAAATCTATTCCCAAACACCTAAGGAATTGTGGAGTGGGCGTAAGCCTAGTATGAAATATCTCCACATTTGGGGATGTCCAGCACATGTGTTGAAAAGGAAGTCTGATAAGTTGGAATCTAAAACTGAAATATGCATGTTTTTAGGGTATTCAAAAGAAACAAAGGGTTATTTATTCTATAATCATAAAGATAACAAAGTGTTTGTTAGCACACATGCCAAATTTTTGGAAGATGATTATATGAATAATTTTGATCCTAAAAATAAAGTTGTTTTGGCTGAAATGAATGAACCTTTAGTTGAACAACCAATAGATGAAACTAGGGATGATGTGGTTGTATTGGATACACCACAAGATACTACTCATAAGACGTCTAGTACACAGGTGCCTCGTCGTAGTGGGAGAATTGTTCGACCTCCTATAAGATACATAGGTTTAGGGGAAACTTATGAAGCTATCTCAGAAGATGCTGAATCAGATCCCTATACTTATGAAGAGGCAATGAATGATATAGATGCACATCATTGGATCAAAGCTATGAAATCTGAATTAGATTCCATGTATTCCAATCAAGTTTGGGATCTTGTAAAGGCGCTTAATGGCATTAAACCTGTTGGTTGCAAATGGGTTTACAAGAGGAAGAGAGGGGTAGATGGAAAGGTTGAAACCTTTAAAGCAAGACTAGTGGCAAAAGGATATACACAAAAAGAAGGTATTGACTATGATGAAACTTTTTCGCTAGTAGCCATGCTTAAATCTATCAGAATTCTCTTATCCATTGCTGCTCATTATGATTATGAGATTTGGCAAATGGATGTCAAGACTGCATTTCTTAATGGCAATCTTGAAGAAGAAATCTATATGATGCAACCAGAAGGTTTTATAGCAAAAAACCAAGAGCATATGGTATGCAAGTTAAAAAGGTCCATTTATGGACTTAAACAAGCATCTAGGTCATGGAACATCAGATTTGATCAAGCAATTAAGTCATTTGGTTTTGAACAAAATCTTGATGAACCATGTGTGTACAAAAGACATCGAGATAAAGTAGTAATGTTCCTAGTGCTTTATGTTGATGACATTCTACTCATTGGAAATGATGTAGGGGTAATGTCATCGGTAAAGGTTTAGTTGTCAAACGAATTTGATATGAAGGACTTGTGTGAGGCTAACTTTATTCTGGGGATCAAACTTTGGCGAGATCGCAAGAATAGGATGTTAGGCTTATCATAGGCTGGATATATAGATAAGGTTCTAGAACGGTTTAGCATGCAAAACTTCAAGAAGGGATTACTTCCTTTCAGACATAGAGTTTTTCTGTCTGATAACCAAAGGCCTAAGACTCAAGAGGAAGGAGATATGATGAAACAAGTTCCTTATGCTTCTGCAGTAGGAAGTCTCATGTATGACATGCTTTGTACTAGACCAGATATTTGTTATTCAGTTGGCATGGTTAGCCGATATCAATTAAATCCAGGACCAAAACATTGGCAAGCTGTAAAGCATATTCTCAAGTATCTACGAAGAACGAGAGATTATATGCTTGTTTATCGATGAAAGGATTTGATACCTATTGGCTATACAGATTCAGATTTTTAGTCGGATCTAGATTTCAGAAAGTCCACATCAGGATATGTATTCACCTTGGGAGGTGGAGCCATAACATGGAGGAGTGTCAAACAATCTTGTATTGCGGACTCCACCATGGAAGCAGAATATGTTGCTGCTTGTGAAGCAACAAAAGAAGCTGTATGGCTCAAGAAATTCCTTTCTGACCTTGGTGTAATGAGAATGGAATAAGTTCCAATCACATTGTTTTGCGACAATAGTGGTACAGTTGCACAATCAAAAGATCTAAGGAATCACAAGAAAGGAAAGCACATTGAGAGAAAGTACCACATCATTAGAGATATTATTGCTCGTGGAGATGTGATGGTAGCAAAGATTGAAAATGCAAACAATCTAGCAGATCCCTTTACCAAAACCTTACCTCAAAGGACCTTCGAGTCACATTTGGAGGGAATGGGAGTTAGATTAGTGCACAATAGTCTTTAGGGCAAGTGGGAGATATGTTGGGATTAGTGCCCTTAAATCCTATTGTATAATGCTATGTATGATATTAATTATGACATTATGTATGACATGATGTATGACTTAATATTGTAATTAATAAAGTTGTTTTATTATTACTTAAAATAATGGTAACATGAATATTCGGACATTATCATTTAGTCCATGAGATGCATAGTATGTGATTTATGTGATTTAGTCGCAGAACATATAAGTCATAAGTTCTTTGTAAACTCAGAATTTTAGTTCATAGTCGGTGATGAAATTGGGCATTTCATCTGCGAAGACTATAACATATCAACTAAGATGATTTGTCTTGATCATGGAAGTGGAGACTTCTAGTTGATGTGTTAATATGTTTTAAGAGTTAAGACATATTGAACTGGACTGCTGTGAAATTTATTATTCTCCTAACGACTGTCTATTGAATAATAAATATCACGACTTATATTTGCATGAACTCTTAATCCTGAAAGAATAATGGACCTAATCATGAAGTGTAGATTGCTTTGATATATCAGGAGTGAGATCTAAAGTAACGGTTAAAACCTCAGTATGTTGGGCAGCCATATTTCGTGTTGATGGAACATATATTCTCAAGATGAAATTCATAGTCTCTTAACAGAGATATAAAATATTCTCTTGAGATAAGTTTAATGGGTTTAGTTATTCAGAGAGTTAGGTCTAACCACTTTGGTAAGAAATTACTAAAATATATATTTATGAAATTAGATTTCATAAATATATAATGAATAACTTAAAAGGATTAAACTGAGTATTCAAGGATTAAGATGTAGTAATTTACAAAGTGACAGTCTACATTCATGACTTTGTATTACTATGAATATTTTATGAAGAAGTTGCATGTATAATAAAGTCTTGGGATATAATTAATTAATAAGACCTAGAGTGCAATTATATTTATATAGTGGTATTAAATATAATTAATGGTAACTTTAAACTTGTCAAGAGTTGACAGAAAAGCCCAAGGCCCATTGAAGCTAGTGTCTTATTGGTCCCTTTTGGTTCCACTCCAAGCCACACACTAAAGCCCAATTGGAAATGCCCATTAGGCCGGCCCAATTAGATAATCAATTATATATAAAAGGAGAGACATACATAATTTTATTATTAGAGAAAGAGAAAAAAGTGAGACACCATTGTGAAGTGGTATGTATGTGCGAGTGAAGCCACTCAATTATTCTCCCTTGGAAATTGACTGAGAAACCACACTTCTTGGGCGTAAAGTGGAATTGGAGTGAAGATTAAAAGCGTTCTCAAGTATTTATAATCTTTTGTTTTGAATTTCTCCACACCAAGGTACGCTATCTTGTTCTTAAATTCTGGAATTTATATAGTGCAAGTTATCAATCATGAATGAAATAGATCTTTGTTTGTTGCTTCTACTGTGTGTTTTGTATGAGATACAAAACCAGATTTAACCAACAAATTGCATGGGCCAAGTGTATCTATGTTTGGTTGAGGTGTATTAGTGTTTGGATGAGGTGTATCAGTGGTTGGAATAGTGTTAAGGTCAGATGGAATTGTTTGAGGTGGAGAAGACTCACCAAAAATGTCATCAACAAAGTCTTCTCCTTCCAGACCTTCATTCAACCAATCAAACTCCTCATCTACCCCCACACTAGCATCACCCCTTGTAGCAACTCTTGCACCACCCCCTTCACCAGCCCCTACACCAACCCCTGCACCATCAAGAACTTCAACTGCAAGTGGAGTATGACCACTCTCCACATACAATATGATGGTGTCTCTTGGCCCTCTCTCATTAAGCTTGCACATGGGCACCACATCTTTATCATCTTGTATGAGCCTCAAGTCTTACTCCAAGTTGCCCCCAGGACCTAAATAATGAACCCTATACGGTTCATCAATCCCCAATTCATCGCATATACCTTCTATTTCAAAATAACTAAGCCTATTAGGATCCCTATATACTATTTAAACTTTCCCACCAAAGTATTCTAAACTAGGGTTCCATAGAAAAGTACCCCCATAATGTATCTTGAATTTCACTTCCTCATCATCCATTTGCAATAACAAATTACCATTTGACACGTACACAATTAACAATTAAAGAATTGTACACAATAAACACAAAAGAGTAAACACTTACATGTTTTTGTTTTGCTTTTGGGATGCAACACACACATCAGAGGGACCACATTTTTTGCTTTGCTTTTGTTTTTGTTTTACTAATAAGCACATGCAAACACTAAAATTTAAACCCAACAGAAACTTGGGTCCACTGTGAGACACAATGACCACGACAGGCAAAATGCCCATAAACAAACACAAATCCAAACAACAGGTGATCACATATTTCATAAACATCAACAAACATAACCAGTATTCTCATTACATTGCATGTAACATTGACCATTGACTAATTACTCAAAAAACTATAAAACAACCACAAGCCCAAATTAAAAACCCAAACAGCGACTACTTTCTTATCAAGATTTTAGTCCCTCAAACAACTCATTGCTTGTCTAGGTTTATACTTGCAGCACTATTTTGATATTAGATGCAGAATGGGGTTTCTACAGGGATTTTTTTTTTGTTTCTAGGGCTCATGAGGAAAAGATTCAATGGTTTTTGTTTTTGATCCGTGTTATGTTCTGATTTTTAATAAAAATGTGTTTTTCTAACGTCTAAGGGTGAGGTGGGTAACGAATTGAAGTTCAGGTGGGAAAAGAAAAACAGGTCATACCACAAGTGGGTTTACTGTAATTATCCCTTAACATTTGCTTTTGTCTTCACTCAATCATTCCCTTATCCCACCCCCTTGTCTAATTTTTATTTATTTATTTATTTAGAATCACCCCTTGTCTAATTGTTTAATTGTCTTTTAATGTTAACATTTACTAATTACTAATTGACCGACTAGCCCATGCCCCAACCTCCACTTAACAAAAAAAAAAAAAAAACACATTCAAATTCAACTACTCCACTTGCAAGTTCAATCAAAAGTATAAATTAATTGTAACTTTATTTAACAATTCAGTTCAATTTTGACAACTATTGGTCTTTGTAATTCTATTATGATAATTTTTGTTGAGTTAACATTTGTTTTTATCTTCACTCAATCGTTCCCCAGTCCCACGCCCCTTGTCTAATTTTATTTATTTATTTTTAGAATTTTCCTTTGTCTAATTGTTTAATTGTGTTTTAGTGTTAACATGTACTAACTACTGATTGATTAAGTGGCCCATGCCCCAATCCCTACTTAAAAAATAACAAATTAAAAACACATTCAAATTCAACCACTCCACTCTCAAATTCAATCAAAAGTATAAGTTAATCGTAACTTTATTTAACAATTCAACTCAACTTTGACAACTATTGGTCTTTGTAATTCTATTAAGAAAATTTTTTGTTGTGTTAACATTTGTTTTTTTCTTCACTCAATCACTCCCCTGTTCCATGTCCCTTATCTAAATTAAAAAAAAAAAAAAAAAAAAAAAATCTTTTTTACAATCATCCATTGTCTAATTGTTTAATAGTCTTTTAAAGCATTCGTATCAGTCTCATTAATTTCATAATATTTCAGCAAAAATTTATCTAGACTCAACCAAAACATACTTGCATCAGCCTCACCAAATTAACGAAAGTTTTTAGTGATGGATAGTGTCCATTTGGCGAGGCACTGTCATCGCTACATTAAAAAAAAAAAAAAAAAAAAAATGTATTCAATTTCTAAATATTTCCCCTCTCTCTCTCTCTCTCTCTCTCTCTCTCTCTCTCTCTCTCTCTCTCTCTCTCTCTCTCTCTCTCTCTCTCTCTCTCTCTCTCTCTTCAGCATATAACAATCACCACCAAATAGGCGGAGTTTCTGGTGGGTCAAGTGGTAGATCAATAGTGGTGCGGTAGTATTTTTGGTGGGCGCAGTGGATTGGTGGTGGTGTGATCTGTTCTGGTGGTGCAATCTAGTCTCTCTCTCTTCTCCTCTCTCTTTGTCAGATTTGGTGTTTACAGCAGTAGGGCAATTCTGGTGGTGTGATCCGAGTCATCCTACAGTTCTAGAGATTAGATCTGGTTTCTTTTTGCTGTTGTTTGATTTTTTTTATTTTTATTTTAGTGGTTTGTGATTTGGGTTCTTTGTGGAAGCTGATTGGATTTTGGCATTTGTTGGTGATTGTGGGTGTGCTTCCTTGTCGGGTTGTGCTACCTTGCCGATTGTGGGTGTGCTGCCTTGTCGGTTTGTGCTATGCTGCCCTGCCAAGTTGCGCCGCATTGCTAGGTTGTGGTTGTGCTTGGAGGTTGTAGAAATTGAAATTAAAAATGTGAGAGGGTGGAAATAATATATAATTCCTATAACAATAAGTGTTGAGGCTAATGTATGTGTAGGAAAATAATAGATAGCTAAACTAAAAAAAAAAATGTAGAGTTCTTCATGTTATTTTAGCTAAAAATTTGAGGAGATAGGTGTGAATGCTCTTAGAGTCAACATTTACTAACCACTGATTGACTGATTGGCTCATGCCCCAGTCTCCACTTACAAATAACAAATTAAAAACACATTTAAATTCAAACACTCCCACTTGTAGATTTGATCAAAAGTTTTAATTAATTGTAACTTTATTTTTAAGAATAGATTATTAAAGTGATCATATTCAAGTTTATTTTAGTTGAGCTTAAAATTTAAAAAAAAAAAAATTAGAGTTACAGACTCTAGATGTTCAAAATTTTATTTTTAAAGGGTAAAAAAAAATGTTAAAATGATAAAATTATATATATATATATATATATATATATATATATATATATATATGTTGGCTCAGGGGTTCATTTGAACCCCCTGGATCAAAGTTAACGCCGCCCCTATTCTTTCCCAATATTTTGACTTCTTTTTTTTTTTTTTTTTTTTTTTAAAGAATCCTCCCAATATTTCATGTAAACATACATTTTAAGAAAAAATGTGCTAAAAACGTAATAAATTATCATAATATTTTTACAAAAACTAAAATATCAGTCTTTCATAAATTAAAAATAAAATAATAAAATATTACAAAAATGCAATGAATTTTTGACGTGTCAGGTTTGAGATAAAGTAATGATTTCGTGATAAAATAATTTAAGAAAAGTAATAATACAGCAATTTTTTTTTTTTTTTTTTTTTTTGAGATAGAATAATACAAGAATTATATACAAGTAAAAGCAAATAATATGGGCCCCAGTAGTCAGTACCTCACCCTTGCCCAAAAAATAGTATCACGGCAAAATCTTCGTACAGTGAACATGATGATTTCAATAACATTTTATATTCCCAAACAAACAAATCACACGTGTTGATTTATTAATAAATTATTTTTATCACCAAATCGTTATTCACGCCGTTCATTCCAATAATGATTTATATGAAAATTTTTTATATATTTTTAGAGCACAGAGAGAAATAGTATTTTTTTTTTCTTTTCATATTTATGGTAGATTTCGTCATAAATTTAATACATAAGTCTAATTATAAATGTGAATAGATAAATCATCATTTTTCGTACTTTGTGAGTACCTTAAAATTATTCTGATTCAAACAACGACATTCTTGTCCGATTTTCTAAAAGAGTATTGTATTTCAACTCATAAAAAAAAACTTATTTATTTTTTTCTATTTTATGAAATTATTTTTACAACATACCTTATGTTCTATTTCGTATTTTACAATAAATAACATTAAAATAATATATTTTATAAATCCTTGTCACTAACCACAACCCACTGTGATTTTTCATTACCACCACATTTTCTCAACAACCAAATAAAATCCATAAAAGAACACAACAAATACATAACCATCATACCCAAAACCTTACCAAAAACCTTATTGCTTTACTCACCGTTAAGTTTTAGTAATGATTTTATTTTTTTCCATTTTTATTATTAATAAAAAACTTTATCTTTCACTCCTGCAATAATTGTATATAAAAAAATAAAATAAAATAAAAAACCATTCACTCCTACAATAATAGTAAAATTATTCACTCCTATAATCCTCTTCTTTTGGTTTTCCACTACCAACCTAGGTCTAGGTGACTCTTTATGGCCAGGAAGGGACAGAGTTTGACTACAAACTCTTAGTCGTACTTTAAGACTACAACTTCACTTAATATTTTTGTATTGGATGTGGATTTTGAGAAATGTGTCATTAGATTATATATTTTTTTTTCTTATATCCTCCATGCTTACAAAATTTTAAGAAGGTTAAAGATCAATACCTATGTTATTAATAAATTGGTTAAATTACATGTTTTGATAGTCTAAAATTATGCATAAAAAATAAGTTTATAAATCATATAATAAATAATATCTGATTGGTACAAAATTTGACATATGGATTAAGAGTATAAAAAATATGCAATCTAACTGTTAGATTTTCAAAATATTTAATTATGCTAATTTTTTTTAATGAAAATTGTAATCTTGGGTTACAGCTAAGTTTGTGACCAAACTTTATCCGATGGGAGGTAGGAGCTAAGGTGGCTCTTTTTGCATTGAAAAGTTTACTTGAAATAGGTATATTGATTTTATATTAGAAGGTGGAGCTTTAATTAAATGTAATTAATCCTATAGTTTTCTCTCTTATCGTTCCCTACTGGCCTATAGCTACAATTATTGTAAAGATTTGACCTTTATTATCTTCTATTTCATTTTCATTCCCTTAATATTTAATAATATCATATACTTTATATTTGCACCTTGAGGGCACTCCCTAGTGATTCCTTCCTCTAATTACCTAGTTTGTGTTTGATGATGATAGATTTATACTAATTGGAACACATTAATTAACATATTATTTAAGCCAATATACACTATTGGTTCCTAAAGTTAAATATCTAGCTTTTTTTTTTTTTTTAAATTCTTGGAGTTTCAAGTAAGTACTATTGGTTACTAAAATTTTAATAATGAGCGTTATTGATTTTTAAAGTTTGAAAAATAAGTCTGGGTTCTATGACTTTGTTAAATGCATAGACAAACATCTTAACGGAAGTTGATGAATGGACTAATACTAATGATTTTTTAAATTTCAGGGGCCAAAAGCACTCACTTAAACTTTAGAAATTAAAAGTGCTTGTTTTCTAAACTTCAGGAACCAATAACAAACAATTGAAATTTCAAGGACCAAAAGTGTTCTTTAGATAAAACTTTAAAGATCAACGATGTATTTTGGCCTTATTTATATTAAACTTCACATTTGTACCATACATATATGGAATTAATAAATTGCGACTTTGTCAAGAGTTTTATAACCTTAACTAGCATTTCTTGATATTTCTAACAGCGTTTAGAGTTTAGATCCTCCAACAACTATCGAATTATCAAAAAAAAAAAAAATTTTGCTCTTTTTTGCACGTAATGGTAGAAGATTTCATTTAACTATATGACTATGACCCCATTTGTTAGACATAATATGGTCCAATTGGCCTAAACCAATTGTAAGCATATGTACTTATAAGCATACCAACCTTAGATTAGTCTATGATTAACCTAGAGTTAATTAAATATTTCATAGTATACAAATTCTACATTGTGTTCATTGTAACACATGTGCTTAATATCAATAAGTAGCAATCAAGGGTTTTTTTTTTTTTTTTTTTAATTGTAGACGTAGGTCGTTGAGCCGAACTACGTAAACTTTTATATATGTTATCTCTTTTATCGTTTCGATCATCACACAATCACATAACAACTTTTAACACTATTAAAAAAATCTGTATGACTTTGCCACTTATCATCTTCCTAGATTTTCCTCTTTTTTGGCCGAGTGTATCTACTTACATTATATTCAGATAATAACAAGATGCAAGCATTTCACTTATTAGTTAATATTTATTACGATTATTATAGTTTAATTATAAGTACGATTTATCATTAATGTTTATTTTTAAATAGACAATACTAAGGTAGTTAGGGACATTTGTGGAAGAAAAGAAAAACATCATTCTCAATTTACAATAGGAGGCAAACATGAATCACGTGTAATGTAGAGTGGTCCCGGAGAGGACAAGCGTGTGAAATTCGTAACTAGTTATGGGTTCGTTTGGATTAAACTTATTGTTGCTGAAACTGAAAGCTGAAAACACTGTAACAAAATAATTTTTAAATATGTAAATAGTATTATGGGACCCGTAAACAATATATGAACAGTTTTTTTGTCCCCATACACAGTAAAATCATGTGATTTTTCTGTTCACATGCAAAAAAAAAAAAAAAAAAAAAAAAGGCAAAACGAGGACGCAACTTTCAGTTGAATCCAAACGCCCTCTATATCACATAGAATGATCCCTGCCTAGATTCCAGAATCTTCTACCTTTTCATATCTATTTGTTTGGTTGCGCTTGCGCCCCGCTTTCCTTTTTGTTTTTTGACAATCCCACTTTCCTATTTTCACACTCTCTTTTCTTTTTTGAGAAATGTCAAATTTATCAATAAAACACCCAACACATTATTATTTACATTATGAAAATTAATAGCCACATCCACATATGATATAAGAATAATGGTAGGATATAAATTTTTTTTACAAATTACTGATATGATGAGTGGATATTAATAAATAAAAAAGTGATATTAATGATCAGGTTAAATAAAAACCAATAAGAAGCCGATCACATTAATAGTTTATAAAAATATTATAAAATAATTTATGACTGTAGCATTATTTAAAATAAAAATTTATCATTGCTAACTACGAAATATTAAGTTAAAGTTAATTGTAATTAAGAAATTTGCCAAACAAAAGGATTTATTAAATTGCTTAATGATGAAGTTCAAAATTTAATTTTAAAAGTTGCCAAATGATGAAGACTTTGAATTGAAAAGTCTTTTTTTTTTTTTTTTATAATTTTTTTTTAAGTACTTGGAGCTAGACTGCTTACAAACGACAGTGACAGTAAAAATCGCTCACTACTAGACAAGTGTCGTCCCAATTACCAAGATACAGACTCACGTGTTCATTTTAATTATACAACTAGACAAATTATGCAAAAAAGATTAAAATTAAAAATCCACCTTTTAAAGTTTCAAAATTTATATTTTAATCCGTAATATTTTAAAGTGTTTTGATTGTCACCCTTCCACCTACAATAGTTAATAATATGGTCGTTACATGTCACGTAAACTCAAAGCAAGATAAATTTTTTTTTTGGAGAACCGAAAGCAAGATAATAAACACATTCAATTTCCATGGTCAAGTTTAGAAAACTATTTTCTCTACCTACAACACTTAATAACATTTTAATAAACTTCTAATTTAATTGAATTTTTAGATGTATATTTGAATTGATTGGATGTGGATGTGCTTATTTTTAAATATGTGATATGGTGATATAACATGTTAGGATTAGAGGGTGTAAAACTTGAGTTTTACTCCGCATCCTTAAAGAATTTAATTTTTTCTTTAAATTGTATAATATATAGTTTTCTATACAAATACAATCAAAATAATTTTTTTTTCTTTTGAAATAATCATAATAAAATATTTAATTCTATAATATGTAATTACATATACAAACATGGTCATAATAAATTTCTAATAATTATAATTTTTTTAGTCATAACTATCAAATTTGTCTTTCTCAACAAACAAAAAAAATCAAATTTTATGTTTAGATTACAAAAGATAAAAATATATTACAATGCTCACATGGCATATACAAATTCCCGACCAGATTTTTATTTACTAATTTATTTATAATAATTTGATAATTATAACAGAAAAAAGAGAAGAGATAGGAGATAGAGAACTTTATTTAAAATATCTTCATTAAAAATATTAAAAGGTATCAGCTACCTTAAACAATTATCGATTAATTATTATAAAGCGTTGTAACAAAATTTAACCGGACAAGTGTCGTACAAGTGTTGTAGAATTATCAAAAGTTGAAGCTGCAACCCACGTGTTGGTTGGCAGGGCTAGACAAATAACACAAAGTGTGATGGGCAGGGCCCCCTACGTGGGCATTTTGGTTCACATTCACGAGAAAGCGTTGGCACTGGGGAATTTCCTAGCCAAGTAGAAGCCATACCACCAACGGTTAGGATGGTGTGTACTTGGCCAGAGGCTCGACCTTTAGGAGATATTTTTGGTCGTATCCAAAGGAAATTTCCTAAAGGTGGCCCTTTTGCCTCATCTATTCAAAAAGGGGTGTGAACTTTTGCGTATGAGGACGGGTTTACACTGATGAATGAGGGCCCAATTCATATATTAATCAATCTACATGAATACCCAAACTGCACGAAAAAAAGATAACAATAAAATTTTCCAATCTTGCTCATTTTTATCGATATTGGTGAATAATTTGTGTATATACACAGTACAATTATATATATATATATATATATATTAGTTTAAATTAAACACAATGTAAAAGTTACATATTTGTTAAGTCATATATATACACACACAAACACAAATTTTACTCTCTCATCTATTTTTAGATATACACAAGATTTTTTTTTTTTTTTATTAAGTTTTTTATAGTTTATTTATATTAATTAGACTCTTATTTTTTGCACAACATTAACTCATCTAGAACAAATTAAAAAAAAAAAAGATAAAACACATGGTGCAAAATTAGATAGCAATTAAAATCTAAAGATATTCTCAACTTTGGTTTTAAATAAATAAATAAATATATATATATATATAACTGCGTGCCAACTAAATTTAGGAGTAATTACAATCAATCAGCAAGAAAAAAAAAGGAGTAATTACAATCATTTTAGCTAAATTATAAGTGCAAAATTTTGCATCATGAACTATGAGTGCAATTTACAAATGCTACTATAATTTAGGGTGATTAGTTGCAATTAACTAGTAAATTGATTTTAGGTTGAAATATACTTCTTTATTTATAGAATAGTCCAAGATTGATTTTATATTTTTAAAATATAAGAATTAAGAAGTTGTAATTTTGTGTTTTTTTTTTTTTTTGGTAAACTTTTAAATACTTAAGAAGTATCCAATTTGTCTACCAATTTATCTTACACTAAATATATTATAGTTTACGTCATGTATTACGTTAAATTCCTTTTGTTACACACTTACACTGAATAGATATAATATAAGTGAAAATATATTTTATTATTAAGAGATAATTTTTTTAAAGTATTAAAACATGATTTTTTTTTTTTTTTATAACAGAGATGATTTAAAAAAAAAAAAGTATTAAGAGATAGTTAGTATAACTGAGAACTGAAAACTGAAAACTGAAAATACTGTAGCAAAATAATTTTTAAATGTGTAAATAGTACCGTGGGACCCATTTTTAATATTTTTTAGTGTGTGAACAGTGCCAAAACAGTGCATAAACAGTGTTTTTGTCTCTAAACAGTAAAATCATGTGATTTTACTGTTCACTTTTCCGAAAAAAAAAAAAAAAAAAAAAAAAAAAAAAAAGGGCAAAACGTGAAACGTGGACTCAGCAAAACGCTGAGTCCAAACGCACTCATAATATGGTCACCACTGATTTGTCTTACACCTAATTTATTATAGGTCACGTCATGCGCGCTAAAATTTCGTTTGTTACAAATGCAATATATAGCCAAAGAAAAAGAAAATCTAAGTAAATTTTAAATTAGAGTCTAATTTTGTGCCACATGTTTTATTTAATTTTTAAATTTTTGTGTTAAGTGAATTATTAGATGCAAAAATTAAAGAGTCTAAATTTAATTAGATTTTAAATTAAATTTTAATTGGAGTTCAATTTTGCGTCGCGTGTCCCATCTAATTTTTTAATTTTTGTGGTAAGTGAAATATTGGATCCAAAAACCGAAGAGTTTAGATCCAATTAGATTTTAAATCATATATATATATATATAATGAGAACTTATTACATATTTTAGAAATTCATGGCATAAAAAATGTGTAAGTTGTAATTCTTACATGAACTTTAATTTGAACTCATTTATATATGTAATTGTGATTGCTTTTATATGTACTCGTACATATGCACTAGATTACACACTAATTCTTTAATAGATAGAAAGTTAAAATTGACATATTTTAAAATTTTCAAAGAGAAAATTGCAACCCTGTAATTTCAAATTAGATAAATTGAATTTAATCCAAAATTTTTTGATGAAGAATATATTTTATTATTATGATACAGTTAATATTTCATACAGTAGACCAAATTCTATAGTTGAAAATATATTTTAGTATTAAGAGCCAATTAGTATTTCACAAAATATAAATTTTTAATCATTAATTTTTTTTGCACTAAATTTATTAAGGTCACATCGTGTGTTACGTTAGAATTTATTTTGTTACACACACGAATTCTTCAAAAGATATATATTTTTTTTTGATAGAATTCTTCAAAAGATATAAGTGAAAATTTATTATTTATATCTATCTATTTATAATCTAAAAATGCTATATAACAAAAACCTCTGACTTATTTTTAACTCTTTTTTTTTTCCTGCCTTAGAATTTGCCAAAAAAGATTTGAAGCGCTCACATTTTTTCATGTCAGCAGTATTTTTCCACTTAATAATTCTTCTTAAAATTAAAATTAGAACCCAATATTAACAAAACTCTCTTCTACCGATCTCCATTTCCTTCTCCAAAAATCGAAACTCAAGTCCTCTCTCTTCTCATATCTCTCAAACATTACCCATCTCCTTCCAAACACTACCCATCTCCTTCTCCCAAAAATAAAACCACCGATAATCTCCTTCCCCCAAAACTCATCTCTCAAACGCGAGTCCCCAAAAACTGACCATCTCTAGCTCTTATGAATCAAAACAAAAACAAAACGCAATAAACATCCAATACTCATAATTTTTTTTCAATTAATAATGAACCTTCGACGACCACTTGGAAATCTGAGATTTCTTTAACGTGTTTCCAAGGGAGTAGTTCATGTATATTATAAAAGTTGGATCCTTCAAACTGGTACATGCACAATACTGTGACAGGTGGCACACCATTCTATTTATTTAAAATGATATAATAATAAAAAATCATGCCACATGGCAAGTAGCAATTTGCCCATAATCTATATATATATATATATATATATATTAATAGGTAAAATTTAGAGAAAATCCAATTAGATTCTATAATTGATATCCGATTTTGTGTCATGTGTCATAAATTATTTATTTCTAAAGAAAGTTTTTTGAGTCAAATGTGGGATAACATCATAAATATCTATTCAAGTGAGTTATTGTGTACAAAAACCAAAAAGTCAAGAATTAATGAACATAAAAAAAAAAATTTTTAAAATTGACGATTTACATTTTCTACCTAACAATATTCTTACATGACTTTTTAAAGAGTTAAAAAAAAAAATATAAGAATGACTATCAATAATATTCAAATTATATATGTAAGAATTATAATATATATATTTTTTAAGTATATCTATTCATATGCATAGGGTTACAAGCTAGTATATAAAAATAACCAAAACTTAGAGAAAATCCAATTGGATTTTAATTGGATTCTCAATTTTGTGCCATATGTCCCATTTAATTTTTAATTTTATGTCAAGTGAATTATTGAGTATAAAAATTGAAAAGTCTAATTCCAATTAGATTCTAAATTAGATTTCAACAGGAGTCCAATTTTCTGCCACATGTTCATTTATTTTTTTAATTTTTGTGGCAATTGAATTATTGGGTGAAAATTTTTTGAAGAGTCTAAATCCAATTAAATTCTAAATTATACATATAAATAATGAAAAATCATTACATATTTTTTTAGAAATGTATGGTTTTAAGCTAATACTATATATAATTTGAATTTCTTCTAAAATATATATATATATATATATATATATAATTATGATTGTTTTTAATTGTACCCGTGCACATGCATGAGAATACACACAAGTATATATATGATAAAAGTTGGATCCCTCAAACTAGTGGATGCACAATAATGCGACAAGTGGCACAACATTATATTTATATAAAATGATATGGACAAATCATGCCATGTGCCAAGTATTAATTTTCCAATAATATAAAACATTTGACATGTGTCAATATATATATTTAATATATTTTTCATATGTCAATAATAAATGAGAATTTAAACTCACCCTTAAATGTTCATAATTAATTTGGCCAATATATATATATATATATATTTGGAAGCAAAATTTATTGTATATGGAAAAAAATATTTGTGCATGGTGGATAATTTCTAAGTGAAAACCAAAAAATAAAAAATGAAAAAATTCATGGTACAATTGAAGTGAAAAGAAAAAAAATTATAATCACCATGATTAAATGGGAAAAAAAATTGAAAACAATAAATTAATTTTCTATGAGCATGACAATTGGCTGCTAATAAAATTCAAGTGGGAAGAAAAAGGAAATAAATACAACTTAAATAGGTCCTTTATTATTATTATTATTATTATTATAAAGTTTCAACTGCTTCTGATGATTGTGCTATTTATCATCAGACTAAGACATTAATTGGTTTTTAGTGTAGGCGAGAATTGAATTTTAGATCTATTATTCAACTATCAGAGTCTTTACCAGTTGAGATAACTAGAACCCACATTATTAATTTTTTTATAGAAAATTTCAACATATGGCATATGTTTAGACCGCTCTTAATGATAACTCTTTATCATTATACTAAGATATCAATTGGTTTTTGGTACATGTAGGGATTGAATCCCAGATATTTTATTCAAGCATCAGAGATTTTACTAGTTGAGGTAAATGGAACCCACAACTTAAATAGGTCTTATTCATTTTCTTGGGGAATAACAACCAATTGATCTTATACTTACAATACAAGTGAAAAAAATTAATAAATTCAGTGATTTAATTGAGAAAAAATGACAACAATAAATTATCATCTTTTTCAAGTGAAAAAAAAAAAAAAAAAAACTAACAATGAATATGGAAAGTGGAAAATTTTCCATAAACCTATTATGCTACCACATTGAATTTAATTAGTTTTAATTTCATATTTTAAAATTCTATTATATCAGCTATATAATTTATTGGTTACAAATACATTATTATCAAAACATACAAGTCCTCCTCCTCTTCCCCACCCTTTCCCCACCCTCAACACCGCTTTATCATAAATACATTTTTTTCCTCTACATATTTACATGTTTATATACGTTCTCCTTTTATCTCAAATATAACCAACAAGCTTAGTATTTGTGATGGGAAAATTTATTTTTCCATTGCATTTTTTTTTTTATCTATACTATGAAAGGTTCTCTCTCTCTCTCTCTCTCTCTCTCTCTCTCTCTCATTTTGATTTCTATATAATCTTTATCTTTGATTTGTTTTAATGCTTTTCGTTTTATAAATTGCTTTATTGGTATATTAACATTCAGATTGAGTGATTATTTAAAATTTTATCTCCCGTTGCAATTTTTTTTTTTTAATCTCTATTGTTAAACTTAAAGGTACTCTATCTCTCTCACTCTCTCACTCTCTCATTTTGATTCCTCTATAATCTTGGTCTTTAATATGTTTTAAATTTTAATGCTTCACGTTTTATAGATTGTTTTATCTGTATATGAAAATTTAGGTTAAACAATCATTTTGCAGTTAAAGATATCTCTCTTGCACACAAAATTTATTGTTATTAACTATTGTTGTTTAATTCAGCCAACCCCCCCAAAAAAAAAAACTATTGTTGTTTGGACCTTTTTTTTTAATTTTTTTTTTTTAAATTTTTATGGCCAGCTTTTGATAAGGTGGTCGACTTGGACCAAAATATTATGGTCTTGATATGAACTTTTATTTATGAAGGCTACTAACAAACTAATAGTTGTAATCTTGAATTGATATACCAACATATACTATATCAAATTATTGCATTTCTTAGCCAAATCGCAATGGTTTTTAGTACGATATTGATTGCTTTGTATCATATTATTGAGCGAAAAAAGCATTGGACATTACTAACTTAATTCTCGGGTGTATCTAATAATCTCTCTCATTATGATATTTACAACTTATCCTTTCAAAGGGAATAAAATTTTGCTAACAAATTTAGCTCTATATATATAAAAACTGCCTAACAATAATAAATATTATTATTAACAAAAACTATCACTTTCTTATACCTATCTACTTATAATATTTACAAATTCATAAAATAAAATAAATAAATAAAGACCATGCGAAGCACAGGTCAACAACTATTCCATATTAAAAAAACAAAGTTCAGAGAAAACTCAATTAAGTTTCAATTGGATTCTCAATTTTGCGCTACGTGTGTCATCTAATTTTTTTAATGCCAAGAGAATTATATATATATATATATATATATATATATATATATATATTAAGCCAAAACTTAGAGAAAATCTAATTAGATTCTACAATTGAAGTCCAATTTTGTGTCATGAGTCCTAAATTATTATATTTGAGACAAAGTTTTATTTATTAATTTTGAGTCAAATGTGGATAACATCATAAATATTCATCCAAGTAAGTTATTGAGTACAAAAATCAAAGAGTCTATAATTAATGAGCAATAAAATAAAGATAGATAATTTACATTTTCGGCCTAATAATATTTCTACAAGACTTTTTGAAGAGTTAACAAAATATAAGAACGACTATTTATAATATTTAAATTATATATGTAGGAATTATACTATGTATCTCATTGTATATATTTAAGTGTATCCATGCATATGTATGGGGTTACAAGCTAGTTGAATATAAAATTGAAGAGTCTAAATTTAATTATATTCTAAATTGGATTTCAATCGGAGTCCAATTTTGCCCACATGCCTATCTAATTTTTTAATTTTTGTAGCAAGTGAATTATTTGGTGTAAAAATTGAAGAGTCTAAATTTAATTAAATTCTAAATTATATATATGTATGTAATAAATAGATAATGATAAATCATTACATATTTTTAAAATTGGACCGTATAATTGTCATTGCTTTTTTTTTTTTGAAAACTAATTGTCTGTTTTTAATTGCACCGTTACACAATAGTTTTATTATTAAGATACAATTCATATATAATTTGTTTGCACTAATTTTATTATTGAGATACAATTCATATATATATATATATATATTTTAGAAAAAGATACAGTTCATATATAATTCGTTTACCATTTATTTATCTTACACTTAATTTATTATAGGTTATGTCATGTGTTACGATAAGATTCTTTTGTTACACCTTCTAGAAAAAAAGATTCCTTTTGTTATACATGCAACTTCTTCAATTGGTCGGAGGTTGAAATTGACTTCTCTTAAAATTTTCAAAGAGAAATTTACAACTCTTTAATTTTGAATTAGAAAAATTGTACTTCGACCAATTTCTATAGATGAAAAATATATTTATTATTCTGAGACAATTATTATTTCATACAATAGACCAAATCCTATAGGTGAAAATATTTTTTATTATTAAGAAACAATTAGTATTTCTTACTATATATAATTTGTTTACCATTTGTTTGTGGAATAATGACAACTTTTTATTTTTAGATACGATAGAATTTTTACGACGATTGCTCTTTATTATTAGGTTAAAACACTAATTTGTTTTCGGTGATAGGATTTAAACTCTAGATCTCTTGTCTGATTACAAAAAATACTATAACAATTGAGGTAATTGAAACCCACAATAGCAGCCTCGTTAATCGGTTGAATAACAAACCTTAATTGACTTAATAAAACCAATAAGCTATAATTGAGCTTGATTCTTGACTCTTCTAAGGATAATAATATCATAATTCATATATTCTCAATATTCTGAGAATTCCATGTCAAAAAGGATACTATGAATATTATACCGGAAATAAACTCAAAGAGATTCAAGGAATTAATCCATTTTATGGGGACCATACATTTAAACCATGTTGTGCTTTTTGTTGAAGACTAGAATATACGTACGGGAGAATTTTCATCGTAAAGGAGATAGTAACGAAATCGGTTGGTGGCGTCAAATTCATATCCAAATTTCTTTTCCAACATCAACTAAACGATTCCATTTCTGATTCCCACGTATTGCTTAACCCATAAGTATTACTGAAAAAAATTCTTCATTGTAATAAGGCTACTCATACATAATATTTACACCATTAAAATGGTAATTTGTGATAGTTATAAAAGTAAATATTAAACTTGTGAGTTATGACGAATGGTCCAGAAGATTGTTCTTATTTTACTCAAATAGAACTTATATATTATGTTTGAGGATAATTATATAATTGAAATTTAAATGGATTAAAAATGATCTATAAAAATCTAGTACCATAAACTATTTTAAAAGTTTTTTTGTTTTTTTTGCACAAAACATTTCTGTAAGAAAAGTAGTGGTAGTTTCCTAAAAAGAAAAAAAAAAAAAAATTCAAACCTGGTCCTATAATGTGAACATGACTAATAAACAATCAAAACCATGCTCTTTTTTCTGTACCAACTAATTGTGTAAATTCCCTAAAAAAAGAAAAACTAATTGTGGCTAGATTAATTCTTCCCCAAGAAAAGGGAAAAATAAAATTGTGGCTGTATAAGGACAACCTTTTTTTTTTTTTTTTGGGAAACAAGGACAACCTATTTTGTAACCTATAGTAAGTTTGTATGACTAGCCGGCCTTCCCTACTCCAAGCCTCCGAAGAGTCCGAACTCCGAAGACTCAAAAAAAGAAAAAAAAAAGGGTGCAATTACTTAAACAACCTTATAATTTGGTGGTAGTTTCAAATGTATATATATATGTGAATGTATAATTCTAAGAAATCGATAAAAGCTTTAGCTAATTAATATTTTTTTACGCTTTGTTTCAATGAAAACCTTATGTGAAAATAAATTTTCACTTTTTTTTTTTTTTTTTTTTTTGTGTGTTTGGTAATATATAAAAAAATGGGTCAACGAAAAATTATTTTCTAGAAAACAATTTTATTTCACTCAAAGTTAAATAAAGAAAATAATTTTATTTTACATGAAACTAAATAAGGAAAGTCGAGATAGTTTTCCAACTCATTTTAAAGTTGATACCAAATAAAGAAAAAAAATGAAATAGTTTTCTAGAAAATACATTTTAAAAGATGATTTATTATCCTAATAATTTTAATGTCAAAATAAACAGAATAAATTTAGAATATTCTTTTAAATGAAAATTTTATAATCTTTAGATACTCAGAATCATCCCACAAAATAGCAACCAATTAATATTGTAGGGTCAGTTTTTGTTGCCTAAGCCCAAAAGAGATGGGTTAAAGGCCCAACGAACCCAGAACAATGAATTTGTAGAGAGTGGATTGAAAGAGCTAGGCTGGATATGAAGCACAGAACAGTTGGCTAGATTACGTGCAGTGATGATAACATGAACTGAAACTTAGATAACTCTATGAATGAATGTCCGAAGAGGCGTTTTATTGAATGAACCGTGATTACAATATTCAAAGCTACAGTGAAGCTTTTCTCTTTCTTTCTCTTTCTTTTTTTTCGATCCCCTATTATCAGGGACCCTTCTTCTTTATATAGCATCTCGTCCTACCATCTCCATCGTCCACTTGTTCTTCATCCACGCATCCACTCGAGTGCATGTCACGTCATGTATCTACTTTAGTTCTTTGTGAGTGGCGGTAGCTGAGGTTGCACTGTTCAGGGGTCTTCTCCACATAAATGCGGTCAGAAAAGCTGTTGCAGCGCATTAAATGCGGTGGTACTAGCTTTTCCTTCAGATATTTTTTAGCTCTGATCATTTCCGGATCCACCCAGGATCTATCATTGCCGTTGGGACCGTTGGGAAGATTAGTCGGACTCTCCACACGTTCGTTTGATCAAGGCTCATCATAGCCGAGGAGCAAGACTCCTCGGACCAATGGTGACCTCTTCGGACGACACTCCCCTTCTGCTTCTGGGCTTCCTACTTTAGATGGGCCGCCCCAACCATCTATTAATCCTCAGAAGTGCAATAGTCCTTAACAGGCGATTCCGGGCCCATTAGATAGCTTTGGGCTTTTTCCCCCCACAAATATTTTTTAGAATCTATTTAAATACTTAGAATCATTCCATATAAATTTCACGTAACATTTCTAATATAGGGCTTGTTTGTGACATGTCAATTAAAGAATCAATAGAATACAATTAACCTTGAGAATTTATAATCCATACTAAAATTTTGGACACAAGATTATTATTATTATTTCAACTTAAAATACTTATTTATATGCATTTTTTTAACATATATGCTTTGTTGTGCAATATTTTAAGAAAAATATTTTTAGAATTTTGCTGTGTTTATTTTATTGTAAAATTTGGTCAAACTTAAAAATGTTTTCCTTTGGCTATAAATTTTTTTGTAAAATATTTTACTTTAAAAAAATTATTAAAGCATTTAACAAAACCACACAATGGCTCTCCCAAATCTAGTGGTTATGTTGGTTAAGCGGTTGGTTTTGATAGTTTGTATTTGAAAAATTTTACATGTCACACAAAATACTTGAAAATATTTTACTGAAAGTGTTTTCAAATGTAACTTCAGGACAAACAAAACAATAAATACTATTTAATAGATTCTTAAAAATACAACTTAATAAAATATTATAGCTTTACAAGAATTTTTTTTTAACATTAAAATAGCATTTTCCCTTAGCATGGAAGACCTTTTAGTGTAAAAAAAAAAAAAAAAAAGGCTCTAAACATAATTTATTTAAAATTTTTTATTAATAGAAACTCATCAAATATCCAAATACAATGAAAATTCTAATTATAAGATAAATATCCATAAAATTTTTATACAATTTGTTGAATTGAGTCAATTTCATATTAGTTTATCACTAACATAAATGTTTTATTATTTACAATTAGAAACTTATTCTCTCAAAAAAAAAAAAAAAATTAAGACCAACAATTTTTTTTTAAAAATTTTATTATTTTAAAAGAAGTCATAATATTTTGAAAAATGATATATATTTGATATTTTTATAATACTTTTACAATAAATCTTAAGTCACAAATAATAATTATCTGTTATTATTAAGTGAAAATGTAATTTTAAGTCTAAATTTAATCCAATAACAATTAATACTTATAAAGTTATAATTTACTGTTAAAATATTATAAATTTGATTTTTTTATCCCATCCGTACATCTGTTGTGGTCCCCTTTTTTCCGGGCAAAACAACAAAAGAACGTACATAAAGGTTTCACAGGTGGGACCGTGGGACTCATTGTATGGAAACCTCCTCTCTCTCTCTCTCTCTCTCTCTCTCTCAATAATTGTGTTTGTGTTGTGTTGTAGACCAAGTGTACGTATAGCACCAAGACCACTAGAAACCCAATAGTAGTAGAGACACACAAACACAAACACAAACCACGGCCAAACCACAACCACAACTACTATTTCTCTTTTTATCTATATAACAACCCCATCATCCCCCAAAAGTTTCACACAACACACACCCAAAAAAAAAATATATATATATAGCTCTCTCAAAAGCCTGTGACTGAGAAAATCCTCAAATTCTCAAAGCTTTGGTTCGTAAGTTTTAGTATTTCAAAGAAGAAGAAGAGAAGAAAGCGGCGTTGAAGAATTGTATGTAGGAGGGGGTAATACCCAGGATAGACAAGTTGTAGACATCACGGCTATACACAGAGTTCCACGGCCTCTAATTCATGTCCGAGCAGTACGACGAAAGGGTTGTGTAATTGAGAGCAACCCTTCGCCGCACGGCGGGCGTGGCGCTTTGCCTTCCGAAGGCGGTAGCCCTTCTGACCTGCTCTTCCTTGCTGGTGGTGGTCACGCTGCTCTTTCTTCGCTACTAGTACTATATTAGTTTTTTTTTTCAATCTTTTAGCACCATTTACAAACCACTAGCCTAGCCTTGCCTTTTAAGACTTTGCTTTTCTTGTTGTTCTTGTTGTTTCTGGGTTCTTAAGAGCGATTTTAGATCTGGGTTTAAGCGAAAGTTTCAATCTTTGTTGTTGTTGTTGGGTGTCTGGGTATTTTGGTTTATTTTGTTAATTTAGAAGAAGAAAAAAAAACAAAGAAAGAACGAAAAGATGTTGAGGATCAAGAGGGTTCCTACTGTTGTTTCGAATTACCAGAAGGATGAGTCAGAAGAGGTTGCTCGCCGCGGAGGGGGATGTGGCCGTAACTGTCTCAACAAGTGTTGCATTCAAGGTATTTGTTGAAATTCATTTTCTGCACGTGGATTTTGAGGTTTAATTTTTGGTTTATGTGTTGGTTTTTGGTTTTTGAGGTTAATTTGTTTTGTGGGTATTGTTTGAAATGCTTTGTTTCTAAATGGGTGTAGTTTGTGTGGGATTTTGATTTGTTTGGTATGGGGTGTTTGATTGTAAGATGTTTTGGATTTTGATTTTAGGGGCAAAGCTGCCTTTATATGCTTTCAAGAAGCTGGACAAGGTTGTCTGCGACAAGGGTTTGCCCGAATTTGAGAACAGAGAGCCTCCCGTGGCCTTTCTGGACTCACTGCTCCTTGGGGAGGTATAAATTTTTATATTTTGAGGAAGAATGAACCGAAAATTATGTCTTTTTTGGTTTGTTGGTGGTTGTATAAAATCAAGTGTGAGCTCAAGTTGATTCCAATTTCATTGTAGTGGGAGGATCGCGTGCAGAGAGGGCTCTTTCGCTATGATGTCACTGCCTGTGAAACTAAGGTCTCATTTCTGTCTCCCTTTTTTAGGATGAAGAAGATTTGAGTACTTATTGAACTGGGACATGTGGGTTTTTACCAATTTTTGCAATATATTTGGTGTAGGTGATTCCGGGTCAGCATGGTTTCATTGCCCAGCTGAATGAGGGTCGCCATCTTAAGAAGAGGCCCACTGAGTTCCGTGTTGATAAGGTTCTCCAGCCCTTTGATGGTAACAAATTCAACTTCACTAAAGTTGGGCAAGAAGAGGTGCTCTTCCAGTTTGAGGCAAGCGAAGATGGTGAAGTCCAGTTCTTCCCAAACGCCCCGGTTGATGTTGAGAATGCTCCGAGTGTTGTTGCCATCAATGTATGTTACTTTCTTGTTGTTTAACTCTTTGTTTCTTTGAGATTTACTTGAGCTAGCATTTAGTAAGATTCTGTGTTGTTACATGCAATTTAACAGGTTAGTCCTATTGAATACGGGCATGTGCTTCTGATCCCTCGTATTCTCGAGTGCCTGCCACAAAGGATTGACCGTGACAGCTTCTTGCTTGCTCTTCACATGGCGGCAGAAGCTGGAAATCCATACTTCAGGTTGGGTTATAACAGCTTGGGTGCATTTGCCACCATCAACCACCTTCACTTCCAGGTATCTATCATCTACTCTCGCTTACTCCATGAACTTAAATTTTATGTTTGGATTATTTGTATTTTTGTACTATTAACTATGATTTAGTAAAGGAAAGGAAAATTAATATATTCTTTGGAACAGGCTTACTACTTGTCTGTGCCCTTTCCTATCGAGAAGGCTCCCACTGAGAAGATAACCTCAACGGATGGTGGTGTGAAAATCTCTAAGCTGCTGAATTATCCAGTCAGAGGCCTTGTCTTTGAGGGCGGAAATACTCTGCAAGATTTATCAAACACTGTTTCAGATGCCTGCATGTGCCTTCAAGATCACAACGTCCCTTACAATGTCCTCATTGCTGATTGTGGAAGGCGTATCTTTCTCTTCCCACAGGTAAATTGTTTTGAAATATATTTATTTTGTGTGACATTTTTTTATAAAATATTTACTAGTTGTTGGTTTGCTAACATTAATAGTTATCATCAGTTGCGCTCATGTTTTTTTGGGTCCTATGTGATTAACAGTGTTATGCTGAGAAACAAGCTCTTGGGGAAGTTAGCGCTGAGCTTCTGGACACCCAAGTAAACCCGGCTGTGTGGGAGATTAGTGGGCACATGGTGTTAAAGAGGAAGAAGGACTTTGAAGAGGCGTCTGAGGAAAATGCTTGGAGGCTCCTTGCTGAGGTCTCCCTCTCTGAAGAAAGGTTCCAGGAAGTGTATGCTTTTATCTCTGAAGCCATTGCTGCTCATGCCTCACTTGAAGACTCTGATGGCAAATCTGAATCTCTTGAGCACGTGGATGCCACTAACAACCCCCTGTGCGCTATGACGACTGGGACACAAGAATGCCTAGTTCTGCAGTAAGAATTAGGCTCTGATGACCATATCAGAGGTGTTTTGGTCTGAGTCAGTTATTTCAGTCAGCTGTTTGAGTTTGTATCCGTACCTTAATGGATGCTCACAGTTGCGTAAATAAGCAAACTGGGTTTGCATTGTTGTAGTACCGTTTGTGTTTGTGTTATCTGCATATTGGCTCTTTAATATTATTGTTAAGACGTGTTTCATGGGTTATGTAAAATACACTGTTTGCTGTAATAAGATAATAATGAAGGTTGAATTTGTATGTATTTGGATGTGCTAGCTGTTTATTTCTCGTTTTTCTTGTTTGCTAGTTAATGGGAACGGGACAATAACACAAAATGTCCAGGCCTAGGAAATAGCCTCGACAGTGATAATGTGATAAGGATGACTATTGATCTAGGATTCTTTCATGATTTAGTCATATTTCAACATATTTGTGATGGAAATTTTGATTTGCAGATTGTAGAATGTAATGCCATAGAAAGCTAGTGGTTCTGTCTTCTTCACTTGCTATGAGTGGTTGTGTCTTCTGCATTTGACATGAGATTAAGATAATTTCAACCTAATTAGTTCCTACACATTATCTAAATCTTTCTGCTTCAATTAACTTCTTGTCTAAATCTTCAGGTGCTTCTGCTGCTCTTCAAATTGTAATTATTTTCCTTCTTTGAAGAACAAATCAAAGGTACTTTATTGCCAATGCTACCCATGCAATCAGACCTTTTTGCATTAAGATCATAACTTATATCTTCCGTTTAATATGTTAGCCATACTGCTGTATATCAGAGATCAGATCAGACATAAACCATTTTCTTTGGAAGAACCTTGCCTGCACCAACCATTCTAGGATTATAATGGTTTTTTGCCATAACTTTGACATGGTAGATTGTGCGTGACTGCCTACATGAGTTGTGGCAAAAAAAAGTTGTAGTTATAATTTTTTTTTGGCACATGGACAATCTTTAGCTTCGTGGCGTTTCATGTCTGTATTAACTATTATGACAAACGTCATCTCTGGTGGCTTCTTGACTCTCAAAAAGTTTATGTAATCCTTTGGGAATATAGAAACACCCCCTTTAGTTGAATTTACGATAGTCCCGCAAGGATACAGTGGTAGGAAGGTTAGCTACCAAACTTAGCATATAGGTTGATTCTCTCAACTTGCATCTTTGTCTTTAAACGGGGAGTATAATATTATTTATTGGAGTTGTAAAGGTCCAATCTTAATTAAGGTCCAACTACATTATCATAGTTTAGGTTTATTGTACTAGGACAATTTTTTTTATTGGTTGAGAAACAGGACATATTTGTAGTGTAAGCAAAATAATCATAATCATACTGATAGTGATAATATTTGTAAAAGTAAAGTAAATACAAGTTAGTCTTGGATCTATTATACATAGCCTTATGTGAATCAATGTAGGAAAAACAAGGTCATCATACTAAAATGTAAGCTTTTAACAACTTAAATGTTGTGAACATAGAGCATTATGTCGAATTACCTTAATTCTTTGAGTACTTTTACTCTATAACCCTCTCTCGCTCACAATTCCAACATCTATAGTAGAAACTTTAATAGCGATGTTATTTCACAAGTTTATTTCATGATATTTATTGGTTTAAGTACATCTCAATTAAGTAAAGATTAATTTATTGTGACGGATCTAAAGAAATAGTCAAATACTCATAGATTTTGAAATTTGGACACTCATATTAAAAAAGAAAAAGAAAAACAAAAAGAAAAGTCTAGTTTACACTATGACTTCTATAAACACCGTGTTAATTCTGCTACGTACATCAGCAAAAATATCCACCTTATAGGAAATAGGGAATCTTTTGATTTTTTGTTGATAGTGCTGAGATTAAAAAATATTACTTGACCACATATTTTATTCTTCTTTCCAACTATTGCTCATTCACTATGGATGACCAATCAATTGAACCAAAAAAAAAAAAAAAAAAAAAAAAAAAACGTGATATGTCCTGTGAGACTGGTGGCTGCTTTATATTCATAAAGATTAACAAAGAAGTCTTCTAATTAAAATATAAACAAAGCAGAAAATCACAAAAAAGTAGTTGCAACTTACCTTACAAGAACAAGTTAGTAAAGCCATTTGTATGCTTCGAGATGAATGTTAGACTACCAATATTGTTACTTAAATCAATGTGCACGTGCTATGCATGTTAGTTTTTTATGAGTTTTTTGGTTGAATATTATAGAAAGTCATGTTTATTTGTGATATGGATACTATTCAAAGTTATTTGAAAATTTGAGGAAAGAGAGTGAATTTCGGCAATGGTATTTTTGAAATTCTAACAAAAGTATGAGAGAGAAAAGATATGTGATGTGATGGAAGGAGGGAGAAAAAATTTGAATTTCAGTAATCTCATTATCGAAATTCTTGCTGCCCAAAACTCTGCCCACTAGGTGAAGTGCCCAAAGTGCTAGGTGGAGTGCTCGAAATGGAAACCAATTGTGGCAACCAAGTTGTTGAAATTGCAGGGGAGAGAGGAGAGAGAAAAATAAGAATTGTGGCAAACAAGTTGCTGAAAATGGGAGGAAAAAAGAAGAAGAAGAGAATTGTGGCAACCAAGTTGCCAAAAACTTCGGGAGAAATTTAATAGTATTAGGCAGTGAAGTTGCCGAAAATGATGGAAAAAAAAAAAGAAAGAAAGAAGATTTGGGCCGAAACTTGAAGGAAAAAAAAATTGTGGCAATTGATTTGTGGCAATGGAATTGCCGAATTGGGAGGAAAAAAAATCGTAGCAGTTGATTTGTGGCAATGTTGTTGCTGAAATGGAAGGGAAAAAAAAAGTGGCAATTGATTTGTGGCAATGGAGTTGTTAAAAATTGGAGAGAGAGAGAGAGAGAGAGAGAGAGAGAGAGAGAGAGAGAGAGGATAAAAAAAATTTGGATTCTTATTCTAAAAAGTACACATTCTTATTTTTTCCGTGTGTCAGTAGTTTTTTTTTTTACTGAAACAGTTTGGTTTGTGTGTATGTGATGTTCTTTCATTTCGTATAGTAAAATTATTCTTTGCATGATTTGCCCTATGAAACAAATAATGAATCTAGATTCAAAGTACATTGATTCTTATTCTCAAAAAAAAAAAAAAAAAAGTACATAGATTCTTACAATATGAAATTGAAGAAAAAAAATGATTGATGTGCACACTATAAAATAAATAAAAAAAAAAAAAAAAAAAAAAAAAAAAAAAGAAACTGAGATTTTTGCAAAGATTCTTTACAGAGATTCTTTGCAATGAATATATGTTTATAGTTAAGTAATTTGTTTGTATCAGAGTGTCCCATCTTGGTTTGTGTTGTGTTGTATTTGGTCAATTGGCGTATCTAGTTATACAGTTTAAAATCTAAGAATTTAACTTATATGAAACTTGCATCCTATTTAAACAACACTAACGTTACTGAAGTTTCTACGGTTCTTATTTTCTATTCTTTTTCCCCTAAAAATTCCATCAACCTTATTCTCCACTCTTATTCCTCTCATAATTCTACCAATCATTTTCAATTCATGCATACCATACATTCTACAAACAACTATAAGGAACAACACTTGCAAATATCTATCCGTTCTTTATCTCTTACAAGATGAGTTACATCTCTTAAGTAGTTACTTTTCTTTTTATAATATTCATGTTGATATGTTTTAGGGGCATAGATAAGCATGAAAATCTTGTTTTTGTTAAATTATTTATTCATGCAAATCTTTTTTTGTATTATGTTTTTTGCAACATTAACTGATTAGTATGATATGTTTCAAATTATTTATCCATGAATTCTTGCCTAAAATTTCATATAGCAAACATATATTTCAAAATTGACATAAATTTTCCTTAAAGAAATACTTACTTTG
Source organism: Quercus cerris (assembly GCA_963669245.1). Lineage (NCBI taxonomy): Eukaryota > Viridiplantae > Streptophyta > Magnoliopsida > Fagales > Fagaceae > Quercus > Quercus cerris. Next base: position 8,618,645 of record OY770009.1, on the reverse strand, counting down.
TTAGCCTAAAATATACATGTATGCTATAAGAAACAACCCCCCCCCCCCCCCCCCCAAGAAAAAGGTTAGTATATGCTCATAAACCTTAAAATCTAAGTTTTAGGTATAATAATAATAAAGAAAATTGTACGATATTAGAAATATTTATATATTATTATATGGATATACATGAGAACATTATATAATCTGTCTTGTTTTAGAAGAAGCAAAATGAAGAGTTACATAAAATAATTAACGTAACCATAACAGATCCTTCTAAATGTTAATGTTATGCTAAGTTAGTTAAGAAAAGGGAAACAAAAAATAATTTTAGCTACTATGATGGACAGTAATAAATTATCAATGAACTAATCATCTTTAATAGAATTCTCTCAGCTTTAACTATTTAAACATTGAATATTTTTAATGGATTGCCTCCTTGTATTGCATTTTAATGGTTGTGTAGTGTTAATATATTAATACTATTGTTATGTTTTAGTGTAAATGGCAAAAAAGTTGTTCATTTTTCTTATCTATTCTGGTGGAATAATTAAACATGGCGAAAATTGGATTTATTATGAAGGGCCACCTCCTACTATGCTTCCATTAAGCCGGGGTATTACATTTGAAGATCTATGTGATGGAGTAGCATCCACGCTTCATATAAACAAAGAAGATTCAAAACTTATTATTTGGTATAGATTTCATTTTCAATGTCATCCACATCCTATGATTTACCAACAAGTTTTGGTAGGAGATGATAATGATGTCAATGCAATATTCAATATGTTAAGCTACTAATATGGATTTGTAGGTGCAGAGTTATACGTGGTCATTATTCTGAAGATGTGGCTTATTCCCCAATCAACATTGGTGGTCTTGACTATTATGCTCCATATATCCATGTTGTAACTGAGGACCAACATGTTCCTTATCGGCCAGTGAACACCAGCGATGTTGACTATGATAATCCAACTGAGCATGTCGCACAAGTGACTACTTGTTTTGAGTTTGAAGCTCAGTATGACCAAACTGCCACTCAAAGAGTTGCTAATGATCCTAATGATACACACTGCATAGCTACTACTACTCAAAATGCGGTCTATACATTATTAGAAAGGATGCGGGCCATGGATAGTGATGACCAACTTGATAACAACGAGGTCCTTAATGATGTTGGAGATGAACAAGAGCTTCTCAATGAACCTAATCATGAAAGCAGTCCAGTAATGGCATTCCATCAACCTTCATCACTAAGCTTTCAACAGAACACGTGGGATAATATGATTGATCCAACCCACCATTTGAAAAGTCCATTTAGAGTACTCAGGACCCTACCCAAGAGTTTTATGTGGGCTTTCTTTTTGCTGATGAGGATGAACTACAAGTTGTTGTTAAACAATATCACATCAAGAGGAATCAAATATTTAGTGTAAAATAATATCACATTAAGAGGAACCAAACATTTAGTGTAAAAGAGTCAGATCTAACATGTTGGTCTGTAAGGTGCAAACATTGTTCTTGGCGTCTTCGAGCATGCTTTCGAGCTACACATGGGTTTTTTGAGGTTAGGAAATACAATGGTCCACACACATGTACAGAGTCCACGCTCACACAAGATCATGAGCAATTAGACACCCATATTATTAAGAAAGAGTTGAGGGATGTTGTAAAAAATGATCCAACCATAAAGATTTCTTCGTTTCAACAGTCTCTTTACAATAAGTACCAATACTGGCCTTCTTATTTTAAGGTATGGGAGGCGAAACAAAAGGCAATTGGTAGAGCGTTTGGTGATTGGGATAAATCTTACCAATTATTGCTAAAATGGTTGAAAGCTTTGACTGATTCAAACTCGGGTAGTAGGTTTATTTGAAGAACAATACTTGCTACTGTGCCAGGTTGTGTGATATTCGAGAGAGTGTTCTGGGCTTTTGGTCAATCAATTGAAGGTTTTTAACATTGTAGGCCAGTGATTAGTATAGATGGTACTTTCTTATATGGTAAGTATAGAGGTAAGTTACTGATTGCATCAACGTGGGATGGTGACAATAGACTTTTTCCACTTGCCTTTGCCATTGTGGAGGAGGAAACTGATGATTACCACCTTCGTCACTTTCATCATCTGATGACACCTTCATATCTTCTGCATCTTCCCTACTGTTCTCAATTGAGGCATCTTCCTCAGAGTCTGTTATGGAGGCCTCTTCCTTAGACTTCGAAGCACATGCCCGTGTATTTGGTGGCATGCAGAAATCACCAACATGAGGGGATGGTTGGGAAGGTTGTGGTGTGATGAACGAGTCATGTTGTTCATAGTTGTTCTACCTACATGGATATGGATTATTGTGAAATGGATTAGACATGGGTTGGCCATCATATAAAGTTGGATCGGATGTTGTAGGGAAGGGGATTGGCTATCTTGGTCATAATTGTATTGCCCAGGATAGGATAGAGGTGGCGATGGGTGATAGGAGGGAGGTGTTGAACTAGGTTGGGGATAACGGTCATAGCTATGCAAACCCTCAAATCCTTGTCCTAGAGAAGTGGATGATCCAATCTGTTTATATAAAAACATGCAATACTTGTTGACACTAATTGGATTATACTTATTGAAGGTGTTTGGCTTATTATAGGTAGATGTTGATGGCCCAGCTTGGGTAGAGCAGTACATATTGTGCTGTGTAGAGGTGGATGGTCCGGGTTCATCATTTCCACATTGTCCACATTGTGTAGAGGTGGACGAGTGGGTTTCAGTACAGGTTTGTGGGTGCTATCTTCCTTGGTGCCTTTGTTGTTGCCCGAAGTGTGTCACCCTCTCAGTAGGGATGGAGGAAATATTTGCTTCCATCGATAACTTCACTCGACTAAGGCCTTCTACTATTGTTGGAAGTACTTGTTATGCAGTTAGGTCATCCCTCTATTGGTTTGCAACAACCAAATTTAACATATTATTGATCTCAGTTTACTGCCACATAAAAAGAAAAAAAAATTTATTAGTGCAGTATTATTGAAAAAGCTAAGATAATAATTTGTTATCAATATTAGTACAATATTTTGTTTGTGTAAATAATTTGTTATCAATATTAGTGTAGTATTATTGAAAAAGCTAAAATAATAACCTGGTACATATGGGCAGCCGCCTCTAGTGTCATGAATAAGTGACCATGTTGATGGTATCATGTTGTGTAGTCCACACCTAAATGGAAATTGTCATCCTTAACTACATTTTGAGATCACACATTCCAAAGTCGGTAGTATTGTGCATGCTGCCTACGCCAATTGACACCGGACTTTCCAGTCAACTTTACACAATGCACAAATTTATTGAAATTGTCAATAGGCCACTTTGGACATCTTTGCAACAACCTAAACTGTTGCATGACTCTTTCTGGATGGTAATGCTCCATAATTTGGAAGCATAGCAATGGCGCTATTGTAGTCCATATATGTTTTTCTGCAAGACACCATGGACGCAAATAATTATTGTACGGTGTCCAAACAACCTACAATTCCAATTACAATAATTATGTTATAATCGATCAAGACAATAATATAACTAGTAAATTAACCATTGATGCATTGTGACAACATATATTACCTATTCATTATGATGTGTGTCGTGATTAGAACAGTATGCACGTAGAACATGCGTTGGTGTGTGAGTAAAAGTTCTCTTAGTTGCCCATCTATACACAATTAATGATTGCCACTGATTTTAGGGTTTGGAAGTATCAAGGATAAACGCTACAGTATACAATGTTGTATATAAATAGAAAGTAAATATTATACCTGCATCTGTATGGGTCGTCACCATTTAAATTCATTGGATTTGTTGGAATTGAGGTCAGATATGGAAGATGCTCCCAGGCCCATAATTGTAATATGAAAACAGGGCCTGCAACCTCCGTGCTTTTTTTTAATAGCAGTAGTACACAACTCTTTATAAAGGAAAGCAAGTGTGGCACTACCCCAGCTATATTCCCCAGCTACACCAAAGTCTGCTAACAATTGGAGAAAGTAGCAATGCAATCTACTTTGGCTCTTATTTCCAAATAGTAAATCCAAAACCTGGAATAAGTATGCCCTAGCATATTGTGGGGTTGTTACAGCATTGGCACCCTCTGGTAGGATTGAGAATGTATTCCTTACCCAAGTTATTTTAAGGCCACCATATCCCAATGCTGTTGCAAGTGGTGTCACTCCAAGTAAATTCTAACAAACTGTTCCCCAGTTCAAATTAGTGGGCCTGCACACTACATTGCCATCAATAGGCAATCCTGTAATGATTGCTATGTCCTGCAAAGTGATCGACATTTCACAAGTAAGTAGGTGAAACGTATGGGTTTCAGATTGCCACCGCTTCACCAAAGAAGTGATAAGACCTCAGTCAATATCCATATGTGGTAGGTGTGCAACATGGTTTAGTCTACATTGATGCAAATATAGGGTGATACGCTTGCCTAATTGCGTTTGGGGGGGGGGGGGGGGGGGCAGGTTGTGCAAACGGATGGGTTCGCACTTGTTAGGTGGAAATCTGAAATTTTTTTTTTAAAAAAGTACAATGTTATATTGCTTATGTTGAAATTATTTTCATGTAAATTGAATAATTGTAGATATTATTAGGACATTAATAAATTTTGATCTCGCAACGTACATTGCCTTCCATTGCATCATTAGAGATGTGATATTGTTGTTGAGTTAGCAGAGAATGATTGAATGGCCCAAGCTCCATTTCAAATATATACTACATTAAATGCTACAATGAGTTAAACCATGCAACATCCATTACCTCTATATTAGTAGGAAATTGTCTATCAATCAAACTAAATTAGCCATTTTTTTTTGGACTGAGATAACCTCTATGACATTAATGAATTGACAATAAAGTACTATTAAGATCTTGGTCAACCTTTAATTAAATAGAATATAAGAAATTAATCATAATCATACTCATGCTCATAATTGGAATGGAATCAACCCTAATTATCGTATTCTTAAATTCATACACACATAATATAAAGTATAGTGTAAGTGAAGATTCATTTTCACAATATCTTTAATATATAAACACTGAGATTAAAAAATTACAATATCTGAAGGTATATTTTTACAAACCATCTATATTAAAAATTACAAACTAAGAAAATAATTTCCAATTAAATTAGAGGGTTGAGAAGCTTACTACAATCGCGATATGAAATGAAGGAATGTAGGAATTATAGAGTGATACTTGCAAGAAAAGAAAGAAAAAACCAAACACACACACACACACACACACACACACACACACACACACACACACACACACACACACACACAATCAGATAATCATAAATATCTTCTAAAAAAAATATAATCCTAAATAAAAACAAAAGAACAATAATAAAAAATAATAAAATTAATATATAGTGACTACTACAGTTTTTTATGCTAAATATTAAATATAACTTACAATGCTTGTAGTTCATAATAAAATTGAAAGAAACTCAAACAAAGGATTTATGAAGCAAAATTTTTAATAATAATAATAATAGTTTTAGCAAAAATAATCATACACACAATAATTTATATTAACTATAATATAACCATATATAATATATACAATATATTAGTTTATAATATTTATAAAGCATGTAATTAATTTTCATTTCCCAACCTATAACCACCCTAAAAAATAAAGATTCAAGAAACTTAATACTAAATAAACTTAATACTAAAAAGTAAAGAAAAAGAAACACAAATGTACGATTTATTGTACTAAATAATAATAATAATAATAATAATAATAATAATACACATACATATCTTTATTATAAACCAACAAACATATTATGCAATATATTTTGTCCAAGTAATAGATGTAATAATTGATAACAACAAAGTAAAATTGATTATAAAAGGATCACAATAATACAATTTATTACAATTTTTGTGGTTATATAATAATAATAACAATAAATAATATTAAATAATTTCAAAATTAACAAAACATGTACATAAATTTAATTAGAGAGTCGAGATGCTTACCACTGAGAGCTCGAAAATGTGTTAAAAACACAAAAGCTCTTTAGACCCCCATATTAAATATTACGGCTTTATTGATTTTACTCTAACTTATACTAAGTGCGGAATAAAGTAAATGCGAGCGGATAAACAAAATAACTACTCTAAGCCATATTCATCAAAATTCAGCAGTAAAATGAAAGTTAAAAGAGTAGGGAAGAAGAATGCAAACACAAGATAACACGCCGATGTGTTATCAAAGAGGAAATTGAAGTACTCGGCGTAAAACCTCTTCGCGGCCTTCCAAGCGGTAAATCGATCCACTAGACAATCGGTTGGCATACATAAATAGCAAAAGACCCTCCAAACCTAATCTACCCGATGCACTTGAGCCCTTTAAACTTCTACTCCAACAGGGCTTCTCGGAACTATGTCTTGTCTAGCTGTCCGGATCCCGCAATACGCTTGATTGCATCCACTAAAGCTTGGTTTCTTCCAATGCTTCCCAACAGTACCAAAACCTTACTTGACACTCAGTATGTGTGTGGTAAGTGTTTGGGCTAGCAACCTCTCAAAAATTTGTAAATGGAGAGGTAGGAGTTGAGGAAAAACCACAATGGATTGTGTAGAGAAATGTGGATATAATAATATCTAAATCTCAAAGGTTGTGGCTAGGGTTTTCTCTCAGAAAGTGTGTATCAGATATGATAGATTGACAAAACAAAATGTTTCGCGGGTATCTTATGGGAAGGCCTTACCCGCGAGACACTTGCGAAAACCAGCTGTCACCAACCCGTCCTAACCCTTTGCATTCTAGTCATGTGTAGGGCACATGCTTCACTTTGCGAGTTAAGCTTCTCGCAAGATACCCGTGAAAACTTCTTGCTCTTCGCTTTGCCTTAAGTCTTCACACTCTCTCTCACTCATACAACCCTTACATGAAATCCCACATAAAATACAGGGTACATAAGATTGAACATAATTACAATCAAATTTGGCACGGAATTAAAACCAACATAAAATAGTTGTAAATCACAACTTTACAATTACAACTGTGATACCAACTGAAAGAGTGAGAATTATAGAGTGATACTTACAAAAAAAAAAAAAAAAAAAAACACAATCAGATAATAATAAATAAATACAAAATAACAACAATACTGAAAAGTTTATGTAAATCAGTTCGACCCTTAAAAGAGTTCAAAATATTGTATTTATAATGATATCAACAAGTTACTTGAAATTTGCTATACAAGGCAATATTCTGCAATGAGTGAAAATAAAGTATTCCTAGCATAAAGCATAATTTTTTTTTTTTTTTTTTTTTTTTTTTGCGAAGCACCTAAGTCATAGGTTGATTATAAGTTATCAACTACAAAATAATCAAATTCATGTATGGTGACTATTGCAATGTATTATGGTAAATTTCAAATATAACTAAAAATGCTTGTAGTCCTAACCATAAAAAAAATTCATTAATCTAAAATTTGAATAACAACAACAATAATCATAATCTCAATCATAATCATAATCATAGTCATACAAACAATATTAACTACAACAATACATAATATTTTACAATGTATTAGCTTCTAATATTTACAAAGCATATATTTATACAATAATAATAAATCTGTTAATTTCTAGAATTGTAAGTTAATAAGCAAAGCAAAAAAACTCATATTAACCCAAAACTTATAATCCTTAGTGGTGCACACTGAAGCAAAGCAGAAGAGTAATATAGCATTAAACAATTGGAGGTAAGTGAAGCAATATGAAAAATGTAGGGATGTAATGCTCTAGTGATGGTGCCTGCCTTTTATAATGAGGAGAGAAATGAAAAGACAAAAAAGAATCCATGACATAGATTCATATCAATAGCCTAGGTTTTATTGGGAGTGATCAAAGAATATATTTCGAAGTACTTGGAGAATAAGAATCAGGAGGAAGAGGTGAGGTGATTGACTCCTCCAAATATTTTTTTTTATCTGGACAGTTCTCTCTCTCTCTCTCTCCTCAAATTTTCGGCAACTCCATTACTGTAATTCTTTTTTTTTTCCTCCCATTTTGGCAATTCCATTGCCACAAATTATTTTCCTTCCATTTCGGCAACAACATTACCACAAATCAATTGCTACTATTTTTTTTCCTCCCATTTTGGCAACTCTATTGCCACAATTATTTTTCCTTCAAGTTTCGGCCTAAATCTTCTTCCCCCCCCCCCCCCTCATTTTTGGCAACTTCATTGCCTAAATTACTATTAAATTTTTCCCTAAGTTTTCGGCAACTTGGTTGTCACAATTCTCTCTCTTATTTTTCCCATTTTTGGCAACATGGTTCCACAATTCTTATATTCTCTCTCCTGACTCCCCTGCAATTTCAGCAACTTGGTTGCCACTATTGGTTTCCCTTTCGAGCACTCCACCTAGCATTTCGGGCACTTCACCTAGCAGGCAGAGTATTGGGCAGCAAGAATTTCGATAATGAGATTACCGTAATTCAAATTTTTTTTCTCTCTTCCCATCACATCACTTATTTTTTCTCTCTCATACTTCTTTTAGAATTTTGGCAACACTGTTGCCGAAATTCACTCTCTTTCCTCAGATTTCCAAATAACTTTGAATAGTACCCATATCACAAATAAACATGATTTTCTGCAATATTCAGCCAAAAGACTCATTGTTTCATGATTCAATTTTTGTTTTTTTTTTTTAAAAAGATGAAATTAGATTAATTGAAACTCTATCCTATGTTCTATTCGGCCAAAATTGGCAATTAACTCCAATTGGCAAACTATATAATTAGTTGGTAACGTTTCAAAACTATATTTTTAACTGACATCTCGAGTTTAAAAGACTCGATTTCCTACTTATAAATTGAGTCTCAAAGACTCGGTTTCCATGTTCTGATCATGTTTTGATTTGGCATTTTTCCACGTGGCATCCACCTGGAACTCGAGTATTAGAGGCTCGGGTTATATTTCGACCCTTTGACCGTCGATTTTTGCCTTCTGAGAATGACATGGTTTATCCATGTGGAAGCCACCTGGAAACTGAGTCTCTAATAATTGATTTCATAAAGGGGTTATTCAAAATTCAAAAGTCATAGACACCCTCTCCACTCTCACTCATCCTCTCCACAACTCAGTCTCCACTTTCACTCAGTCTCCACTCTCACTCACCCTCTCCACTCTCACTTAGTCTCCACTCTCATGAACCTCCACTCTTATTCTGTCAAATCCTCGTCCTCCACCAAATTCCTTTTCCACAGGTAATCTGTTTCTTAAATGCTTGTTTTGTTTTGTGGGTTTGATTTTTTTCTTTTTTTTGTTTTGCGATTTTTTCTGTTCGTGGGTTGAATTGTTGATATCAGGAAAATTTCAAATTTCTATCTTGAACATTGCTCTGGGAAAGGGCTAAACCCATTGTTTTGCATTGATGATGTTAAGGTTTGTTATTTTCTATGTTTTGTTTATCACTAATGATGAGTGATGACTGTGTTGATGGGGTAAAGATTGTGTTGCCTGATGTTAGGGTTTGTTACCTGAATATGTTGTATATTATTAAAAGTAGTTAGATTGGTTTAAAAATTAAAAGCATGATTTAAAAAAAATGGTCATGAACTTTTTTGTTTAGTTATTTATTTGATTGTTGGTGCATTTGCATCAGCCTTCTATATTAATAAGCTCTGTTTTGTGTTATTTTTGCTCGATCGTAGAATAACGTTTGTGTTCACATAAATATTTTGTTCCACCAATAGAAACTTTCAGGTAATTTGAAACTTTCATCTTAGCTGTTTGTTTGCCTAGATAATTGTCAACAAACAAAAAGAAGTTTTATAATGAGAAGCGGGTCATGAACTTGCATTGCCCATTGTAGTGGGCCTTTTTGTAATATTGGGCTAGGTTGCCTCCTGCCGTACTGGGCCTAAGTGTTCTGGATTAGGGAGTTAGGACTGGTCAAATTGTAACCCACCTTGGTCCGACTTGTGCACAAACTATGCCCAGTTTACCAAAGTTTTGGTTACATGCCCATGACAGACGGAGTTGCTACGAGAAAGTTATGGTAGACAGATGTAATAAAAATAACCAAAGAGATACATTTGCTACTCAAACAGAAATAAATAAAGGGAAGCGACAAGAAAGTGCCATTTTCATGGAATAGCAGAAATAAATGAGGAAGAGATAGTAATAAGTTTATTGAATCAAAGAGAAAAATGTTAGTTTGCCGTGACAAGTTATGTTACAGGGTTGAAGTCAAGAATGGAACCATTTCCTCAATGCGAATAATCTCTCTTGGAAGAAATTAATTACTTTGAAGGAACAGATCTAAATGACTTGTGCCCAGAAGAATCTTTTGCCTTCAACAAAGAACATGGGCTTGAGAGGGAGAGAGAGGATCGGCCTATTGGTGCATGCCTGTCATTCTATCCTCTCCGTTTTTTTTATTCTTTCTAATTCTTCCTTTCTTTTGTTTTTGTTTTCTTTCTCAGCATTTGCTTATTTTGTTGTGATTCTCTCCTAGAGGTTACTATTACTGTGTTCGTTTTCCCTCACTGTGCACAACAAGGATCCTTTATATAATGCCTACCATGACCAGATTTTACTATTTTAGTCTTTAACTACCTTTGTCTGGTCTGTGTGCCCTTACCGACCACCTACTAGTTTGTCAGTCGCCCAGTCACCACTACTTACCTATGCTGGCTGTGCCACTAGACAAAGAAGACTATTTTGTTTGTTTGTTTGTTGTGGCACTCTTACTTGCTACGGTGTGGGTGCTCTCTTTCTTTTCCTATCTCTTATGGCATGCACCTAGTGGTTCCAACTCATCCTTACTTCTTTTGGGTAGTATGTCATCCTAGCACGATATTTCTCCCAAAAGCGCCTTAGCAGGAAGCCAAGAATAAGTTTTTCCCTCTCCCCACCGCCAGACCATGCCCTCTTACCTCTGACTCATGACCCACCCCTTCCTGTATTGGCTAGGTACAGGTTGGTGATGTTTGGACCTTACACGTGCTTCAATTCTGTGCATGTCCAAAACCTGCCTGGTGCTTATGCATTTGCCGTGACTTGGAGGTTTGTCTGCATTTCCTGCCGCCCATCCTTGGCTTCTTATGGAGTGAGCCATTTTCTGACTTCTCATTCTTTAGGGCCTGCTCCCTTCGGGGGTTGGGCCTTGCTTAATTGTGGGCTTTACCTCTTTTAGCCCATTCTTTTGCTCTTTCTTACAGTCTTTGCATTTCCTGCTGTACCGCTCTGCCATTCTCGTTGTTATGTTATTTGACCCAAGCCTGCTAGGCCTCTTTAGGCTTGCTACTTATTCTTCTCTCAATGACTCAGTATGGTCATTGGGCTTTTTCATTACATTACTTACGGGCTCCTATGTCCCATTTATTTTCTTTTGGGCATCCTTGGCCTGTTTGCTTTCCTTGGGCATCCTCGGCCCTTTCTAATTTTTCCTTCCCATGGGCTTTTAATAACTCCTTTGGGCTTTCTTGGCCTAATTACTTTATCCTTCATCCTTGGGGCTCATGGACTTTCTATCAACCCCTTACTTTTTTTACTTGCATTACTTTGGGCCTGCTGTGAGTCATTCTTACTTTTCTACATCACATACTACCCTTGGGTTTGCTACTTCTCCCTTTCCGAGTTCCTTTAGGCCCGTTTGCTTCCTTAAGGCCAGTTTGTTATTTTACAGTCTTATGATTCATTATTCTTGCCGCTTGGGCTTAATGGCTTTTCTATCCAATTACTAACTCATTTCTGCCCATGTTGCTGGGCTTCTTCCTTCTATTGGGCTTCCCAAAATGAGCATCAACACCCATTTACTTATATCCATTTCTTGTTGGTTGCTATGCTATTTTTTATTATTATTATGCATCAAAATCTAAAATTTATAACATTTAGATTTAGTAGTGTTTGTTTGGTGTAGATTATAAGAAAACATATAATACTTGCTTTGTCTTTCTTGGGCACAGAAGGTGCTTGTTGAATTGCTTCTTAGAGTTTAAGTTTATGCAAATTTTTTGTGGCTTTATATTCTACCTTTTCAATTTTTGGGTTTTCATTTTAGTGTGGTTAGAATTTGATAATGAGAGGATTTAAATGCTTTATTTAGTATAAGTTTGTCAAGACTTGTCGTGGCTCTATATTCTGATTTATTCAGCACTACTTAAACTCCTCACTTGCACTCGACTCCCACACTCATACCTAGTTTGATAAGCATATTATGTTTTCATTTCTCAAACTAATTGCCTACCATTCTTGTGCAGTATGGCTGCTGCAAATATTAGATAGATTGACCATGTGCAGCTTGGACCCATTGATGATTCGGTGTTGACTCTACAAACTAAACATCAGTCAGAATCTATTTGGAATGGGTAGGTAAAACAGAACACTAAAACCATTTGTTATGTTCTGAATTGTATCCTTCTTATGGTAACCCATTTAATTCATAGAATTTACACACACATTATGTCATATATTAATTTGTGGTTCTGTTCTGTGCAGAATCCGGGGTCCTTTACCTGCCGTAGCTGTAGTGAAGAGTTCACCAATCTAGAGCCAATGGTGGACGACCGAGTCGTTGAAATTATTAAGGGACTTGGTTTGGAGGGACTCCTCAGGACCCCGGGTAGAGAGATTGACCATGGATTGATAACAACCTTAGTGGAGCGATGGTGACCCGAGACTCACACCTTCCACATGCCACATGGTGAGGTCACCATCACATTGCAGGATTTGGAAGTTCTTCTTGGGCTTCCTGTTAATGGTGAGGCTATAACAGGGAGCTCGTAAAAAGAATGGCGGCATGTGTGCCGGGACTTCCTTGGGTTTGAACCTATAAATGATGATACAAAGGTGCTTATTGGCCAGAGGATTGTCATCAAACGGCTTTTGGGGCAAGTTGCCAGTCCATTGCCGCCTAATGCTGAAGAGGATTAGTTGTATAAGTACGCACAATGCTACATCCTAGCACTACTGGGAGACACAATCTTCATGGAAAAATCTAGTGATAGGGTGCATCTTAAGTGGGTGTAGTAGTTGGAAGACCTTCGCAACCCACAAAGGTACAGTTGGGGAAGTGCTTGCCTTGCATGGTTGTACAGAGACTTATGCAGGGCAAGTGATAAGATAGCTAGTCAGATTGGTGGGTGTTTGTTGTTGGTCCAGTATTGGACATGGGCTTGGTTCCCATTTTTGTGCCCAAGAGTTGAGTGTGGCTCGCCGGTAGGTGCTTATGGTCCTCCAATGCATGGTCCACTGTCCTTGAAGTAAGTCTCTACCTCATACACGTCATATACATTATGTGATCATTACCTAAGCCCATAATCATGTAACTTGATTTTATTTATTTATTTTAAAGGCTTCTAGGAATTATTTAAGTCAATATTAAACAATTTTAAACAGAGGTTCAATATATATGATTAGGTTAATATACTCTAATTTTGTGTCAAATTTCCTAAATTATATTTCAAATTCACTCTAAGCAATTTGTATCAAATATTCCTCTAATTTGAAACAACTTCCAACACATACTCTAAATGCAGCATAACAAAGTATGTGCATTTGTAATGATTAGTTGAAAAGGCTATGGCTGGGCTAAGGTTATAATACTTTATTTATAATTACTGTGTACATTTACCAAGCTCTCCCTAATAACATGTTATAGTTAGTCGTAATGATCATGATTTGGAACTTAAAGAGTCTATATGCAAATTGTTTCCTATAACTTCATTACATTAAAGATTGATTACATTGTAGTTTTAATCATAAGATTAGGCCAAAATTGGCAATTAACCCCAATTGCCAAACTATATAATTAGTTGGCAACATTTAGAAAGTATATACTAGGTAATGATATTTATTCTTATAAATAGTTGTATAAACTATTTTTAGTGTAATGATATTTTAGCTATGATCATGACACTATGTGAATAAATCTAGTATAAATCCAGTATAAACGAGTCTTTGAAACTCGATTTCTACTGACAGTTATTTATGAACATGCCATTCAAATGGAAATCGAGTTTAAAAGACTTGATTTCCACTGTGAATTTTTTTTTCTTCCCCCACGTGCAGCAGTAAACCAGATTCACAACACAACACATGCAGTAGTAAACAACCAGATACCAACATAATATATATATATAAAGATGAGGGAACCAACCCAAGAAGATGCAGATAAAATCAGCACATATATTGAAGTCAGTTGTAATAAAAAGCTGCACAACGCAACTAACGTTATGAGTACAATGGGTAGAGAATAGTTCAATTGTAAGAACATTTAACAATAAACAAAATAACAACTGAGTCGATACAACATAGTCTACATAGTCGCCTAGCACTTGTCCATACTGAAGATAACCACAACTTCCACGTACAATGCCATTTCAAAATCGAGTCTCCGCTTGCCTAACAAACATTTAAATACGGTTGTTAGTTCCCAAATGCAAAGAACAAAAAGAAAATGAAATTCTATGCATATTATATCTCAACTACTTTGTACAATCTGAGCATATTATATAACAACAACACTTGCCTAGTTTGTAACACTACTGCTTGTCGAAGCCCCACGGGAATTGGGACATCTTCTGCTGTTATGCCCCTCTTCATGACACATTCTTCGCTGCCTCAGTTGAATCTCCCTCAAGTCTGAATCTTGCCTCTGGCTTCCTTGTTCTCGCCGTACCCCATCCATTTCATTCCTTATTCTTGACTTCACAGGACGACTTTTGGCCCGCAACAGATTTAGGTCAGGCACCCACCATGGCCCGCTAACGTCCCTCCACAATGACCCTGACTTTGGCACCACAAATTGATGTGAATATGTGTGAATGACATTGTCCAAATTTTAACATGGGTCAATATAGCTGGTCGCATCAAATCGTAGACTCTGAAAAAATTTAATTGCATTTGAATAAGGGATCTTAATATTTTGACACTTTCCATAACCACATGTTCTAGCCAATATGTTTATTTCATGATTGTGGTTTCTCCCCACACCTCTATAGTCATTGTACGGGGTAAGCACTTGATATATACCAACTTCATGATTAAATGCCCTCGTAGTGTGTCCTGAAGCTTTGTGCACATTTTTGGTATAGATCCCTATGGCATAATCACTCCACACCTTACCTTGATAGAGATTAGAAGTAATTTCTTTATATCGATCATGGAAATATGCAACAAGTTTGCACCAAGTGAACTTAACCATTGCAGCAATGGTCAAACCGCGAGCACTTTTAAGTACCCCATTAAAGCACTCAAAGATATTGGTTGTCATTGCCCCGTAACGCTCTCTACCATCATGTGACTGGGTCCATTTGTCCAGATCCTCACTCATTAGATATGTGTATAGCATATAGCATTCAGGTTTGTCATCATTTGGGTCTATCCTCCTAAGTGCATTAATCTCAACATCCTTAATGGTTTGCATTATGGACTCAAATTTAGCTTCTTGAGTCACATATTCAGCTTTCAAGGCCGATGCCTTTAGAGTTGGGTTATTAAAGTGTGTGTTGAAGTTACTAGCAACATGTCAAAGGCAATATCGGTGAAATACCCATAAGCTTCTGTCATCAACTCTAGGCCACTTTGCAATGGTGCGTTTGATACCTTTATGTCGGTCAGAAATAATGCAAATGCCCTTGTCAGGTATCACATGCCCTATTGAAATCCTGAGACACTTTAAAAACCACACCCAACTAGGCCCTGACTCCTTGTCCACAACAGCAAAGGCAAGAGGCAAAACTTTGTTATTAGCTTTAGTTGCCATTGTAATCATTAACACCTCTCAATATTTACCATACAAATGAGTCCCATCAATGCTGATCACTGGCCTACAATATCTAAATGCAGCAATGCATGAAGCGAATGCCCAAAATACATAGCACAGTAACGTAGTACCAGGTACGTTCTTAGGTATGGTGTGATAGTTGTATTGGGTACCCGGATCTTGATCCAAGTATGCCAACAACAACTTTCGCAACCTTTGGTAAAACTGTTCCCAATCCCCGAATATCTTAGCAATTGCCTTTTGTTTCGCGCCTCATACCTTATAGTAAGAAAGCTCATGATCATACTTAGTATGTATGATGTCCCAGAGTTGATCAATACGAGCATTATGATCCTGTCGCAATTTTGAAACAATTTTTGATGCAACAAAATTAGAATCCATTACTTTACTGTCTCTTCGCAGGCCAATGGGTATACAATTGTGTGGACCCACATAAGACATGATCACTCATAGACCATTAAGTTTAGTCTTCATGAATGCCCCAACGTGTCACTTGCAGTTGGTGTCAATGCATGCGCCGCATAATTTAATTTTGGTCGACTTTCGAATTGTAAAATTCCTATTATCCTTTGTTGCATATATTATCAATGCACGCTTCATCGCCTCTTTATCTGTAAAAGTCAACCCTTTACTAAAATGCATCCCATCTTCCCAAGTAAAAACAAATGGTATCTGAAGACGTGAAGGATTAATCATAATTTTTCCAAGTATTTGCATAGAATGACTCGGCAGGAGGTGTGTAGGCAGTGGTCATATTTGTAATATGCTGGACGCCAATATTATCGTCCGTGTCACCTTCATCATGGTACTCCATATTTTCCTCTTCAAAATTAGGAGCAAGTTTAAGGTCATCCACATCCCTGTCAAAGTTGCCTTGCTCAATCCTCTCTTCGTACTCATCCATATCATCAAGATTTTCATCATTATTCATAGCATGATCTTCGTCTTCCGCCCCTAAATGTGTCTCTTGAGGTTGGAGTGTTTCACCAGTATTGGCAGCATGATCTTGAGATGAGAGTGACCTCCTATTGTATAGCCTCCCATTGTAATGCATCCATCATCTAGGGCTGTAAATTGTAAAGATGTAGTTGTTTGTTGCACCTCCTTGGCATCAACTTTTGCAAGCCGCTCCGAACTTACGTACAACTCAGCAGCATTTACTTGGGGCATTTTATGGATACTATTAAACATGATCTTTACATGTTTGTCTTCTTTAATTGCCATATACCCATAATTTATCTATTCATGAAGGATTTTTTGTGGGTAACGGTAAATAATCTTTATGTCATAACAAGCAGGGTTGAAATTCAATTCTTACATTATTTTCATCTTCAAATCATTCAACGTCTTCAACCTACAACGTATCATGATATAATAGCACTAGATACCTAGCTCTTTAAATGGGAATCCGTCAATCTCTTCAGGATTGTCAAGGGGTCCATCGTAGTATATATTTATATCAATATTTTTTAGAGATTGTGAACCTATTAGAGTCAAGTGTAATATGTTAGTGACATATTTTATCTCTTTCATTCAACATCAATTACAAATCTTTTATCTACTCAAAGTACAAAAATTACAACTTGTTACATCAGATGCATATACAAACACACCCCACATTTGCATATACTCACTCCACATCACATACAAACACACTCAATCATTATCGTTTCATACTCAAAAAAATTAAAAAAAAAAAAAAAAAAAAACCTAAAGACAAAACTCACCCCTATTACAAAATTTCAAATCATTCTAACAAAGAAATAAAGAAAAATATTAAACCCAAAAAAAAAAAAAAAAGTCATGACAAAAGCCTAACAATACAAATATATCTTAAATATTTTTTACTTTTTATAAAAGCCTAGCAAATATATACACTAACTTGTTACATCAAATGCATATACAAACCCCACATTTGCATATACTCACCCTATCACATACAAACACACTCAATCATTATCATTTCATACTCAAACCAAAAAAATAAAATAAACGCATAACTCACCCCATTACAAACCTTCAAATCATTCTAACAAATATATAAAGAAAAATATCAAACCAAACAAAAAAAAAAAAATAGTCATGATACATACCCATAAAAAAAACCTAACAATACATATATATACACTAACAACTAGAGGGAGTGAGCATTATAAAAACCTTACTTGACATGAGGATGTGTAAATGAGGGGTGAGTTTGACTTGAAGTTTTGTAATGGGGGTGAGTTTTGTTTGAGAGTGAGAGAGAGAGGAAGAGAGCATTAGAGTGCTGCTAGGTTTTTGGAGGAGGAAACCAAGAGACCCACAATTATGAGGACTAAGGACAAGTAGTTGCCCTAACCACGTGGATGCTTGTCCACCACAGCTTTCAAATCGAGTTTCTAAGACTCTATTTCCCTTTTAAAAAACCAAGTCTCTAAGACTCGATATCTAGGTGGAATCCACGTGGATAACCACGTAATTCTCAGAACACATAAATCGAGGTTCTAAGTGTTGAGATATAACTCGAGTCTTAGAGACTCAATTTCCAGGTGGATGCCATGTGGAAAAAGGCCAACTCAAAACATGGAAATTGATCCTTAGAGTATCGATTTTGGAGGAGGAAATCGAGTTTCTTAAACTCGAGATGTTAGTTTGGTATATACTTTCAAAATGTTGCCAACTAATTATATAGTTTGACTACTGGGGTTAATTGCCAATTTTGGGTTCAAAGTTATGACATTTAGTGTTGGAATTTGGAACCTTATTAAAAGGACAAACTAAATTTTTGGTACCGGTGGCTGGTGTTGATTAATTTTATCTTGAAATTTCAATAATGATACCCTTTTGAGATTCTCCATTCAATGCTTGGATTGTGTGAAAAATTGTATGAACTTCTCAAAATGCTCATAAATCATTGCATTTCCTATTTGTAAATTCCAAAATTAAACACAAGCTTGTATGAACTTATTAATAGTGTCTCCATTTTTTTTCCCTTTTGAAATGCATTTGAATATAATGAAACGAAGATGATTTCAGAAAGATCAAAACGAAAATGAAGACTGTAAAGGCTAGAAAATGAAAATATTAAAATAAGAAGAAGGAAAACAACATTTTAATATGGCAACATGCTTCGATTATATAAATTCTTTTTGTAAATTATACAAATATCATAAATGTCAGCTTTTGTATGTAGATTAAAAAAATAGAGAAAAATTTATATTTTGTTGAACTTTTTTTGTGCATTACATGAGTTATTGACTAGTAATTGATGGAGCATTTTAATATTAAATTGTTGTTTTAATTTTTAATGAATAATAAGTTGGCAAATTTTATGAATATATAAGGATCTAATATGGTAGAGGAGGAGTTAGTATATTATCAAATTTGGAATTCCACATTGATAACCAGTAATTGATGGAGCATTTTAACATTAAATTGTTATTTTAATTTTTAATGAATAATAAGTTGGCAAATTTTATGAATAGGACAAAACTTAGGTACGGTACTTACGTGTTGTTTATTAGGTTCTCTTTTTAAAATTCAGCCATGTGGTTGTACTTAACTAAAAATACACTTCCATCTATGAGAAAAAACCCACATGTCTAAATCTTAAAAGGAAAACCTAAAGAATAACATCTAAGTATTATATCTAAATTTTGTCCTTATGAATATATATAAGGGTCTAATGTTGTAGATGAGTTAGTATATGGAAAATTCTTGTATGAGATGGTTTCATGAGACCTATGTCTCAATGACATGTTGGTTCCACACGTGTTAGACCCACATGTTATTGAGACATAGGTA
Source organism: Quercus cerris (assembly GCA_963669245.1). Taxonomy (NCBI): domain Eukaryota; kingdom Viridiplantae; phylum Streptophyta; class Magnoliopsida; order Fagales; family Fagaceae; genus Quercus; species Quercus cerris. The sequence continues at coordinate 8,599,077 of OY770009.1, read as the reverse complement.
TCATATAATACTTACTCATTAGTATATTAGCAAATTTGGAATTCCGCGTTGATAAGGAAAGAGGCTTTATTTTGCAAGCGTGGACATTTATTAGGCTTTAAGTGTAATGCAAGAGAAAATGGGTCATGCACGCTCACAGGAAGGCGAAGGGAGGAGGCAGTTGGATTGTTGACCAGTTATCATGGAGGAGACCAAATCAAAAGAATGTTTTTTTTTTTTTTTTTGGATGGGAAATCAAAAGAATGTTATTGCACTGATGTTGGGCCTTAGCCCTCAGTCCAATAGTGTTGAGATTCTTTAAGAAAAAAATATTATAATTTTTATTCTATTTCTCTTATATTTATATTGTATTGCACCAAAAATGATTTGTATATAATATAAACAAAGACGTTTGACCTTCCCCCCCCAAAAAAAAAAAAAAAACAGAAGACGTTTGACATTTTTTTAACCTAATAATATTAATTTAAATTTTATTCTAGATTTAAAAAATTCATTAGAATTTACATAATATTTTATTTAAATGGTAGAATAGACAATTCAATATACAAATGCAACTATAATAAAAGCTTATTAATAATTATTATAATTATAATTTTTCGTATTTAGATGAAAAATAAAAGATAATAAATTATATTTAGTTAAAAAATTTTATCCATTAATTTATAACTAAGGACTAGAATATTCCTAAATCTTAAGCTTATAAGAGCATATGTTCTTTTGAATAAATTTAATGACACAACTTTTGTTGGGTGGTCAAGTTGTGAGTGTAAAGCAATAGACGCAGTGTTAATGATGTGCTAACTTTGATTGTCCGTCACTCAAAACTTCCAAGCCGTGAAAAATCTAAAATGTTTGCATGTTTTAGTTCAATTCAAGTCTAGAAAATAAAGACACTAATTATAAGGCATGTTTGGTACATTGTAATGATGATTACACAAGAATAAAATCCCGAATATGATTTTTTTTTTTTTTGAGAATCACGAATATGAATTGTATAGTTTGGAATATATATGATAAGATGGTGGAATGAAAGCATATTTAAATAACATTTCCTAAGATGCCATTATGTATAAAATTATATTAACACTTTTTTTGAGTTTAACTTAATATCTTATTATATTTAAATTGAAAAATTAAATAATTAATATCCGACATGTATTTTTTTTTTTCAAAATTAATAACTATAAAATATTAAAATAGTAAAATTTTTTGATAACAACAAATATCAATTGCCAAATTGCAATCCATCAATTTATTTTTAATATTAAACTCAAGGCATAAAGTAGCAGCAACAATCAATTGCAGAAAGATTTTCGTTTATTATAGTGTATCAAACTTGCCCAAAATTAAGAACAAATTATGAAGATATTTACTTAACCAAGGGTAAATTGGTCCACAAAAATGAAATAACTCAAGGACAAATTAGGAATTTTTTTTATTTCTTATATTTATTTTTGATAAGGATAAAGTATTTCTTATATTTATAACAAACTTCTTGAAGAGGACTTTTATATTTACAATACTTTTGAGGATTATTGTCATTTCCTTATACTTCATGAAGGATAGTGTTATTGGATGTTCTTAGTGTATTTAGTTATAGAGTGCTGTATGAAAGTTTTGATACTACTTACACTGAAAATGTAAAAAATAGTGGAAAAATTAGGATTATTTATTTAAATTTTTCCTGAAAATGTTTTAAAAATATTTTCTAAATTAATGCATTTAGGGTATCCGTTAACTTTTTCTTATTTATATAATACTAGTTAGGGTGGCACATGCAAGACACGTGTTAACTCTTGAGTGAGAAAATTAAGATAAAATTTCTATTTGAAGAAGTATGAAACTATATACATAAAAAAATGTATGTCATACAATGTTAATCTCATTCGTATAAGAACTTTTATCACACACAAAGTTATGGTAGCTATTTAACATATGAATATCTATTTAACTATAATAGTTTCTTACTACTTATTTGCTAAAGGCAATATTTACTCACTAAAAACTTCTAAGAATGTTTACAAATATTATCATTTTCCAACAATAACTAACTGATTTTTTCTAAGACATGTCACAATATTTAAATTTTTGTAATGAATGATGTTATATGTTACAATTAAAACTCTTCATACTTTCTTCTTTATCATTCTACATGAGTCTAGGAGCAATGTTTAGTTTACTTGGTTTTCAATGACATCCATTTTAGGTAGGAAAATAATTTTTTTTATTTAAAAAAAGATAATAAAAGACATGTGTCATTGAATTTTTCATTAGATAAATTATGAGTTTCGAATATTTAAACCTAGAAAATCAATGATCTCTGGGTAATAAATAAAACACCTTATACCACCATCTAAAATTCGAAGTACGTGAATACAATTTTTGGGATGTTAAAATTTAATTAGTGGGGATATTTTAGACATTACATAATAGAATATTTTAAGAATCATAAGCTTTCATTAGGGTTTAACTAAGAGAATAACAATATGACATATTTGCTATTTTCCAAAATATTAAGAGAAAAATTGCTTGATTTTAAAATTTAAGGAGAAATTGTGAACTATTCTAAACATAAAGGATGAAAAGTATTTTTATCCTAAGTTTTTTATATTTTTGTGTGTGTAAAACTATGTGTTTTTACTTAAAATGATGCTTAAAGATAAAAATACATAAAAAAAAAAAAATACAAAAAGTCAACCTAAGAAAACTATATATGAAACAATGAACTTTGGCTCAACAGAATGATACAACATTTAAAAAAAAATACCTTATATAGTTTTGTTATATTTTATTTTGACTTGTAAAAAATTGATACTTCAGTAGTTGTGAATATATTATGACGACAAGAAGATGTCTTAATATTTTCACAAGAAAAGTATTATGTCTACAAAATTTTCACAACAAATCATAAGTAGTTGGTTGTTATGAGTTGTTATTAGTAGGTAAAAAAGTAATTTCATTGGTAAATTTAAATTAAAACCAGTAACAATTTACCACTTATGATTTGTTATGAAAGTGTTGTGAAAAATGTTGTGGATGTAACACTTTTTTTTTTCCACAATACCTTTATTTTTAGTCGTGGTTAGTACCAGTTTGATATTTTATTTTGATTTATAAGGAATTAACACCTCAACAATTGTGAAAATTTTGTGACAATTTGTTGTGTTAACTAACAGTTCTATATAAAAAAATAAAATAAAAAAAGAGTTGATTGAGTGATATTACTGAAAAAAAAAAAAAAAAAAAAAAAAGGCCAGTGAATAGTGCAAGTTGAACAAACAGAAAAAAAAAAAAATGTAGCTACTACTATAGCTTTACGCATTCACATTTTTGTTATGAACGCGTTATGAAAAATGTTGTAAATGTAGCACTTCTTTTTTCACAATATTTTTATTTTTAGTTATGGTTGGTTTTAGTATGATATTTTATTCTGACATTTAAGGAATTAACATTTCAATAATTGTGAAAATATTGTGATAGTTTATTATGTTAACTAACCGCTCTATATATAAAAAAAAAAAAGAATTACCCCAAAAAAAAAAAAGCGAAACAGTTCAAAATATTGAACAAACCAAAATCACTGTAGCTTATTATTGCAGTTTTAGCACATTCGCACTTTTTATATATACTTGTAAGGGTTGTATGTGCAAGGCACGTGTTGCCATTGAAAGACAAAATTTAAGATAGGATTGTTTTTTGAAGTAGTATCAAATCATGTATTTAAACTTAGAATATTTATTTAATGTATGGCTATCTATTTAATATGATAATTTATTAGGAGAAGGTATTTGGTATCAAATGATACCATGTTAGCGGTATCAAAATTAAATAAGTATGAGATATGTCAGTAAAAAATAACTAACCCACTAATAATTGAAAGACATGTAATAGTTGGTTGTTATTTTTACACACACGTCTCTCGTTTATTAGATTTTACATGTTTATTGTTTGAGAGATGCTACATCTATAACAATTTTACAACATTTTTACAACAAATCACAGGTGGTTAGTTATTATTGGTTCAAATTTGAAACTAACACTAAGATTACTTTTTTGCCCCAACAATAACAACCAGTAACAACTTGCCACTTAGGATTTGTTGTAAAAATATTGTAAAAATGTTGTAGACATATTATTACCCTTCTTGTTTATTGGATTTTGATATGGATAACGTGATATCATTTGATACAAAATACTTTTCATTTCTTATAACCTATTTACTAAAGATAGTATTTACTCACAAAAAAATTCAACTAATTAACAACTAAGTTTTGATAAAATATTGTCACAATATTTAAATTTTCGCAATAAATGATGACATATGCTACAATTGAAACTCTTCATCAAATTAAATACCTTCATACTTCCTTCTTTATCATTTTATATGAGCCTAACTACAATGCTTAGCTTAATTTTTAATGAACGCATTTTTAAGGAAAAAAAAAAAAAAAGACATATGTCATTGAAGTTTCTATTAGATAAAATCATAAATCTAGAAGATTTAAACCACTAATATATTAGTGTTCTCTAGGTAAGAAATAGAATACAATACATCACTATTTTTACTTTTTAAGTATAACTAACACATAAATCTCAAAAGACATGAAGAAAATTTTTGGGACATTAAAATTTAGTGAGGCATTTTAGATATTGTGCAATGAAATATTCTAGGAACCATAAGATTATGTTAGGGTTTAATTAAGAGAGTAACAACAGGGACTATATACTTGTCTACAATATATAAAGGTGGAAATTATTCAATTTTATTGTTGGGAGATGAAACTACCCCAAACACAAAGGGGGAAAGTGTTTTTTTCCATAATTATTTTCTGTTGGTAAAACTATGTGTTTTTTACTTTAAAAAATGAGTTAAAAAAAAAAAGTCAGCCCAAGAATATTGTACATAAAACTATGAATTTTGACTCAACAAATTGGCTAAACAAAAAACAAAAAAAGTCAGGAACATAATAAATGTCACGATATTTTCTCAATACCTTTATTTTAGCTATGGTGAGCTCTGGTATGATATTTTATAATTTTATTTTAGAGTAATGCTACATTCACAACATTTTCACAACAAATTTTAAGTGGTAAATTTTTATTGGGTTTTAATTGGGACATGCACTTTAAACTATGCATTAAAAAAAAACAAATAAAAAACCAAAAGGAGAAATTTGTGCGTGAAACAGTGAATTTATGCTCACCAAATTTGACTAAATCAAAAAAGAAGTTTAAGAATACAACAAAATGTCACAATATTATCACAACACCTTTATTTTTAGTCGTGGTAAGTTTCGGTTTGATATATTATTATTTATTTTATAGAAATGTTATCTCCATAATATTTTCATAACAAATTCTAAATAGCAAGTTGTTATTGATTTTAAAATGGACCAACGACTTATATCACTTTTTTATCCATCAATAATAGTTTATCTATGATTTGTTATAAAATTAATGTTAAAATGTTGTGGACTTAGCATTTTTTATTTAATATATAAGAAACTGAGATCTCAACAATTGTAAAAATATTGTGATAACAATAAGTGTTATAACATTTTCTCAAAACATTTCTTTTCAGTTGTGGTTGGTCACAGTCTCTTATTTTATTATTTTATTTCGACTTGTAAGAAATTGAAAATATTATGAAATTTGTTGTGTTAGTATAACACTATATATGCTAGCTCATATAAAAATTTAAAAGAAAAAGAAAACCCCGATTATTGAAAAAAAAAAAAAAAACTTTAGGCTGTGTAACTACCATTTGAATAAACCAAAAGGCACTGTAGTTACTGTGCATTAGCGCATTTGGATTATTAAACCCCAAACCCATATAACAGTCCAGAAGTCACAGAGTGGATGGGCCTAATCACATAGCCCACAACAAAGTATATGCCTGAGCCCTGAAGTCACAGAGTGGCTGAAGCGCTCATTACTACACGGCAAAGTATACGCTTCTGCTTTCCCTTGAGCTTCAGGTCACCGACTCATTCACTGTGTAAGTGTCCCTTCCACTCATTTCAATTCACACCCTTTGCTTTCAATTCCTTATATTTCCACCACTCGCATTCTTCTATCACAAAACACACACACACACACACACACACACACACACAAATATGTATATCTGTTATGAATATATCTTTATATATTTATCACAATAGTCACAAAATTTGTTTGAATCGGATTTTAGGTGTAGAACCTGAAAATGGGTACTCAGTATTTGTTTCAGTAAGAGTGTTTAGTGTGGAATGAACTGTAATTTTGCTGTGGCATGTGTGTGAAAACTTAAAGGCCATATTTGTTTGTGCCTGTGCCTGAACGGGAATGACTAACAAGTATTCGATAAAATGCCGAGCTGTGCATCTATTTTTATATGACTTTCTATGCTGATGCTCGTCATCGCATATCCCAAATTATTAAGATATTATTTCAATTAAGTTAGAATGATGGAAAGAATATGTGTGACCGAACTGATTAGTCTCAATCCATAGTCAACCCCAAAATTTGGGACTAAAAACTTCGTTGTTGTATTATTTCAAATATGCCGTTTAATGTATTATAGTACACTCTTAAGTTAATGTAAGTTTGCACAAGTAGCTGTTTTAACTCTGGTAAAGACTGTGCGGTGTCCAAGCTCTTTAGAACTTTTACACAATCATGAAGTGGTCTATGAGCTAGAGTTTTTGGCAATGGTTGCAGATAGCCAGCTATGAGCAACTGGAACATTTTGTGTTAATCATTTTGTTTGCGATTGTAAATGCAACTTCTTTATATTATTTTTGTTGTTGATGAGGAGAAGGAGAACTGTTCTTTTTGAAATGAAGACTTTTTTAGAATTCCGTTTAGCTTTGACTCTCCAATAGAGTAAAGGTTGCGCCTCTTTAATTTGCAGATTGGTGGGAAATGAAGAAAGGAGCGCACCCCCAGTTGCAATGGATATCCTATGTGACTCAGAGTGGAAGATTGATGAACGTTATGATGACCAAAATACACCAGGTTGGTAAAGTCTACCACTTCAGGGCGAAACGTCAAATGGCTGAAAGTGTAGGGCAGATTGCCAAGTTTAGGCGTCGTTATGAAGAAAAAGAGAATGATGAAGACAAAGAAAAGTGACTTTTTCTAGGATGCAATCGTAATATTCTTGTCAGATTTAATGAATATTAATCTTTGGAATAAAAATGACTCTGGTGAGTATTCTAGAGAACATGTGTGTTGCTATGTTTTGTGACTGGTTAAATTTTGACAAATATTTCCATTTGGATCATGTAATTTGTCTTTGGCAGTTTAAGGTACCAGTGAGTTTATCAAATTCAAGATTTTGAGTTCCTGCCAATTCTAAAGTAACTCTTATTTTGTCACAAGGTTTATATTCTACCTTTATCATAATGAATACTGGGCAATTTTTCACCCTGCATGTAAACTATTTTAAATCTTTGTTTCCCAACTCTTTCAATGGGTTCATTCTGTCAACCGTAAGCATTTGAATGGAGTTTATATATCATAGTAGAGGATTTTCTTCTATTTCTTGTAGGATTTCACAAAGTGACTTGGTCTTAATTACTGCTTAGGTGAAACTTCCACCGTGGGGTTTAGTTTCAAACTTTCAATATCTTTTGTTTCTGTAGGTTGTTAACTGCTTCTTTCACACACCCCACGCCCTCCCTGAGAGTGTTGATTTGCTAAAATTGAATGTATAATCTTTGCACAAAGTACACCTAGTTAATTAGTTACATGTGATTCTCTGATAACAGAATGATGTAATATGCTTGCACTGTTTGATTACTTTCTAGTGCAAGAGGATTTCTTGTTCAGTATGATTACCCCTTTGCTAGTTATGTGCTTGAATGGCATTTGCAAGTTTGTACCCTTTCATGGATATTGATAAATGGATGGTTAGATTAATGAATTTACAATGGATGATCCAATTGCCTACCACAATTTAAAGCTTTGGTTGGCAATAATTTGATCAACTCCTCTACTTCCCTGCTATACATATATTTTTAAAGGTTTCGGACTGTTCCATATTTACCAAAGTTTGATCCATGGTCTGGGTTTCAAGATCCTCTCAGGCTCCCAGCTTTGATCTATTTGATTTCTGGCATCATCCTACTTGATTGATTATGTAAACAATGCATTGAGAGGACCATGGGGAATGATGGGCCTCAGGTCTAACACATAAGACCTACAACACTAGAGAAGGGCCTTCCATCATAAAGAGAGAATAATGTGGGAAAAAAGTTTACTCACACCGTTACACATACTTTAGCCATGGACTAGCAAAGGCAAAAAAAGTTATCCTTGCACACAAGAAAGACGACAACCCTCCCATCACGTATTTAGTTGCCAGCCACACCAGGTCTAGCACCCACAACAAGTCTTGAATAATAATTAATAACCCATGTAAGAAAAACATGAACTACCACATGGAAAAAAGGGAACTTCCCCTCTTCTCCTCACTTTAGATTATATAATATATCATAAATATGCCTTTTCTTCTACTTAGCCAAAAAAAAAAAGATAAGCCCCTCTGTCTCTCTTCTCCTCACTTTAGATATATATAATATATCATAAATATGCCTTTTCTTCTACTTGGCCAAAAAAAAGAAGAAGATAAGCCCCTCTGTCTCTTCTTGTGCATCTTAGAATGATGCAGCTAGTAAATTTTCAAATCGCCATTTCTCTTTTTCTATGGCTATTATTAAATGTGATGGTGGCAGGAAACTCAATACCTAAAGTAGTGCAACACAATGTCACGGCTGGCTCTTTGTCATCGTCACCATGGCTCAAGAAAATCATGAACCAAAAGCAAGACCCTCGAAGTCCCGGGTGTGGGAACAGGCCTTGGATATGCAGGCAAGGAGAGTCTCGACCTGGAATGCGGTGTTGTCGAAACCGTTGTGTGGATGTTTTTTCTGATGTTAATAACTGTGGTTTGTGTGGGATTAGATGCCAGTTTACTTGGCAATGTTGTCGTGGTTTATGCGCTGATACGAATATTGACCCATATAACTGTGGCAAATGTCTAAACAAATGTCCATTTGGTGTCCTGTGCTTCTATGGGATGTGTGGGTATGCTCAGGCATTCCCTCCATTGCCATTTCCACGACCACCGCCTCGCCCTCCCTTCCCATTTCCTCCTAAACCGTCTCGACCACAACCAAGGCCTCGCCCTCCTTTCCCATTTCCTCCTAAACCTCAACCATGGCACCCAACACACCCACCTACAATGCAATGAAGTTATTTTGATAATCAAAATATGTTCCTTACATTAGTCTTCCCAGCTATGTTAGTTATCTTTGCTGTTCCTGTAATGTTTGTGAGCACTCTTTCTTATTCTTCATATATTAATGTCCTACCCTTTCTTATTCTTAGTCTCATCTATCTGAGAAGTTGGTATTGTAAGGAGTCATGATTTATAAAATTTCAAGTTTTGCAATTATATTATGAATTATGATCCATGCCAAGATGTCCACCAGCCCTCATCCCCATACTACTATTTTTCGTGATCTCAGCATTTCTTGTTCTTTAAAATAGTAAAATGTTTTTCAATTTTCGGGCTTAATTATCTTTCGATTCAATTAGAACTTGAAAATATTTGGTGGCAAATAGAAGCCTAATATCAAGACTACAACTAGTATTTACCCCACCCTCAATTGAAAACAAAGAAACAAAAAAAAAAAAAAAAAAAAAAAAGGGGGAAAAGAGTAGAGCATTCACATTAGATTCGGCAAAATTTTAAATTTAACTTAAATGGTTATTTTATTTTTATCTATTTTGCTTTGCTCATTCTTTTATTCTTTTATTCTTCTCTCAACTCTCCCTCATAGGTTGTACACCAAGAAAAATGATATGTTTTTGTTCATAATATCATGCATGTGAACTAGAAGTGACAATATTTGACACAACTTATGAACATGATATGATCTTTTATGAATTAATGTTTCCTGAAAATGGATTAATGTCAAAGTGGATTAACTCATTTTGACGCAATTAATAGATGTTTTAATTTCATTTATTTTATTTGCAATCAAATCAAAATGACATATCTCATTATTTGTCTCAAGGTGGGTTAACCCATTTTGACCCATATTACTTACCAATTTGGATTATGCTCGTTGTGTGTGAACAATGATCACAAAGGTTTTGAACTTTTGATAGTTGTGGCTTTGAATGGAAGGGTATTTTGATGAATACCGATGATGGCTGCAAAATTACTAACTTGAGGTTGATTTTGGATTAGGGAATTTCATAGGTGACATGTCTCTCATCTTAGTTGAGCGAGGGAGAGAGATGTTGAAGATTTGACCATGATTATAGCTAGCAATTGTTTTAACTAGCTACAAGTTAGCCCAATGCCCCTTACTAGTCCATTGCTGATTACTTTCAAGCGCACACTTCCCATGTACAAACCTCTCAATGTTTCTAATAAATCTAGGGCTTAAATTATGCCAACGCATTTAAAGGTTTATGAACTTTACCTAATAATAAAAATTTAACAACGGTTAAATTCAACTAAAGTTATTGTTTTTTAAATCAGTTGGCATAACATAAACTCTAGATTTATTTGAAATGAACTATTTTCTTTAATAACCTATTGCAATTTTTAGTATCTATATGGATTCCACGTAAACCCACATAATATAATATAATATCAAATATAGGTTGGGATAAGCCTTCAAAAAAAGAAGAAAAAGAAAAAAAAAAGAGAGGTAGGGATAACAATTGAGTGGCGGAGTGGGATCATAATAATAATTATAACTATATGATGCATCATCTCTCTCAATGTATCTAACAATAAAATAATAACAAGCAAATGACAGAAAATAAACAAACCTAATAGCAATAGGTAATGAAAATTTTGTAAATACATTTTAGTAAATATTAGGCTAGGGTGGATCAATTAAAACCTGCCCCAGTTTGATGGTCAAGACAAAGATTTCGTCCTATCCTTGCATCATCAACTCTTCAAAGCCAGAAAATACCTTATGAGATTGATATATGGAACACCTCTCTCGCATTTGGTAAGCCTTACACACATATAGAACTCACATGTGGTGAAACGCGAGCACTTCATGTTCCAGTCTCATAAGATATGTTCATTGGGAGTGGTGTGAATTAAGGTGAAAAACACCAACATTCTCTATTCTAAACTCAATTTTTTATTCATTCAATATATATTTTAGGGTAAATTACACTAACATACCTTGAAGTTTGGGTTAATGCCAACTAGGTCAAAGACTTTTCAAAGCTAACAAATTTAGTTTTTAAAGCCAACTTAGTCCTTAAACAGTTAGTTTCTTTTTTTTTTCCTCTCAATTGTTTTAGGAGCCAAGTTGACTTTAAAGACTAAAGTGGTTAGTTTTGAAAACTCTTGAACTTGATTGACATTAGTCCAAATCTCAAGGTATGTTAATAAAATTTACCTTATACTTTACACTTAGTTTGTTTTAGCGATGATATTTTCTAGAAAATAAGTCATTTTTCAAAAAGTATTTTATGTAAACTATCTCATTTTTCTATATTTGGTAGCAACTTTAAATGAGTCAAATAATAATCTCATAACTTTTCTTATTTAAATTGCCATGAAATAAAGTTATTTTCCAAAAGAATTAGTAAAAAACAATCTCTAAGTACTCGGATAATAAACAATACATTAGAAAAAGAAGTCATACTTTTTATATTGATCAAAAATAGTTTTTTTTAAACTTTTATTTTTTATATTTTTTTATATTACCAAATACTGTAAAATACGGAAAACTATCTACGCCACTTTTAGCAACGTTGTTTAAACAACGAAAACTGTTATTTAAACACCACAACACATATTTGTATACATTTTTTTACTCACGTGTATTTTCACAAAATTTAAATACTTAGTGTGTGTTTGGTTTGCGCGTCCACGTTGGGTGTTTGTGTTTCCTTTTTTTAGCGCTCATGAACAGTAACTGCCCTATTCATACACATGGAATCATTGTACAAGAAACAAAGTGTATTGTTTATGTACTATTTACGAGTCTCATGATACTATTCATACATTTAAAAATCGTTTTAAGACAATATTTTTCAATTTCCAATTTCCAGAAAAAGGACTTACTGACTGACTTACTAATCGGGCTCCAAGGGACCAAGATTTTCCATCGGTGTTTGACGGCAGTGAACTAAGTACTCCTCCTTTTTATATCCCCAATAAAAACATGCCACGTCAGAGTTTTTACTAATAAAGGAATAAGTCATGCCACACGCACGATTATCCAATTTCATAAAATAAAAAAATCCAACCCAACAGCCACAAACGACGGTTGAAGAAACAGAGGCTCCAACCTCCAACAGCCAGAGAATCTGCCGGACAGCTTCTACGCTTGGCTTGTCGTTATCAGAAGTAGGAATCTCTGTTCACGGGGTTTTCGAAAAGGAAGGACTCCCACCGCCGTGGCCTCCAATCGCCGTCGGCAATTGATATCTAAGGTGGGTCCGTATGTTATTGTGTTAATAATATTAATAGTACTGCTTTCAAAATGGGGTTTAGCTGTTTGGGGGGTTTTTGGAATCCATGACTGTTGGGTTTTGTGGAAAGAGAATTTACGCAAATGTTGAATGGGAATTTATCGTGTGTGGCATGTCTTATTTGTTGGTTGGTGAAATGCTGAAGTGGGATGACAGTATTGGAGATTGTAAAAAAACAAGCAGAGTTGACACCAAGTCTTTAACAAAATGGTATGTGTCATACTCATATATGGGTGGTTTATGGTTTCCCCCAAATCGGTCTCTTTTTTTTAGGCTTTTATCATGCTATGTGCTGCATATAATATAAGTTTGACAAAAAAATTAAAAAGGGTATGCATTGGTTTGGGTTTACTTTTTCTTTTGCGCCAAACTTCGTATTTTGAGTCCCTCCCCCTAAACTATAAAGTAGCCTGCTATCATTCATTCACTGAACACCATTTGGGCACATCAGCAAATCTCTCTCTCACTCGGTTTGTGTCTATTTCTCCTTATCTCTCTGTTGTTCTTCAATTTTTTTTGTGTGTTTGTTGTTGGCTGTTGAATTTGTTGTGGATTTCTTGGATGGGGTCTGGAGAGTGAAAAAAAAGACCCCTTTTTGAAACGGAATTTATTGTATTAGTAAAAGATTTGATTTTTTTTTTTTTTAGTTTATCATTCTTTCCTTGTTTTCCATGCTCAAGGGTTAGTTGTCCTTTTGTTTTTGTTTATGATAAATGGGTTAGTTGTCTTGTTGATATGCAATACCATCAAATTTGGTGATGTTTTTATTTTTTTTGGGGATATCGGCATGAAGCATAGGTCAGTAGTTGGAATCTTCCCTTGGCACCTTTACAAGTTATAACTTGTTTGGATGGAGGGAAAGGAAAAGAATGGAACGGAAATGAATGATAAGAATAATTTTATAATAGTCAATTTCTCTGTTTGGGAGATCTAAGAGTAATGCTATGGGACACATACCCCTTTTTGAAACGGAATTTATTGTATTAGTAAAAGATTTGATTTTTTTTTTTTAGTTTATCATTCTTTCCTTGTTTTCCATGCTCAAGGGTTAGTTGTCCTTTTGTTTTTGTTTATGATAAATGGGTTAGTTGTCTTGTTGATATGCAATACCATCAAATTTGGTGATGTTTTTATTTTTTTTGGGGATATCGGCATGAAGCATAGGTCAGTAGTTGGAATCTTCCCTTGGCACCTTTACAAGTTATAACTTGTTTGGATGGAGGGAAAGGAAAAGAATGGAATGGGAACGAATGATAAGAATAATTTTATAATAGTCAATTTCTCTGTTTGGAAGATCTAAGAGTAATGCTATGGGACACATAAAATGGCATAATTTTTACCGGATCCACCATCACACCTCTATCACTTATAACTTGCAAACTTGCCAAGTGGTGATATATGGTAAAAGTTATGCCATTTTTTATGTGTTCCTAGCATTACTTGGAGTTTTAATGGAGGGAATGAACTTGTTTGAGAGTTTAAGTAGAGGGAATGGAATGGTTGTTCTCTATTTTTTTAAGACCTCAAATTTTCATTCAGTAGGATTTGGAGGGAATGGATTAAATTTAATGAATTTTTTACTAAAACTCCCAAAAAGGTCATCAAGTCTAATTTTATTCCCTCTAATTTTGGAATGAAAATTTGAGGTTTTGAGAGAATAGAGAGACAATGAGTGTTTTCTCCCATTCATTCCATTCCCTCTCGACTCCCAAACAAGCGAATGGAAGAATATTCTAAAATTATTCTTTGCATTCCTTTCCAATCTTATTTTTTTTAATAAATAAAAAAAAGAATTGGTGAAGTTTCTTGTGTGTTTCTGTTTGCTTTGCTGTTTTGTTCCTTTTGGTAATGCTTCACTTTCAACGTGTTGCAATTGATTTCTTTGTTTGGAAGAAAGTGATGTCAAAGTTTTAACCTTCGTGTTGATTACACTTTACTCAGGAAAAATATGTTCTCCCATTGTTTCACTCCTTTTTTGTTCAATGGTATAATGTTGATTTTAAACGGACACAGTCCCTTGGTTTTGAAATGAGTTAAAACTTTTTTGTTTTTGTTTTTTATTTTTTTTATTTTTTAATGTTTTGGAATTGTAAGTAACACATGCATATAGTGAGTTTTGAATTCATGACCTCACTCTCCACGCATTCTTGTGGGAGGAGGAAGTGACATTTGACTTGAGTTGGAGCTCATTGGCAAGTTCTGATATGAGCTTGATCCATACTTGCAAAGAAATAGGTCACGATGTTGTTTTGGATCTTTTGAGTTTTTAATTTGTATTCAAAATGGATTTAGTGTATAACTTATAAGGCAGTAGTCTACATTTGCAACTTTGGATTTATTTACCAAAGAAATTAATAATAGGCAAGTGATGCTAAGGTTTGGAAATTGCTGGAGATGCTTTTTGATCTCTTTGTGCTTTGTTCTTGCAGATGATTTCACAATCATTATGGCTGCTTCTATTTTTGGACTGTTTTGTTCTTGATTCTTTTTCCCAAATTAAAATGCTGACTTGAAGTTGTCTCTTAGAATTTTTTTTCCCATGACCTGGCACTTCAGTTTAAAAAAGAAAACTCTATTAGGGTGCTGAGAAATGAGGAAAGAGCAAAGGAAAAAAAAATCTAAGCCTTTTGTGTTTGTGGTGTAAAGCTTCTTAATGGGTTTTCTCCCTATTATTTCCTGGATATTGAAAATTTTAATATACACAATTTTGGTCTCTTTTGCTTTTCCTAAAGTTCTTACTAACTTCCTGATGCAAAATCAAGTATTTATTAGGAATTTTTATTTTTATTTTTATTTTTTTATTTTGGGCGTGTGTTGGATTTTGTTTTTTCTTTATCAATATTATAGCGTGTGAAAGTTTGGGTCTTATTAAGGTCCTACTTAATGAATGTATTGTAATTGCTACTACTTCATTCAATTTGATTGTAATTGCCTCATGCCTTTTATTCTTTTTCCCCCTTTTTTCTAATTTACATTGCTAATTATATTTACAGGGTTTTGAAAGTGTTTAGCAAACACGACTTGATCCTATTAATCCAATTTTATCAAGTCTGATGGCTGTTTCATCTACATCTTCGTTGCAGGGGAGCATGGTTGCTCCCAAGACATTGAACAGAGAGTATATGTGCAGTCCTTCAAATCTTTCCTGCAGACAATTTGGATACATTAAGTCAATGTACCTAACACATTCGAGGATATTGCCCAGTGGGAAATTATTGAAAAGGAAACAAACTGACGGAGTATCTCCAAAGGACAGAATCCAGTGCTGTGCAGTACAAGTTGAAAATGCTCCTTCATTTTCAGTTGGGAAGAAGTTTCAGCTTGATGATGTAATTGAAGCTCAACAATTTGATAGGGATATTCTTGGTGCTATATTTGAAGTTGCACATGAGATGGAGAAGATTGAAAAGAATTCTCCTGGAAGCCAAATTCTTAAGGGTTATCTAATGGCTACTCTCTTTTATGAGCCTTCCACTAGAACTAGGCTTTCCTTTGAGTCTGCCATGAAAAGGTTAGGTGGGGAAGTTTTGACAACTGAAAATGCACGGGAGTTTTCATCAGCAGCTAAAGGAGAAACACTTGAAGGTAAGCTTTTTCATCTGCTTAATCAGGTTCCTAGTGGTGGATTACTGAAAGTTAGATGTAATTTAGGAGCTTGATTTGCAGATACCATTAGAACCATTGAGGGTTACTCGGATATAATTGTTATGCGGCACTTTGAAAGTGGTGCTGCCAAAAGAGCAGCTGTCACAGCTGGCATTCCTATTATTAATGCTGGGGATGGTCCTGGGCAGCATCCTACACAGGTATGCAAGAAAGCTGTTCTTAATTACAATATTGAGCTTTTTGTTTGACAGCCTGTAAGTGATCATGTTTGGAGAAAAGAAAGGCATGTGTAAAAATAAACAAAACAGTGAAGTGATTTTAAGAGAAATAAATAATTTAATGATAAATCAAGTGGACAAGAAGTTTGGAGGTGGAAACAAATTGTGGCCTTCACTGAGAGTTTCCATCTATCCCATGATCATTGTCCAGTATGCTACTTAGTATCTTCTGTAATGGAGAGGAATCTTAATTTGTTTTAGTCTAGAAACTATTAATACAACACAGGATATTACTAATGAAGCTTTGTCATAATTTGGAAAGGGATTAATTACAAAAGCAAGCTTTTTTATTTTCAATATTAGTTAGTCATATATAAGAAGTCATTCCTATGGCAGATACACACATGAAAGAAACATAGAAATGGTCACCTTTTAACCCAGTTGTTCAATTTTCATACTATACGGTCTAATGGACGGTTGAAAACTCTAATTGTTTGCTGTTGGATGAACAGCTTAATTCTTTGAGGGAAAAAAAAAAAAAAAAAAAACCAAATGATCGAGTAGAGCATATCTTGTGATACTTGGTAGTCTATTTCTTTATAAATCTTTGCTTATTTATAATGTGTGTTAAGCAGCACCTAGATCACATCTTATATCCAAGGCTTTCTGCAAAAGATGGGGTGAGGTGTTCATCTACAGATATCTTAATAGACAAGTAATGTTGTTCTGTCGTGGTGTGACATTAATTGTTTATTTTCTCCTAATGTAGAGGGGGAGAATAATGTTCTGTATTTTCATTTGATGATTTTTTTTTAATCATTTCGTCATATTTTAATTGCTGGTAGTAAGTTTCACACAGTTTAGTTCAAAGATCTATTCTTGCTGTTGTGTATGATTTAGGCTCTCTTGGATGTATATACCATTGAAAGAGAGGTGGGGAAGCTAGATGGCATCAAAGTTGGGCTAGTGGGTGATCTTGCCAATGGAAGGACTGTCCGCTCACTTGCTTACTTGCTTGCCAAGTACCAAGATGTGAAGATCTTCTTTGTTTCTCCTGATGTGGTAAAAATGAAGGTAAATGTTGATCCAATTGTCACTTGAATTCACCTGTAGGTCTTCTGTGTGTGATATGAATTTAAATGAACATTAATCAGTGAAAGAAAATCTCACTACAGTTTCAAGTTTTGTTGATTTAGGCAAATGAGAAGTGGAAAAATTATAGAAAATTTGGGGTTTTGGTCTCTCAATATTTACATTTTCATCTTACAGGATGATATAAAAGACTATTTGACATCAAAGGGAGTGGAATGGGAAGAAAGTGCTGATTTAATGGAAGTGGCTTCTGAGTGTGATGTAGTGTATCAAACTCGCATTCAAAAAGAAAGATTTGGGGAGAGAATTGACCAATATGAAGAAGCTCGAGGCAAGTACATTGTAGATCAGAATGTCTTGGGTGTTATGCAGAAGCATGCTGTGGTCATGCACCCTCTACCAAGGCTTGATGAGGTACCCATGTGATGTTTAAGTGATGTTAGTGTGTTATTTATGAGCATGAACATTTTTAAGTGCTTCTTATGTATTTACTGGTTTATTTGTTCCTTTTCATGAATTTTTGCAGATTACTGTGGATGTTGATGGGGATCCAAGGGCTGCATATTTTAGACAAGCAAAGAATGGACTTTATATACGGATGGCTCTTTTGAAGCTCTTACTTGTAGGGTGGTGAAAATGCCTCACCTCTAGTTTCAAATTTTGACCCTTTAAAAAAAAAAAAAAAAAAAAAATTATAGGGCTTCCAATTTTGACTTGGTTTCCATGGTTTACTGAAACTGCGAGACTGTATTGGTATTTATTTATTTATTTATTTTTGAGTTTGAACACGCGGGGATCTGAAAGCCATAGCTCTTTAACATTTTTTTTTTGGGACCTGAACTTCACTAATGCTCGGTCATGAGTCATGACCCTGAAGCTCTCATGACAAGATCCATTTTGTGCCATTTTACGTCTCAATTGTGCTGTTCAACTCATCAGTTTGTGACCAAGTAAGTTGCTGCTAGCTGGCCCTAGTTGGTGTTTCTTTCTATAATACATCTAGAATAATTTTTTTTTTTTCACAATTATTAATGTGACTTGTTATGATTGGTGTAATAATAAAGTAATTCTGCTAGTAATTTCTATGTGAGTGATTTTACGCCAAACACACTTTGCTACTTTAATATGATGTGAAAATAGTTGGGTCCCCTTTTCTCCTTTTATTTTCCTCTGCTTATCCTGCATAAAAAAGGAGAAGAAAAAAATTAAGAAGAAAAACCCATAAGTTTTTTCATTATAATTGTGAAAAAGAATATATTCAAACGGAAGGGTTAAACTTGTTGTATACAAACTGTTTTACATACCTTTTCAAAAGTAAAATTGTGGCTTTAAGTTACGATTTCAGTTGCTTTTGAGGGTGTGTAAAATTGTGTAAAATAAATTATCACTTGCCTAAACTGCAAAGGCCGTGTTAGGAGTGAACTGCCAGGCAAGTTGTGCCTAGACTGAAAATGAAAGAACGTGGTTCAAAATTTATTTATTTCATAACAAGGAATATGCAATCTGACATTTTTCTGTAACACTCCTGTGACTTCTCATTCCCAAAAATGCTCGAGGCAGCTGCAAAATTGATAATAACCTCAAGCATTTTCCATCAGACTAAATGGACAACTTTGGGCACAAGATGTTCATAGCTAAAGCCTAACCTATCCCCTTTCTGGGTGTAATCTTATCGGTAGCGGGTGGCTAGTAACTCTTTGCTCACATAAACATTGATCTAACAATAGGCTATTCCAAGCTTTGCAAGAAAAAAAAATTTGGGCACAAGACTGCAACATTGGTTCAGAGTGGCTGTGATGCATAATTAAGCAATTATGAATTCTGGTACACACCAAAACACGGAAAAATTGTTAATCCATTTCCATGCCATATGTAGACACATTGTGAGAGAGAGAGAGAGAGAGAGAGAGAGAGAGAGAGAGAGAGAGAGAGAGAGAGAGAGTAGAATAGTGTAAGATTTCAAACATTAGCGATAAGACTATTTTAGTTAATGTTGAAATCACACACAAGCTCGAGGTCCTACAATAGTGGAGAGAGAGAGAGAGAGAGAGAGAGAGAGAGAGAGTGAAATTGTGTATTGATAAATATCAAGCTTTGCCTATTATATAATGAGAATAGAATAGTGGGAGAAATAACTAACCTGGCAAACTATCAATCCAACCAATATAGAAGAGACAAGTGGCAAAAGAAGAAACAAACAAACTAACTATCTGTACTGCATAAACGACAAGCTGTTTTTATGCATTGCTACTCTATGCTACTTGCAGCTTAACACTCTATATACAAACTACAATATACAAGTTACAAAACTACTATATACAAGATAAAACTACTACTTAACACTCCCCTTCAAGATGAACTGTATATGTTTACTAAGTTCATCTTGGACAAAAGGTAATAAAATTGTTTATGTCCAAGTGCCTTAGTGAAGAAATCAGCTATCTAGTGTCTAGTGGGAACATGAAATGTCTTAATCACACCATCTTGAATTTTGTCTCGGATGAAGTGACAATCAATCTCTATATGCTTTGTTCTTTCCTGAAACATTGGATATGCAGCAATATATAAAGCTGCCTTGCTATCACAATAAAGAGAAGCTGCTTGATTGTGTTTTAACCCAAAAGTCTTAAGCAAAGCTATAAGCCAAACAATTTCCCTTGTCACTGTGGCCATTGCTTTATTTTCAGACTCTGCTGAAGACCTTGTACTACCTGTTACTTCTTACACTTCCAAGAAATTAGAGAATCACCAAGGAAGACACAAAAGCTTGATATGGATCTTCTGGTGTCTAGACATGTTTCCCAATTAGCATCATCGTAAGACTTGAGCATCAATTCTGAATTTGCAGAAGTAAACAACCCTTGCCATGGTGTTTTCTTTAGATACTTGAGAACTCTATAAGCTACTTGTAAGTGAGGCACTTTAGGTGAACTCATGAACTGACTTAGCTTGTGTACTGAGTAACATATATCTAGTCTAGTGAGGGTCAAATAGAGCAACTTGCCTATCAATCTTCTGGAACATCCTCTCCCATTGAGCTACTGAACCTTGTAGATTGCTCCATGGGTACATTAGTAGGTTTGATAGCTAACAGACATGTATTAGAAAGCAGCTCCAAAGTAAACTTTCTTTGACATAAGCTAATACCTCTCTCAGTCCTAGCAACTTCAAGACCTAAGAAATATTTTAAAGTACCAAGGTCCTTGAGTTTGAATTTGTTGTCTAGGAAATGTTTGAAAGTGTTTATAGCATCCACATCATTGCTAGCAATTAAGATATCATCCACATATACTAGTAGAATGATGATTGATCCTTTGTTGACCTTGGTGAAAATAGAACAATCTGATTTGGACTTGATAAAGCCATGATCAATGATTGTGGAAGATAACTTGGCAAACCATTGCCTGCTAGCTTGCTTGAGGCCATAGAGAGATTTTGTGAGCTTGCACACCTCCCCCTTGCCGCCAAATCTAGGAGGAGGAACTATATATACCTCCTCATCCAAGTCTCCATGAAGAAATGCATTGTTAACATCCAATTGAGAGAGATGCCAACCATAAACAGCAGCAAGAGCTAATAAAGTTCTAATAGTCACAAATTTCACCACAGGAGAGAAGGTTTCATAAAAATCAATACCCTCAATCTGAGTGAAGCCCTTAGCAACCAGTTTAGCCTTGTATCTCTCAACAGACCCATCTACCATGAGTTTAACCTTGTATACCCATTTACATCCAATTGGAACTTTACCAGGAGGAAGTTTGGTCATAACCCAAGTGTGATTGGCTTGAAGAGCATCAATTTCAGTCTTCATAGAAGCTTGCCATAAAGGATCAATCAAGGCTTGAGCATAAGAAGTAGGTTCTTTGGCAATAGTTAAGGCAATAGCAAAAGCTCTATGGGAAGTAGACAACTTACCATATGAAAGAGTAGAAGAAAGAGGGTAAAGAATACCTGGATTGTCAAAGAGATTGGAATCACGTGACTAAGTGAGAGAAGCCGAGGCCAACACATGAGTAGATGCAAGATTGCAATGATAATCACGAAGATATGTAGGTGGTTTGTGAGACAATAGACCTTCTGACATTTGGAACCTTAGGTAAAGGAGAAGTATTATTAGCAGGGTCAGAAGGAGAATCAATTATAGAGGCAGAAGGTGCTAGATCAGAATGCACAAGATCTGGAAGCTCATTAGGTGGTATAGTAGTGTCAACAGAGGTGAAAGGAAGGGAAAATTCTGTAGAAACAGAAGGAATAGAATCTAGAATTGACGGTTGACATGGATCCATAGAATGAGAAGTTGAAGGAGAAGGGGAGACAGATTTGGACAACCAATGTTTGAAAGGAAAAAAAAAAAAATCCCTAAAGATGACATCCCTAGATAGAAAAACAGTCTTAGTGGTCAAATCATACAATTTATATCCTTTGGTACCAAAAGGATAACCAAGAAAAATACAAGCTTTAGCCCTAAGATTAAACTTGGTTCTATTCCTAGTTAAAGTAGAAGCATAGCATAGGCAACCAAAAGATTTAAGATAATGATAAGAAGGAGGATGGCCTAAGAGCTTCTCATAAGGAGTAAGGTTATGTAAAAGAGGACTAGGAATCCTATTAATGAGATATGTGGTTGTAAGGACACAATCCCCCCAGAATTTCAAAGGTAAATTTGCTTGGAATCTTAAGGCTCTAGCAACATTCAAAAGATGCTGATGTTTCCTTTCAACAACAACATTTTGCTGTGGGGTTTCAACACATGACAGTTGATAAAGAATGCCTTTTGAAGCATAAAAGGAGGAAAGAGCAAATTCAGGTCCATTATCAGTTCTAAGCACCTTGATAGGAACTTTGAACTGAGTTAGGATCATATTAAAGAAGGACTGAATCAAGAAAGAAGCATTAGACTTATGCTTCATCAAGTAAACTTAAGTACACCTGCTATGATCATCAACCAAGGTAAGAAAATATCTTGAGCCATTCAAAGAAGGTGTAGAGTATGGTCCCCAAATATCAGCATGAACCAAATCAAAACAAGATAAAGAAATATTTGTAGAATGTGGAAAAGGAAACTTTTGCTACTTAGCTAGAGGACAAACATGACAATCAAAATATTTATTATTATTGCAAGACTTGATTTCAGGTACAATGGTATTCAACAAAGTTAACCTTTGTGAAGAGGGATGACCTAATCTATAATTCCATAGTCTAAAAACAATATTTGAAGAATCAAGATTACAAGAATTGACACTTTTGTCATGAAAATAAGATGACAACTTGGATAAGACCTCAAAAACAGACTTTCGTAAGGTGACTTGAGCAGTTCATTGCAGTGTGTAAAGGCCTACTTGCTTTTTACCCAACCTAATCATCTTCCAATGCTATAAGTCCTGGAGAAAGCAATAATGGGAAAGAAAAATACAGCAACAAAAAGGATTTTGGGTTAGCTTGCTCATAGAAATAAGATTGAAAGAAAAACTAGGAATACAAAGTACATTCTCTAAGATTAAAGTTGTAGAAACTTGAACAGTTCCTATATGAGTCACCTTGACCATATCCCCATTAGGTAGTCTAAAATAAATTTGAACAGAAGAGGTAATGGATTTAAAGAAATGAAGAGATTGAACCAAATGGTCAGTAGCTCCACTGTCAAGAATCCAATTAGTGGAACTAATGTGTGAAGTATTGACACTTGAAGAAAAAACAGAATATTCAAAAGATGGATAGAACCATATACCTGATAGCTCTTGACCTTGAGAACCAAGTGAAGGTTGAGTAATGATGTTAGCAACTTGACGTGTAGTGTCCAAACTTGCCTCTGGCGGGGCTTGAGTACCAAAATGGTATTAGGAATTCAGCAAACCAACCAATTGTTGATATTCAGCTCTGGTGAGTGTGACAAGCTCACTTAAACTATCCTCAGCAGCAACAACATTACTTGTAAAGGATTGACCCTCGTTTTTGAACTTGTACCCAGGAGGATAACCATGTAGCTTATAACATTTGTCAACTACATGTCTTATAGCACCACAATGAGTGCATTGAGGTCTCCTAGATTTTGGCTAATTGTAATTCTTGGCATTACCATTCTTAGCTCCCAAAGCAGCCAATGCTGCTGCTATATCAGTCAATACTCTCTTCCCAGCATCAACCTTTCTCTGCTTCTCATCTTGAATAAAAAGAGAGAAGACTTTACTCAAGGAGGGTATAGGATCCATAAGCAAAATCTGCCCTTTGACTGCTGCATAAGTATCATTTAGCCCCATCAAGAAAGACATAGTTCAATCCTCCACATGATGACCACAAGTACATGTTTTATAGTTGGAAAATTCATCCCAAAGTCCCTTAAACTTGGTGTAGTATGCATTGATACTAAAATCCTCTTGAGTCAAAGAAATAACTTACTTCCTTCCTTAACTCAAAGATTCTAGGTCCATTGCCTTGTCCATACCTATATTGTAAGTCAAGCCAAACCTCCCTTGGTGTCTTGAAGTACACTATACTTGGTTGCAAAATCCTTAGAGATAGAATTGAATAATCAAGCCAAAATTGTACTATTACATTTACACCAAGCTGTGTAATAAGGATGGTTAATAGATCGAGGCTCAGGAATTGAGCCATCAATGAACCCTAATTTGGTTTTGGCATCCAAAGAAATGAGGACTGCCCTACTCCAAGTGCTGTAATTCTACTCAGTGAGATGTTGAACAACAAGGGAAACACTAGGGTTATCACCACTAGACAAGAAATAGGGATTAGATGCATTTTCCCAAGGTTGGACAGTAGGAATAGAAGGACTAGAAGCACTTTCAGTCATACTTAGTGCAATTATCTAGCAGAAGAAAGTTGATCAAGATTCAGAATTCCAAATAGGAATTAACAGAATAGGAAACAAGAATTGATTTGCTAGAAATCAAGATTCTTCAAAAACAGGTAATCAACTCTGTAACTTGTTGATTTAATCAAAACAAGATTCAATTCAAGATCTTGATGAATGAGCTACAGAAACCACAAATTGGTAATTGAAAAACCCTAAGAACAAGAATTTCAATTTACCAATGTATAGAAAGAAATCAAGATTTCAATATGCTATCATGTACAAAAAGAAACCAAGATTTAGAAAGAGAACTTAGTGCAAAAATTGAGAGAAATACATTCAAGAAAATTTCTACTTGATTCAAAGAAGAAGCACTAAGAAGAACGAGATGAAATTGAACTAGAAAGCTCAGAGAATACCAGATTTGAAGATTCTCTAAATTAGTTTAGCTTTGATACCATATTAAAATCACACACAAGCTTGAGGTCCTACAACGGTGGAATGAGAATCACACAGAGAGAGAGAGAGAGAGAGAGAGAGAGAGAGAGAGAGAGAGAGAGAGAGAGAGAGAGAGAGAGTAAGAGTAGGAGCTGTAGAGTTGTGAATGAAATCGTGTATTGATAAATATCAAGCTCTGCCTCTTATATAATGAGAACAGAGTAGCGGGAAAAGTAACTAACCTAACAAACTGTCAATCCAACCAATACAGAAGAGACAAGTGGCAAAAGAAGAAACAGACTAACTAACTATTTGTACTGTATAAACGACAAGCCGTTTTTATGCATTGCTACTCTATCCTACTTGCAGCTTAACACTATATACAAACTACAATGTACAAGTTGCAAAACTACTATATACAAGATAAAACTACTGCTTAACAGTTAATAATACAGCTACTGCTAGTGTAATTTTCTTTTTTGTTCGTTTATGGGACATTGACAATAAGTCAGTAACAATTATATAGAAATTTGGACCAAAAAGAAGAACAAAAAAAGATATATGTAGAAACTACTACAACTAGAAACAAAAGTTACATTAAAGACAGCCCACCATGAACATGCCTTTTTTTTTTTTTTTTTGTCAATGAATATGCCTGCTAATAGGTAAGGAAGTTGGAATCCACATCATGGGCCCAGGACTCCAAACCCCCAACAATATCCCTGGTTGAGGTGAAATCCAACTTGTGCAGATTCTAAACAGCCCTATAAGAATCATTACCCCTCCTACAAATTACATATAGTTCGGCACTTGAACTTCCCTTTCGCTCTTCTTCTTCCTTCAAAGCTGAAGAAGTTTCAGGCAATCTAGCCTTCAAACTTGGGAATGGGATGTTCAAGGACTTGGGAAGAGAAATCTTAAAGTGGTGAGCTGGTCTGACATAGACCAATACATGTGCTTCCCCCTTAGCAACCTTATCGTGATACTCTTTGTTGCTTATTCTGGAATCTGATTGAAGCAGTTTCTGAACGGTTTTAGACCCCTTAAACACACAGATTGCGTAGCCTAGATTAATTAGCCAAGTTGTTACTTAGTCAAATTAAGCAATTCTAGGTTAAAACAATCCAAACAATCATATCAAGATATAATGCAGCGGAAAATAAATAACACAAGATATGATCACCCAGGAAACCACACGGTAAAAACCTGGGGAGGATTTGACCCACCGATCCTCAAGGCTAACCTGAATTCACTATGAAAGAATTGAAGTTCGTACAAAAGGACTACAAGCTCCCCGCTCGACTTCCTAATGCTACCCACCAGTAGAACTTCCTGACATGACCACGCGCAGGCTCCGAATCCACGGACTACTTCTTTCTTGAATTCCTCAATCAGCTACAAGCTCCCCGCTTGCTTTTCTTTTAAGTTCCAATGGTTGCAACAGTAATGATCTTCAAGATGTTGAAATAATCTCCACCATGAAAACCCTAAGTTTTGTGTAAAGGAAAGCTCCTCAAAGATCTCACACGAGATTCACACAAAACAGCAATGTATGAGCAACAATACAATATGGACAACCTTAAAAAACGTGGCTAGGGTTTTGTTTATATACCTAGGGTAAAAACATAAAACCCTAAACGTTTAATGAAGTAGGGCTGAGTTGGAAATTCTGCAGAAAATTCAACCTGTGCGAATTTCGATCGATCGAGTCTATTCTTCGATCGATCGAGCCAGGCCGAGAGTCCCAAGTACTTCTGCAGCCACTCGATTCCAACTGTACAATATTAAACCAACTTTGAGCAAGTCTAAATAAGACTAAATACAATGTTTTGATCATGGTTTGCCAACATTACAAATTAGAGTTCTAAATACATAAAATTCTAAGACCTTAGAACCTAACAAACTCCCCCTTTGGCAATCCGTGACAAAACCCTAATTAACAGCTCAAAGTTTTACAAATAAAAAGCCCTTTACAAAGATAATGCTCATAAAATTCAATTCAGCCTAACTACTATCCATAGTTGCAAGTGTAGACAGCAGCTTAGTCGAATCAACCTGTATAATCCTGAAATACACAACAAACGCATAAACGCATGTGTGACAGTAAAGAGTAAAATAACAGGTATAATATTCTTGTAATATCCACACAACACAAAATAAAGACATATAAAAATGAACAAGTCATAAATATAAATCAATACGTAGTGAATCATAAAGCAACAAGAATCAATAAAAAATATCATGTATATCAATCAATGTTACTCCCCCTAACATGAATATCCCCAAAAATGATATACAAAGTGAAGCACATAGATACAATCTAAAACTCCACAAGCTCCTCTAAAACAAAAAAATCTCCCCCTAACTACAAAAACTCTACTACAAGTCAAAACTCCACTCCCCCTTTTTGTGACGGAATGCCAAAGGGCAATCACAAGTCGCCATCAAAAGGAGGTGGTGAGGGTGAATGAAGACGCGTAAGATCAGCTCGGAGAGCACGCATCTCATCTAGCAAGTCCACCAAAATCTGACCATGAGCCTGCTGAACAGTCATGACAGTCTCCAAAGTACGACGAACATCAAAGTCGGCCGAAGGAGGTGGAGGAACATCAGCAGCAGCATCATCACCAACAGGAATAGGAATATCCTCACCAGCCATACCTGCAAAAGAAGAAGGAGGAGGAGGTGCGCTACTAGAGGGCTCAGATCTAGGGTGTTTAGAACCAGCTCGAAGATGAGCGGCCCTCTGTCTAAGAAAAGACGCACCTAAAGGTCCTATCACATGGACGGGCTCAGAGGAAGGAAAGTCATCAAGACCAAGATAGAGAAGAATCCTATGAATGAAAATAGGATGAACAAGAGCATGAGCAGTAGATGAACTCCTATAAACTTCGTTCAAAGAACGAAGAAAAAGATGGGGAAAACTAATAGGAGCATCAGTAACAAGAGCGTACAGAAATACACACCTCTCAAGAGGAATGGTGTGAACATGGGAAATAGGCCAGATCGAATGACAAGCTATCCGAAAGAACAAATAGTGCAACCCAGAGAGCTCAGCAGAAGTGATCCGAGGATCAGAACCCCACTGGACAGTAGTACCAGTGACGTATGACAAAACATCGCTAATCTCGGGAGACTCATCATAAGGATAGACAGGATGCTGGACCAAAGGTACCCCTAGAGCATCAGCCACTACCCGAGGAGTAATGGTGTACTCTACGCCTCGTATCCAACTCTTAACAAGAGTGTTGGAATCATAGACGCGGATAGAGATGTTCGAATAGAACTCTCTAATCAAGGCAGAAGGTGGAGGAGGATCAGAAATATCCACCAAGGGTAACCAACCCCGACGCTCAAAATTTGCCCTAATGGCAGGATCAAGCTCATCTAATAGCACAGAACGCTCAGCCCAAATTTTTCTCTTAACGGTCAGTTTCTCAAAAGTCTCTTGGTTTTCCTCACTCGGAAACCTCTCACTATCAAAGGATGGAGGGGGTGAAGGAGAAGGTGAGGGAACACTCCTACGGGCTCTAGTTTTCCTAGGCATAGTGCTAAGGAAAGGACAGAGACACAAAGAGAAAAACACAAAGAAACAAGAGAAAACAAAACCAAGGGCAGACTGCAAATTAGCACAATAAATAATATAGAACAAAAATCTATATGATGCATGAACAATAACATGTTATGATGCATGATCTAAATGCAGTGACAAATTAAATGAAATTGAGAGTAATTGGACAAAATTGGCTTGAACAAGGAATTTCTATCAAAAATCCCAAAATTTGAAAAATCACTTGAAAATTTTGTACCAAATTGATGAATTAAGTATTACAAAACACAGCACATAGATTATAATGCTTAAATACACCAATATAACAAGCCAATTTCATCAAATTCAATCCAATTTAACAAAAGCCCCAATTCGGATCAAGAACAAACCCTAGAATTTTCAATTTTTCACAAAACACCAAATTGATCAAATTAACCACCAAGGATCATTAATATAATGTGTCCCCACAAAAACCCAATGATCAATTTCATAAAATAAGGTTTGAATCAACAGAAAATCCAAAAAGAATCAAGTCCGAAAATTACCCTTAAATGCATGGATTTATGCATGAAATAATGAAAATAAAATCAAAAGGAAGGGCAAAAGAGTCTTACCGGCTTGAGGAAAGAGAGATTTGGCAAAAACAACGGAGGAAAACGAAAAAAATCCTGAGGTGTGGAGCCTTGCCAACGCGGAGAGAGAGAAAAGTTTGAAAAAAATTTGAATAGAACCTTTGAAAAAGTCAGAACTGAACTTTTAAAAAGCTTTTCCACGATATTCGATCGATCGAAAATTACATTCGATCGATCGAAAAGCACAGTCATTTTAAGACAAATGAGAGCACTTTTTCGATTGATCGAAAAATAGATTGGATCGATCGAAATGGGCAGAGGCTCACTAAATTTTGGAAAAATCACAGTTTTTGAAAGACACAAGCCGAATTTTGAAAATAACTCCTCAAAGCATTAAAATGAAGAAACAAAATGCATGAGTATGAGATGGAATGCTTTTTCAAAAACCCAAAATTTTGAACCCAATATTCTTAAACAAATTGCAATCAACCTCCCATTATATTTTTTTTCAAGCAACAAATATGGTGTGCATAAATCTCAAGATATTTTCAAACTTGGTTGGTCAGACCAAAAACACACACTAGCATGTACAGTGTTTAACAAAGAGTAACTTGTGTCGTGTGTGATACTAGCAAAAACTTGAGATACATGTGAGGTGATATGTGAATAGCAATCAATCACAGAGTTTACAAAATTCATCACATAGAATTCAAGAGAGACTATCACCTAAAGAGTTACATCCTATAACTCCCACATCTCCTAGAACAAAAGCTTGCAATCATGTAAGTTTCTTGTATTTTTGCCTCTTATTTGCATGAGATGGCATTCAGCCTAATAGTACACACCGGTTTGAATTAAGTGAATTTGAGGCTACACCTTATGTTCTTTTTGTGCATGTGCTACACTTTCTCAAGCACAGAATCTTATGATATGCACTAAGGTGTTCATGATTGGCTAGTGAACAGTGGTGAGATGGTTATTTATGCCTTTCTCAAAAGGATCAAGTCCGACAGTCAAATAACATGTGACTTCAAGATTAAGATAAAGTGATAAACACCATAAACATCTTTCCCACACAACATGCACTACAAAGCTCAAACTAGTAAAGTGCAATAAAGTAAGCTCATCCAAGCTAAACAAGGTACATAAGACATGTTATGTGTAAATAAATTGACCAACCTTGTTTTTCAAAAATCAAGAACAATATGTTCAACATAAATTTTGCTTCCTTTTTTTTTTTATTTTTTATTTATTTATTTATTTATTTAAAGGAAAACAAATAAATCCTAGAATGAAATGCATGAATGTAATGCAATGCAAGTCCTAGAACAAAGAAAACAAAAAAAATAAAGAACAATGGTCACAGAAGAATAGAGCAATGAAGCACAAGGACCATGAAAGTCAAGAACAACTTAGGGACACCGAAGAACACCAATCACTTGACGGAGTGTTTCAAATTTACTTCCATCAAGAGGTTTGGTAAAGATGTCAGCGTTTTGACGATCAGTAGGGATATATTCAAGAACAACAATTTTCTTTTCAACCAAATCCCTAATGAAGTGATATCTAAGTTCAATGTGTTTGGTCTTAGAGTGTTGGACAGGATTTTTAGAAATATCTATAGCACTAGAGTTATCACAATAGACAACCATGGTGTCTTGAGGAATCCCATAATCACTCAAAAGCTTTTTCATCCAAAGGAGTTGAGAACAGCAACTCCCAGCAGCAATATATTCTGTTTCAGCAGTGGATAAAGAAACAGAATTTTGTTTCTTACTCATCCAAGCCACAAGATTGGCTCCAACATAAAAACACCCCCCAGTGGTGCTTTTTCTATCATCAGCATTCCCAGCCCAATCAGAATCAGAAAAACCAGCAAGAGACAAATTAGACTCTTTGCTATAAAATAACCCATAATCACAGGTTCCACTCACATATTTGATAATTCTCTTAACAGCATTTAAATGAGAAACCTTAGGATTAGACTGAAATCTAGAACAAACACCAACACTATAAGAGATATCAGGCCGACTAGCAGTTAAATACAATAGACATCCAATCATGCTTCTATACAAAGTAATATCAACCGACTCACCTGATGGATCTAGTGTCAATTTTGCATTTGCAGCCATTGGTGTTCTAGCATGAGCGGTTTTGTCCAGTCCAAATCTTTTGACTAAATTCCTTGCATATTTGGCTTGATTGATGTAGATACCAGACTCTGTTTGCTTTACCTGCAATCCCAAAAAGTAAGTCAGTTCACCAACCATGCTCATTTCAAACATTGCCTTCATTTCATCTGCAAAAGAATGAGCAAGAGAATCATTAGTAGCACCAAAAACAATGTCATCAACATAAATTTGAGCTACAACAAAACCAGTCTTATCCTTTCTTATGAAGAGAGTTGTATCTGCAGATCCCCTTTTGAATCCATGCTCAGTGAGATATGCAGTCAATCTGTCATACCAAGCCCTAGGAGCTTGTTTCAGACCATAGAGAGCTCTCTTCAACTTGTATACATCATTCGGTCTGTGAGAATCTACAAATCCCTTAGGTTGCTCAACATACACCTCTTCTTGTAACATCCCATTTAAGAAAGCACTTTTGACATCCATTTGATACAACTTGAAGTTCAGGTGACTTGCAATGGCCAACAGTATCCGAATGGATTCCAATCTTGCAACTGGTGCAAAGGTCTCATCAAAATCAATCCCTTCCACTTGTGTGTATCCTTGTGCAACAAGTCTTGATTTGTTTCTAATCACGGTGCCATGTTCATCTGACTTGTTCTTAAAGATCCATTTAGTTCCAATCACATTTACATTTTCAGGCCTAGGAACTAATTCCCACACATCATTCCGAACAAATTGGTGAAGCTCTTCATGCATGGAATTTACCCAATCAGCATCTTGTAGTGCCTCATCTACCTTTTTCGGTTCAACTTGGGACAAATAACATGAGTGTGTGATCACATTCAGGGCTTTTGATCTCAATCTCATGTTATCATTCAGACTACCCAATATATTCGTGGGAGGATGATTCAATCTCACTCTAGAGGTTGGACGTTTAACAAGAGAGGTTGTGGTACCTTTCTGTTCAAATATAGGACTGAACTCACTTTGTACCTGTCGAGTGTCATGAACCGGAGTGGATGGTTCTGAACTTGATGGTACTGAAACTGTATCATTCAACACCAGCAACTCTTCCTCACTATGTTTCACAACATACTCAGGAAGAGGAGAATCATTAACCTCCAAAGACTTATCTTGAGCAGGAACAGTGCTTTCAGAAGAGGTTTCTGGACATACTTCATCATTTATCACAACATTTGAAGATTCCATGACTGTCTTGGTTCTCAGATTGTATACTCTATAAGCTCTGCTGGTGGAAGAGTATCCTAGAAAGTATCCTTTATCACTCTTTGCATCAAATTTTTCTAGATTCTCTCTATCACGTAGAATGTAACAGTCACTACCAAATATCCTAAAATACTTGACAACAGGTTTCTTCCCTCTCCAGAGTTCATAGGGAGTTTTCTTGGAGTCAGGTCTAAAATACACCCGGTTGAGTGTATGACAAGCAGTGTTGACAGCCTCTCCCCAGAAGGACTTGGGCAACTTTTTGTTGTGTAACATGACTCGTGCCATTTCCTGTACAACTCTGTTTTTTCTCTCCACAATCCCATTCTGTTGAGGTGTCTTGGGTGATGAGAACTCTTGGTGAGTGCCTTGATTATTGCAGAAGGTAGCCAGCTTGGTATTCTCAAATTCTCTTCCATGATCACTTCTGATTCTGGCTATCACAACATCTTTCTCAACCTGCAATTTCTTGCAAAGGTGAATCATCTTCTCAGGAGCCTCAGCTTTATCTTTCAGAAGCACAACCCAAGTATATCTAGTAAAATCGTCCACAACAACTAGAATATACTTCTTTCCACCCAAACTTTGAACTCTGGCAGGACCCATTAGATCAATGTGTAATAACTCCAAAGGTCTTGAAGTTTGAACACTAGTCACAGACGGATGCTTGGATTTTACTTGTTTACCTATCTGACATGGTCCACAAATGCACTTATCAATCTTCTCAAATTTAGGTAAACCGATAACTGCCTCACACTTGGAAATCTTCTCTAATTGCTTATGACTGGCATGCCCCAACCGTTGATGCCATAAATCAACTTGGTCAATCTTTGCACTAAAGCATTTGTTGTTTACACTTGGTGTTATGCCATAACAGTTGTCAGCTGTCCTAACACCAACACACGTACAGTCACCTCCTCCATCAAGTATCTCACATTCATACTTGGTGAAAAGAACATTTAGCCCATTGTCGCAAATCTGACTTATGCTGAGTAGATTGGCCTTTAATCCATCAACATACCAAACATCTTCAAACACTGGCAATCCTGGAATGTCCACAGTACCAATGCCTCTGATCACAGATTTACTTCCATCGCCAAAAGTGACTGTCCCAATCTTTCCTTCAAAGAGAGTTTTGAATAAGTCTTTATTTCCTGTCATGTGCCTGGAACAACCACTATCCAAATACCAAAGACAAGAATCACGTGCCTTTAGGGCGGTTAGAGCAGTATAACAAACATAATTCTTAGCACATGTGATTAAGCCAATATTCTTGAGGAAAGATTTAACAAAAACAACAAAAGACAAAGATGACAAATAGATAAGTTGACAAATAAGCAGAAACAATTTCCCAGACTCCATGACAACAGGGGTCAAGGATCAGCTCAGAGATTACAAATCTCAAACAAAAAGAGCTACCAAGCTCTGATACCACTTGAACGGTTTTAGACCCCTTAAACACACAGATTGCGTAGCCTAGATTAATTAGCCAAGTTGTTACTTAGTCAAATTAAGCAATTCTAGGTTAAAACAATCCAAACAATCATATCAAGATATAATGCAGCGGAAAATAAATAACACAAGATACGATCACCTAGGAAACCACACGGTAAAAACCTGGGGAGGATTTGACCCACCGATCCTCAAGGCTAACCTGAATTCACTATGAAAGAATTGAAGTTCGTACAAAAGGACTACAAGCTCCCCGCTCGACTTCCTAATGCTACCCACCAGTAGAACTTCCTGACACGACCACGCGCAGGCTCCGAATCCACGGACTACTTCTTTCTTGAATTCCTCAATCAGCTACAAGCTCCCCGCTTGCTTTTCTTTTAAGTTCCAATGGTTGCAACAGTAATGATCTTCAAGATGTTGAAATAATCTCCACCATGAAAACCCTAAGTTTTGTGTAAAGGAAAGCTCCTCAAAGATCTCACACGAGATTCACACAAAACAGCAATGTATGAGCAACAATACAATATGGACAACCTTCAAAAACGTGGCTAGGGTTTTGTTTATATACCTAGGGTAAAAACATAAAACCCTAAACGTTTAATGAAGTAGGGCTGAGTTGGAAATTCTGCAGAAAATTCAACCTGTGCGAATTTCGATCGATCGAGTCTATTCTTCGATCGATCGAGCCAGGCTGAGAGTCCCAAGTACTTCTGCAGCCACTCGATTCCAACTGTACAATATTAAACCAACTTTGAGTAAGTCTAAATAAGACTAAATACAATGTTTTGATCATGGTTTGCCAACATTACAAATTAGAGTTCTAAATACATAAAATCCTAAGACCTTAGAACCTAACAGTTTCAAATATCATATTTCTTAGTCAAATGAGAGAGAGAAATCAAATTGCAAACAAGCCAAAACATATACACTAACAGCTTAAGTAACCTACTCATCCAATTACAATTTTCAATGGAAAACCGAAGAGACAGAAAGTGTAATTATTGGAGTTAGTGGAGATTAAGTAAACTTCTCATAATCAAACTCTCGAAATTGCTGCTAGGTGAATGTTGCATTTTCGCCACAAGCTTCGCACTGTGGTGACCTTCCTTTAATCTTTACTTGCAATGTAGGTCAGAAATGAATATGTATATATAAATGCTGATGAAGCGTAAGTTCGTCAGTCAAGTAAATTCGTCCAAACTGATGAAGCGTAAGTTCGTCAGTAGAACAAGTTCGTCAGTAGAATAAGTTCGTCAGTAGAGTTACGCTGATGAAGCGTAAGTTCGTCAGTAAAATTACACTAATGAAGTGTAAGTTCGTCAGTAGAACAAGTTGGTCAGATGGAAGCAATCCTCAGCCTATATGAACGTACTCTCAGAGGTGGTCACCGGTGTGGTGCCTGCCACAATGCCTCCGATGCCAAAGTCAGTATAAGAAGCTCTCTTGGGAATAAACAATGTAATTGAACAGAATGAAAGAGATCTCTTAGTGTCTATATGTGTGCGTACCTTGCACTTGGCAATGTGGAGGCTTTATATATGCGGTTACAGCTCCTAGCCGTTGGGGCAATTAAGGTGGTTTTAATGCTATTCTTAGTAACGTTTCGTGCCTCATAATGTGGCTTCAATGTGCTCCAACGGCTCACACAGCTGAATCTGTAACTGCCCTATGTATTAATTGGCTGTATTGAATGGATGGTTTTACCCTCGTCAGTGACGTGGGCATTGGTTTTGTTCATCCAAGTATGCCCTCGTCTGTATTGTTGAGGTCGTCTTTGGCGAATGAGTTCGTCAGTCCTGTCAGTGACGTATTGAATGGATGGTTTTACCCTCGTCAGTGACGTGGGCATTGGTTTTGTTCGTCCAAGTATGCCCTCGTCTGTATTGTTGAGGTCGTCTTTGGCGAATGAGTTCGTCAGTCCTGTCAGTGGGTATTAATTTGCTCGTTCAGGGATGTCTTCGTTGGACTCATGGTTGTCGTCTTCAGTAAATGAGTTCGTCAGTCCCATCAGTTGCCCCCCGATTCTGTGGTCGTTGTGACTTGTAATGACGACCGTAGAATGTGAAAGCTTTTGGGCTGTAAATAACTCCAATTCATGGGAACATTGGGTTTCTCGCTAGTTTTCAGTTTTTTGAGCCTTTGTTTCTAAACTTCTTCCCTTCTCTTCGTCAGTACCTTTTGTCAGTACCTTTTGTGACTTACACCCTATTAAGTCATTTTTGGCTTAGCCATTTTTAGCTTTTGTGACTTACACCCTTTTAGGGATCTTGTCATCATCAGTAACGTACATCCGTCGAGGCGGAATCTTGTTACTTATCCACGTTTGTGACTTACACCCTTTTAAGGCTCTTGTCATCGTCAGTAACTTACATCCGTCGAGGCGGAATCTTGTTACTTATCCGCTTTTGTGAGTTACACCCTTTTAGGGATCTTGTCATCGTCAGTAACTTACATCCGTCGAGGCGGAATCTTGTTACTTATCCACTTTTGCGACTTACACCCTTTTAGGGATCTTGTCATCGTCAGTAACTTACATCCGTCGAGGCGGAATCTTGTTACTTATCCACTTTTGTGACTTACACCCTTTTAGGGATCTTATCATCGTCAGTAACTTACATCTGTTGAGATAGAATCTTGTTACTTATCTGCTTTTGTGACTTACACCCTTTTAGGGATATTGTCATCGTCAGTAACTTACATCCGTCGAGGCGGAATCTTGTTACTTAACCATTTTTTAGACTTGTAGCTGCTCAGACCTGCTTGTTATGGAGACATTAGCTAAATAGTTCATTTATTAATTTCAATGACGAATACATTTTCTGTTACATCTGTTGGTGGTATTTCTTCAAGTGCTCGATGTTCCATGGCCTTGAGAGCCTTTGTTCGTCTAGGGTTTCCAGGTGATAGCTACCTTGTCTGGAGTAGTGGGTGACTCGGCAAGGTTTTTCCCATGTGGGCTTATGGAACCACAGCGAGAACCCTGACGGGAGGAACCCCATTTAGACTTACCTTCGTCACTGAACCGATGATCTGAGCGGTCCCTTTTCTGTCCTCTACGTTCGTCCTCCTTTCTTTCCTTGTTCCCTGGTTTTTCCACGTCCTTTATGGCAGCCAGTGCTTCTTCTGCGTTCATGTACTTCTGTGCTTTCAGGAGCATCTCCGCCATTGTTTTTGGAGGATTTTTTGCGAGTGAAGAAACGAACTCTCTAGATCGCAGTCCCGCTTTGAAGGTCGTCAACTGCACCTTATCGTCAGCTTCGTCCACCTCCAGGGTTTTTCGAGTGAAGCGTTTCACATAGGACCTCAAGGTTTCTTTCTCTCCTTGTTTGATGGTGAGTAAATGATCCGCGGTCCTCTTTGGACGTTGTCCTCCAATGAAGTGACGCAGAAAGGCATTGCTCAACTGCTTGAAGGTGTCAATGGAAGATGTTGCCAATTTTGTGAACCATTCCCTTGCAGCTCCCTTGAGAGTGGTTGGGAAGGAACGACATAATATTTCGTCTGGGGGCTGCTGGAGTCCTAGTGTCGTTCTGAAGGTGTTAAGGTGATCTTGAGGGTCCTTTAGCCCATCAAAGGGTTCAAGTTGAGGTAGCCGAAATTTCGACGGCACTGGACAGTCAAGGACTGCTGTGGTGAACGGCGAATCCGTTGCCTTGACCATTCGATCCACACTCCGTTCTGTTTTTTCCTTGATGGCATTCCTAAGTTCGTCCATCTCCCTCCTCATCTCCTGGAGCAAGTCCGAGTTCTGCTCGGTTGGAGTAGTAGGCCTTCGATGGTCACTTCTTCTATGGCTATCTCCCTCGTCATCCTGATTCCCCTTAGACCGATTCTCCTCCTGCTGAAGCCGTAGCTTCATTTCCTGATTTTGTCTGGTCAGTTCTTCAACAGTGGCTGCAAGAGCCTGAACTTGTTGTGCTAGGGCTGCAGAATCATGATTGGACTCCATCTGAGAGAAATAATTGATCGGAAACTACTTTTTCGAGATTGAACACGAAAACGTCGTCCCCACAGACGGCGCCAAACTGATGAAGCGTAAGTTCGTCAGTCAAGTAAATTCGTCCAAACTGATGAAGCGTAAGTTCGTCAGTAGAATAAGTTCGTCAGTAGAGTTACGCTGATGAAGCGTAAGTTCGTCAGTAAAATTACACTAATGAAGCGTAAGTTCGTCAGTAGAACAAGTTGGTCAGATGGAAGCAATCCTCAGCCTGTATGAACGTACTCTCAGAGGTGGTCACTGGTGTGGTGCCTGCCACAATGCCTCCGATGCCAAAGTCAGTATAAGAAGCTCTCTTGGGAATAAACAATGTAATTGAACAGAATGAAAGAGATCTCTTAGTGTCTATATGTGTGCGTACCTTGCACTTGGCAATGTGGAGGCTTTATATATGCGGTTACAGCTCCTAGCCGTTGGGGCAATTAAGGTGGTTTTAATGCTATTCTTAGTAACGTTTCGTGCCTCATAATGTGGCTTCAATGTGCTCCAACGGCTCACACAGCTGAATCTGTAACTGCCTTATGTATTAATTGGCTGTATTGAATGGATGGTTTTACCCTCGTCAGTGACGTGGGCATTGGTTTTGTTCATCCAAGTATGCCCTCGTCTGTATTGTTGAGGTCGTCTTTGGCGAATGAGTTCGTCAGTCCTGTCAGTGATGTATTGAATGGATGGTTTTACCCTCGTCAGTGACGTGGGCATTGGTTTTGTTCGTCCAAGTATGCCCTCGTCTGTATTGTTGAGGTCGTCTTTGGCGAATGAGTTCGTCAGTCCTGTCAGTGGGTATTAATTTGCTCGTTCAGGGATGTCTTCGTTGGACTCATGGTTGTCGTCTTCAGTAAATGAGTTCGTCAGTCCCATCAGTTGCCCCCCGATTCTGTGGTCGTTGTGACTTGTAATGACGACCGTAGAATGTGAAAGCTTTTGGGCTGTAAATAACTCCAATTCATGGGAACATTGGGTTTCTCGCTAGTTTTCAGTTTTTTGAGCCTTTGTTTCTAAACTTCTTCCCTTCTCTTCGTCAGTACCTTTTGTCAGTACCTTTTGTGACTTACACCCTATTAAGTCATTTTTGGCTTAGCCATTTTTAGCTTTTGTGACTTACACCCTTTTAGGGATCTTGTCATCATCAGTAACGTACATCCGTCGAGGCGGAATCTTGTTACTTATCCACGTTTGTGACTTACACCCTTTTAAGGCTCTTGTCATCGTCAGTAACTTACATCCGTCGAGGCGGAATCTTGTTACTTATCCGCTTTTGTGAGTTACACCCTTTTAGGGATCTTGTCATCGTCAGTAACTTACATCCGTCGAGGCGGAATCTTGTTACTTATCCACTTTTGCGACTTACACCCTTTTAGGGATCTTGTCATCGTCAGTAACTTACATCCGTCGAGGCGGAATCTTGTTACTTATCCACTTTTGTGACTTACACCCTTTTAGGGATCTTATCATCGTCAGTAACTTACATCTGTTGAGATAGAATCTTGTTACTTATCTGCTTTTGTGACTTACACCCTTTTAGGGATATTGTCATCGTCAGTAACTTACATCCGTCGAGGCGGAATCTTGTTACTTAACCATTTTTTAGACTTGTAGCTGCTCAGACCTGCTTGTTATGGAGACATTAGCTAAATAGTTCATTTATTAATTTCAATGACGAATACATTTTCTGTTACATCTGTTGGTGGTATTTCTTCAAGTGCTCGATGTTCCATGGCCTTGAGAGCCTCTGTTCGTCTAGGGTTTCCAGGTGATAGCTACCTTGTCTGGAGTAGTGGGTGACTCGGCAAGGTTTTTCCCATGTGGGCTTATGGAACCACAGCGAGAACCCTGACGGGAGGAACCCCATTTAGACTTACCTTCGTCACTGAACCGATGATCTGAGCGGTCCCTTTTCTGTCCTCTACGTTCGTCCTCCTTTCTTTCCTTGTTCCCTGGTTTTTCCACGTCCTTTATGGCAGCCAGTGCTTCTTCTGCGTTCATGTACTTCTGTGCTTTCAGGAGCATCTCCGCCATTGTTTTTGGAGGATTTTTTGCGAGTGAAGAAACGAACTCTCTAGATCGCAGTCCCGCTTTGAAGGTCGTCAACTGCACCTTATCGTCAGCTTCGTCCACCTCCAGGGTTTTTCGAGTGAAGCGTTTCACATAGGACCTCAAGGTTTCTTTCTCTCCTTGTTTGATGGTGAGTAAATGATCCGCGGTCCTCTTTGGACGTTGTCCTCCAATGAAGTGACGCAGAAAGGCATTGCTCAACTGCTTGAAGGTGTCAATGGAAGATGTTGCCAATTTTGTGAACCATTCCCTTGCAGCTCCCTTGAGAGT
This sequence comes from Quercus cerris, assembly GCA_963669245.1. Lineage (NCBI taxonomy): Eukaryota > Viridiplantae > Streptophyta > Magnoliopsida > Fagales > Fagaceae > Quercus > Quercus cerris. The sequence continues at coordinate 8,559,150 of OY770009.1, read as the reverse complement.
GGTTGGGAAGGAACGACATAATATTTCGTCTGGGGGCTGCTGGAGTCCTAGTGTCGTTCTGAAGGTGTTAAGGTGATCTTGAGGGTCCTTTAGCCCATCAAAGGGTTCAAGTTGAGGTAGCCGAAATTTCGACGGCACTGGACAGTCAAGGACTGCTGTGGTGAACGGCGAATCCGTTGCCTTGACCATTCGATCCACACTCCGTTCTGTTTTTTCCTTGATGGCATTCCTAAGTTCGTCCATCTCCCTCCTCATCTCCTGGAGCAAGTCCGAGTTCTGCTCGGTTGGAGTAGTAGGCCTTCGATGGTCACTTCTTCTATGGCTATCTCCCTCGTCATCCTGATTCCCCTTAGACCGATTCTCCTCCTGCTGAAGCCGTAGCTTCATTTCCTGATTTTGTCTGGTCAGTTCTTCAACAGTGGCTGCAAGAGCCTGAACTTGTTGTGCTAGGGCTGCAGAATCATGATTGGACTCCATCTGAGAGAAATAATTGATCGGAAACTACTTTTTCGAGATTGAACACGAAAACGTCGTCCCCACAGACGGCGCCAAACTGATGAAGCGTAAGTTCGTCAGTCAAGTAAATTCGTCCAAACTGATGAAGCGTAAGTTCGTCAGTAGAATAAGTTCGTCAGTAGAGTTACGCTGATGAAGCGTAAGTTCGTCAGTAAAATTACACTAATGAAGCGTAAGTTCGTCAGTAGAACAAGTTGGTCAGATGGAAGCAATCCTCAGCCTGTATGAACGTACTCTCAGAGGTGGTCACTGGTGTGGTGCCTGCCACAATGCCTCCGATGCCAAAGTCAGTATAAGAAGCTCTCTTGGGAATAAACAATGTAATTGAACAGAATGAAAGAGATCTCTTAGTGTCTATATGTGTGCGTACCTTGCACTTGGCAATGTGGAGGCTTTATATATGCGGTTACAGCTCCTAGCCGTTGGGGCAATTAAGGTGGTTTTAATGCTATTCTTAGTAACGTTTCGTGCCTCATAATGTGGCTTCAATGTGCTCCAACGGCTCACACAGCTGAATCTGTAACTGCCTTATGTATTAATTGGCTGTATTGAATGGATGGTTTTACCCTCGTCAGTGACGTGGGCATTGGTTTTGTTCATCCAAGTATGCCCTCGTCTGTATTGTTGAGGTCGTCTTTGGCGAATGAGTTCGTCAGTCCTGTCAGTGATGTATTGAATGGATGGTTTTACCCTCGTCAGTGACGTGGGCATTGGTTTTGTTCGTCCAAGTATGCCCTCGTCTGTATTGTTGAGGTCGTCTTTGGCGAATGAGTTCGTCAGTCCTGTCAGTGGGTATTAATTTGCTCGTTCAGGGATGTCTTCGTTGGACTCATGGTTGTCGTCTTCAGTAAATGAGTTCGTCAGTCCCATCAGTTGCCCCCCGATTCTGTGGTCGTTGTGACTTGTAATGACGACCGTAGAATGTGAAAGCTTTTGGGCTGTAAATAACTCCAATTCATGGGAACATTGGGTTTCTCGCTAGTTTTCAGTTTTTTGAGCCTTTGTTTCTAAACTTCTTCCCTTCTCTTCGTCAGTACCTTTTGTCAGTACCTTTTGTGACTTACACCCTATTAAGTCATTTTTGGCTTAGCCATTTTTAGCTTTTGTGACTTACACCCTTTTAGGGATCTTGTCATCATCAGTAACGTACATCCGTCGAGGCGGAATCTTGTTACTTATCCACGTTTGTGACTTACACCCTTTTAAGGCTCTTGTCATCGTCAGTAACTTACATCCGTCGAGGCGGAATCTTGTTACTTATCCGCTTTTGTGAGTTACACCCTTTTAGGGATCTTGTCATCGTCAGTAACTTACATCCGTCGAGGCGGAATCTTGTTACTTATCCACTTTTGCGACTTACACCCTTTTAGGGATCTTGTCATCGTCAGTAACTTACATCCGTCGAGGCGGAATCTTGTTACTTATCCACTTTTGTGACTTACACCCTTTTAGGGATCTTATCATCGTCAGTAACTTACATCTGTTGAGATAGAATCTTGTTACTTATCTGCTTTTGTGACTTACACCCTTTTAGGGATATTGTCATCGTCAGTAACTTACATCCGTCGAGGCGGAATCTTGTTACTTAACCATTTTTTAGACTTGTAGCTGCTCAGACCTGCTTGTTATGGAGACATTAGCTAAATAGTTCATTTATTAATTTCAATGACGAATACATTTTCTGTTACATCTGTTGGTGGTATTTCTTCAAGTGCTCGATGTTCCATGGCCTTGAGAGCCTTTGTTCGTCTAGGGTTTCCAGGTGATAGCTACCTTGTCTGGAGTAGTGGGTGACTCGGCAAGGTTTTTCCCATGTGGGCTTATGGAACCACAGCGAGAACCCTGACGGGAGGAACCCCATTTAGACTTACCTTCGTCACTGAACCGATGATCTGAGCGGTCCCTTTTCTGTCCTCTACGTTCGTCCTCCTTTCTTTCCTTGTTCCCTGGTTTTTCCACGTCCTTTATGGCAGCCAGTGCTTCTTCTGCGTTCATGTACTTCTGTGCTTTCAGGAGCATCTCCGCCATTGTTTTTGGAGGATTTTTTGCGAGTGAAGAAACGAACTCTCTAGATCGCAGTCCCGCTTTGAAGGTCGTCAACTGCACCTTATCGTCAGCTTCGTCCACCTCCAGGGTTTTTCGAGTGAAGCGTTTCACATAGGACCTCAAGGTTTCTTTCTCTCCTTGTTTGATGGTGAGTAAATGATCCGCGGTCCTCTTTGGACGTTGTCCTCCAATGAAGTGACGCAGAAAGGCATTGCTCAACTGCTTGAAGGTGTCAATGGAAGATGTTGCCAATTTTGTGAACCATTCCCTTGCAGCTCCCTTGAGAGTGGTTGGGAAGGAACGACATAATATTTCGTCTGGGGGCTGCTGGAGTCCTAGTGTCGTTCTGAAGGTGTTAAGGTGATCTTGAGGGTCCTTTAGCCCATCAAAGGGTTCAAGTTGAGGTAGCCGAAATTTCGACGGCACTGGACAGTCAAGGACTGCTGTGGTGAACGGCGAATCCGTTGCCTTGACCATTCGATCCACACTCCGTTCTGTTTTTTCCTTGATGGCATTCCTAAGTTCGTCCATCTCCCTCCTCATCTCCTGGAGCAAGTCCGAGTTCTGCTCGGTTGGAGTAGTAGGCCTTCGATGGTCACTTCTTCTATGGCTATCTCCCTCGTCATCCTGATTCCCCTTAGACCGATTCTCCTCCTGCTGAAGCCGTAGCTTCATTTCCTGATTTTGTCTGGTCAGTTCTTCAACAGTGGCTGCAAGAGCCTGAACTTGTTGTGCTAGGGCTGCAGAATCATGATTGGACTCCATCTGAGAGAAATAATTGATCGGAAACTACTTTTTCGAGATTGAACACGAAAACGTCGTCCCCACAGACGGCGCCAAACTGATGAAGCGTAAGTTCGTCAGTCAAGTAAATTCGTCCAAACTGATGAAGCGTAAGTTCGTCAGTAGAATAAGTTCGTCAGTAGAGTTACGCTGATGAAGCGTAAGTTCGTCAGTAAAATTACACTAATGAAGCGTAAGTTCGTCAGTAGAACAAGTTGGTCAGATGGAAGCAATCCTCAGCCTGTATGAACGTACTCTCAGAGGTGGTCACTGGTGTGGTGCCTGCCACAATGCCTCCGATGCCAAAGTCAGTATAAGAAGCTCTCTTGGGAATAAACAATGTAATTGAACAGAATGAAAGAGATCTCTTAGTGTCTATATGTGTGCGTACCTTGCACTTGGCAATGTGGAGGCTTTATATATGCGGTTACAGCTCCTAGCCGTTGGGGCAATTAAGGTGGTTTTAATGCTATTCTTAGTAACGTTTCGTGCCTCATAATGTGGCTTCAATGTGCTCCAACGGCTCACACAGCTGAATCTGTAACTGCCTTATGTATTAATTGGCTGTATTGAATGGATGGTTTTACCCTCGTCAGTGACGTGGGCATTGGTTTTGTTCATCCAAGTATGCCCTCGTCTGTATTGTTGAGGTCGTCTTTGGCGAATGAGTTCGTCAGTCCTGTCAGTGATGTATTGAATGGATGGTTTTACCCTCGTCAGTGACGTGGGCATTGGTTTTGTTCGTCCAAGTATGCCCTCGTCTGTATTGTTGAGGTCGTCTTTGGCGAATGAGTTCGTCAGTCCTGTCAGTGGGTATTAATTTGCTCGTTCAGGGATGTCTTCGTTGGACTCATGGTTGTCGTCTTCAGTAAATGAGTTCGTCAGTCCCATCAGTTGCCCCCCGATTCTGTGGTCGTTGTGACTTGTAATGACGACCGTAGAATGTGAAAGCTTTTGGGCTGTAAATAACTCCAATTCATGGGAACATTGGGTTTCTCGCTAGTTTTCAGTTTTTTGAGCCTTTGTTTCTAAACTTCTTCCCTTCTCTTCGTCAGTACCTTTTGTCAGTACCTTTTGTGACTTACACCCTATTAAGTCATTTTTGGCTTAGCCATTTTTAGCTTTTGTGACTTACACCCTTTTAGGGATCTTGTCATCATCAGTAACGTACATCCGTCGAGGCGGAATCTTGTTACTTATCCACGTTTGTGACTTACACCCTTTTAAGGCTCTTGTCATCGTCAGTAACTTACATCCGTCGAGGCGGAATCTTGTTACTTATCCGCTTTTGTGAGTTACACCCTTTTAGGGATCTTGTCATCGTCAGTAACTTACATCCGTCGAGGCGGAATCTTGTTACTTATCCACTTTTGCGACTTACACCCTTTTAGGGATCTTGTCATCGTCAGTAACTTACATCCGTCGAGGCGGAATCTTGTTACTTATCCACTTTTGTGACTTACACCCTTTTAGGGATCTTATCATCGTCAGTAACTTACATCTGTTGAGATAGAATCTTGTTACTTATCTGCTTTTGTGACTTACACCCTTTTAGGGATATTGTCATCGTCAGTAACTTACATCCGTCGAGGCGGAATCTTGTTACTTAACCATTTTTTAGACTTGTAGCTGCTCAGACCTGCTTGTTATGGAGACATTAGCTAAATAGTTCATTTATTAATTTCAATGACGAATACATTTTCTGTTACATCTGTTGGTGGTATTTCTTCAAGTGCTCGATGTTCCATGGCCTTGAGAGCCTTTGTTCGTCTAGGGTTTCCAGGTGATAGCTACCTTGTCTGGAGTAGTGGGTGACTCGGCAAGGTTTTTCCCATGTGGGCTTATGGAACCACAGCGAGAACCCTGACGGGAGGAACCCCATTTAGACTTACCTTCGTCACTGAACCGATGATCTGAGCGGTCCCTTTTCTGTCCTCTACGTTCGTCCTCCTTTCTTTCCTTGTTCCCTGGTTTTTCCACGTCCTTTATGGCAGCCAGTGCTTCTTCTGCGTTCATGTACTTCTGTGCTTTCAGGAGCATCTCCGCCATTGTTTTTGGAGGATTTTTTGCGAGTGAAGAAACGAACTCTCTAGATCGCAGTCCCGCTTTGAAGGTCGTCAACTGCACCTTATCGTCAGCTTCGTCCACCTCCAGGGTTTTTCGAGTGAAGCGTTTCACATAGGACCTCAAGGTTTCTTTCTCTCCTTGTTTGATGGTGAGTAAATGATCCGCGGTCCTCTTTGGACGTTGTCCTCCAATGAAGTGACGCAGAAAGGCATTGCTCAACTGCTTGAAGGTGTCAATGGAAGATGTTGCCAATTTTGTGAACCATTCCCTTGCAGCTCCCTTGAGAGTGGTTGGGAAGGAACGACATAATATTTCGTCTGGGGGCTGCTGGAGTCCTAGTGTCGTTCTGAAGGTGTTAAGGTGATCTTGAGGGTCCTTTAGCCCATCAAAGGGTTCAAGTTGAGGTAGCCGAAATTTCGACGGCACTGGACAGTCAAGGACTGCTGTGGTGAACGGCGAATCCGTTGCCTTGACCATTCGATCCACACTCCGTTCTGTTTTTTCCTTGATGGCATTCCTAAGTTCGTCCATCTCCCTCCTCATCTCCTGGAGCAAGTCCGAGTTCTGCTCGGTTGGAGTAGTAGGCCTTCGATGGTCACTTCTTCTATGGCTATCTCCCTCGTCATCCTGATTCCCCTTAGACCGATTCTCCTCCTGCTGAAGCCGTAGCTTCATTTCCTGATTTTGTCTGGTCAGTTCTTCAACAGTGGCTGCAAGAGCCTGAACTTGTTGTGCTAGGGCTGCAGAATCATGATTGGACTCCATCTGAGAGAAATAATTGATCGGAAACTACTTTTTCGAGATTGAACACGAAAACGTCGTCCCCACAGACGGCGCCAAACTGATGAAGCGTAAGTTCGTCAGTCAAGTAAATTCGTCCAAACTGATGAAGCGTAAGTTCGTCAGTAGAATAAGTTCGTCAGTAGAGTTACGCTGATGAAGCGTAAGTTCGTCAGTAAAATTACACTAATGAAGCGTAAGTTCGTCAGTAGAACAAGTTGGTCAGATGGAAGCAATCCTCAGCCTGTATGAACGTACTCTCAGAGGTGGTCACTGGTGTGGTGCCTGCCACAATGCCTCCGATGCCAAAGTCAGTATAAGAAGCTCTCTTGGGAATAAACAATGTAATTGAACAGAATGAAAGAGATCTCTTAGTGTCTATATGTGTGCGTACCTTGCACTTGGCAATGTGGAGGCTTTATATATGCGGTTACAGCTCCTAGCCGTTGGGGCAATTAAGGTGGTTTTAATGCTATTCTTAGTAACGTTTCGTGCCTCATAATGTGGCTTCAATGTGCTCCAACGGCTCACACAGCTGAATCTGTAACTGCCCTATGTATTAATTGGCTGTATTGAATGGATGGTTTTACCCTCGTCAGTGACGTGGGCATTGGTTTTGTTCATCCAAGTATGCCCTCGTCTGTATTGTTGAGGTCGTCTTTGGCGAATGAGTTCGTTAGTCCTGTCAGTGGGTATTAATTTGCTCGTTCAGGGATGTCTTCGTTGGACTCATGGTTGTCGTCTTCAGTAAATGAGTTCGTCAGTCCCATCAAATGCCAAAGCTCAAAATATAAACTCAAAATGTCCAATATCTATTAATATGAATACACAATCAATAAAGCAAAAAACTAATTACGTCATGATGAGAGCAAACTCATCCCACTTAAAAGGGTTAAAGGAAGGAATGAAATAGTTATGCATTTGAGGATGTTGTGAGACCTTTTGATCAATTTAAATCCTCGCTGATCCGTGCTTTGTTTGACAGGTCTCAGGCATGGAGTTTTACACATTGTTGTTGTCATCACGTATTAAAAATAGACATTTGAAAATTGAGAACGCTTGGTGTACATGAATTGATTGTACTTCATTTTTGAATTCCAACACTCTTTTAGATCTTATATTTTGATTTTCTTGTATATTTTTGAGATACTTTGCATCATCATGAACATAAGAGTATTTTTTCATCTTCAATAAAATTTCTGTTACTTATATTACATGAGTTGTGTTAATGGGCACCACAAGGTGCTGTTAACAACTTTTTTGACCTTTTTTTTGGACAAATTTTTCGTCTTTTTTGCAGTTTTATCTTATTTTTTTAAAGCTTTATAAGTACTTTTATGTATTTTTCTTTCATTTTTCTCATTTTTTTTTTCATTATGTAGGACCCATATTAGGGAGACCATAACAAGCACCGCACTGTGCTCGTTAATGTTTCCCATAATATATATGAAAAAAAGGGTTAAATGCCTAACCTAGACTAACTCCCATCATACCAAAGAAAATTTGATTCTAATAACAACTGTTCTAAAATAAATGTCTTCTAATGTCATCAAAAAACTCTTGATGATGATATCAAGAAGATACTCTAAAAGTGCTAGTTGTAAATGCCGACCACTACAAGCCTCTAATATAAATAGATGAGACAGTTAGAGTATATCACATTAAGATGCCTTGCAAAAGCCCAAAACAAGAGGAGAAAACCCACTTCTTATCAATTTCCTCTAGTTAAGGTGTTCTAACTACAAAAGATCAAAATGTTGGTAAATTCTACTGTAAGGAGTGAGAAATATTGTGGGGCTAGTGAAAGTAGGAAATGGGGGTAGAGGTATAAGTAGCAGAGCAAATAGAACAGCAATTGATTTTGACATCTGTTGAATGAAGTCACTCTTGAAACAGGCCCCCAACCTTTGACTCATTTGTTTAATGCAAGTCCAACTAGGTCTACAAATTTTTATTGCTTTTGACAAGTTAGTCACTTATTAAACAAATACTTTTTATCTTTCGATAATATAAAATTTGGTCTAGCCATCTCCATATTAAGAATTACTCAAATGGTTGCCTATGTTCTATGATCCTTAAAAAGGTCTTGAAGCTATCCAAGACTGTCTTACCAATTCCATGAATGGTCGGGTCTTTCGGTCAATACCACCAAATCTGCCATCTCTTTTAGCACCAATGTTCAACAGCCAGCCAAAGCTGAAATCTGCAATTAAACAGGGCTTAAACTCTTGGATCCAAATTCCAAGTATCTTGGCTTGCCCCTCCACATTAAGCGTGGGAACCAGTCACCTTTCAACACCATCATTGATAAAATTAATAGTCGGATCACTAGTTGGAAGGCAAAAGTTCTATCTCAGGCCACCTACTTCACCTTCACCAGGTCAGTCTTCACATCCATTCCAACCTATCAGATGTCCTCTTTCCAACTGCCTAAGAACACTTGTGCCCAAATTGATGCAAGGCTTTGTGATTTCTTCTGGGGGTTCTCTGATTCCAACCGCCACTTATATACAAAAGCTTGGGACTCCATTTGTAAGCCTAAATTTTTCGGTGGCCTCGGTTTCAGAAGAGCCCATGATCTTAACAAGGCTTTTGTTTCCAAGTTAGGTTGGACCATTACTTCAAATTAATGCTGATAAACCATGGGCAAACCTTCTTTAGTCTAAATATTTAAGAGGTCACAGCTTGCTAAATGCCTTAGCCAAAACCAATTCGTCCCCTCTTTGGCATTGTATCATCAAGTTTGTCTCTCTCTTAAAATTAGGCCACTGTCACCTTATTAGCTAGGGAATTCTGACAACATTTGGAATGATCCATGGATACCTTCTCTCCAAGGTTTCATCCCCCCACATCCTCCATCCCCATTGGACATCTACTTGGTAGCTGAGCTTATTATCCCAAGTACTAGGCTATGGAACTGTGACTTTAACCATGCTCTTTTTGACTAGTAAACTACCTCCTCCATCCAACAAATCCATCTCTCTGCCTCCCCCACTGAAGATACCTCAATCTGGGCAAAGAATCAAAGCGGTAAATTCTCGGTTAAATCGTCTTACTTAGCCAACCAAGAAGCAAGATTCACTTCATCTGGTCCTCTTTTTATGGAAAATTGCCTGGGATTTCTTACCCACAAGAGAATTCCTTTGCCACAGAATCCATGATGTGGACTCAATATGTCCTTGCTACCATGGTTCCCAAGAATCCATCGTCCACGTATTTTTTGAATGCCCTTTTGCCAACGTCATATGGAGACACCTATCCCACCCCTACAACATCAGCAACATCCCTCCAAGATTGGCTCTTGAATGGATTCAACTGATCCTTAACCCGTCCACACATCTTGCTCTAAACCCCAGGATGCCCACACCTTTACTCTCTTGGCTGCTATAACATATGATTGAATTTGGTGGAGTCGCAACAAATTGGTTTTTGATAGCTCACCACCAAACTCCCTTATTGACATTGCTGTTGATATTAACAGACCTTTCTCCACCTATTCTAACACTTGGAAATTGAAGCTATAGCCCACCACCTCCTTTTGGGAACCTCCTCCTCCTGGTTGGGTTAAATTCAATTTTGATGCTGCCATCACCTCGAGTGCCTCCTTTCCCTTTGCATTTTGTCGTGACTCCAATGGGCATAATATCCCAGTCTTCATAGCTAAAGAATCTGTCTCCTCGATCCCCTGCTTGGGCCAAAGCTAAAGCAGCCTTACTTGCTGTTTCTTCAGCAGCTAACCTCGAGCTCCCATCCGCCATTTTTGAAGGCGATGCTAAGATCGTAATTGGATCAATTAAAGCTCCTAGTTACACTCCTTTTTGGGACCTTAGATCAATCATCTCTGATATTCAGCTCCTACTTCCCTCCTTTTCTCAAGTTGTATTTAATTTTTGTTATAGAGCCTCTAATGGCCTAGCCCATTCTATTGCTTTTTGGGCATCATTTTGTTCAACTTGGGGACCCCAACCCATCTCATCCATCCCTTCTTGAGTTCTTTGTGAGGATTCTGATGGGTAGGTTCCCCCTATGTTGTCTTAGCCAACTTTTGGGCTTTCTGTTCAATAATATTTTACTTATCAAAAAAAAAAAAAAAAAAAAAAAAATTGAAGCATCCGTCTTAAGAGTGGTTCACCAACCGCACTTTCAATTTTGATAGCCTCAAGTGCTTAGAGACAGCCAATGATACCAAGTACTGAAAATCAATAAACAAAATGTAAGAAATAGAGAGCAGTTCTACTACTTGGAAATTAATAAAAATAAATACAGAATTAGAATCAATCAAGTGTCAAATGAATAGCAGGGAGGTTGATGTGCATGAAATATATACAATAAAATACCCTCATATTTGCATCTTTGGCCTCATTATTATGTTAACCAATTGTAGACCCACGCGATGCATGAGAATATATAACTATTTTATAATATGATATAATGTATAATTTATTCTCTAAAAATTATGGAAAATAATTTGTTCTCCTTAAAATTGAACTATTTTTAAAAGTATTATCCATTTCCGTTCTATTATTTTGGGTTTTTCTTAATAACTAAATCATGAAATCAATGAAGGAAAAAAAAATGTCTATACATATCTATACGATATATAATAATGGAAGTTTGAAAAAAAAAATCTCTCTTCTCTTAAAGTTCCTTAGAAATGTCTTTGGCCACTTAAGAAACCTTCATTGTCAAACTCTCATGTATCTAGGTCAATGATCCTAAACCTTTCAAGAACCAAATTCCACATTTAGCACTATCAAAATCAGATAAAAATTAAACCCCCAATTAATCATGTTTTGAGATTTTCTATTACCTCACGACCAAACTTTTGAGGTAGATTTTTTATTATCTATTGGACTGCAAGATCAAATTATTATGTGCTACACATAATAAGGAAAAGTGTGCTAAACATACTATTTGTTGAAGCCAAACAGAAATTGAGAAAGGTTCCACAACAAAAAAGAACCATTGAGTCAAAAAATATGAAAGCAGTAATTGGATTATAATTACAACGTATACTCTATTATTGTTTCAAAAAAATTATAGGTAAATACATTAAACTTTGGTTTTCTTTTCTTTCTTTTTTTTACATAGAGTTAAACAAATGTCAAATGTAAGAAAACTAAAATGTCAAAGATAAACAAATTGAACGGGTAAAACACAAATATAAAATAAAAATTGTACAACATGAATATGAAGTAAGAAGTTGTTGTAGAGATTCTAATTCTTGAAAACCCTTCTCATAATCGACAAACCAATCCTAGCCACCCATAGCCCCAAAGTGATCACATTGTCAGCAACCCACAAAAAAGCATATCATCCACAAACTTTAGAAATCCAATGGAAAAACCAAATTTGGGGGGAAAAGAAAAAATAAGAAGGGAAAGAACAAACCTCAAAGGGACTTTCCAAATCTGATACCACTTTGACAACTTTTGCGGAGGTAGAGAGAGCAACTGTAAATTAATAGTGCTAAAAATAACATAGTTAATCACATGAGTGACAATTGAAGGGTTTGAATTTCAAAAGAGTGAAACTGTTTTGAAGGGGAAAATGAAAAGTTGAGAATTGGAAGAAGGATAAATTAATGGTGAGTTGGATCGAATGTGTAGGATTGTTCATGGTGAGTTGGATTTAATGAGTTAGAGAATGTGTAAAGTTGCACTATTTATTTATATATAAATATTGTTTAAAAAATGAAAGAAAAAAAAAAGTAACATGATCGATGATGTGGCTCAACTGGAGTGTAGTAATAATAAATGCTACGCTTCAACTTTTAAATATATATATATATATATATATATAAATGACTGATTATAAATAATCTTTGTTTTATAGATGATAAAGGATTTACATGATAAAGAGAATTAGTCAATTAGTTGAAGAGAGCGAATAGAAAAATCATCGAAGAAACAATTCACGTGGAAGTTAAATGCCACCCGATGGACCAAAAGTCAAGTCAATCCTTGAACAGATCTTTTTTTTTTTCCTTTTTTTTTTTTGAGAATGAACCTTGAACAGATCTAGTGAAGCAAAGAAAAAGCAAAAGAAAAAAAAAAAAAAAAATGAAAGAAAGCCCAAGTCTAATGTCCAGGTTTGAGGTGCAGAAAGAATAAAAGAAAAGAAAGATAAAAAATTAAAGAAAGAGAATTAAAGCTCAAGTTTAACGTCCTGGACGTGTGGCCTACAATTAATAAACTCCTTGTCTGTCTTGTACAAGGAATATGTCAGATTGTCAGGCTTCTCTCTTTTAAGTGCCGTATATAGGCATGTGTCTTTGTGTGATATAAATATGAGCAACCGGAAAAGTAAGGGACTAAGGGTACGACCAGGGCTGGAGCTACAGGCAGCTGCATGTGGCTTCTTTTTAGCACTGTAAATATTTATTTCTTTATTTTAATTATCTAATTTAATACTTAATATTTTATTTTTGTGTTTTATTTCAATTACTATGAGTAGCTAAATTTATAAGATTTATGCTAACGGATACCTTTAGGGTAATAGTTAATAATTTATTTTAGAAAAATTTGACATCATTTTTATCAGAAATTGAAAAAACTATCAACACATTAATTATTATTTTTTTTTACTAATTTTTTTTGGAAAACATCTTAATGTCACAACAAGCAAAATAAGGGAAGTTATGAGATCGTTTTCTAACTCATTTAAGTTGCTAACAAATATAAGAAAATGAGATAATTTTACAGGAAATACTTTTTGAAAAATGACATACTTTCTAAAAAACATTAACATTAAAACAAATAGAGTCTAACAGAATGTAGTATTAAAAGACCAATTTACTCTCAATCTTCAAGTAATAACTTGACAAATCCTCTCACCAAAGCATTGTCTCAAGATTTGGTAAGGATAACATCCATTAGAATTAGATTAAAACCCTTTTAAAAGAATCACCAATAGCGGAAACTCAAACCTTTAATAGATTCATTTGAAAGAGGTTGAATGGCTAACGACACGCTATTGATAAGTGGTTAGTTGGGCACTTAAGTTCATGGTCTCATTAGGATGGATAAGTGCTGTCTATATGTTTAGAGGATGAGTTTTATACTCTTAATGTAATTAATTACAAGTTAAATGTCTGTATAACAGAAACATATAAAAGAATAGAGGTGGTCTCGCTTTTGAACAAGAGTTTGGTTTTCTCATGTAAATGCTCATGAATTAAGGGAGTAGCATAAGGCCATAGGGTACTAACAAGATGTGAATTTTTGGTGTTTAGGGACATCTTCATGCGTGTGTTTTCTCTGGTTCTAAGACAGAGTTTTGGTTTAAGCAATGACCACCTTTTAATTTCTTGGGACTTTGAGATTAAGCCACCTCATCCTCCACGTCATTGCCACATCATTATTGTTTTTCATATTTGTTTTTTACCTTTAATTTTTTTTGAAAATATTAAATATATAAATACATTGGCTTTACAAATTCATCTTAGGCGGTTTTAACTTTACATATTCACCTACTTTAATTTTGATGTTATAACTAAGTATTATCTATACATATTTCTCTTAGACGGTTTTAACTTTATATATAATTTTGTCCCTTAATCTTCCTTTATTTTGGTTCTTCTTATTCTTGTCTTCTTACTATAAATTTGTCACTCTCTCCCATTTTATGCATATTTTTCTCACACAAAAAGGTTATTTCTCACCCTCTCTCTCATTTTTTCCCCCATTTTTTATTGGATTTGTATGAGGTTTGTAACTCCCATTGTCTTATTATTGATTAACTTTATGTGTTACTTGATGCAAATTTTTTTTTTTTATCATTTTAATTTACAACACAAAATAGTTTTAATGTTGTTGACCAAATTTAGGGAAAAATCATATTATAATATGTTCATATTTTGTGTTGTTGTCAGGTTTTAGTTAATTTGGAAAACAACAGAATAGTCTGGACAATATGATGGAGAACAATTAATGCAGTTGAAGAAGATGGTATTTGTGTAGTTCCCTTTCACTATTTGTAAATATTTTGTTTAACAAATTGTCAGCAAATTGTTATGTATGACATGATATTTTTAGATACTTGAGTAATTGTTTCAAGCATTTGCAAATATTTTTTATTGCTCATATTCCTTATCTCATTTGTGTATTGTTTGAGATTTTTAAGAAAACAAATTCAATTTTGTGTTTAAAATTATTTATTTGTCTATTCATTTTTCATATGTTGGATTAGATGTTAGATTAGATTATGATAGTATTAACACAATACTTATTATTTTTACAAAAACATTTCTCTAAATTTCCCCTTTGTACTCTTGGTTACAATCATTATATATAAAGTTATAACCAACACTTTTTTCCTTGGGAATAATGACATATTTCTAATGTGTCACTTCAAAATCTTATTAAAAATTTTAAATTTGATTATGCATTGGATATTTGCCTTGATCACATCACTTTTGAAATGTTCTACACATTCAAAAGAAGAAGTTTGACTTTGATGTGATTTTTATTTTTCCCTTTCTTTTTTTGAATAGTAGTTTTTGTTGATTTTTTTTTATATGTTTTTTTGGTGTTTTTGATTATACAGTGGATACAATTGGATTTGAAAATGTTTGTTTAAAACTAAAAATAATAAATTTCAAAATTTATATACCTTTTTAATGATACAAAAAATGTTTATAAATAATTTTTATTAAAAAATTAATATTTTTGCTATTTTTTGAATTCTTGAGAAAAATTCTATTGTTTTCATTTTTGTACGAAAACAATTATATATATTACATTTGTGATTGTTTCTATAATAAATAAAAATATGATTATGAAATACATTACTATTTATTAAATTAGTCCAAATTGCAAAAAATAAATTTAATGAGATCATTCTAAAAATATTATCACGCATAATGTGCGGGTTAGCGACTAGTGCATAATAAAGTGTCAAACATATTGGATATACATATATAAAAAGTAGGTTATAATATATAAAAGGTTAAAAATGGAGAGAATGTCGTTGAAGAGACAAATTGAGGGCTCGATTCCTATCTCAATCAATCGAGTCAGCTTAATTCATGGTGATCGATTGAAGCTTGAATGGGTTGATTTCCTAATTTTTCTTTTTTCTTTTTTACACCTACCTGAACAGCATGTGATGTCAATCTATTGAGCTCTTAAGCTATATTGATCCAAGTGTAAATTTCGATTGATCGAGTTTTGGAAAAGCAGTTTTTCTGCAGAAATTTATTAGATAATGGTTTTGAGGTGCTTCCAACGACTAGTATGTTTTGTAAATGTTAACACCATCCAAAGTGTCTCTCCAAAGGTGCCTTTTGAAGGGCTATAACGCCCTTGGTCATAAATAATTAATGATGCATAGTCATATACTCATATATGAGTACTTTTTCACCATTTGTATAGGAATAATTCACAAGAATTTTCTCAAGAGTGCTACTTGAAGAGTTATCAACTTAGTTGTATCATTGGGAGAAATTTGCAATAACCATTAAGCATAATTTTTGTGGCGGCCAATATTGTCTAAAGACAACAAAGTTTCTCGCCTATAAGCCCTTTATTAACCAATCATTTTATTGATTCTTCATAGTATTACACACTAAATTTCACGACCTTGACAAATCAATTTTATCACTGTCTCATCCAGATGTTCCTCATTATGAACTCTCTGAACCCAATTTGCATTGATATGAACCCTTTCAATGCTCTGCTTCAAGGTTCTAGCAATCTTGGAGTTAGTACGGCTTGCAAAAAACTCCTCTATTTCCTTGGCCTTTTCAAACGAAGCAAACTGGGGGATAGATAAAACATAACAAGAAAAAGAAAAAAGAAAAAAAAGATGAGCAATAACAATAACTGATAAAATGCATTTGAATTTAAATTTTCTAAATTTTTAATTGAGACACAGAGGACAAAAACTGATACTTGTGGGACTGACAAGTAACAACAGAAGAGAGAAGGAGAAAGGGAGAGACAAACCGGCGAGACAATTGAGTTGACAAAGTGAGTTATTAGATTTCCAGAACCCCAGGTTTTTGAAATATGCTCCCAGTTATCCTGTTTTTCAATCACATTTAAGAGCAGAAAAAATGCATTAGATAACAAAGTAGTATGTACTAGTGATGAATTATGAATGTTCCTGTTGATGAACACAAGAATAGAATAATAGGGGATCAGTGCCAAAGTAAATCAAAACAAGTTACCCTTTTCGTTCATGTTATACATAAAGATTTCAGCAACAATAAGTTAGAAAAAGAATTGTTATAGACTAGTAGCATGGAATTTTTGACCAAAATAAATTAAAAAGTGGTATGTAATAGTGATGAACATGAGAATAGAATAATAGGGGTTCAGTATCAAAGTAAATAAAAACAATTTACCCTTTCATTCATGTTATACCTAAAGATTCCAACAACAATAAGCTAGAAAAAGAATTGTAATAGAAGCATAATGGAATTTTTGACCAAAATAAATTAGAACTGTAGTTGTGTTAAAACCAGAAAATATGATATAGATGTGGCTTAACTTGATATTGACATATCCAAAATCTAAAGCCCCTACAATAGTACAATCTATTTAGTCCGTCCATCTTAAGCATGTAAGTCCTCAGGACTTGCTACTTTCACAAACAACTGCATCTTCTCAGGAGCTCCATTATCAAGTTTAGATCAATCAAATGGGATTCCACAAATACTTGAGCCTTAAATCACAAAAACTTAGACAACACCTTAGGAATAGGGATCTTAAAGGTTCAATTGCAGCTTTTCGAAGAACTTCGTCTTCTTTGGAGTCGGGGGAAAAGGTCTAAGGTCTACTGGGTGCACCACGATGAATGTTTTTCCTACATGAAAGAAGGAAAGTGCCCTGTCCTCCTATACGCTTAAATTCCTTTGTCTTCCTCAAATCCACAGGCAAAATCTTAGATCAGTCTCTTAATTGTTTAAAGACAATTTTGATCAATGTATTGCATGGACATAGTGCATGCAAATGAACATTTAAAATTCTTCAATGCAATGTACCTTTTTGCATTTTACATTACTAATGGATTATTACCTTCATCCATGTCCAAGCTGTTTCACGTCCTTCCCTACTAACGCCTAGTCCAAGAACAGCATCTAGGGTATGAACCTAGATCAAATGGGAAATAAAGCCAGCATCAACATCCCTAGCTCCATCAGACCATTCTTTATCAACATGTATGAAAATTTTTTGACCTACCTCAGAAGACAACAAAAAGTTGAGAGCTTCAACAATTATGTTGGGATCCGGAGAAGAAGTTAATGAGCCTACAAGCACAAAAAGAGACATGTCACCAACATACTAGAGAGATTCAAATATTTTGCAACATTTTAAATAATGATATGTTATTACTTAGAACGCGTGTTTTCTCCTGGCTCGAATCAGTCTCTCTGTACACTCTCAAAAGAGATTCATAACCAAATCTGTTTGAGGTGCTGACTTCACGCATTACAGCAACATATACTGCCTGCGACCGCAACTCATTAGAAAAGTTGACAGGTATTGTAGATGGAGAAATACTACTGATTAACTAATGGTTTTTTTACCAACCTTTCTTATGTTAGGATGGAGTAAGGGTGTATTTCTGTCATCCAAGAATGCATGAAAACGTCTATTTGCTTCTTTTAGTGTCAGATCATCTTCATTTGCTTCTTTTAGTATCAGATCATCTCCGAACACAGCAAGGGCAGTCAAAACCTCTCCTCTCAACATTGCATCTAGATGACTCTCACCTGTCTTAGGCTCCCAACCAAGCTTCCTGCAAAGAAATTCAAATATTGAAGAAAAAATTAATGGAAGAATGAAATAAAAAAGAAGCTAATCTTGGTCAATTCAAAGTTTCTTCTTCTCTTTTTTTTTTTTTTTTTTAAATTTGTTTTTTATTTTTAGCTACAACAATGGGGGAGGGGGATTTGAACCCTGGTTCTCCTCATAAAGGAGAGCAAGCAATGCTACTGAGCTATAAGACTCTTGGGGTTGCTCAAAGTTTTTTGAGTGTTCATTATTTGGGTTAGTGATACACACTGGATTTCCATTAGCATATAAGGTCTGATAGAACTCAGTTGTGGTCTGCAACCATCAAGGCAAAGACCCCTTACCCTAATACATTTTCTGACAACCTACATGCTTCCTAGATAGTTTTATACAGGTTACACAACTTCAGACATGATCTCTAAGGTTTATTCAATAGAGTTATTAGTATGTATGACAGTTTTTATCAACCATGATCTCTAAGGTTTATTCAATATAGTTATTAGTATGTATGACAGTTTTATTAATCTTTACTACGCATATATAGAGTATCTCCAAATAAAAGAAATAAATATGCATATACTATTTGCCAGCCACATGATGCAAGAAATATCTACATCTTAGATCCTGAGTAAAAACTTTGTGAGTCTATCACTACAAAACTTGAAAGGGGAATCACAACGATCCTTAAGTGACTTTTTCTTCTTCCTTAAAGCTGTCTTTTTTGCATTCTGAGACATTTACATTTATCTCCAAGATTTAATGAAAAAAATAGCTCTGACTGCTATTTATTTGCTATAAGCATCTCTATTTAAGCAAGAAAAAGATTGACTTAAATTCAGAAAATGTCATATATGTATTAATGGCAGTAGCATATTAATCACTTGTTAATATTCTAATTATTCAGTATATAAAGAAATGATACTTTTATGCTATAAATCTGAGGAAATATATTTTCATACATTCTAGTACCTTAATAGTTAACATCTTATGGGGCTTTTTCAACCAAATGGAATACAATCAACTTCAAAGATATCACTTATATTGAAAAAACGGCAGGCAGAGCAACCAGAGTGACTTTTAAACAAGGACCACCATATGAATTTCAATTATTGGTATATAGGACAACTTACATTGCTGAACCCTTGAAAAGGCTAATAAAAAATAGTTTAATGAATTCCAGCGAATCAGGGGTTGCATCAGCTACAATTCTTTCAACTTTATAACTTATCTGTAATAGAGGTATCAGAATTAGGACTAAGCGCACAACTGAAATATTCTCAAGTCTTAGACAAGAGGTGAACATTACATTGATTAAATTAGATAGCACAGTATATTCAAGTTCCTCCTTATAAGCATCCATCAAAGTAAACAATGAAGTCAAGGACTGCTGGCCAGCCATACAAAGGGCAAATGAATCATCCAGGATGCCTGTTAAACGAATAAGTTGTGGTAAGTGCCCTTTTCTACCATCAACACTTACCATCATGAGATAAAAGTAGGTATGAGTACAAATATCAAAAATACCAAATCTGTCCGTTGCAGATAAGTATTTGTTCTTTATTACATATCGGAGTTTAGCTGCAAGGTCCTCATCATATTTAACCCTATAGAAACCAGTCTGATCGACATTAAGTTTTACCCAAGTAGATGCTAAATTGTTTTCGTCACCTAGGAGCTCTTTCATATCAAGAGTTTCAGACTTTGTTTGCAGTAGAAAATTCTTTTGCACATCATATGAGCCGCAACATAATGTTACTGGAACAATCCATAGCCCATCCCCATGAGAACCACTTGCCAAAACTTGTGACTGCCATTATTACACTCATTTGTTAGAAGTCAGTAAGTTCTCAATATATTATTAAGTGAAACTCATTACAAAATAACACAACTTGGTATACATCAGGGTTAAGATATGTTATTTCAAGAAATAAAGGGTGAAAGAGACCAGACACAATAAACCTGCTCGCACACCAATTTCTGATCTTTGACTTTGACAGAGATGACTGGGTACCCCTTTTGCTTTGTCCATGGATTCATTAGCTTGTTCATAGGTGCACCGGATCTCTTCTCACGTGCAGCCCATAAATCTTTTGTCTTTGCATTTGAGCGAGCAAATTTTTTTATATATAAAGCAAGTGACCTCTGATTGCATACACAAATCAGGAAAAAAAGAGGGCAAAACAGTTACTTAAAACCCAGGGAGAAAAAGTGTTTACAGATGCAAGAAAAAAGATTATTAACTAACGTCTAACATACGATTACATAAGAAATACTTTACAAATGAGCAAAATGAGCTTCTTAATCCAATGAATAGATTTTAAAAATTGTCTCATTTACTGCAGAAAATGATTGGTTGACAAAGATGGACCTTAAAAGAACAAGACTTAAGGGGAAGACTGTTTGTGCAACGGTTCAGAATGGGGGATTGGGTGTTGGAGTGCTAATAGTGTGCAGGGGCCTTCATGGGGTTTGTCTATGGAAATATATATTAGGAAGGGGTGGGATGAGTTTTATCGTTTTATCATCTTTAAGGTGGGGGATGGCTCTTCTATTAAATTTTGGCATGATCCTTTGTGTGAGAGACTTCCCTTGGAAAATATCTCTCTTTTTTTTTGGTAAAGAAAGGAAATTAAAAACCAGCTAAACCGAGACCACAGCCTCAAGACAGACCCTGGGCATGGTCACACCAGACATCTCTGATCTAAAAATACCAACAGCGTCCAAAGGCGGACTTAAGAAAAAAGCAAAAGGCCTCTCTTGAATAGCACCCATCCTGGCAAGCTTGTCATCACTCGTATTCGCTTCACGGTAGCAGTGATTGAACCTGATCCTGGGAATACGGCTAGCCAACTGCTTACAATCATTTACCAAAGGCGTGATTAGGCTGCTAGAGCAAACCGGGGATGTAATGACATCTAAGACAACTCTCGCATCCAGCTCCACTTCAACAGCGCTAAAATTATGCTCAACACATAAGGTTAGGCCATCCCGAAGCCCCCATAACTCAGCTTGAAAACTGGTTGTGATGCCAATATTTCTTACAAAGCCCACAAGCCAATTCCCTTCCTCATCCCGAATAACTCCCCCACCTCCTACCAAACCAGGGTTTCCTAACGACGAACCGTTAGTATTGAGCTTCACCCAACCACGTGTTGGCCTTTCCCACCTGATCTGCTTCACTATCCGAGCTGTTATCACCTTTGGAAAATAAGCACAATAAAAATATTCCCTAGCCCTCTGAATTATTTCTTTAGCCAGGTTCAAATTAGAATTCTTGCTTTTAAAAACCACTTGATTTCTATTATTCCAAATCAACCAAGTAGCAAAAGGAAACAACACCTTCCACGAGATTGCACATCTTGCATCCCCTCTCTCAATAGTACAATTTTCAGCCAACCATGTATGAAAATTTTGAGAAAAGAACGTGTTGCTATCAGCAGGTATTCCAATATCATTCCAAGTTCTCATACTTACTGGACAGTCCCTTAAAGCATGGGAAATAGTTTCGACATCACTGTGACACAGAGGGCATGCTAAGTCCATCACCAACCCCCTACCCACCAGGCGTTCTTTTACACCAATGCTGTCATGGCAGCACTTCCAAAGAAAAGACTGTATTCTAGGAAGCATATTAATAGTCCAAACCCACTTACCGTGAAATTGATGCGGCACTCCTAACTCAGCAGCCTGTCTATAAGTACTCTTCAAATCAAAATCTCCATCTTGTGACCCCATCCATATCAATCTATCTTGACTAGCACTAGTCATGGCAAAAGGGGTTGCCTGAATTTCCTTCTTAATGCACTGAGGAAGCTCAAAAGGAATCCTTTCCCAGTTCCATCCCATTGCGGTGACCATATCTTTTACTTTATCTTCTTCACTAGCTAGGGGTAGGGGTCCTTGAATTAATTGCCTCACTGGTCCCTGGTTCAACCACTTATCATGCCAAAAGCTGATGTTACTATTTCTCCCAGGCAGCCATCGAATACCTTGAAGAAAAACATTCTTCCCTTTCTTCATACTAGACCAGATTTGAGAGCATGGCAATTTGTCACTACTTCTAGATCGGATTCTTAGCTGAGTGCAATACTTGTTCTTTAAAACTCTGGCCCAAAGAGATTCGCTCTCCGTATGGAATCTCCAATTCAACTTAGATAACAAAGCAATGTTCCTACCCCTGGCCGATTGTAGACCCAAACCCCCTTCCGCCTTAGGTCTCGTTATCTTATCCCATCCAACCCAATGCACTTTCTTAGCTTGCTCAGTTGACCCCCAAAGGAAATTTCTGTTAACTCGGTCAATTCCATCTAGAATTTTGCTTAGGAGATGGGCACACTGCATCACATAATTTGGTATGGTAGACGATGAGGCTTGAATCAACACTGATCTTCCAGCAAGGGAGAGCATGTTAGCCTTCCAACCTGACAATTTCTGTTTGACCCTCTCTAGAACAAAGTTAAAATCCTGGTTAGATGATCCTTGACTTTTGATGGGAATTCCAAGGTATCTCCCCAAGTTGGGGGTAGACTGAATACCAAGAATGTCACTGAAGGATTCCCTTGTATCCCTATCAACATTGGGCGAGTAAAAAACTCTCGATTTAGCTTCACTTACCATTTGCCCTGTGGTATCACAAAATTGATCAAGCACATCCCGAATAGTGGAATAGTTGGTCAGATCAGCTCTAGCAAATAGAACAATATCGTCCGCAAAGAATAGATGTGAAAAAGCCGGACCTCCTCTTGATGCCTTAGCTGGAGTCCAACACTTTGCCTCACATTTTTCAGCAATAATATGCCCAAGATAATCTATGCAAAGGATAAAAAGGTAAGGAGAGAGAGGGTCTCCTTGCCTAATACCCCTTGAAGGTCTAAACTCTTCAAGACAGCCCCCATTGAAAAGAATTGAAGTACTAACAGAAGTGACGCAGCTCATAATGATGTCAATAAGTCTTACCGGAATGTTAGCTCGATGTAGTGTATCTCTAATAAAACTCCATTCCAGCTTATCATAAGCTTTTTCGAGATCTATTTTAATAGCCATGTTCCCTACACTCCCCCTTTTCCTACTGATAGTGTGTATTAACTCCTGAACAATTATAACATTATCTGTCCCTTTTTTTCCTAGCACAAAAGCTGATTGAAATGGGGAAACAATCCGACTCAGAAAAGGTCTTAACCTGGCCACAATTATCTTTGTAATTATCTTGTAGACTGTATTACATAGACTGATGGGTTTATAATTTCCAATACTCTCAGGCCCTTGAATTTTTGGAATGAGGACTATATGAGTCTTGTTTAAATAACCAAGGACTTTTCTATCCTCAAACACCTTTTTAATTTCTGCCTTAACTGAGTCTCCCACCACTAACTAATACCTTTGGAAAAAACTTGCATGCAACCCATCCGGCCCCGGGGCTTTGTAAGCTTTCAACGACCAAAGAGCAGCTTTAATCTTCTCATCAGTCACATCACCGTCCAAACTACTCTTTTCCTCCTCAGTCAAACCGAGTTGCCACTTAGATTGACTCGGAATAGCCCAAGAGACTTGGTTGTGAGACGTGGTGTAAAGTTCCATATAGCTTTTCCTGATGTGCACCATAACCTCTTTTTCATCTAACAGCCACTCACCGACACTGTTCTTGATCGCTAGAATTTCATAACTATACAATATTGCCAATGATAAGTACGCTTCAGTGGCTGAGTTGCTACCATTGTTAGAGAAGAACTACTATTTGGATTATTAGTTTTATTCGACTGATTCAAGATTGGGAGTTAAAATTGGTTATCTCCTTTATGGACCTCATATATTCTAGACTTTTGAGATTAAATGGGGTGGATAAAATATGTTGGAAACTCTCCTCAGAGGGTTTTCGATGTTTGATCTTTTTTATAGGGTTTTACAGCCTACAAATTTGCTATAATTTTCATGGAACCCTTTGTGGAAGCCAAAAATGCCTACAAAGGCTAGTTTCTTTCTTTGGACAACTGTGTTGGGGAAAATTTTGACCATTGATATTTTATGGAGGTGACAAGTGGTGGTGGAGGATTGGTGTTGTATGTGTACGAGGATCGCCCTGTAGCTCAAGAGTTGTGGAATATGGTGTGTTCACTATTTAGGGTTCACTGGGTCACGATGTATGGTGTTGTGAATCTTTTAGCTAGTTGATTAGGCAAGTTCAATGAACACAGAACTATGGTACTTTGGAGCATGATCCCTCGTTGTCTCATGTGGGTCATCTAAAGGAAAAGAAATACATGTACTTTTGAAGGGAATTTAAGATTGATTCATGAGTTAAAGCTTTTCTTCTTTCAGACTTTGTTTGAACGGGAAATACTTCGGGTGTTGTTACTTTCAATTCTATGCCTGATTTGCTTGATTTTTTTGTACTTTCATTGTTATTTAGTTTATATTTTCTGTTGCTGCTATAGCATACTGCCTGTGTGCCTTGTGCCTTGTTTTCATTGTATTTTCTTTATCTATTTTTTCAATGAATTTTATTCCTTATCAAAAAATAAAATAAAAGTATTACATGGCAGCCAAGAAAGAATCTAGAAGCTAATCGAGACCAGATATCAAGTAGATATGCTTTCTAATTTTTCTTATCTAGATGAGTATCACCATTGTTTCTATATATAAATAGAAATGAGCACTTTTCAAAATATTAATTATATACAATTCATTACATTAATGGTGACTTCCTAAACCTCTTTCATACTATATATCCAACTAACTTTGAACAAAACCTCTCTAACCTCTTCAGAACTCGCAAATAGAAAATTCCTATTGCTATCTTTCTCGAAGACTGAATTTATGAAGGGTTTTAATGACATAAATTTCATGTGAAATTGAGGTAGAGGGAACCGAGTTTCTTGAATAATAAGAAATATTTCTACTTGCAACCTATACTAGTAAAAAATCTATCAACCAACCTGAAAGCATTCAGCACCAAGATAGCTTTGCAGCATCCGGATAACAGATGCACATTTATTGTAACTTATCGCGTTGCCAATTTCATCAATCTCTCTTGAATGATTTATCTCCACCTAAAAATGTATGCTGAAATTGAGATATACTCAAAAAATAATAATACTAAATCCTCAAAGCAATTATACCAAGAAAAGAAAAACAGCATATGTAGAATTACCTCAATGGGATGGGACTCGGCTAGCCCATCCAGCCTAAGACCCTCTGTATAGTCATCAAGAAACTGAGTCCATCCTTTCCATTCTGGGAACAAGTGATTAGCTGCTAAATAACTAACCTGAACACAGTCAAATAATAACCGATATATAATTTACAAGCATGCAATCAATAAAGAAAAATATATAGTCACATGACCCATGCTGGCTGTAAAGAAACAAATCCATTTACGAAGAGCTTAGGCTACATTCCAGACAAAAATGTTTATGTTAGTTTATTTTAATAATGAAGCCAAGCTGAAGCCAACCTTTGAGGTTTGATTGATAAACAAGTCAAGTTCAATCATAGTATCAAGTTAGTGGACAAGTTCATGAACCTGAGGCTTGACTTGTATATATATATATAATAAAATATATAGTTTAAATTAGCTTTCTTTAAAAAATTATAAATAAGGTCATAACTTATAAGATAAATAAAACTATCTGTTTTTTGACTTATGCAGTTGGTCATATGAATAGTCTAATTCATGGTTAAAAAGTTGTGTGTGAATACAAGCTTGATGAACTTAATTTTTTATAGGGCCATAAATGAAGAAAAGTAGCCTATCAAGGAACTTGGTCGATACCACCTAAAACATAAGTAAATATAAGTGAGCATGTATTTTCATAAATATATGTGAACACGCTTCAGCTTAATAAACAAAATAAATGACGTAAGGATGAGCATGTTATCAAGCTTGCTGATAAAATTGAGTCTGGCTCAAGTTTAGAACATAGTTAAATAAACCAGTCTTGAAATTATAATAAACAGCTCAGTTTGGATCTATTGCAACCCAATGCACTTAATACCCATGTTGCGAACCCCTCATTCAGCCACAAATGAGTCCACCATTCAATCGTTACAAGATTGCCAAACCACTGATGTGCTAGTTCATGGGCTATGACAATCACAACCTAGATAAAAATAATAATTAAACATTTTGTGTAGTGCTATTAAAACAATAGCTCCAAACTATATTAGCCAAATGAAATTCTAACAATAAAAAAAGTAGCATTCACAGCATGCATATTACCCTCTGCTTATTAGCAGCCATGGAATATTGATTGTCATAGAGCAAATCTGTTTCACAGCATGTAACCAAACCATAATTTTCCATGGCCTCAAAAGCAAAATCAGGGATTGCAACCATATCCAATTTGGGAAGAAAGTAAGGCACTGCAAAGTATCTGTAGAAATTTTCGTGGTTAATCAGAATTTCAAATAATACAGCATAAGCAACAAAATGTAACAACTTAAGATATCGCCAATAACCATGATCCAGTGTCCACTTAAATTCATTATTTAGCTTAAGACGTGTATACTGTGTCTCGTGATCAGTAGTTTGGTGGTGATTCACAGTAAAACTTACTCTGTGTACAATTCAAGTGTCCTAACAGCAACATCAAATGCAAATCTCCCTTGATTTAATCTACCAACCTGACGGTATACTCGAACTTTGACTCCTGTAAAGTGATGTAAGATTACACTATCAATAACGGGGATCATGATACCATGAGAAACAGTGAACATGGTGTATTGTTTTACCATCAGATGTAAGATGTTCCACATAATCAAACAAACTAGCAACAATTGCCACCAAATATGTAGACATTATCGGTGATTCTTGGTATGAAACTGTCTTCAGATCCCCATTTATTTTTTCTTCAATTATTGGCATGTTGGAAAGAGCTACAAGTTTGGATGGCACGTCCAATGTGATTTTGAACATAGCCTGCAACACTCATGCCCAAAAAGAAAGAAGGGCCAAATAAGCAATTTTGTTTGCATTCATTAGAAACAGAATCAAACAAATCTACTTCCAATCCAAAAATAATTTAGTCACAATTATCAAAACACTAGCTTCTAAAATTCAGCATGAATTGTGTTCAGATATAAGATTTGATTTCAGAAAAAAGTAGCAAAGAAGTACAATATCTTAAATTAACTGAGGGAGAGAGATTGTGATACCTTGCAAGCAGGTTCATCCCAACATGGAAAGCATCGCCTAGCACCAACTGGTTCAAATTGTGTAACTGCCATATTTTTCTTCTCACCGTTGTGCTCATATGTACTGGAAAGCAAAATAACAATTTAAAATATATACACATTATCAATAAAATTCTTATTTAGCAAAAAACAGAAGACATTTAGCTCCATTCATAAGTAAATGGTGAAGGGTGAAATCATAGGTTCAATCCCATTAAAAAGAGTACAAACAGTAACTTAAACCTTTAATTGTTATGTTCAAAGGCCAGACTGATAATCTCAAATAGTATTGGAAATAAAAATTTAATCATTTTAAGTATACTTGAGAGAACTTATATATAATTTTTAACTGTGTTTATCAAATGCAAAAAAACTAAAGTCAACACTTACCTAGATGAAAAAAATCACTTAAAATTTTAAGTGATTCACATCCTAGTTGATATTATACATGTGGAATGCAAAACATACTTTTATAAAAATGATTCTCATTCCCAAGAACATTTTTGAAACCATTTTTTGTCGTCACACACATATACATCTTTACCAGTGCAAACACGTCTTGACTAGCCCATGCACAGCTTGCTAAGGTGAGAATTGACAAGTTGTGAATGGAGCAATGTAACTTTCACATAGAAACATGTTGAGGTGACAGTTGACACCACTTACATCATTTTTATTATGCATCAATTATATTAAAGCAAGTAAGTAGTTGTGGAAAAAGAAAAATTATGAAAAAATTTGTGTGGCTAAACTTTTAATTTTAGCAGCAAAAATGTGTACCTTGTATAGAAGCCCTTCATTTTGTTGTTCAAAGTTCGGTGAAAGTGGACAGTGAGAAATCCGATCCCGATGGGAAGGGTGTCAGCGAAGTCCAAAACCAAAATCTCGTCCTCTTCAACAACGTGAACTTTTAAAGGCTCCAACACCTGCCCAAGTATCCAAAACTTAATATATGCATTCATAAATTCAGTATTTTAATTTGAACGACACGGCGTTTGGTTTGCCCATGAATATGATAATTGCAAACTCACAATAGATAAAAAGGTTGAGTATTTGATCAGCTAAGCTGAGCAAGAGCTGAGCAACAGCGACTAAAACTAAACTAATTAAAGTTAACAATATATAGTTTAGAATGTTTATAATACTTATCAAAAAAAAAAAAAAAAGAATGTTTATAATAAGTTAAAGCATGCATGCAGTTATATTAATCTTAAAAATAAAAGAAAAATGATATGATATCCTGATACGTACCTTAGAATTAGAAGAGTGGGTAAAATATACGGAGGCGGTATCAACAGAGAGTTCAGCAGCGTTGAGGACGATGAAGCTGGTATCTGCCACGATGTTTTTGAGCTCGATAGCCACGGACTCGGCGAACTTGCATGCGTTCAAGTCCGGTTTCAGCCGTATGTTGTAGCGTATCGGGACTGGGAATTTCGGAAGCCGAGCTTGCCCTTTGAATTGCTCTATACTTTTTTGGGGTGGTCCCATCATACTATTCTCAATGTATTCAGCTGCGACCTCTAAGGCTTCCTCTACAATACCTTCGGTGACCTCCTTTACAATTTCTTTGCCCAGTTTTTTAATTTCATCTTCTTCTTTTTCAGAAGAAGCCTTCTTTGCATCTTCTTCTTTTTTAGAAGAAGCCTCATTTGCATCTTCTTCCACTTCGGACTGTGAAGTAGAAGAAGAAGAACCGTAATATTTATATTATTAAAAAAAAGAAAAAAGAAAAAAAAAATGGATGAGTGGGAAAGGAAAAAATGTATTAATATTTTTTTGAGAAGGTAGAAGGAAAATATGTGTGATGCATTTGGATGATTTCTCTTCAGCACATCATTGCATGATGATTAAATATTAGTACTAAAATAATCTTTTACAAAGTAATTTATTTACAAAATTTATGTGTATCAAATTTTCTCTTTTATTAGTTTATATTATAGTGTATAAGCCTTGTATATACACATTACAATTAAAAAAAAAATCATAATTACACATATATAAGTTCGAGTTATATTTAGTATAAGAGTTATACCTTTTAAGCCATAGATATATACATGAGTTTTTTTTTTTTTTTTTGGATATATACATGAGTTTACACTTTATTTTATTGGGCTTTTAATGGTTTATTTATATTAGACACTTTGTCTTTTACATAACATTAACTCACATAAAACAAAAATTAAAAAAAAAAAAAAAAAACTTAGATAACACATGTGGCGCAAAATTAGACAACAATTAAAATCCAATTTAAAATTTAATTGGATTTTTCTCTTAGTTTTGGCTTTAAACTCTTTATATATATGTGTGTGTGTGATTCATGTTTTTTTTTTTTTTTTTTTTTTTAATAATTTTATGTGAATTATGCTTATTTTTTTGGTTATAAGTTATAAGTTATAACCTTTTTTTTTCTTTTTTTCTTTTTTTCTTTTTTAATTTGTGTGTGGGGGGTTTTTATTTATTTATTTATTTAATATAAATATTTTGTGTGTGTTTGTTTCTTTCAAAAAAGGAAGAAGTATTTAATATCATTGTAGGCAATATATTAGTATAAACAACATTAGCCTATAATAGGCCTATTTTGCAAAAAAGATTGATTTTTGTGAATTATAAAAAAGTATCATTCATAAGTTATTTAGTTATATAGCTTTTTTTAGAACTCGATTTTACTAAAATTGAGTTCAAAGTAATTCTTAATTTCACCAAAGTTGAATTTTATTCAAGTAATTACTGATGTGGCATGATCGATTTGGAACTAAACTTTAATTTGTCACATAAGTGGTTACTACATAGCACTTGACATTGGCGAAATCAAGGTTTACTTTGAACTTGATTTTGGTTTTAAAAAAGATGCTACATAATTAAACAACTTGCTAAAAAGCGAAAAATACCATCTTGTGCTGGAGAGCCTGGACGTGAACTGGCTGCGTGGTGGTCTGGTGGACGGTGACTGGAGGCAGGGTGTGCTGGACGGTGACTTGCTTTGCTGTGGGCTGGTGGGTGACTGGTGGCGTGGTGGGCTCGTTTTTGTGGATGAGAGTGTTATGGAATCCACCGTTGTTAGTATTACGGAGTATAGATCCAGCTGCTACGGCAGCGCCGACACAGCAAGCTCCCAGTAAGAGGCCCCATCCCCAGCTCATTCCCCAGGCCACTGGCAGTAAGAACGCCATTCTTTTTTCTTTATCCTTTTTAGAGTAACCCAATTGGAGAAAACAATAAATGAACTCAGATGTTATTATGTATCAATTTCAGAGCCAGAGATTTTTTTTTAATGATTTGAAGGCTACCTTACCAAGTTACCATTGTAAGGATAGACAGACAGAGCTTCTTAATCTTAAATAGACGAGCAGTTGCAGTTGAGTGAATGAAGAAGAGATTGAAGGACACTGAAAGAAGAAAGCAATCTATTCTTTTCTCTTTCTTAATTTATTCTTGTTCTTATCCCATTTTCATTTTTGAAGAATTTATTTTTTGTCTTTCTTCTACTCCATCCTTCTCCTCCTCCTCTATATATTTTCATTCTTACGCAATTACATCTTCAAAAATAAGATTTTGTAATATTGTATACATTTTTAATAGCATTATTTTTGTATTTCAATTTTGCTCGTTGCTAAACTGCCTTTTGGTTTTGGGACTACGGTTGTACCATCGTTACGCTATAACAATCAAAGTCTTACTTTGCAAAATTATCAAGGAATCAGTTTACTTTGGGATTCTGTATCTGCACAACCTAAGTCCTAAGTTGTTGGGTGAAACGGACCATACGTGTAGCTCACGTGAGGGAAGGGGAATAATGGACTTTGGAAGGACATAAAGGTTTTGTAGAATCGGCTGCTTTGAGTTTTTCTGAGTGCGTACTAGTGTACTACTACTACTAGATGCCTCTAAGCAATACTTTTTTGTGAACTTCATTCTAAGAAATTCAATTCCATATCACATGAATTGATTATTTGTGTACCTAAGAAGTTGTTGTAGAGATTTCTAATTCTTGAAAACCTTTCTCATAACTGACAAACCAATCCTAACCACCCATAGTCTCAAAGTGATCGCATTGTTGGCAACCCACAAAAAAAAACATATCATCCACAAGCTTTAGAAATCCAATGGAAAACTAAAGTTGGGGGAAAAGAAAAAATAAGAAGAGAAAGAACAAACCTCAAAGGGGCATTCAAAATTTGATGCCACTTTGGCAACTTTTGTGGAGGTAGAGAGAGCAACTGTAAATTTATCGTGCTAAAAATAACATAGTTAATCACAGGAGTGACAACTGAAGGGTTTGAATTTCAAAAGAGTGAAATGGTTTTGAAAGGAAAAATGAAGAGTTAAAAATTGGAAGAAGGATAAATTAATGGTGGGTTGGATTTAACGAGTTAAAGAATGTGTAAGGTTGTTCATAGTGAGTTGGATTTAATGAGTTAGAGAATTTGTAAAGTTTCACTATTAATTTATTTATTAATATTGTTTAAAAAATGAAGGAAAAAAAAAGGTGACATGGTCGATAATGTGGCTCAATTGAAGTGTAACAACAATAAATGTTACTAGATTGAAAAAAAAAAAAGATTTGCAACTAACAAGACATAGCTCCATAATCGGTTTAGCTCAAAAATATCAATTTAATCAAGTTTTAAATCAAGTGATTTCATTCATTTGAATATAAAAATAATCAAAGTATACTCAACCCAAAACATACACCCGACTCTAAGACCATACCCAAATTGATAATTAAAAAAAAAAATAGGGGATAACAAAAGAGGCAACAGATTATCACAACAAATCTTAGATAGTAAGTTGTTATGAATAAAGTATTTCTCTAACTAGACCGAAATTGACTAAAATGCTACGTTAATGTGGCTTAAAAGGAGTATGACAAAAATAAATGCTATGGTTGAACTTTTAGATATTACTAGTTGCAAATCTCCGCGATGCGTGAGAATATATAATTATTTTGTAATATGCTATAATATATAATTTATTCTTTAAAAATTATTGAAAATAATTTGTTCTCCTTAAAAATTGAACTATTTTTAAACGTATTATCCATTTCCGTTCTATTATTTTGGGTTTTTCTTAATAAAAAACAATGTCTATACATATCTATACTATATATAATACTGGAAGTTTTGGAAAAAAAAAATTAAGAAAGGTTCCACAACAAAAAAGAACCATTGAGTCAAAAAAAATATGAAACTAGTAATTGGAGTACAATTACAACGTATATTCTATTATTGTTTCAAAACAATCATAGGTAAATACATTAAACTTTGGTTTTCTTTTCTTCCTTTTTTTTACATAGAGTTAAACATATGTCAAATGTAAGAAAAATAAAATGTCAAAGACAAACAAATTAAACGGGTAAAACACAAATATAAAATAAAAATTGTACAACATGAATATGAAGTAAGAAGTTGTTGTAGAGATTTCCAATTCTTGAAAACCCTTCTCATAACTGACAAAC
The DNA here is from genome assembly GCA_963669245.1 of Quercus cerris. Taxonomy (NCBI): domain Eukaryota; kingdom Viridiplantae; phylum Streptophyta; class Magnoliopsida; order Fagales; family Fagaceae; genus Quercus; species Quercus cerris. The sequence goes on along the minus strand of OY770009.1, from coordinate 8,526,591 downwards.
CAATCCTAGCCACACATAGCCCCAAAGTGATCACATTGTCAGTAACCCACAAAAAAACATATCATCTACAAGCTTTAGAAATCCAATGGAAAAACTAAAGTTGAGGGAAAAGAAAAAGTAAGATGGGAAAGAACAAACCTCAAAGGGACTTTCTAAATTTGATGCCACTTTGGCAACTTTTGTAGAGGTAGAGAGAGCAACTGTAAATTTATAGTGCTAAAAATAACATGGTTAATCACAAGGAGTGACAATTGAAGGGTTTGAATTTCAAAAGAGTGAAATGGTTTTGAAGGGGAAAATGAAGAGTTGAGAATTGGAAAAATGATAAATTAATTATGGGTTGGATTTAATGAGTTAAAGAATGTGTAAGGTTGTTCATGGTGAGTTGGATTTAATGAGTTAGAGAATGTGTAAAGTTGCACTATTTATTTATTTATTAATATTGTTTAAAAAATGAAGGAAAAAAAAAAGTGATATGGTCGATAATGTGGCTCAACTAGAGCCTAGCAACAATAAATGTGACGCTTTAGTTTTTTTTTTTTTTTTTTTTGAGAGAATTTCAAACTATGGCGTCTGTCTGCTCTCAATGATAGCTCTTTATCATTAAAACAAGATACCAATCAGTTTTTGGTGTAGGCAGGGATTGAACCCCAGGTCTCTTATACAATCATCAGAGACTTTACCAATTGAGCTAACTGGAACCCACTGTTATGCTTTAGCTTTTAGATGTATATTGATTGTTCAATTTTCATACTATATGGACTAATGCGCAGTTGAAAACTCTAATTGTTTGCTGTAGGATGAACAATTTGATTCTCTGAGATTAAAAAAAAAAATAATAAAATAATATAAAAATAAAATAAAAAACCAAAAAAACAAACAAACAAATGAGCAGAGCATATCCAAGGCTTGCTAGATCACATCTTGTATCCAAGGCTTGCTGCAAAAGATGGGGTGAGGTGTTCATCTACAAATATCTTCAAAGACAAGTAACAATGTTGTTCTGTCTTGGTGTGACATTAACTGTTTATTCTCCTAATGTAGAGGGGGAGAATATGTTCTGTATTTTCATTTGATGATTTTTTTTTTTTATCATTTCGTCATATTTTAATTGCTGGTAGTAAGTTTCACACAGTTTAGTTCAAAGATCTATTCTTGCTGTTGTGTACGATTCAGGCTCTCTTGGATGTATATACCACTGAAAGAGAGGCGGGGAAGCTAGATGGCATCAAATTTGGGCTAGTGGGTGATCTTGCCAGTGGAAGGACTGTCCGCTCACTTGCTTGCTTGCCAAGTACCAAGATGTGAAGATCTACTTTGTCTCCCCTGACGTGGTAAAAATGAAGGTAAATGTTGATCCAATTGTCATTTGAATTTACCTATAGGTCTTCTGTGTGGTTTAGGCAAATGAGAAGTGGAAATACTACAGAAAATTTGGGGTTTTGGCCTCTCAATATTTACAATTTCATCTTACAGGATGATATAAAAGACTATTTGACATCAAAGGGAGTGGAATGGGAAGAAAGTGCTGATTTAATGGAAGTGGCTTCTAAGTGTGATGCAGTGTATCAAACTCGCATTCAGAAAGAAAGATTTGGGGGAGAGAATTGACCAATATGAAGAAGCTCGAGGCAAGTACATTGTAGATCAGAATGTCTTGGATGTTATGCAGAAGCATGCTGTGGTCATGCACCCTCTACCAAGGCTTGATGAGGTACCCATGTGATGTTTAAGTGATGTTGGTGTGTTCTTTATGAGCGCGAACATTTTTAAGTGCTTCTTATGTATTTACTGGTTTTTTTGTTTGTTCTCATGAATTTTTGCAGATTACTGTGGACGTTGATGGGGATCCACAGGCTGCTTATTTTAGACAAGCAAAGAATGGACTTTATATACGGATGGTTCTTTTGAAGCTCTTACTTGTTGGGTGGTGAAAATGCCTCACCTCTAGTTTCAAATTTTGACCCTTTTTTTTATTTTATAGGGATTCCAATTTTGACTTGGTTTCCGTGGTTTACTGAAACTGCGAGACTAAATTGTTTTTGAGTTTGAAAGCCATAGCTCTCAACCATTTTTTTTGGGGGGGGTGGGGGGTGGTGGGGGGAACTCTAAATTGATTGCCTGCCGTTGTGCTCTGAACTTCACTAATGCTCGATCATGAGTCGTGACCCTGAAGCTCTTATGAGAAGATCCAATCTGTGCCATTTTACGTCTCAATTGCGTTGTTCAACTCATCAGTTTGTGACCAAGTTGCTGCTTGCTGGCCCTAGTTGGTGTTTCTTTCTATAATAAATCTAGAATAATTTTTTTTTTCACAGCCATTAATGTGACTTGTTATGATTGGTGTAATAAAAAAAGTAATTCCACTAGTAATTTCTATGTGAGTGATTTTAAGCCAAACACACTTTGCTACTTTAATATAATGTGAAAATAGTTGGGTTCCTAGCCACCCCCAACAACCACCCTCCCCCCCCCCCCCCCCCCCTTCTCTCTCTCTATCTTAGGCCTGTCCACGGGTCGGTCCGGGTCAGGTTTGTGCCCAACTCGGAACCGACCCAATCACTTCGGGTCTCCTAAACTTGGACCTGCCAGAGGCAACGGTTTGGGTGGTCGGACGTCGTCATTTTTCGGTCGGGCTTGAACTGTGCGAATTGTTGCTGAATTTTGCCAAAATCTGCATATTTTTGCTTGATTGACCGGATTTCGAAGAGATCTTGGAGGATTTCAACGAGATTAGGCTGAATCTTGAAGAAATCTCAGCAGATCCCAACTAGATCAAGCCCGATCTCGAAGAGATCCGGCAAGATCTCAATGAGATCTCGATGGATCTCGAAGAGATCAGGCTAGATCTCGACGAGATCTCGCTGGATCTTGACAGATTAGACAAAATAGACCGGTGAACTACTTCAATGGGCAGGGAAAGCTATTTCCGGTGGGTTTTCCGGTCGGGTCGGTTGAAGATTGGTTTTCCATGCTTTAACCCGTCAACCGACCTGCCGGTCTCGGGCTTTGGGAGCCGAGATTCACCGTCGACTGTCACCTGCGTCAGGTCGGTCGGTTCTCGGTCCGAGTCGGTCGGGTTGGGCGGGTGGGTCGGTTGACGGGTTTGGTTGGATACCCCTACTCTCTCTCCCATTTTCTCCTTTTATCTTCCTCTGTTTATCTAGCATAAAAAAATAATAATAATAATAATAAAAGGAGAAGAAAAAATTAAGAAAAACCCATAAGTTGTTTCATTTTAATTGTGAAAAAGAATATATTTAAATGGAAATGTTAAACTTATTGCACACAAATTGTTTTACACACCTTTCCAAAAGCAACTGAAATTGTGACTTTAAATTACAATTTTAGTTGTTTTCAAGGGTGTGTAAGACAAAGTTACCACTTGCCTAAACTGCGAAGGCCACATTAAGAGTGAACTGCCAGGCAAGTTGACTAAGTTACCACTTGCCTAGACTGACAAAATGAAGAACATGGTTCAAAATTTATCTATTTCATAACAAGGAAGATGTGATATGACATATTTCTTCAACACTCCTGCGACTTCTCATTCTGAAAAATGATCAAGGCAGCTGCAAAACCGATAATAATTCTACGCATTTTCCATCAGACTAAACGGACAACTTTGGGCTCAAGTTGTTCATAGCCAAAGCCTAACCTATCCCCTTTCTGGGTGTAATCTTATCAGTAGCTGTTGGCTAGTAATTTGCTCACATAAACATAGATCAAACAAAAGGTTATTCCAAGCTTTGCAAGAAAAAAAATCGGGGCCCAGGACTGCAACATTGGTTCAGAGTGGCTGTGATAAATTAAGCAATTATGAATTCTGGTACACACCAAAACACTGAAAAATAGTTAATCCATTTCCATGCCACATGCAGACGCATTGAGAGAGAGAGAGAGAGAGAGAGAGAGTAATAGTGTAAGATTTCAAACATTAGCAACAAAGACTACTTTAGTTAATAATACAGCTAATGCCAGTGTAATTTTCTTTTTTGTTCGTTTATGGGACATTGACAATAAGTCAGTAACAAATATATAGAAATTTGGACCCAAAAAGTAGAATAGAAAAAGATATATGTAGAAACTACTACAACCAGAAAGAAAAGTTTACATTAAAGACAGCCCACCATGAACATGCCTGCTAATAGGTAGGGAAGTTGGAATCCACATCATGGGCCCAGGACTCCAGACCCCCAACAATATCCCTGGCTGAGGTGAAACCCAACTTGTGCAGATTCTGAACAGCCCTCTGAGAATCATTGCCCCTCCTACAAATTACATATAGTTTGGCACTCGAACTTCCATTTCGCTCTTCTTCTTCCTTCAAAGCTGAAGAAATTTCAGGCAATCTAGCCTCCAAACTCGGGAGTGGGATGTTCAAGGACTTGGGGAGAGAAACAATCTTAAAGTGGTGAGCTGGTCGGACATCAACCAATACATGTGCTTCCCCATTGGCAACCCTATCATGATACTCTTTACTGCTTATTCTGGAATCTGATTGAAGCAGCTTTAACTTCAAGGGTGACTGCAGCAAGTTTCAAATATCATATTTCTTAGTCAAATGAGAGAGAAATCAAATTGCAAACAAGCCAAAACAAATACACTAACAGTTTAAGCAACCTACTCATCCAATTACAATTATCAATGGAAAACAGAAGAAACAGAAAGTGTAATTACTGGAGTCAGTGGAGACTGAGTAAACTTCTCATAATCAAACTCTCGAAATTGCTGCTGAGTGAATGTTGCATTTTCTCCACAAGCTTCACACTGTGGTGACCTTCCTCTAATCTTTACCTGCAACATAGGTCAGAAATGAAAATGTATATATAAATGCCAAAGCTCAATATATAAACACAAAATTTCCAATATCTATTAATATGAATATACACAATCGATAAAGCAATAAACTAATTACATCATGATGAGAGCAAATTCAGCCCACTTAAAAGGGTTAAAGGAAGGAACGAAATAGTCATGCATTTGAGGATGTTGTGAGACCTTTTGATCAATTTAAATCCTCGCTGATCCGTACTTTGTTTGACTGGTCTCAGGCATGGAGTTTTTTTTTTTTTTTGATAAGTCAGGCATGGAGTTGTACACATTGTACTTCCATTTTTGAATTCCAACACTCTTTAGATCTTACATTTGATCTTGTAAATTTTAGAGATACTTAGCATCATTGCAAACATAGAGTATTTTTCATCTTCAATAAAATTTCTATTACTTATATTATATATGAAAAAAAGGGTTAAAGGCCTAACCTAGACCAACTCCCATCATACCAAAGAAAATCTGATTCTAATAATAACTGCTCTAAAATAAATGTCTTCTTAATAACATAAATGTTATCGAGAAACACTTGATGATGATATCAAGAAGATACTCTAAAAGTGCCAGTTGTCAATGCCAACCACTACAAGCCGCTAATATAAATAGTTGAGACAGTAAGAGTATATCACATTAAGATGCCTTGCAAAAGCCCAAAACAGTAGGGGAAAACCCACTTCTTATCAATGTCCTCTAGCCTAGAGGCTCTAGGTAAGGTGTTCTAACTACAGAAGATCAAAATGATGGTAAACTCTAATGTAAGTAGAGAAATATTATGGGGCTGTGACATGTGTTTAATGCAAGTCCAGCTAGGTCTACAAATTTTTATTGTTTTTTTACAAGTTAGTCACTTATTAAACAAATACTTTTTATCTTTTGATAATATAAGATTTGGTCCAGCCATCTCCATATTAAGAATTGCTCAAATGGTTTCCTATCTTCTATGATCCTTCAAAAGGTCTTGTCTCACCTAACAGCACTTCATTTTCTAAGACAAGATTTAGACTTCAATCTGAGCTCACAGGAAAAAATGTATAAACCACTGGAAGGAACTATTAAAGGAGAACATGATACATACAATACGTATTCTTGCTGCTAATGCATCAAATAGAAGCATCCGTCCTGAGAGTGGTTCACCAACCGCACTTGCAATTTTGATAGCCTCAAGTGCTTGGAGACAGCCAATGATACCAGGTACTGAAAATTAATAAACAGAATGTAAGAAACAGAGCGGTTCTACTACTTGGAAATTAATAAACAAAAATACAGAATTAGAATCAATTAAGTGTCAAATGAATAGCAAGGAGGCTCATAGTGTTGCAACTGTTTCCTCATCTTAAGAACTTGCTCATTATTCTTATTTTTAATTCTTTCCCCATTTTTATCCTGGTTTTATAGCAGTACCCCCATGTGGATGTATCAACCTAATAATTTGAGTTTCAATCCTTACAAGCATCCAATAAAGTTTTACACTTTAATTTTTTCTACATTTAGGACAGGGCATAACAAAGAAATAGAGTTCCACCTACAAACTCAAATTTTGATGACATTGTAGACAGAATTGTAGACTTGTAATAAGAAATTCACTTGGTAGAATACAGCAATTCATTAGCTTACCTACTCCTAAGACACCACTGTCAGCACATCTTTGACATGCTGTTGTTGGAGGTGGAGTTGGAAATAGGCATCGATAGCATGGACCACCATTATAATTGTAAACTGTGAGCTATACAATGAGTTTGATCATGTAGTTATTCTTGGAATTTTAACAATATGATTCATGCTGAAACTTATATTTACAGTAGAAAAGATAACCAGCAATGCATACCTGCCCTTCCAATCCCAGAGCAGCACCAGATACAAGAGGCTGCATTCATAAACATGGATGCAATTAGTACTTGAATGTGGAAAAAAAAAAAAAAAAACCCACAAAATCAGTCCATCTAAGACAAATTTTTCTTCCAAACTGGTTTTGAGGAATCTCCCTTAAACCATTATGTAGTGATTCATAAAATCATCCATGTGTACTAAATCACGAGTCTCATCAAATATTTAAACAAGTAGACATGACCCATTAAATAGGTCATGTGACTAAAAATAAAGGCTGCTGGTTAGTGCCTTATTGGCATTATGAATCGCCATGTGGCGGATTGGAGGAATTTTCCTCCAAACTGGCTTTGATGACATAGAAAAACTTCATCTGAGTTGCACTGTACAACAATCCTCACTATTAATCAAACTCCTACAAGTAACTGACCCCACCCACCAGAGCTGGTTACCGGGTGATCCAACCCTGACGGGCTAAGCAATTTATCCTTATAGTAAAGCTTAGGTATCATTCCTTAGTACATTTAAGTTCCCAATTAAAATCAAACACATGATTGCATTGACCAATGAAGTACAACCCACTATATTCTTTTCCAAGAACAATAAAATTCAATGCATTTATGTAAATTTTATCCAGTAACAATATTACATCAAGCTTAATTTACCTTTCCTAACAGAACACAGCAATCACTGATCATGTAACGGCTAGGAGCATTGTCTGTCGCATCCACTATCACATCATATCTTTCCAAATGTTACCAGTCACGGAAATCATATACTAACATTTCAACAATATAATTAAATAAAACACTTTGAATTTGAGCAAAGAAATAACATAGAGGATACTGGTTGAAGATTTCTAAGGCATTGGAAGTGCGCAGAGCTTCGTGGTGCTCGACGATTTGAACGGAGGAGTTGATAGAACGACAAGTCGTAGCGGCGGATTTCACTTTGGGCTGACCAATGAAGGCCTCGGTGTGAATGACCTGCCTGTGCATATTGTTGAGCTCGACGACGTCGTGGTCCACAATGCCTAATCGGCCAGCGCCGCAAGCGGCGAGGTAGAGGAGGGCCGGGGAGCCTAATCCGCCGGCTCCGACGACTAGGATGGAGGAGTTTATGAGGTTTGACTGGGCTTCGACTCCGAACGACGGGAGCAAGAGGTGGCGGCTGTACCGGTGGATCATCTCCGGGGTGAGATCATGATGGGCGGCTGTGATTGGATTTGGGAGGGCGGAGGTTTTGACGACGGTGCCGTTTTGGAGATTGAGGTGGCGGAGCTGGGATTCGAGGGCGGAGATTCGGCGGTCTATGTCGGATTTTGTGGCTTTGAGGGATTGGAGCTCGTGGAGGATCCGAGAGGCTTCGTCATGGCCGTTGGGTTCCATTTTCGGGTTCGGGTTTTCGGTGGAAAGCTGGAGTGGAAGTGTTCGTGAGTTGTACGTGAAAAAGAATTGTAAAAACCCTAACTTGAGGGAGAGACAGTTTTGGAGGGTTTTGACTCTTTTGTACATTGATGCAGAGGTGGACCGCTGAGTTGCCACGTAAGGGTTTGACTGAACAGAAGGTCACATTTGTTAAATTGTTTTTGTTTTTGTTTATTTATTTATTTATATGGTACTGAAGAAATTCTTGATAAATAAAAAAAATACACATCAGACACAAGTGAATCACAATTCACTTATCGGCCATGTGGTAACTCACGGAGGAGTCCAAATCTACGGTTTTATGTGTTGTGCTCCACTTCATACTCCACTAATAATATTTGGATAATCGACTTCTTTCTTTTAGTGAGGTAATATCTCTTTTTTTATCAAAGTAACGTTTCTTTCTTATTTGAGATAAGGTCTTTAATTAATGATGAATTCTGTTATATTAGTTGGCTGAAAGTCTCGGATGTTGATGATTTTATAATAAGTCATGAGAAAATAAACATAGAATTAGAGTAGACCGGTGGAAGCCGGCCAAGAATCCTCCGATGGCAAAATTAGTTTCTTTGTAATTCCAAAAAAGTTAGAAGTATCTGAATGTCTTACCCTCTCGTTGGCGATCGTTTATATAGCATGTGGGCAACGGTTACTTATTTGATAATCGTTCCTATTGCTGAATAGTACGAAAGATTCGGAGGTAACTTCCATAACTGCCATGGAAGTTACATTATTTGGGTATGCCTTTCACAACGGTTGGACTTGGCTTACAATGGTTCGACTATTCTCACGCCTGGTGAAAATATGCTCGTCTAAGGCTCAAGGTGCTCAGGACATAACAACCTTGTCCGTCCTTCAAGGACGAACGGATGAGGTCGCTATGGACAAGCACGGGGTACCTTCCTTCTCTTTGGACGACATGTATGGACGAGACATGACTCGTGAATTCTATTGGATTTTTATTACACCATTAGTTGCCCCCTCGTCCATATAGGTCGTCTAAAGGGAAAGAGGTGACCTTGTGTTACTTGGGTGAGTAACTGGTGTTAATGTGCCACATGTCACCATTTCAATGGTGGCCGGTCTCGTCGATTCATTTTTTCGAGACGAAGACTACGTGTTATCATTTGATTGGTTGTGTCGTTTCATATGCTTAGGCCAGTCATCTATAAATAGTGGAATGCCTCTATTGCCCTCCACACTTCTGAGATTTTCCTTCTTTGACATTCATCATCTAGAGCCTCGTTTAGGAGTTTTCTCGCGTCTGTAGTTTCAGTTCTTCCTAGAGTCAGGTATTCCCTCTTTTCTCGTCTTTTAAGTTTCCAAAATTTTCTTTTCAAAAAATGTCAAAAATAACTATCTCCTCGTCTAGCAATAGTACAGAAAAAACTATAGACGAGTATTATGACGAGAGTAGTGATAGCTCTAGTGACACCAGTAATAGTAGTGGAGGAAACACCACGGACGAGGAATATGTCTCAAGGGTCCCTGGGTTTCCCTTAAAAGTAGTACAAAAACAACTTAGAAAAACTTCAGGGTCCCAGGCAGGCACCTCGTCCTTCATCCCTCCGTCTAGTCCTCTGGACGAGATGGATATAACTGTGTATAGTTGTGCTATAGATATCCCTTCCAAGACGGACGAGGAGAGACTAAACAACCTTAGGGAATGGTATCGAATTTTGGACGAGTTTAATCTTAGATTGCCCATCCGCGAAGAGTGATGTTGTAATCCCCATTTTGGGATAGGTGTATATGAGGCTTACCTTCTAGGAGGTCTTAGGTTTCCTTTAAATGCTTTTACTAGAGAGTTATTAGTTAGATTATGTTTGGGTGTATGTCAATTTAACCCAAATGCATGGAGATTGATTATCTCTATGCAAATTTTGTAGAGGAAAGTGTTTGGAAGGGACCGTCCTATTACTGTGAACGAGTTCCTCTACTATTATAAACCTTCAGAAATTCATCATCCCCTAACTTTTATCAATTCACGGCAAGAGGTAAAGATTGTAGATTAGTGAAATCCTTGGCATCGTCTGATAGAAAATGGAAGACGAAGTTTTTCTTCATCTCTAGATTCTGGGCTGGAAATCTTGTAAACGTTGGCCGGGATACATTTGGTCGTTTTACTAGGGACCTAGGGAACCTTCATCCTGAGGGTAAATCCCTTAGCTTTCCTCCTCTTCTTTTTGTTTATTATTATTATTTAACCTCCCCTTATTTCATTACAGCTGTTGAACGACCTTCCTTGAGCAAGCTGCATCGCGACCGCGTTTACAGGGCTTGTTTACACACAGACAGGGATTTTCATTCCTTAGTTAATCTTAGACGACTTGCCAAGTGGGGGTTAGGCCTTAACCTGTCTGACATAACACTTGCACACGAAATTACTGTAAGAAAATTTAAGTTTCAAATTCCAAACATTCCTTGCATCTTTTATTTTTTATTTTCATCTGTGCCAAAGAAAACTTTCTTCTCCTTTTTCCTTTATAGGAATGGCAACCATGAGAGGAAACAAAGGAAAAGAAGTAAGTGGTGAGGGGGCTCTTCTTGAGCCTGAGCTTCAAGCTCGTCCATTGGCTGGAGATAAGAGGAAGACTTTATCCAAAAACTTAGATTTGGAAAATCTTCCTAGTAGACGTGGCAAGAAAACCAAGCATGGCTCGTCCCAAGTAGTCAAACCTACTTCGTCGTCCCACCAGCCTACCAAAGTATTTGATGTTGACTCATCTATTCTTGTTGAGACCACTCCGTCCAAGACTCCACCGTCTAAAACAATTGTGTCAATCTCGTCTCAACCTTCCCGAAAGGTCCCTTCAAATATTACTGAAAATGAAGACTTGGCCTGGGAACGTTTCAAGAATGCTGTTTCTGACGAGGATATAAATATTTGCTATGACATGTCCCTTAAAGATTTTGAACACTCTGGTGTCCATGACCCTTACAAGGTAACATTTATACTTCGTCTTGACTAAAAAATTTTCATTCTCCTTCTCTTTTTTTTTTTTTTTTTTTTTTTTTTTAACTTTTATTTGTTGTTGTTTGTTTGTTTGTTTTTTTTTTTATAGGGCATGTCAAAGTTTATAGCAGCGTCTAGACAGGCCACAGGGTTGGACAAGACGAGGATCTTGTTAGAGACGATGATTCAGGAGTTGAAGGACGAGGCTAAGTAATGGGTTGAATTGGTTGCCAAAACCACGGACGAAGTGAGGGAGTTGAAAATTTTGGTTGAGGATTTGAAGGCTAGTGCTGGGGAAAAAGATGCTCGTCTTGAAGACCTGCAGAAAAAGAGCGACGAGCATAGTATTCTTCTCTCCAAGGCGAAGGAAGATGCAGTGGCTGAATTCAAAGCGTCCAAACAATATATTGATGTTTTGGACACTAATTATGCAGCAGGGTTTGAAGATTTCAGGATGGATGCTATGGAAAAGTTCCCTAGTGTAGATTTTAGCTCCATTGTACTTAATCTGAATGCTACCACCATTAGTTCTCTCCTTCACCTCGGCTCTAACGACGCCAATATAGAGGACGATGCCACGACCCTGCCTCAAGACGACCCTAATGTTGATGCTCCAGTTTAGAAAACATTTCAATGTTTTATGTTCTCATTCCATTTTTTTTTTAATGTAATTCAAGCACATTAGGCTCGTCCATGTTTAAGGACGAGTTTTTATAAAACTAAGTTTTAATTTTGTAAGGGTGTTTGGACGTTTCTCGTCCGCCCTTGAAACAATTGAATGAATGTTATTTCTCTTATATATGCATGGACGAAAGTCTTTATTTTCATATACAGGATTCCTTGTTTAGCTCGTCTACATTTCATATATATGCTTGAACCATTTTTATTGGAATTTTACTAAGTGTAGTTTATTTAGGTGAAATGGTAATTATCAGCGTTACCCGTCCTTAGGTTTGGCTAATTCTCACGTTTAATGATGGTAAGACTTTACGTTTTCCTCGTCCATGTGCTGGAACATTTTTGGTGCATGAACAAGTTGTAAATACTCGTCTATACATTTCCTCGTCCATGTCCTGGATTTATATGTCTTACTTTATCCATCATATGGACGAATATGCCTTGGGCATTGAGATTTTCTCAAGGTATAGGGTTTTACTTCGTCCTTTACTTTGGACGAGAACGCCTTGATTTTGTTTAGACAAGCTGACATTACATCTCTGCGTCCAAAGATTTTTTTCGTCTTTGAGCCTTTTTTTTTTCTTCTCATGGGTTGATTTGTACAGAAGTAACATGGCAGTGATTCACATAACATTATGTACATTGCATAAATATTGCTCACAAACGAGGCATACACTTAGAAGTTCATGCCTTTTTAGGAAAATAAATACAAACCAAACCATAACTTCGTCAATAACTTTAATATAATAATAACAAAGCAACACTAAAAACAGGTAAATAAACTTATGTAGATAAATATACAAATGGTCTTCATGCTCATCCAGGCTGGCATTTTTATTGGTAGTACCTCCTCAGGTGCTCAACATTCCAAGGATGCTCCAATTTTCTCCCGTCTAAGGTTTCCAAATAGTAGGATCCTTGCCTTTTACAATTAACAACTTTGTAGGGACCTTTCCAATTAGGACCTAGTTTCCCATGAGCTGGGTTCTTTGTTGCCAAAGATACCTTTTTCCAGACGAGGTCTCCTATGTTGAATCGCCTTGACTTCACCATTGCATCATATTGCCTAGCCATAAGGTTTTTGTACCTTGTCATCCTTTGTTCAGCATTCATCCTCACCTCGTCTATTAGATCGAGGTTCAAACGGAGTTGCTCTTCATTATCTTTGTCCTGATAGGTTGTCACCCTATGATTGGCCATGTGCACTTCTGCGGGTATGACTGCTTTAATTCTCTAAACTAGCTTGAAAAGAGTTTCTCCTGTCGGAGTTGTTACTGTCGTCCTATATGCCCAAAGAACACCTGGTAACTCATCTGGCCATACTCCCTTTGCCCCCTTAAGGTGAGTCTTGATTATTTTTAACAAGGATCGGTTTGCTACTTCAGCCTGTCCATTTGCTTGTGGATGGGCTGGGGAGGAGTAGTGATTCTAAATCCCAAAATGCATACAAAAATCTTTGAAAAGTGCATTGTCAAATTGTCATCCATTGTCGGATATCAGCACTCGGGGCACTCCAAACCTGCACACAATGTTCTTCCATATGAAGTTCTTGACATTTTGTTGTGTGATATTAGCTAAGGGTTCTGCCTCTACCCACTTGGTGAAATAATCAATACCAACCACGAGGAACTTCATTTGCCTCACACCTAGTGGAAAAGGACCTAGGATGTCTAGTCCCCATTGCGCGAAGGGCCATGGGGCCGTCATTGGGGTTAGATACTCCGATGGTTGCCTGTGGATATTGCTAAATCGTTGGCATTGATCGCAGACCTTAACATAAGCTTTTGCATCAGCTTGCATATTTGGCCAGTAGTATCCTGCACGGACTACTTTGTGAACGAGTGATCTATCTCTCGAATGATTGCCACACGCCCCTTCATGGATTTCTCTCAAAATGTAGTTTACTTCATCGAGAGCCAAACACCTAAGATAGGGCTGTGAAAAGCCTCTTTTGTACAACACCTCGTGCATAAGTACATACCTGGCCGACCTTACCCTTAACTTTCTAGCATCGTCTCTATCTTCTGGAAGTTGTCCGTCTTTTAAGTATGATATAATTGGAGTCATCCAATTTCCTCTGCTCTCCACTTGTTGTATTTCTGGGATGTCTATACTTGGCATATACTAAATTTCATCAAACTTGTCTACGGCTTCATTCGCTAAGACTTCCTTCGCCAAGGCATCAGCTTCCATGTTCTCCTCCCTTGGGATTTGAACAAAGTTAGCTTCCTCAAATTTTCTCATAAGGCGCATTACCTTATTAAGTTACTTCTTCATTCGTTCTTCCTTAGCCTTATACATCCTTCTCACTTGGTCTATGACTAACTGAGAATCTCCCAAGACAACTATGGACTTCGCTTCCATAGACTTAGCCAATCCCAGACCTTTGAGGAGAGCTTCATTTTCGATTTCATTATTAGTAGCTTGGTACTACAAGCGAACCCTGTGTTTTAGTTTATCCCCTTCTGGAGATTGTAGAACCACACCTATCCCCCCTGCATACTATGTAGACGAACCATCCACATGGACGATCCATTTCTTGTCTTTCATCTCTGCTATATCGTCGATTGGGGTAAACTCTGCAATGAAGTCTGCTAGTGCTTGAGCTTTTATGGCATGCCTTGGCTGGTACTTTATGTTGAACTCACTAAGCTCGACAACCCATTGAATCAATCGTCCTGCAGCTTCCAACTTGTTCATTGCCTTCTTGAGCGGATGATCCATCATGACGTTGATGACATGAACTTGGAAGTAATGCCTTAGTTTCCTGGAGGCTGTTATTAGCACGAAAGCTAACTTTTCTATCATTGGATATCGTCCTTCCGCTCCCCTCAAGGCTTTGCTAGTATAGTAGACTGGCATTTGTACTTTTCTTTCCTCCCTTATCAATGCCGAGCTCACGGCATGAGGGGTCACTGCCAAGTATAAGAACAACTCTTCACCCATCACTGAAGGACTAAGCAACGGAGTCGTAATGAGGTATGTCTTCAAGTCTTGAAAGGCTCTTTGGCACTCGTCCGTCCACTCGAATGCCTTTTTTAGAACCTTGAAAAATGGAAAGCACTTGTCAGTAGCCTTAGAAACAAACCTGTTGAGGGCAACAACTCGCCCAGTAAGAGACTGAACTTCTTTAACACTTCGCAGAGGCTCCATATCCAAAATTGTTTTAATCTTTTCCGGATTCACCTCTATTCCTCTATGTGAAACCATGAATCCAAGGAATTTTCTTGAGGCTACTCTGAAGGCGCATTTGCTGGGGTTCAACTTCATGCTATAATGTCTGAGTATGTTGAAGGTCTCTTGCAAGTCGTCCAGATGTTTTCCATCGTTTAGGCTTTTCACTAACATGTCATCCACATAGACTTCTACGTTTCGTCCAATCTGAGGACGAAACATGTGGTTAACCAGTCGTTGATACGTTGCCCCAGCATTTTTCAAGCCAAAGGGCATTACTTTATAACAGAATAAGCTTTGGCTAGTAACGAAGGAAGTCTTCTCCTGGTCAGCCTCGTCCATCCTTATCTGGTTATATCCTGAGAAAGCATCCATGAAACTAAGTAATTTGTGGCCTGTAGTAGAATCCATTAGTTGATCAATGCACGGTAACAGATAGCTGTCTTTGGGGCAAGCCATGTTTAAGTCGATAAAATCCACACACATCTGTCATTTGCCGTTCGCCTTTTTAACCATTACTACGTTGGCCAACCAGGCTGGATAGTACACTTCCCATATAAACTTCGCTTCTATTAGCTTCTGAACTTCGTCTTTAATAGCATTATCTCTCTCAAGGGCGAACACTCTTCTCTTTTGTTGTACTAGCTTGGAGGAAGGACACACATTTAGTAGGTGGGTGATGACATTGGGATCTATACCTGGCATATCCTCATGACTCCAGGCAAATACATCAATGTTTTTCCTCAGAAACTGGACGAGGTCCTTCTTAATTTTTTCTTCTAGATCTGCGCCAATCCTAGTACATCTTTCAGGATTACTATCATCCAAGGAAACATCTTCTAACACTTTAATAGGTTCGGCCACAATTCTCCTTTCTTCAATGCTTATCGTCTGTTGCTGCTCGTCCATGGCGAGTATAGCCAAATAATACGCCCTTGCTGCCAATTGGTCTCCTTGCACTTGTCTTACCCCATACTCCATGGGGAACTTAACTAACAGGTGGTAAGTGGACATGACTGCCTTCCAACTATTCAGAGTTGGTCTTCCAATTATGGCATTATAAGAAGATAAGCAATCTACCACAAGGAAGCTTACATCTTTGGTTACCTGCTGCGGACATGTCCCCACTATCACTGACAACGTGACAGTGCCAACATGTTGTACCTTCATTCCTCCGAAACCTACTAGAGGCAAGTGTACTAGATGGAGCTGGTCTCGTCCAACCTTCATTTGCTGAAAAGCTGGATAATATAGAATGTCCGTTGAGCTCCTATTGTCTATCAACACCCTTTTAGTTGTGTAGTTAGCAACAACCAAGGTGATGACAATAGCATCATCGTGAGGGTGGTGAATTCCCTTGGCATCTTTGTTCATGAAAGTGATTGCTTGCCCGTTCGTGGTCCTAGCTCCTGGTGATTGTTCGGAAAGTTGGACGCTCTGCATTACTTTCAAGTACACCTTCTTTGACTTGGACAATTGTCCTGTCAAACTTCCTCCTATGATAACTCTTATCTCGCCCAGTGATGGTCGTGATGATTCATCTACCTTCCCCTTCAATTTCTCATCCTTGTGGTCTCGTCCAAGGAAATTTCTCAGCATCCCTTGCCTTATGAGATTTTCAATCTGCTGCTTTAAATCAAAACACTCGTCTGTGTCATGCCCGTGGTCTCTATGGAAGCGACAGTACTTGTTCCTATTGCGTTTGTTGGGATCTCCCTTCATTTTCTCATGCTACTTCAGGGATGGATCGTCCTTGATTTGCATAAAAACTTGCTTAAGTGGCACATTTAAAGGGGTATATTGTTGATTTCGCGCTGAAGAACCTGGCTTCTTATTATCTCGGTCCTTTTTATCTTCTATTTGTCCATTCTTTGGACGAAGACCCTATTCAGAGTGACGAGCAAGGTTTGTTTCCATTCTTTCATCTCTCTTCCTCTTTTTAGCTACGATCGCGTCTTCTGCGTTCATGAAATTTTGGGCGGAGTGGACGAGTTCAGCCATGGACTGAGGTTCTTTTTCATAAAATGTGTATGAACAAGTCAGAGTTAACCCCGTTATTGAAAGCTACCAACAGTAGCTTGTCATCTACCTCGTCCATGGTCAAGGCCTCCCTATTGAAGCGTGTGATGAAGGAACGCAGGCTTTCATTCTCTCCTTGCTCTATAGTCAACAAGCTAGATGAGGAATGCTTGTGCCTCTGCCCTCCGATAAAATTATTAAGGAATAACTTGCTTAACTCCTCGAAGGATGTCACTATTTGTATTTTGCTAAACCACACTCGTGCAGGTCCTTTGAGGGTAGTAGGGAAAGCTCTGCACATTATTTCATCTAAAACCCCTTAAAGGTGCATGATAGTTTTGAAGGTGGCAATAGGATCAAAAGGATCCCGCATCCCATCATACGAATCTAACGAAGGCATCTTGAACTTGGGTGGCAAAGGGTGAGCATTGATGGAAGCCACGAAGGGGGAATTAGTCCTATGAACCAAATCTTCTACAGGGTTCGTTTTCCTCATATTCTCCCTCATCTCATCCATAACTCTTCTCATTAGTCCATTTCCCTCTCCAAATGAGGTACCCTCCATGGAGTGATACCCCTTGGCTGGCTTTCAGGTTCAACATTCCTTCCATTTTCTTGACTTTGGGCCTGTCCTTCAGTGTCCCATTCGTAACGCTGCCTCCTTAAATTAAGTTGTCTAACCAACTCCTGGTTCTGGCGGGTTAACTCCGCCATAGCAGCGGCCATGGACTGCATGTGTTGGACAGGAGATGGGTGCATGGTGGGCGCCGACTGACGGTCGCGATAAGGGTTACTGGAAGCGTCCCTGCTCTGTTGAGGGCCTGGACTAGTGGCCTTTGATCTTGTCCGAACCATTTCAACCCTTTGTTGGAGAAAGAAATCGCAGAATTCAACAAATTAAGTTTAAGGGTGACAAATTTCCTTCCTACAGACGGCCCCAACTGATGAATTCTGTTATATCAGTGGGCTAAAAGTCTCGGATGTTGATGATTTTATAATAAGTCCCGAGAAAATAAACACAGAATCAAAGGAGACCAGTGGAAGCCGGCCAAGAATCCTCCAATGGCAAAGTTAGTCTCTTTGTAATTCCAAAAAAGTTAGAAGTATCTGAATGTCTTACCCTCTCGTTGGCGATCGTTTATATAACATGTGGGCAATGGTTACTTATTTGATAACCGTTCCTATTGTTGAATAGTACGAAAGATTCGGAGGTAACTTCCATAACTGCCATGGAAGTTACATTATTTGGGTATGCCTTTCATAACGGTTGGACTTGGCTTACAATGGTTCGACCATTCTCACGCCTAGTGAAAATATGCTCGTCTAAGGCTCAAGGTGCTCAGGACACAACAACCTTGTCCGTCCTTCAAGGACGGACGGACGAGGTTGCTATGGATGAGCACGGGGTACCTTCTTTCTCTTTGGACGACATGTATGGACGAGACATGACTCGTGAATTCTATTGGATTTTTATTACACCATCAATTAACGTTAGTGAGATAACGTTGCTTTCTTCTGGGGGTTCTCTTAATTCTATATCTTCATTATCTGATTTTTGTCTCTTTCGCCGCTCTTGTTTTTGGTTTTGTTTCTTTTCTTTGTGGTCTCAATCTGAAGTGTTTATCTTCATCCTTATTACTCACTAGATACTGATACATTCGCCTCTCTCTATGAACTAGCAATCACCAACTCTCCCTCTCTTTGAATCTTTTGCACATATTTTCAAAAATCAATTATGCTTCTATTGGTTTGTGGAAAAGGACTTTTTTGGGTTTTTTCGTCACCGAACATTTTTAGGGTTTGATGTGGGAGTAAAGTGTGGAGAGAAACAGAGTGACTTGTTTACGGTGATAATGGTGCTTGATTTTTGTTCTATTAGGAAACATGTGGAAAGAAAAAAGTTTCTTTCTTGTAAAGGTTGTATTTAGTAAATATTTGGGGTTGCTAGATTTTGTATTTTACATGTTTGTAGAAATTCTTCAGTGAGTTTAGGGATGGGAAGCTTGCTCTCTTGAATATATATTATTGTTGAGATTACAATTTGATTTGAATATATAGATAACATTTTATTTAAATTTCAGATTTCATTATTTTATCAAACTCTATCAGATAAGTACGACTTAGTTGATGGCTATCTATTTAGAATGCTTGGACTAATATGCTTTGGTTGTGTGCTTCAATTGAGATAAGGTCGGATTTGTCTCAATAAATGGTGGGGTTTAAGCCCATAAATTGGTTGGATATGTGTAGAAAGGAAGGAATACGATTAGACCACGGATAGAAGAAACTAAACTAGAACAAAAAACAAAAATTGACGGACAAAAATCAAAAAGTTAATCACATGAGATTTACCTTAACTGATCTTCTATTTCCCTAACCTTAAAGGTGTTATCTCACTAAAAGAAAGAGGCCAACTGTCTAAATATTATTAGTGGAGTATGAAGTGGAATACAATATTTGAGATAGAAGATTTGGACTCTTCACAAAGGATTTGCTTTTATTAATGGAGGTAAACTTCAAGGTGCAATCTCAAACTTAGGAATATACTTTGCAATTTACCTAAAATTGCGAGAATAATTTTCACAAAATTGTTTTGTAAAAGTAATTTGCCAATATATTTTGTTTTGAACGGGATAGAATTGTTTTTCAATTTTTTTTAGTAAAAACCATTTTCTAAAAAGTAAATCGTATTTTTAATAAAATTTTTTGATGATAAAAAGGTAATTTTCCTTTTGACTCTTTTTTTTTTTTTTTTTTTATATTACATAGTACAGAAAAATATAAAAAAACATTATCTTCGTTTTCAATGGAAAATGGATGGTGAAAACTTACCAATTTTTGTATTTTATATGACCAAAACTGTTTTTAAATAGGGCTACCAGAAAGCATTAGTCTTTATTATCCTATTTTCATACGCCATCCTATTTTATATGACCAAAACTGTTTTTAGTGGTGTATTAACTTTGTTGGCTATACTTGAAAGTTGAAACTGTCTGTTTACTTTCCCAAAGGATATTGTTTTTCTCAAATGTGTCGACAAGCTAGTCTGTATTTCTTTTTTTGGGTAGCTTATTGCAGTTTGTATAGCTCTTGGAATTTCCGAAGAGACGCGAAGAATAGAAAGAAAGTGTCTATTGAGGGGCCCCAAAGGAAGAGAGCATCCACACATTCTACTCATTTTTCTCATATAAAAAGGACATGTAACCTAGCAACATTTGCATGCCAATTTTGAAATGGCAAATCTATGCGACACCACCACGCGCGTTTCTAGTGATATCCTAGCTCATGAGAACACGTGTACTGCATCATCTCTGCACTAATATTCACTTTCTTCACTCTTCATCAATTGTAATTATAGAACCAACTTTGTTATTCTCTAAGCCTGTACTGCACATCTAGATTGGTAACCAATATGAGTGGCCATCTCTTCCCCTTCAACACTTCCTTGCGGCCATTCCTGGCCAAGCCCTTGAGAGCATGTGTCTACCAGTCCATCAAGGTAACTACTATCACTTCCTTCTTGGCTAGTCTTTGGTCAATTTTTGGTCTTTGAAGGAGTACTTCTTATGTTTATTAGGGTAGCTATTGATTTCCTATGCCTCTTGTGCTTTGAGTAAAATGTATGAAACAAAATGGGGTAGAATTTGAATTCAAGATGAGGTAGTGTCTAGTTTTTTTTGTCTGTTGTTCTATATACGTCTGTCCACTACTTCCATGACTTGCCATTCTGGATCATCCAAGTCTATTAGTCAAGACTGCCAGAATCTAATGGATCCCAAGTTCTTAAGTAAAGATCATCATCCAAGTATATAGATGACATCGGTTGATCTCAATAAACAATCTTTGGATGGTGTAACAACTAATTAACAAGGCTTATATGGTTGTTAAATGTCTTCTAATTGCCAGTATGTACAAGTATAACTACTTGGGATACAGTAAATCATAAGTATAACTACTTGGGATACAGTAAATCATATCTTGAATCCTTGATTACTTTTGTGGATTTTACATTCCTCTTAGATCTTGTATGTGTTTGTTTGTTTTGCGTTGTGATCTTAGAGACAGTTATTTAATTCTTGCATTAGTTACTTCCCCCTTTGAAATCTTCCAGCCCATGTAACATTTCTGAACTTTAGCTTGGTTGGCTAGGTCATGTGACAAATGCCCACTAATGGGGGACCCGTTTGGTCAAGCTTGGCCAATTTATAATACTAATATCTATTTAGGCCAGTGTCTTGATTCAGTCCATTCTGGGTGGGATAGCGATTAGTCAAATAGGTCTCCGCTAAAAAGTAAAAACAGAGGAAGAAAGTAATGCCAAAAGGCCCAAAACAAAACCTGACAGTTTTTGTTGGTGAATTTTCCATGCTCTCATAATGTGATTTCTAAAAATCATTAATCAAACTTAAAGGTGTTAGAAAGTGTTGTTGCTCATTGTGTTTTGGTCTAATTAATGTTTTCAGAGTTATGCCCAAGCAAGCAAGCACCACGATCCCCGTGAAATAATAGAAGAGAGGGCACCTTCAACCGCTAGAGAATTCAAAAGAATGGCTGAGGAGAAGCTGAGGAAGGCCCAGCAAGGAGTGGCTAGTCAAGTTGCTGAAAAGGAATATGATGGTACGGAAGAGGTTACTTTGGGTGACAAAGCATTTTCCAACAAGGCCTAGACGGCTAGCTACTGGCTACATATATATCTGATTGTTAAGGGAAAGTTAATAGATAATCATGGAGTATGGCACTCGTTCTATTACATTCATCCGTCCTATTATATTTATAGAGGATCTTATAATGAGTTTAATTAGTGGAATTCATTATGAATATAAAAAAATGAAGTATCACATTATTGTACTTTATGAGTACTTAATAATTACTCGTCAACTTGTATAAAAATAGGATGATGGTGTAGAGTTTGGAAATAAGGCAGCAAGTATTTAAAGTCTTCAAAGTCAAGATAGTTCCCTTATGCAATTTACGTAATTGAGCTCTGCAATAAATCTTGTATTGATTAAATTTTTTTTTTCTATGATTAATTATCTTCGCCTAGAAATTTTGGTATCAAAGGGGTAAGGTAGGTGTTTATTACTCTCTTGCGTGACAAGAAATTTTTAGGAAAGGAATGAATCAAATGCAGAAGAATCAATCATTGGGAAATCTAACACTAAGGGTCTGTTTGGGATCTATTTATTTTGCTGAAACTGAAAACTTTTTGCTAAAAGTACTAAAGATAAAGGTAAAAGTTAGTTGAAATAATACAGGGAGATTCATGAATAGTACCAAAAAGTGCAGTGTGGCCCATGAATAGTAACAAAAATAAGCTGAATAGTAAAATAAGTTGGCAAAATTAATCGTGCCAAACAGACACTAAGACAAATGGTACAGGATGTATGTTTGGTGATGAAACACAAGAAAAATGTGTGGTAAGGCGTGGTCAATGATAAGGAAATTATATAGTGATAGATTTCCACATAATCTCTGTTGGTTTAGGTCCATGTTAGCTTTTTAGTTGACATGACTTATGGATTAAAGTAATCATAGTAATTAGTAAGTATTATGCATTATATGTTAGTAGTTGTGAAAAATGTTGTGTCTCTAAATTTATTAGGCGAAAATGCACTTTTGGTCATTACGTTTTGGGCCGATTCTCAATTTGGTCCCTAAATTGATTTCGCTCCTAAGTCAATCACTGATTTTGGAAAATCATTTTTATTTTGGTCCCTACCGTCAACCTAGTAACGAAAAGCTCCTACATGGCAGACAGAATGCCCTGTTTGCTGATATAGTGTTGACATGACTATTAAAATATTATTAAAAATAATTATTTGGCATTTTTAAATGACACGTCGGCATTTAAAATTTTTTAAACAAAGCCACGTCAGAAAATTTATATAAGAAAATAAATTAAATTTAAAAAAAAAACCTTAAATCTAATTTAATTAAAAAAAATTATTACTTATCATTATTAATTTTCATAAGACCATTACAACTTGTTCTTCGTATTCTTCCCAATCAAACCTAGTAACCAATAACTCAAACCCAGATCACAACAACACAAACAGGAAAAAAAGAAACGGAGATCAAACACAAGCATAGACCCAGATCACAAATAGAGATCAAACACAGACCTAGATCACAAATAGAGACCAAACGCAAACGAAACCCAGATCACAACCCAAACCAAAATCATCAGCGTAACCAACTATCAATCCAAAAAACAAGTCACAAAAAACAAGTTACCACCACACTGAATCTTAAATGTCATTTCCCATTTTCCATAAATATAAATTTTCTACTTTTCTCGTTTTCCTTTAAACACAGAAAAGAGAGAGAAGCAAAAATAACTACAAAAGGCATAAACAAGAATCAAGCAAACATAGCAACTACATACAGGATAGGTACAATTCATATATCATAAACCCAGCCTCAACAAAAATCCCAAAAATTCTGAGCATCAAAGGACATTAATAAATAGAAGCTAAGCATGGATAATGAGGTAAACTAGCAATAGCTTGAGTTGTAGATATCACGGGTGGTGGTGTTCTTCACCAGAAAAGGTGACCTCATCACTGAGATTTGAGAGAGTTTGGGTCAGATCAAAGTTTGGCAGATTGACGGAGATGAGATTTTGAGAGAGTTTGGGTTTGAGAGAGATTTCGTCGAGGGTGAAGAGAGAAAGAGAGAATTAGAGATAGAGAGAGTTTAGAGTTTGGGTCTGATCGCTAATGAGGTTAAAAGAAAAGGAAAAGGAATTAAGATTAACTAAAAAGAAAAAGAATTAAAAGGATAATTTTTTTAAAAAAATTAATTAAATTAGATTTAAGGTTTTTTTTTTTTTTTTAAATTTCAATTTCTTTTTTTATAAATTTTCTGATGTTCTTGTGTTCTTGTGATTGGTGTTCATGTTCTTGTTTATTTTTATTCAAATATGAATTGATGTATTTTTATGTTTTAAATTTTGTTAAAATTGATATATTTATATATATATATATATATATATATTTTTTTTTTTTTTTTTAAATTAAATGCTAACATGGATGCTAACGTCGTATTTTTTATTATTACTTTTCGGCTACATTAGCATTTAATATGCTAGCTATGCACTCCGTTTACCACTTCAGATTTTTCTGTTACTGGGTTGACAGTAGAGACTAAAATAAAAATGATTTTTCAAAATTAGGGACTAACCTAGAAGCGAAATTAATTTAGGGACCAAATCAAGAATCGGCCCAAAATGTAGAAACCAAAAATGCATTTTATTATTATCATATGACAATATGTTCTTTTTAATATTTTATAATTTTCAAGAAATTATGAGTTAAATCCATTAAAATTTCCCCTCTCATGTAGATAGATTTTAAATCTTTCTTCTTACGATAATAAAATTTATCACATAAATTTTATAGTTGATTTAATCGAAACCCACCTTTTGTTACAATCATTGAAATTGAATGTACTCATTTCGAGGTGGATTGTATATGGTTGTTGTTTAGAAGTAATCATCAACTATTATTTTTTTGGAGATGCTTATGAATCATCCCTTTCCAAAGGGGATTTTTTTTTGGGGTACAATCATGGATTTTTTGTTCCACTGCTCAAATTCGTGGTCCATCCACCACTCAAATTCATGGTCCATGGTCCAGTGCTTAAGGTCTTGCATAGAGTGAGCCTTGAGTTTGAACCTTGGGGACGGCCAATGTGATCCCAATGGTTCGAACTCAAGACGTACCATACTATTTGCACTTTGAACAGGACTAAAGATCAAATTATGATTTAACTCACTTGATGTAGCTCTCTTTTTTGTTTTTTTTTTGGGGGGGGGGGGGGTTGGGGTACTTGATGTAGCTCTCTTCCTAACATATTAGGTAGGATTGATATTAATGATTTGACCTTCAAACTTTTTCATTTAATAATGTTATATATACAATTTAAAAAAAAAAAAAATTCATAATTGTTGAAGCGATTCATTGTAAGTAGTAATGTGGTAAGTTTTTAATTTTAAATGTCAGTTATGTCCGGAAGTTCACCACTCACATTTAAAGACTTCAACCATTATATAATTTGTTATGGAAAATGTTATGTTCATGGTATTAATGTTTTTTGTTCAAAGAAAAAAGAAGGGACACTTTCTGCTTTCACTTTTACTTTTGAGTTTTGACAACAAAATTGGGCTTTAAAATGAAACTCTTTGAGCCCACCTAGGCCCAGAACTTTGAACCAAAAAATGATGACGTTGTTTAACCTTCCTGCCCAAGGCCTCCCCTATTTGGGCGTGTGTACGCTGGAAAATCCAGCATAAAGTCTGATGGTTAATTTTTTTCTATTCATATAATGCACAAAAAAATAAAAATCTAACGCTTAATTTCTAAGGGCCAATTCATTAAAGAATATATTTTACTTTTCATATTATTATCACAAGTATTATTGTCATCATTGTTGTCATTCTGTTACTATTTACAATATTACTAATATCATTGTACATCCTTGACACTGCAAACGCTTTCAATAATGTCATTGTTGTTGATGCTGCCATTGCCAAACTACTATCTATTACAACCTAACGTTATTATCACTAGCACCAAGACCACCACGTGTTTTCCATTATCATTAATTACCATCATTCTTTGCTACTGTCGCTACTATCTATTTGTAACATCATATTATATCTATTTGGTCTATTTGCTACTGTCACTACTATCTATTTGAAACGACATTATTAAAAAAAAAAGTACATATATATAAATAAAAAATAAAATAAAAAAAGGGAAAGGAAAACCCCTTTGGCGATATCTGAACCAAGCGACGACGTCATTTAACCTTCTTACCAATATTTGTTCTGTATATCATCATCTCCTCGAAAAATCCAGCATCACTCGCTTAGTTTTTATTTCTTTCTTTCTATTTATTGAAATGTTTATATTTCATGTTTCTATTTAATTCACACACACACACACAAAACCAATGCGAAATTGGCCAATTCATTGAAGAATTTTCTTTTATACGATTTCATTTTCCTACTTCTGCATTGGAATTTCTTAGAAATTGAAAGCTCCGGCTACTAGTTTAGAGCTTAATTGCTTTGCTTTATAGGTATACTTAGCTGTTTCATATTTATTTGGTTTCATTAATCCCCGGGGCCGGCCCTAGGCTTAGGCCAATTAGGCCATTGCCTAGGGCCCCTTACAAGAGAAGGCCTCAAATTTGGGGGCAAATTTTTATTTATTTTTATATATAAATATTAGAACATTTTAGTTTACATTTTTTTTACTATTAAGAAGGCTCAAAGAATTAAGTAACGTTAGAGTTAGAGATAGAGATAAGCCAAATTTAAATAAATATGTCTCACAAATAGATGTGTTACTAATCACGAGTAATTCAAATAAAAAAAATGTTAAAAATATTATAAATTTTACTACATAACTTTTATTTATTTAATTATTTTTATACAAAATAAAAATTATACTCTAATCTAATCTAAGTGTATATGTGTGCGAAACTCTATTCTAAAGACTTAAATCTCAGCCATTGACCCCTACACTTCACAAGAATTTATATTTGTGGAGTGATCACTGCACCAAGTGTGCGTGGTGGTTTTCATAACTTATATAATTTTATATGACAATAAATATGATAGGTAGATTTCAACAAATTATTGAATGCATTTTTGAATGAATATTTATGATTGGTGATATATCTTTGTAATTCTCATATTGTAAATTTTATAATATTTTTAGTATTTTTGTAAGTCTCATGTCATTGATCACATTCATTACAACACTAGTTTGTAGTAAAATTTGTTATAACTTTAGCATTTTCTAAAAAAAATCATATTAAAAGGTGAAGGGGCACGATTTACAACCCAAGCCCACTATGTATGGGATTGTGAGTCAATGAGCCCAATACAATAAATTTGTAGAGTGTGGGTCAAAGAACTAGGTTCTAGTGAATCTCATAACGGCTAGAATGAGTTTAAACGACAATCATGCAACAACAAAATGCGTAAGGTTGGATGAATGTATTGTCCAATGAGGCAAATCTTTATATAGATTAATGGAACTGATTACAAGTGCAGCTCTGGTTGCTACAATGTTCTTTTTTATATTTCTTCGATCTCCTTTCCTTCAAGGGTCTTTTACATTATATATCCCTTTCTTGATGATCTTGGCCCTCAATTTGTCAATTGTTCACGCTACTACTCGAATGCCTATCCTATCAGACATTCCTTCTGGCTCTCTGTTAGTTGTGATAGCCAAAGAAGCACTGTTCATAGGTCTTTTCCACATAAATGCGGCCAAAAAAGTAGTTGCAATGCATTTAATACGGGGGTAGTAGCCTTTCTTTAGATATTTTCGGACTCCCTTCCTATTTGTGTGTTCATGAGGCACGCCATTAACACTGGGGCTTTCATGGAGGTCATTTTCGTTCGTTGGGATATGTGTCTGGGCTATGCATGGTATGGCCAAGGAGTAATTTCTCCTCGGACCACCTTCTTCTCATTTCTTACTCATGAGGTTCCAAACTGGAATTCCTATTAACCAGTGGTCCCTCATTGGATATGATAACGTCCTTGGATAAGGCCCAAAGCCCAATATATGATTCTGGACCTATATCCCTACAATAGCCCCTAAAAACTCCGGTTTTTCCCCGCTCATCTGAGTAGAAAGAATGGGGTTTTGATTTTTAAGAGACAAGACCATTTATCTTCCTAGTTTACATGTGCGAGAGTGCTGTTTTACGTGTCCTATAATTGCTATTGACGCTTTACGTCTTGCGAGGTGTCATTAATTACTCTAGGCGGCTTTATGTTCCCCACATCCAACGGCGAGGTGCAAATCCAATGGTTGACATTCTTTCTTGGGTTATGAGCGGTGTAACTTCCACTCAATCCCACCTCCTATATAAATCACCTGGAGAACTCATTTCCCCCATGAGGTTCCAAACTGGAATCCCTCTTAACCATTGGTCCCTCATCGGACATGATAATGTCATCGGATAAGGCCCAAAGCCTAATATATGATTCTGGACCTATATCCCTACAATAACCCCTTAAAACTCCAGTTTTTCCTCGCTCATCTGAGTAGAAAGAACAGGGTTTTGATTTTTAAGAGACAAGACCATTTATCTTCCTGGTTTACATGTGCGAGAGTGCTGTTTTACGTGCCCTATAATTGCTATTGACGCTTTGCGTCTTGCGAGGTGTCATTAATTGCTCTAGGTGGCTTTATGTTCCCCACATCCAACGGCGAGGTGCAAATCCAATGGTTCACATTCTTTCTTGGGTTATGAGCGGTGTAACTTCCACTCAATTCCACCTCCTATATAAATCACCTGGAGAACTCATTTCCCCCATTTTACAAGTCTTCAAGCTCTCTAGAGATCCCAAGTGCCCAAAATCACAAGACTCTCTCAGTCATTAAACCTTCCTAAATTTTTCCTTAAGAAATCTCCCAAGGATTCTCCCCAAAGGTTTAGGGTTCAGTACACCCATTCTCGTAAGTATCTATCTTTCCAAATTTTCTATTTCTCCTTGGCCTTTTTCTTTTCTAGAAAACTTTCTCCTTGTCATCCACATTCACGTAGATGGGTAGATTTAAACATTTAGTGGATTCTTCGGCCAGTATGGAGGGTTTTAGGGTCAAATACCATATCCCACAGGTAGGGCTGTCCACGGGTTAGGCTGAGTCGGTTTTGGACCCAACCCGAACCCGACTCGTCGGCATCGGGTGGAAGGTGGAGGGACCCGAAACCGACCACTGGCGTCACTCGGTCGAGTCAGTTTTGGGTTCGGGTGGTGTTCGGGTCGGTTCGGTCGGTGGAGAGAGTCGCCAGATCCTGCAAACGTCACCGGAATCTTCAAAACATTCGCCAAAATCTGCAAAAACCCAGTAGATCTGCACCAAAAATCGCCGAAATCAACCTGGATCTCCTCAAAACTCACCAGATCTCACCAAATATGGTCGAGATCTCGCTTGGATCTCCTCGAATGTCGCTAGATCTCACCAAATCTCGCTCAAACGTTGCCGGATCTCACCAAATCTCGCTTGGATCTCCTTGAATATTGTTGGATTTGTATATAACGTTGGTTGGGTCGGGTGGCTCGGGTTTTGGAGAAGAAAACCCACCACTCGACCCATCGGCGTCGGGTCTTGGGCACGAAAATCTGTCACCGACCGTTGGAGTGGTCGGTTCGGGCGGTTGTCGGTTTGGGTTCGG
Organism: Quercus cerris; assembly: GCA_963669245.1. Classification (NCBI taxonomy): domain Eukaryota; kingdom Viridiplantae; phylum Streptophyta; class Magnoliopsida; order Fagales; family Fagaceae; genus Quercus; species Quercus cerris. Next base: position 8,497,473 of record OY770009.1, on the reverse strand, counting down.
GCGGGTTACTCAGTTTGGTCGGTTCTGGGTTGAGTTGGACACCCCTACCCACAAGGGTGGGCTTAGAGTATTGTCCCCCGGACCAAATACTTACCAATAGAGAAGTGGATGAAGTCGTCATTCCAATGATGGCTCTAACTCATTAAATGGGATGGATTCATTAAATCAGACTCATATTTTCATTGGCTTTGAAAACTAGAAATTGAAAACAGCATTTTGCCTATTTCTAATTTCCTTCACAAATTGAGTTTTGAGAACAGTTTTTGTTTTTTATCCATTTTGGATTGCCAAACAAGTTTTTTAGTCTAAAAAATGTAAACTTGTTTTTGGAAACAGAAAATAAAGGGAAAAAATAGTTACCAAATATAGCTTTTTTTTTTTTTTTTTTTTTTTTCCTCATAAAAACTTTCTTAAAATGGTTTATTAACAGATGCCCTAACAAATGCCTTTAGGGCATCCGTTAACATTTCCCTTTGTTTAATAATCAGTAATGTTTTTTCCCTCCCTAATAATGTTGAAATGTCTTTTTAAGTTTCACTTTTGGGGATTTTTGAATGTTTTTTTTTTCCTTGAAATCTTTTGTCATTTACAAAGTGTGCAATAATCAATAATGATTTCTCCCCTCTCTGATAACGTTGAAATGTATTTTTATGCTTCACTTTCGGGAATTTTTAATTTTGTTTTCTTGAAAACTTTGTCATCTATAAAAATTGAGACGCCATTTACCTGAATTTTTTTTTTGTTTCAATAAGCTTGAAAACAGAAACCAGCTTGATTTTGACAATCAACAATGCCGTTACGTTCTAAAGCCTTTGTTTACTTAGAGATTTAACGTTTTTTTTATTGACACCCCCAATAATAGAACTATCATATGCTATCCTTATCAGCGTTTCTCTCCTATCATTTTCTTGTAGGTTGCTGGCTAAATATGCATTTTTGTCATATCAAAAGTTTACATGTCAAGGCAATCCAAATCCTGTTACGAACTTATGAACGAGGTCAAAAGTCAGAACACAATTTTGTTTATCATCCCAATTCCCAAGCATATTAGAATCAAATTCTTAGTGAATTAAGTTTTTGTTGGATAGAAATGTACAATTATTAAATGACTTGAAATAAAATGCTTCTTTGTTGGTTTTAAAGCCTTCATATCAATGAAAATTTTGTACTACCTGAACCTTGCTTATTTTGCTCTTTAATTTGACCTACAACCCTACTAGTAACAAATTATTACTCCTGTTGTTATTGTTGTTGTAATAACCTTAAAAAAAAAAAAAAGAAAAAAAAAAAGAAAAAAAAAAAGAAGGGATTTAAAAGGAGGGGCATTTAAGTAAATTTCTTGTGGGGCTAATTTTATAATTTATAATTATAAGGGAGTTTTTAGAGAAGAAGGTTGAAATTCTAGCTGTATATAAGCTTATTAAGTTTTGAGAAAGGAAACTATCCAAATTATTCAAGTAAAGAAAGTTTGATCGTACAATTAAAGTAAGAGTCTAAAAATCGTTTTCTTGTCAAATCTAAGTTTTATTAAGAATTAAAGCGTTTTTTATTTTTTTTTATTTTTTTTTATATAGGTATTTTGGCTAATAGTGAAACAATTTAAAAAATCCAATGAGTGTGATGATGTAAATGAAGAAGGAATTAGATCTATTTTTCCCTGTGCTGGTGTTGCGTTGAGTCGTGAACTATAAGTGCTGCACAGTTTTACCAAATTGAGTTTTGGTGAATAGCAAAAAGTTATGATGTAGGCCGGTAGTGTGATAAATTACAGAGGTAAAATATATTAATGTCAAATAGTATTTTTCCGTAAAAGAATGTCAGGAGCTTGATTCTGGTTTGATATGGTGCTTTTCTTAGTTTTGTCCTCATGCCAAAAGAACTAGGGTCGGCAGCAGTGGCAGGAAAAAAAAAAAAACATTTATATATGTATATATGATAAATGGAATTATCACCTTGACAAAGCAATGCCAAGTTCAAGTTGCCAACACCTTTCCTTTATTATTATTATTATTATTATTATTATTATATTTGTTTAATTGGTTTGGTAATTGAGGCGTTTGGGGAAGTCAGCAAGTGATCATGGAACATGGTCTAGGCTTTTGACCCTATATGACAATATGTGTCCTAGGTTTTATTAGAGGCAGTAGATGATATATACAAGGATTTTTACTTTGAGATAGTATAAGGAAATTATTGGATATTATTAGTAGTAGTTTGGCCGGATACCGTTATAAGTCATTCTTAAATTATTTGATTATTGAGTAAATGATATTTATAAAATTGTTTTATGTGATATCTAAGGATTTTAGAGGAAGTGTTAAGGAGAAGTTTCTTTTGATATGACTTTTGGAGGTAAGTAACCTTATCCTAGTTGGGTTTTATTTTGCTTATATTAATGTATTTTTAACTACTGAAAATTGTTTATAATTGTTATAATTTTTATTTCTATTGTATTACTGATCTCAAGTAAAGAATTATTACAAATATATTTTAACACTGAGTATATGATTTTTATATACATGCTTGGATAAGATATATTTTTGTTAGAAATTATGATTTCATATATATAATTATGGACAATCTAACTATGAATTGATTCTGATACCCAACTAATGGAGGTTATTCATTGGTACTTTGATACCCAAACTAATGAGTTTTTTTTTTTTTTTTTTTTTTGAGAAACCAATGGGGGTTATTCATTGGTACTTCGATACCTAGTTAGTGGGGGTTATTCATTGATGTTTTGATACTCAAACCAATGAGGGTTATTCATTGGTACTCTGATGCCCAGCCAATGTGGGTTATTTATTGGTACTCTGATGTCTAGTCACGGGGATATAGCGTGACCATAATCATAAAATTGTTAAAAATATGAATTGCGTTTGAATATTTGAACTATTTTGAGTTCTTAAAACTACATATTTGACTTTGAAAATATTTGAATATTTGAACTATTTTGAGTCCTTAAATTACATATTTGGTTTTGGAAATGTTTGAGTATTTGAACTATTTTGGGTCATTAAAACAGCTTACGTATTTTTGGAACTTATTGTAAGTTATAGGTTTGATATATGAAAAACTAACTATTTTCTAAACCATCTATGATATATTTGTAAGATTAAAGTATGTGATCTATTTGCAACTTATTATTTTAAGACTATGGAACTTCTTTAATTATTTTTGAAAACTCATAGCATATTATAAGTTTTGAAGACTCATATTACATCTTATACTTTATAGATTTATTGCTTGATAGAACTTATTAAGATTTTGGTTACTTATTGAGTTGTCAACTCACCATTTTTTCCCCTCCAGTTTCAGATTGTGAAGAATAGCAAGTTTTAAGAGTTTTGATGTTGTGTTGTGAGCTGGAAAAGAAGTTTAGTGAATTTTGGGATTGGATGGCTTTCTAATATTCTTATATCTTTTGGCCGATTGGCTTTATGTACATGAGATTTGAATTTTGTTTCTTCTAAATTATTGAAGATCTATTCATAAAGAATAAAGAAATTGTTGAGGTATTTTGAATTTAATTGTTATAAAATTTAAAGATAAATTTTAGTTGCTAAGAAGGCCTCGCACACTTGTAAGGTGCTTGCTTTATAAGCGTGTGGCGGTTGTCACATGCCTATCTTTATAGTTGGGTTCGGGGTGTGACAGTTGTTGTTGTCACTCATTTGGGGTGAATAAGCATAACTAGAAAAGAAATAGAAAGTGTTGTATGCATTAGTGGGAAAGTAGAGGTATTGCTTACAACTGAGGGCAAGATGAGAGCAGCAATTCAAGATGGTTTAAAATGTGAAGAAATGGGATGAGGTGATGATGTTTTGCAAAATAGATTGCCTAACTAGAGAGGAATGGTGGATAAAGTTTTGTTTAGATGATGTATTTTGAAGAATGCTTGGTTAGTTTAGTAGTAAAAAGGATAAACACTAGGCATAGGTTTAGGTTTATTGGTGCTAGTTAGTGATTTGTTGAACCCTTACCCCCCCCCCCCCCCCCTTCTCTCTCCTCCCTTTCTCCTTGGTTGTGCTCCCTTTTTATATTTATTTATATATATTTTTATGAGAATCCTATAATTTAATATCAAATGTTACTAGGACAGTGAGTATATTATATTGTAGAGCCCCTAAAGTAATTTGGCAATGCTCTCAATTTCTTGTTCGACTATAGACTGTTGCAAGCATCAACAATATTGTGCTTAAGTTCCTAGTTCTTCCATGGAAGAGAACTTGGGTTTAAATTCTCCTCTCCATTTTTTTTTCTAGGTAAATAGGAGGAGGGGGTTGGTGGGTTCGAACCCTAATGCCCAAACATCTTATCATAAGAGGTGTTGGAACTGTTGGGGAATATCTCGAACCCTAATCCCCTTCCCCACTTGTTTTAAGGGAAAATAATGGGGCCATTGCATGCCGGTCATAATTCCACTACTCAAATATCTTTGAAAGACACATTCAATTTTGTAAATCCAGGATTTGCCAAGAGTTTTGTAGGTTGTAGCTCAACTTAGATGTTTCCAATGGAGACTTCTAGGTTCAAATCTCCCCTTCTCAAACTATTAAATTATATTGAGAGTTCAAACTTCATATTTCTGTCCATAATGCATGGAAAATGCTTGTGAAAGAGTCCGCCTAATTTAAAGACAGTGAACTCGGAGTTAGATCATGCATAAGTACATGACAGAATTGAAACTTGAATGTGATCATGATATCATCTTAAAGCAAATTTCAATATAGAAAATATTATTGTCAGTGTGGCTCACATGCTGATACTGCATACAAATGATAGCAATAAAACTTTATATATGTTCAATGATAGTTCTCCTTTTGACCAAAAAAAAAAAAAAAACACTTTATAAAATTAGAGAAACAGTGGTGTCAGGTTATCAGCTTGTATCAAATGGAATGGATGAAAGAAGTAATGTATACGTTTTTTTGTACGTAGTGTGTTTATAAAGACCCCTAATAGACCGTCAAACTAGTATTTTGCACGATGCACCACTCTTAAATAACATAAGCTTCCATTTTTTATTTTTGGGGGAGAATCATAAGCCACCATTATTGAGATTATGTAATCATATTGAGATTATGTATTCGTTTAAGAGTTTTGTAACTTAGTCGGTATATTTTAGTATTTTTAAAGAAAAAATATTAAAATTAAAATTACGTTATCTTTAATTATCAAAATTTTAACTCAAAAAATAAAAATTATATATATATATAAATAAAATTATGTAATCAGAAAATCCTTGCTGCCCTTCATTATTACTACCCGCAAAATCACGACCTCTTCTACTGAGCATTCTAGGGAATGTACGAACTCTATAGTGTACTAACTAAGCAGCATTAAATCCTTGACATCAAAGTCTTGCTTGCCTATTTTTTTAGCGCTGTACTTGTGTGTTCTAATAAATCTGGTCCAACTCCAAGCTCCCAGCTTTCCAATCCAGGGTGTGTGCACGCGCTGCAAACTTGCGTAAACTAGCAAAGGAAAAAGGTAAAAGTGCAAATTTATGGCCTCGTTTGGTTTGCTATTTCAAACAACATTTTTTAGTTTTTAAACAGCATTTTACGCATTTTAATACACTTTTTCACCCACACGTATTTCAAAAAACAATAAACAACAATTTTCAAACTACTCTACCAAACACTCCCTATATCTCCCTAATACGAGGTTGAAAATTAAGACCCAAAATTCAAAAATTTTGAATATTTTATTTTATTTATATGAATAAAGTGTATGAAATCCTGCTTAATTATCGTATTGGATGACTTTTCAGGCGGCTAAATTTGCCGCCATTGACACCGTAATTTTGGATACGAGCCGTGGCCGTTGGTTATTTGTTCTTCATGTTTGGCTTGTAGTATGGAACACCCACAATTGAAGGAAGCTGTGTCTCATTTAGACCATATAATTCCAAAATCATGGAAAAAAAGATGACCCATTATGTCCGTGAATTTCATAACTCCCCAGTCTTTTTGGATTCGTAATATTACCAAGTGTCACAAAATGGGACTCACTTTTTTTTTTCTTGGAAGAAAATGAGACTAACTTTTGTGTTGGTAGGTGTTGATCGATTTATGGATTTGATTTGAGCATTGTCTCTAACCACTCTTGAGAAATACTTCTTGAAAAGTCAATTTAAGAATGAAAAATATCCCTATTTAGCTTTTATTCATAATTTCTTTTTCTCTTCTTTTTTGTATACATGAAAATGTTTATACATTGGGTTAGTGGACCTTTTGAGTTTTGACTCAGCCACCAAAACCAATTAATGGAAACCCAAAATCTCCTATTTCCTTGTATATCCTTTTCTTTAGCTAGAAGCAATTAAAGCAGGACTCACAGAGATACCATTATCAGCTTGTTGTAAACTATGCAATTTAGCAAAAACCCCAATTAGTGTGGCGGTATTATAGGTGCATGCCTCGGTTTGTATGAAATTGGACCTTTGATCCCTAAACTGGTCCTTGCTATCTGGGCCACCAACAAGGGCCCCAATGAGAACATTAGGATTGGGCCCACTTCGTCCATACCAATCATCATAACCCTGTGTGCACCCAATAAAACCTTTATTGCCTTTGTATGATTCAGTGGATGCTCCTCTGTGGTGAACTCTTTGTGGGTATTTGGGGCCATAGCCAACCAAGTAGCTCATGGCCATTGGATTAGAACCCAAGATATAATCAACCTGTGATTTCGCAAAGGAGAAGATTTCATCTGGGCCCACCTCACCTTTGTGACAATTGAGCTTATGATTTGAGGCTTGGAGATAATCAGAGTAGATTGTAAGAAGAAATGATGCTGATGAAACGTATTGCATGTTGTTCCATTGGCGGATGTACAGTAAGCCCCCTGGGGTGCGTTCCACGTTAGACACGTTGTTTTTGTTAAGACAAGCACAAACGTAGTGCTCGGCTTTTGAACGATACTGTTCCAATATATGCTTGTGTTTCTTGTGCTTTTCTTCCATCAGCAACTGAAAAGAAAAACAACAGAAAAGTAAAAGGTAGTGCTAATGTGCTATTCAGAAGTTGAAAATTGAAAAAAGTGATAGAAACCTTTGAAATTAAATTAATGAAAAAAGCGATGGATACTCTTTCAAAAATGTTTAATTAGACTATAATGATAATGATTGAAAGTCAAGTCATCACTAACGCTTCAATAAGAAAAAAGAGCTGTGTATCAATGTTAATTAACGTTTGCATTAATTTTTTTGGTTAGTTTACACTAACCTATTTGTTTATGTACATAACAAGTATACTTTTATCAAAATTTAGCAACTAAATAAACAATCTTTTGTTCAAAAAAAAAGAAAAAAAAAGAAAATGATGATTCAAACTCATTCTTAATACAATAATTATCTCATGTACTTTGTATATGCATTACCTTCCTCATATTATGTAATTATGATTCTCATATCATGAACAAAATGATGAATATATATATATATATATATATCGAGTAATTCTTAGGTACACTCAGAATACAAATAATGGTGTTTTCTCTTCTCATATTTATGGTATGATCCACTCATTAAATTTATGGTGGGTTCCATCATGAATTTGAGAAGGGGGAGTATAATTTTTTCATACTTCGGAAGTACTATTTTTCCATGCTCTAGAAGTACCTAAGAATTTTTATATATACTATATGTATATACACTATCTTCTCTCTACCTGTGGAGTGGACACAAAAATGAAATCAGCATTTTGCAATAAATATTGCAATAACGCTTGTAGGCCACAAAAATGCAATCAGCATTTTGCAATAAATATTGTAACGCTTGTAGGCTTGTAGCTACATATGTGGTTAAACACTACAAAGGTCAAAGGTGAGGCTTAAACAAATTTAGTCTAGCAGTTACAAAGGATTTTCCTTTTTAAAAAATGTTTTCAGCTGGCCTTAACAGTGATTGTTAAGCTTTCCATTTCAGTTAGACTCTTCCAAGTTCCAACAGTTACATATCGGTGCCAAAATTAAAAAGGTAATAATAAGTCCATTAATTGAGAAAGAGAGAGAGAGTGCCTTACCATTGTAGCGATGATTTGAACGCCAACATATTTGACATCCCAGCTAAACTCAGTCATGGTCCAAGTGATACCACCAAAAGAATGTGCCTTCTCTAACACATACCCCAAATATTCCTCATTGTCAGTGGCCTTGTATAGCCACAAAGCTGCCCACAATAACTCATCCATGTACCCACTAAAAGACGCATAATACTCTTTCACTACACCAATACTTTCATCATACTTTTCTCTATACTTGTCACCAAACTCAAACAACTGCAATATCAAACCCATTTTATTATTAACCACAATTATTTATACAACAAAAAATTATAATTGGTATAACGCATCCTCTAGCATTTTTATTTTTTTTGGTAACACTAACCAAACACTTAAAATTTTGGTGAATAGTATACCAACCACATATTCTCTTATATAGCAACCTCATTAACTAGCTTACCTGTTGTGCATGGTGTAATAGTAGGTGAGAGTAATGTGGATTAGTTTCCCTAAACACAATTGAAGCTGCTGCCATTGCTGCCGCTGTCTCACCCGCAACATCCGACCCGGGGTTGTTGGCATCAACCTTGTAAGCCTGCCGTGACGTTGTCATGTCCTCCGGCCGCTGCCAACAATAGTGGTCGGTGTCACCGTCACCCACCTAAAATGCAATTGTATGTTAATTAGTTACATAATTAATATTTGACTAAAATTAAACAAAACAAGTTGGTTTAACATAACTTTTTACTTTTTTGCTTATATACATTTTCTTTTTTTTTTAAATCTACTTTTTTTTAATAGAATAATTATGTTTTTTCAAGCTCATTTAGGCAATCGAAAATAAGCTATATACCAAATCAATACATAAATCTATACATTAGATAGATAAACAGGTCGATTAGTTGAACAATGCCCCCATGAAATTAAAATAAAAAAGAAAAGAGAAAAAGAAAGGAAAGACTTGAACAAGGTCGTCGATCCCCACATACTGCCGCGAGTGAGACACGCGCCAATCGCGGTATTAAAGTGGGTCACTCCTCACAGAATTTCATAGTGAAACATTATTTGACCGACTGTTCGGAAATTCAAATTAGTTCCATTTCCGGTGAGCCCGGTGGGATAATCCCATTCTCAGCGCGTGGAAATGACATGTTCTCAATTTGCAAAGCAAGTGTTCTGAGTTTACCTCTGCCCATAACACATTTGGTTGAGTATGTGCTTTGATGAAATAGTCAGTCCCCCACTTGATCGCCTCCAGCGCGTGACCAAACTCGCCGGCACCGACAATCTCTTCCTCATATTCAATGACACCCCACGACAACATTGTTATAGTAAAAGCCATAGGCAAGCCAAATTTCACATTATCACCAGCATCATAGTACCCACCCACCAAGTCCACCTGATAATAAGAAAAAAGAAACAAATCACTCAGAACATACACATCTAGGTGCATGTATGAACTATATACAAAATTTGACGTAATTTTGACAAATGGGTTTTGATAAAATGGATGTATAAAAACACTTGGTGTGATTTTGGGAATTGGGTATGAAAAATGGACTTGTTTGGCAATTGGGGTATGGAAATTGAAATGAATAAGATCAATATATAGATACATATATGTTTGATAAATGTGATTTTGAGAAATGGGGTTATAGAAAAAGGACTCACTCCTTGTTCAAGACCATCAGTGAGGCCAGAATGGTGTCGCCAAGTGACTCTTTGGTTGTGTGGTAAGTGGCCAGAACGTTGAGATTCAAAGTAGAGGAGGCCCTTGGAGAGAGCTTCGCCATAGTCAAAGGACTGGCACAAGGGAAAGAAGGCAAAGGTGGAGAGTAGTAACAGAGCAAAACAAAGTTGAACAAACTTGTTGGAGTGTCTTTGAACTATACCTTGCTTCATGTTCTCCATTATGCTCTCTCTCTCTCTCTCTCTGACTCTCTTTGTCTCAACCCTTATATATACGTGCTTTCCATGTGAATTGGGTGTTACTGTGAACGTTTTTTTGGTGATCAGATGAGGTCGAGTTCATGTAAGCTTGAAGTGTTGTATTCAATTGCTTGGTGGAATCAAGGTTTATTCCTTGGGGTTTAAAGTTTAAAGCAGTTTAATTGGAATATACTTCAAGCTTAGTGCAGTAGAGTATATCTAATTAGTCATTTACACTACGTTTTATTATGGAAGTCAAAATAGGTCAAGCGCTAATGGATTTTGGGAATGGGAGCGTAAAAGACATGAAGAATGATTAGTTTTGAAAATAGTAAAAAGAAAATCCCATTTCGGTGACTTCAATATGTGACATAATTTTTATGTACAGATTTTTTTTAAAAATTAGTTTCGATGAAAAATTTGATGTAAAAATAGTGTTTTTGCATTTTTATAGTATCAGACAAAATTTGAATGAAAGGAAAATTATTTTTTGATATTTTATTTATTTAGCTTGATGTGAAATAAAATTATTTTCTAGAAAAGTTTTTTGGAAAAAAATGCCATCTTATGTTAAGCTAAATAAGAGAAGATAAATTTTCAACTCATTTTAAGGTTGTTATCAAATATAGGAAAATGAGACAATATTTTAAATTTTTTTTAAATGATTCATTTTCTAGAAAATGTTAATATTAAAACAAACGAATATTTGTTCTTGCTTAATAAGCCAATTTATAATTATTATTATCATTTTTTTTAGAATCACCTGTTTATAATTATATATTGTTCTTCAAAATTTTATTTCTCTAGATATGGTTGTATTATCTTTATTTAATTTATTATTTAAGTCAAATAAATCATTAAATTTAAGTATTTTTATAATTTAATTTTTTTGGGATAATTTTTTTTTTTAAATAATAGAGAGATGAGAGATTTGAACCATGAATATATTTTTTAGAAGTACTAGGAAGTGTTCACACACACACACACACACACACACACACGGGTAATTATCCGTAACCCACCTCGAGCCTAGTCATTACAAAAACACCTCTTAACCCCAAAACACAACATAATGTGAATTAAAACATCCAAAACTCAGAAACTTTTTGAGAGAGAGACTTGTGGTGAGATCAACATGTTCTTCGTGGTTTGGAGTGTCTGGAGGAGGAGAAACACAAGTTTCGCAACATCGAAGCTAGGGGGAAAAAACATGTGTTTTTATAATGGGTTGTGGCTCTCCATTTGGTGGTTTTGTGTCACCATTTGTGGGTTTTGTTGGTTTTTGCATTTGGGTTTGATTTATTTTTTTCGCAAAAATCACGGTGGCCAATGGTTATTGGTGGATTTGGTTATGGGTTCATAATAGAGAGGAAAGAAAGATAGAGGTTTTGGGTTTTAGAGAATTTGGTTATGGGTTCACAATCTCAATCTCACCACAGCCATATAAAACACCTAGCTTCTTTAAATTCTTCTCCAAATCGTCCTTGTATGTTGGCAAGCTTCTTCTTTTTTTTTTCTTTTTTTTTTTTTGAGGTTTAACACATACCCATTATTCAATTTTCTCTCTTTGTTTGGTTTCCAAGAATATAAAAGGGAAAAAAAATATTGGGTATTGTAGTTTGTGTTGTTTGAGCTTTATATTGTTGTGTAAAGGTTGAAACTTTTGATTTGTTTTCGATTGGGAAGTAGAAAGAAATTTTGGGTTTTGTGATTTATGTTGTTGGGGTTCTTGTAAAGATGAGAGACTTATTGAAAGTTGAGCCAAATGGGTGTTTAAGACTAAGATTGAAGAGTTTGATTTCTTTTATAGTTATATGGTTGCTGAGAAAATTTGAGAGAACTTGGGAATGTGAGAAAAAAAAAATATATTCTGGGTTTAATGAATTATGTTCTTAATGTTCAAGATTTATGTTAATTGAGAGAGAGACCAATACCACTTTTTGATCTTGTTTTTCTTGCATTTTTGTGCTATTTTTTGTTTTGAGATGAGAGAGACATAAAATTTGAGCAAAAATACCTATTTACCACTAATTTTAACAGAGGTGCATTATGGAAAACAAACGGAACATACCACAGATGAGTTAAGTGATACTTTTCAAACTATGGGTAGGCAAAGTGATTTTCGCTCAAACCACAAGTGAGTTTAGTGTAATTACCCCTATATATATGTTTATTTATTCATTTATTTGACTTAAAAGAATAACTTAAATAATAAATCAAATAATAAGTCTAATAAATCTATTCTTTTAAGACAAATAAATGAAGAATACAAAAAAAGCTTAAATTTATTGCTTCTAAATACATTCCATATACATATATACATGAATATCTCCACGTATATGGAATGCATTCACAATCAATTGTTTGTTGCAAATTTGAAGCTTAAAAAGCAGCACATTTTCATACTAGACCTGTTGCTAATTATGCAATCGCAAATTGAACATTTTCAAATTTCAACGAAGATGAGAAGAAAAATAGTATTTATGAGTTGCTCATTAATTTTGAAGGAAATTTGTGGAAGAGAACACATCTTAATTGGGAAAATTAAAGAAGAATACCATATATAACTTTAGTCAAGGGTTAAAAATCCGCAATCACACAAATTAAGACAAAGTATACTCAATTTTCTACTTAGCCAATTTTCGACAAAGTATAGCCACGTTTGCAAAAATGCAGCTATAGGCAACCTAGAGCCGCGTTTTAAGTAAACGCAGCTTAAAGTATTCACCTATAGCAGCGTTTTTAAAACGCAGTTATAGGACACATCTACAGTCGCGTTTATATGTGTTTATAGCCACGTTTTTAGGTTAGGCCCTATTACCGCATCTGGAAAACACGGCTATAGGACCAATCAAATATATATATATATATATATATATATATATATATATATATATTTTTTTTTAAGTTGACCTATGGCCACATTTATGAAATGCGGCTTTAGCTTACCTATGGCTACATTTTTAAACACAGCTATAAATTATGTCTATAGCCGCGTTTAGAACCCGTGGCTTTAGCTTTGGCTATAGCTATAGCTTACAAATGCGGCTATAGGGTTAGTATAAATAAAACCCATAAGACTACTTAGTTTTTTGTTCACCAAACTGGCCTTTGGTTCTCACCCTCGCCCTCGACCCTCACCCTCTAAGCCCTGTACTCTCACACTCGCCCTCCGTCGTCCAATCTCTCACCCTTGTCGTCCGATCTCTCACCCTCACCAAATTCTAGGGTTTCCATCAACCTCAAAGTCCAAGGCCATATTGCCTCAAGTTGTTATCCACTTAAGAACTAGCATTTATTTTACTTCTAAAATAAGACCATAAGGATGCTGTTGTTAAGCATCCTTATGGTCTCCTCGGTATAGGAGAGAAATACAATTTTATCTCTAGGATCTGAACAACTCGACAACCTCAGCCTCCTTGTCCTTAAGCATAAGGATGCTATTCACAGCGGTGAACTCCAATAAGGTTGGGATCAAGTACGGTGAGTTCAAGTTCACTGTGATGTACCGTGGAATTCCATTAGGTGAAGCCTCGGTTCTTGGGTTTTACCAAGAGGCCCACAGTGTGAGACAGGTGGAGGCCATCATCGCTGTTGATTGAATCAACTTGCAGCAAGCTGACGCCACCGATTTGGTTCATGACGCTTCCTTAAATGACTGCAATGAGATCAGGGTCCTTAGTGATGTCGGTGCTAAGATCCGTGTCTTGAACTTCAACTCTCCCGGCGTTCAGGTCATTTCTAAATTCAGCTTTTTTTTTCTTTTTCTTTTTTTTTTTCTTTTTTTTTTTTTTTTTTTTTTTTGGGTTCTCAATTTGCTGTGTTATTAATTAATTGCATTTTAGGGCTTTCTTTTATTTATTTTTATTTTTGGTTTTGTCTCTAATAAATTCTCAGTGTTTCTAGAATCTTGGTCACAACTTTGTCGTGGTGTATCATGATGAAAGTAAAATTAAATTATGGGTCTATCTCCCACTTAAATTATAGTAATGTGGTACAAGTAGTAGGTAGTGAGTAGTTTATGGGCTCAGGGGGCAGCCAATGGTGACCAGGTAATTAGTCTGGTGTCGCAGGGTGCTTTTATTATCTCCAATTTGGCTAGATAGTAAAATTCCAATGCTAGTTCTATAGTTTGATTTATTAATTGGTTGATAAAGTTGGTTGCTTGTTTAAATATCAGTACATTTCGAGATAACCATAGTTGCCAAATTCCAAAATCAAAGACTAAATTCCAAGCTAGCTGTTGATAACATAAAGTTATGGACATAAAAGAAAATCTATCTATAGCTTCTTGCTCTTACCATGTGTGCGTCTTTGCTTTAACCTTTATCAATCAAATCTTTATCCACAAAATCTACTAGTATGTTTGGGATTGTTAGAGATGTTGTTCCCAAGAGGCCTAAACTTGTTTTAAGGCCTAATTACCCATGTAATTGTAGAACAAGCAAAGTAACTCTAATCCTACATGTAGTGCAAGTACAATTTTATGGTTAGTAGAGGTTATCCTTTACATACACTCCACATTGGATACATTTTAACATGTAAAATTCAATAGTAAAGATGAATCAGTCAAGGGCTTTCTTATGTAAACATCAGTGGTTAGGCAAAACTTTGTTAATTCTTGCTTATGCTTTCTCTCCATTTTCTTAATTAGTCACAAGCCCAAGGGTTTTTTTCTTCCCCCCCCCTCCTCCTTTATTTTATTATTATTATTATTATAACAAGGCCTATAACATTCTAGTATGACACAAAAGGGATTAGTGCCATTTTTGGTATTGACTGCCGTCAATAGGTTATGAAAGTGATTAAACTTGGAATTTTGATGGTTTTGCTGGGAATGAGTGACTGCTTGATTCAAAGTTTTTCTTTTCTTTACCCCAACAACCCCAGGAAAAATAGAATTTTTTATTCTTGTAGATAGGCTAAATTTTCTGGCCTAGTGTACCTTACTATGTAGGGAGGGACCAAAGTGAAAATTCAAAAATAATGAAATTCATATCATTAAATGCATTGATGCTTGATGTATCACCAAATCATACAAACATTGCAGAAATCATTTCTTTCTTGGTCTTCATTGATGATAAAACTATCTGCAGATGAGTCTAGTCATGATGAATGAGTGAAAATTTGAATGAGATATTGGAAGTTACTTCTATGAAATTTCCCTTTGTGGATCTTTGTGTCACTTCTGGAATTCTGGAAGTCTTTGGAAGAGAATGTGTGAGAGATAATTTACTAATAAAGGATACAAAATCAATCCTTCATCATAAAGTAAACAAGGAGAGTGTGGAGCTGAGAATCGTGCCTGCACTTTCCAAATGATGATTTGTTTGTTTTTATTCCCCAAATAGGTAAGGTGTCTAAAACCCTTGAGATCCATTTTAGTTAGGGGCATCGGCTTACGGACTAGACCAAAATTTGAAATTCCCCAGATACCATTCAACTTTGACATTATCTAGAACTTATATAAGATTTTATATGAATTAGCTTGCTTCACTATGATTTTATCCCTTGGGAAATATGTCATAAACATTGTCTGGAGTAATCAACATATGGGCATATGGATTATGCACTTTGAGTTGACTAGAGCATGTTTTCCCCGTTTCAATCATCATTTCTTTCTGTAAGTGGAAAAGCAGGAGGGATCTTAAGGTAGAATTTAATAAATAATTAGAAATGGGAGATGCGAGCACTGTACAAGCCTATTTTGGTCCTCTTGCATAACAAAATTTCTATGTAATAATTGAAATTCATATGCAGTCTTAGGCAAATTAGGAATTTTCATGTCTTCACCTAGTTTTGACTTGATAAATGTGGCTTGGAAGAAGCGGCATGATTATTTTTTTCAATAATTAAAGTACAAGAACCCAAGAGAAAAAGTAGAAATTGAGTTAAAATGGGGAAAAGCATAAAATGGTTGATTGATTAATTCATTATGTAAAAAAGGATTGTGTCCACCTCTGTAAAGGAATCTAATCCCCAAAACTCAATATGTTTCTGAGTTCTTATTTTACCATCTTAATAGATTCAAGTTTAGAGCTACGTTTACTTATCAATATATATATATATATATATATATAAAGTTCAGAGGGATAAAGCCTGAGCATTTCCTTTCCTTTTTATTTATAAATTATTCTCAGTATATTAAACTTTCATTTTTTTTTTTTAAAAAAAATCTCAGGTGGGGATGGAGAAGAGACAAAGACACAAGCATGTTCATCAACAAAACCAGAGGCCAAGCATTTCGAATCTTGGCCAACCCTAATGTATGCATCACTTCTAGGCTTCCACATGTTTAATGCCAATATTTTTTGTTTGAATATGATCAAAGGTTTGTAGGTATGTTGTTGGTGATTTAATTAGTGCCTTGTGGTAGCAAAATGTTTAGACTCTAGATGTGTGTTAGATGATTTAGTGGTAATTTCTTGGTTGATGGTGCACGCCTAAAAATGGAATCATCCATGAATAGTTATAGACATGATTTTTGGTAAGCATTGTGTCCTTTGTTACGTGTCTACATTTTGCAGTTGTATTAGCAAATTGACTCCTTTCTTTTTTTCCTTATAACATTTTGGCTCTTTCCCTTGCCTAAACTTGTGCTCAAATTTTCATGGGACCTAAGTGTGGTAATCAAAAAATTGACTACCACTTTCCTAATAATGTTTAACCATCTGAGAACCAAAATGGTGTACTTTTGCTCAAAATTTTCTATATTTAATCTTCTGAATGAATTTTTTTGTTACATACTTAATCACTCACTGTACATTTGGTAAGGAATTTGTAAACTGAATTTAGGCACATTGTAGAATTTTAAATTCTCTCATAAAAAGTTCTTTGTTTGGGTGTTCAAAAGAAGAAATTTTAGTTTCAAGCAGGAATGCTAATTGAGATTTGAGGGCTCAAAATACTATTTGTGGCTTCCCTTGAAATATCTGGCTTCAACCTCTTTGGTACACTTCTCCCTATCTTACCCACCTCCTCTTCCTAACCCCTCCATTGCTAACTTACAGGGTTGGGCCCAATATCTTTGGTTGCTAAATTTGAAAGAGGGTTAGAGCAAGCTAGTCAAATCCACTCCTATTAACTCTAAATGATGTAAAATACATTTAAAAGTTTTGAGAGTGGCAGAGAAGAATTGCCCTCCCATTTAGACTAGCTTGAGGTCTGCTTAGGGTTGCATGGCCATATTTACCAAAATCTTAAGTGTACCATAGTTGAACTATCTAATCATGAAAAATTTGAGGGCATAGGATCTATTCAATGAAATGGAAATAGTTTATTTCCCGGTTTAAATTTTTTGTTTTTTTTTGTTTTTATATACCTAAAGTATATAAATTCTCATGGAATTTAAATAATTTTTAAATAGCACAACATTAGATATATCTTTAGACTTGTAATATTTAATTTGAATAATAAAAAGAGTAGGTTTTTCAATTGGAGATGTACCTTTTCTTGTATTGTTTTAATTTAATTAAGTATACTTGCATATTTGTTATATATGTATACTTTTCTTACAATTTTTTTTTATAATAATTTTAATATTAGTTAAATCAATGGCTCAATGGTTGAATTACGGATCATTGTCCTAATGTCCTAGCAGTTAAATATCCAATATAGTTTTGAAAATCATATACATATTATAGAAGAATACAAAGGGAGTGTCTACACTTCACATATTAACTAAAAAAAGTTGGGAGGGTTAGCTACTTTAGTTGGCTTTGCTAATGTTGAAAGAGAAATGTTGGTTTTGCTAGCCATGCAATTAAATGGAACAAGGACAGTTGATGTCTTCATTGTAGTTGTTAAGGAACGTTGTTGTATGTATTAGGTAGAGAAAGGACATGTCAACAATTTACTGTAGGGCCCATTTTTGAGACCATACCTACCGTTGCTATTCAAACAAAATTAGAGATGCTTTAGCTTAAGCATCCGGGATGTAAAAGAGTATTTAATATACATTTTTAAAACTCAATTTATCTATTTTACCATCTTATTTTATAACTCACATAATATCCTAGTTTCTATTTTTAAATACAACTCACTAAAATAATATAAATTATACTAACAAATAATATAAATAAATCAATTTTCTCTATTCTCTCCCATCTTTCTCTTCTCTTTTCCTGTCTCCATTAAAATATGTATTTTTATTTTTACAACTCATGAAAAGTAGGGTTGCAACCTTACTGTTCATAGTTGGCAAAAAAAAAAAAAGGTACCCATATCCAAGTAAAGCCTCTTTTAGTTTCTTGGTTGGGAAAATAGCAACTGGGAGGCTAATAACACAAAAAACCCGACTTTTTACTATATAGATCCTAGAATATGATGAAGCATAAAATTTATAGACATCAAAAATGATAATTTTTCACAATTATGTTGCGGTAAATTGTTAGTGTTAAGTGATAAAGTAATTTTAGTGGTGGATTTATATGAGGTAGCTCTAGATGAGGTACACACTATAAAAATTTGAGAAAATTACCCCTTATGTTTTGGCTTTATCACACCATAAACTTCCAATTGTTACATTTAACTAATATAAAATTGTTAGGGTATCATTTAAATAAACAGAGTTTACAATTTGTGGAAATGTTATTCACCTCTCTGTGATTTGGCTATGTCACAATTTAGTACCATAAACTTTTCAATTGCTATAATAGTATATTGTCACCCCTTAAAGTTTGGGTTTTTGAAATTCTAAACCCTATTTTGGATGGAAACGTAATGATTTCATTTAATTCCTAAGTCCAAACCTTAGTTGGTAAAATATAGCAATTGAAAATATGCAGTCTATTGTGACAGGGCCAAATCACATGAGGGAAATTGTTTTTACCCTAAAATTTTTATACATCTCAATATGAGTTGCAACTTTTCTCTTTGGAATGGTGGTGTTAATTTTTTAGTTGATAACCATATACTACACTGTAGTACGAAATCATGAGAATTCTCCCAAGTGATTGTAATAGCTGCAATTAAATTGCAACTTCTTGGAGTATCCTTAGTTTGAGTAATATGAATTCCTCCATGAGAGGTGGCAAAGTGGGGTTGAGGGCAAAGTCAAAACAGCAACCAATCCAACATAGGAGGTGGTGTATGATTTGCCCTTACAGTGCTTAAGCTCTTCAAATTTCTTAACCCACAAAGTGCAAAAGAACCTATAGAATGTTTTTTTAAACTTCTTTTTCACAATTCCATTTATTTTCAATGTGGTTTTCTGAGGCAGAAATTATGATTTAAAATTGTCATCATTCGTGTGTGTGTGTGTGTGTGTTTTTTTTTTTTTTTTTAATAATGAATTTCACCACTCAATGCTCAAGCTGAACTATTACTTAATGACAAAAGACAATTATTAGTTTGGCCTTATTATATTTACCTCAGGGAGAAATATATCAATGTTTTGGCCAATGCTTTATCTATAGTTAAAGTTTTTTAA
This sequence comes from Quercus cerris, assembly GCA_963669245.1. Classification (NCBI taxonomy): domain Eukaryota; kingdom Viridiplantae; phylum Streptophyta; class Magnoliopsida; order Fagales; family Fagaceae; genus Quercus; species Quercus cerris. Next base: position 8,478,102 of record OY770009.1, on the reverse strand, counting down.
AACTTAACCGTTGAATTTTCATCTTACAATTTTTTTGTTTCCGTTAGTGGATGAATGTTACCATCAGATTGGTTAATAGTTAGGGAGATCAGCTGGGTAAAGAAAGTCTTTTTATGCGGGAACCACTCTGTGTGTGACTAAAATTTTAAATAGCATAGTTTTTGGAGAATTTCACTGTGAATCTAATGACTGAAGGATTTTTGTAGGTAATGAGATGTATCAACAATTCATATAATGAATTAATGAATTATTATTTAATATAGGTAATCTCTGGGACAGATCCCATAACCATTCGTGCCAAGTTGAGGACTGCACTTCCACATGCGCGAGAAAAGCAACTTGTAAGAATAATATGAATCTCTTAAATATCTTTTGAATCTGATGTGGAAGAATTATAAACAGGTGCCATGAACATAACCCGTCAGCTTCTGTTCTGGCTGACGGGTCGAGACGTGACGTAAGGTAAACGGGATGAGATGCATACCGACTAAATCAAGATGAAACTGACGGGCTGAAGCCCCCAAGTCCAACTAACGGGCTGAAGTCCCCAAGTCCAACTGACGGCTTTTGAAGCCGTCAGGTTACTGAACGAAGCTTGAAGGCCGACGGGAATTACAGGCTGACGTCTTAAAAGGCTGACGGTTCTGTGAAGACTATAACTTGGTCATCACGCATGGGTTTTAGAAATTGCTTGTACTCCACGCCCCGTATCAGAGTCCTATAAGGAAAGGATTCCGCAATCTACGCGCATAAGGATTCCTACAAGAAAAAGACTTCTACTCCAAGGAAAAAAGGTCCACCCACTACTACTATAAAAACCCCAATACCCTCATGAGCCGAGGTACGCATAATTAACCCCTCTCTAGCACTCTAGAGTTGAAAGAAGTTCTAACTTGACCTTCGGAGGGTATTTGGCCGGCACCACACCGGTGCTCTCTGTGAGGTCCTTTTCTTTTTCATTGTGCAGGTGTTGTTTTTGAGCGTACACGCGTCGTGCAACTCACTGGTGAGATTTTCGGCATCATCAGTTGGCGCCGTCTGTGGGAAACGCTTTCAAGTGACTAAGCCACATTATCGTTTCCCGGTCTAAAGGGTTGCATGGTACTCACTCGCTCAATGGCAACTACTAATGACGTACAAAGAGAGGAACCGCCCACGACTGCCCTTGAGAGACAAGTTCAGACTCTTAGTGCCGCCGTGGAGCGTCTCACAAAACGGAACCTCGACTTGGAAGAGCAGCTGCGCCAGAGGGATACAGCACCAAATGGCCAACCAGAAGATCAAGAAGGGACTAGCGCTCCAAACAGGAACCAGGAGAGACCTGAGGGCAGCCACGCCCCAAGCAGGCCGGAAAGGCAGCATGTGAGCATGCCATCCCTCACGGATGCGACTCCACCACATATTGCCGCCGAGATGCAAGCAATGAGGGAACAGATGGAGGTCATGATGAACGCCCTCAAGGGGAGAGTCTCGAGCGATCTCGACGATCTAGTCAACCGTACCGATTCACCCTTCACTATGGCCGTGAACTCTTTTCCCCTGCCCCACAAGTTTCGCATGCCGAATATAGAAAGCTATGACGGGGTGAAGGATCCTTTGGATCACCTGGAGACTTTCAAGACCCTGATGCATCTTCAGGGAGTGGCAGATGAGATTATGTGCAGGGCCTTCCCCACAACACTCAAAGGCCCCACAAGGATATGGTTCAGCCGACTGACGCCCAACTCTATCAGCACCTTTAAGGAGCTAAGCGCCCAATTCACTACACACTTCATTGGCGGACATAGGTATAAGAAGTCCACGGCATGCTTGATGAGTATCAAGCAAAAAGAGGACGAGACATTACGATCCTACATAATGCGTTTTAATAAGGAAGCGCTATCGGTTGACGAAGCCGACGACAAAATACTTGTAGCAGCCTTCACCAATGGGTTGCGGAAGGGCAAGTTTTTGTTCTCTCTATACAAGAACGATCCAAAGACCATGTCGGAAGTGCTCTACAGGGCTACTAAGTATATGAATGCTGAGGACGCGTTGCAGGCCCGAGAAGAGAAGCCAAGAAAAAGGGAAAGGCAGGAGGATGCCCGACCAGACCAAGGAAGAAAGAGGCCCAGAACAGGAGACCGAAGAGACGAAAAGCGTTCCAAGCCTCCGGGAGGAAGATTCACAAGCTTCACCCCGCTTACCGCCCCAATAGATCAAGTCCTAATGCAGATTAAGGACGAGGGGGCACTGACCTTCCCTGGAAAACTAAAGGGGGATCCTAACAGGCGCTCCAAAGACAAGTACTGCCGTTTTCATCGAGACCACGGCCATGACACCGCCGATTGTTACGATTTGAAACAGCAAATCGAGGCCCTTATAAGGCAAGGAAAATTGCAGAAATTCGTAAGCAAGGAAAGAGCGGATCCAGCACTTCCAGAACACCCTCCCCGACGAGACAATGACCGTCCAAGACCTCCCATTGGTGACATACGGATGATTGTAGGAGGGATCGCTGCCAGACCCTCAAAAAAGGCTCGAAAGACATACCTCCGGATGATCCAAAACGTCCAGTTGGCAGGTCCAGAGCGAAATGTGGCCCGTAGGGAAAGCCCCGTTATCGGGTTCTCGGAAGAAGACGCGCGACGCCTTCACCACCCGCACGACGACGCGCTTGTTGTCAGCCTACGGGTAGGGGACTACAACTTGCATCGGGTGTTGGTCGACAATGGCAGCTCGGCAGACATCTTGTACTACCCAGCGTATCAGCAGATGAAAATTAGCAAGGAACAACTAGTCCCGACGAACGCCCCACTTGTCGGTTTTGGGGGTGCAAAGGTGTTTCCGTTAGGCGCAGTCACATTGGCTGTGACAGCAGGCGACTACCCCCAGCAGATCACAAGAGATGTAACATTCCTCGTAGTTGACCATTCGTCCGCCTATAACGCTATCCTCGGGCGACCCACCCTCAATGCATGGAGAGCGGCAACTTCAACATATCATTTGATGATTAAGTTCCCAACAGAACACGGGGTCGGAGAGCTACGTGGAAATCAGATCGCCGCACGCGAATGCTACGTAGCCATGATGGAAATGGATGACCCCCTCCATACCATGAACATAGAGGAGCACCGGAGTGCAACGGAGCCAGCCGAAAGGCTTGAGAAGATACCTTTGAATGACTCCGTACCTGACCAGACAACAAGGATTGGGACCCTCGCAAGTCCCGCCACTCGGCGAACGCTTGCAGCATTTCTCAAGGAGAATCGGGACGTATTCGCCTGGAGTCACGAGGATATGCCCGGAATAGATCCTTCCGTCATGGCACATAGGTTGAATGTATCACCATCCTTTCCGCCCATCCGGCAGAAAAAGCGGGTCTTCGCCCCAGAACGAGATCAAGCAATAGCCGAAGAAGTCCGCAAGCTGCGAGAGGCAAATTTTATTAGAGAAGTCTACTACCCCGATTGGCTAGCAAACGTAGTGATGGTCAAGAAAGCATCCGGGAAATGGAGAATGTGTGTAGACTTCACCGATCTAAACAAAGCATGCCCAAAGGACAGCTACCCCCTCCCGAGAGTCGACACTCTAGTAGATTCCACGGCTCAACATCAGCTGTTAAGCTTCATGGACGCTTTCTCCGGCTACAACCAAATTAAAATGCACGATGAAGATCAAGAAAAAACGTCCTTTGTAACTAGCCAAGGCCTGTTCTGCTACAAGGTAATGCCGTTTGGTTTAAAAAACGCAGGAGCAACTTACCAAAGGCTTATGAACAAGATGTTCGCACAGCAGATCGGGAGGAATGTCCAGGTATATGTCGACGACATGTTGGTCAAAAGTCGGAGGGAAGAAGATCATTTAGAGGACCTCAGGGAAACATTCGACACCCTTCGCTCCTACAATATGAAGCTTAATCCGGAAAAATGTGCCTTTGGGGTAACGGCAGGAAAATTCTTAGGATTCATGGTATCCCAGAGAGGCATCGAGGCCAACCCGGACAAGATCCAGGCTATAATGGAGATGGCACCACCTAAAAATGTAAAAGAGGTGCAAAGCCTCAACGGCAAGATAGCGGCGCTGAACAGGTTCGTCTCCAGAGCAACAGACAAGTGCTTACCATTCTTCCGCACGTTAAAAAGGTCTTTCGAGTGGACCGATGAATGCCAGCGAGCGTTTGAAGAATTAAAAGCTTACCTTTCTTCCCCACCATTGTTGAGTCCCTCACAACTAGGAGAAGAACTATTTCTATATCTTGCTGTCTCTTCGGCCGCAGTCAGCGCCGCCTTGATCAGAGAAGAAGGGAAAATACAAAAGCCCGTGTACTACATTAGCCGGGCGTTGCACGGGGCTGAAGAAAGATATCCACCCATGGAGAAGCTTGCTTTCGCGCTAGTTACAGCGGCACGAAAACTGAAGCCGTACTTTCAAGCTCACACAATTATTGTCTTAACCGACAGGCCGTTACGACGAGCAATGGGTAGCCCGGACGCTGCCGGACGCCTGACACTATGGGCAGTAGAACTGAGCGAGTTCGACATCCAATATCGCCCGCGCACTGCTGTCAAGGGACAGGCTGTGGCAGATTTCATAGCAGAATTCACAAACTGCGAAGATAAGGGGGCAGAGGAATCCCCGCAGTGGAGCATGCATGTGGACGGATCCTCCAACAGACAGGCCGGCGGAGCTGGCATCGTACTACAGTCACCCGAAGGAGACACGGTAGAGTGCATGGTCCGCCTCGCATTCCCCACTACCAACAACGAGGCAGAGTATGAAGCTCTGATAGCAGGGCTCGACCTTGCGAAAGCAGCAGGAGCCGAGAAAGTAATCATTTACTGTGACTCCCAAGTCATAGTTAACCAGATAAGCGGGGAATACGAATGCAAAGGCGAAAGAATGAAGAAGTATCTAGAGCAAGCAAGGAGGAGAATGAACGAGCTGGAAGTCAGAATTACGCAGATCCCCCGGAATGAAAACGAGCAAGCCGACCGCTTGGCCAAAGCCACCTCCGCCGAACACATGGTCGCCATTAGTAGTACACTCTCCTTCACGCAGCTCTCTCCACTCATCAGTGCGGTCGACATACAGGAGCTCGATCCCCAGCACGATTGGACCACGCCGTTAACCTCCTTCCTAAAAAACGGCATACTACCGAGTGATAAGGGGGCAGCAAGGAAACTGAAGGTTCAAGCGGCAAGGTTCGTCCTGATCAGAGACGTCTTATACAAAAGGGGTTTCTCCCGCCCCTACCTACGATGCTTAGGTCCCGAAGAAGCGGATTACGTCATGAGAGAAGTACACGAAGGAATTTGTGGAAACCACTCAGGTTCAAGGTCGCTAGTACACAAGTTAGTACGAGCTGGGTACTTTTGGCCGACAATGCAAAAGGATGCCGAGGCTTATGTGAAGGCTTGCGACAAATGCCAAAGGTTTAGCAACATCATCAGGCAGCCACCCGAAGAATTAACCCCAATGACGGCACCATGGCCGTTCGCTCAATGGGGGTTGGACATCATGGGACCATTCCCCACGGCAATACGACAACTGAAGTTCCTAGTTGTCGATATTGACTACTTCACCAAGTGGGTAGAAGCTGAAGCATTGGCCACCATCACAGAAAAAAACGTACGGAGCTTCGTCTGGCGATGCATCATATGCAGGTTTGGCATTCCAAGAATCTTAGTCTCGGACAACGGGAAGCAATTCGACAACGACTCCTTCAGGGACTTCTGCTCACAGTTGGGGATACGGAACCACTACTCCTCTCCCGCCCACCCCCAAGCCAACGGGCAGGTCGAAGTTACAAACCGGTCCTTGCTAAAAATTCTCAAGACCCGGCTTGAGGGGGCAAAGGGCATATGGGCGGAAGAGCTGCCGAGCATACTATGGGCCTACAGGACAACAGCAAGGACACCAACAGGAGAGACACCATTCCGACTAACGTACGGAAATGAAGCAGTCATCCCAGCTGAAGTCGGCCTTACAAGCTACAGGGTGCACAACCACGACGAAAAAAGGAATGATGAGGCCATACGTTTGCAACTAGACTTGGTGGACGAAGTTAGGATGGCAGCAGAGCAAAGGCTTGCACGGTACCAGGATCGCATGGCCAAACATTACAACTCCCGGGTCAGATACAGAGACTTCCAGGTAGGGGACCTCGTTCTAAGAAAGGTGATGGGCGCAGCAAGGGACCCCACTCAAGGGAAGCTCGGCCCTAATTGGGAAGGACCTTACCGAGTCACGGCATGGCAGAGGAAGGGAACCTACCATCTAGAGACCTTGGACGGACGGAAGCTACCACACCCATGGAATGCTGAACACCTACGGAAATACTACCAGTAGGGGCGACGTTCACATAAAACAAAAATTGCTTTTTGGAGTGACGCCAGGACCTACGGACTACGTTCTCAAATATTTGCTACAATAAGCCCAGAGGGCAGTTTTTCTTTTCCTACTTAAGTATTTGCTACAATAAGCCCAAAATGGGTAGATTTTGTTTTCGAATTACTTTTTATATAGATGCATGGTAATAAGAGGAATTTACTTAGAACTACTGATGTTTCTACTTGCAAATAAGGGGATATTAAAGATCGACAAATTGACCATCCACAAAGTGGATGGGATAAAAAAACTGACGGTCCAAAAGTGACCAAGTCCCCAACCATCAGCTCTCAAGCTGACGGATTAAAAGATGGGTCAAACCCCCAATCATCTCAGCTCTCAAGCTGACGGTCCAAAAATGACCAAGTCCCCAACCATCAGCTCTCAAGCTGACGGTTTAAAAGATGGGCCAAACCCCCAACCATCTCAGCTCTCAAGCTGACGGTCTAAAAAGAATGACCAAATCAGTCATTCCAGCTCTCAAGCTGACTGGTCAGTCTAACTCAGCTCTCAAGCTGACGACCAAGTCAATCATCTCAACCCTCAGGCTGACGGTCTAAAAAGATTGGCCAAACACCCAAACCATCAGCTCTCAAAGCTGACGGTTTAAAAAGAAACTGACCAAGTCAGTCATTTCAGCCCTCAAGCTGACGGTCTAAAACACTAAATATTGTCAAGACCATCGTTTCAAACTGACGGTCTAAAGATGGCCAAAGTCCAAAGATGGACATAAAACTATGTAACCAGATCCAAAAATGGCCGCCCAAAGAACGGGCGAGAGACGGTCTAAAAGACCATAAAATTAAACCGACGATACAAAGAAATCAAGTCCACAAGATGGACTAAACAACAAAATTGACGGTCTAAGTAAAGACTAACGGAGTTCATAAGCCAATAACGTCAGCCATTAGACTGACGGTCTTAAAAAAGGCTAAATCTCGGTCCACAAATATACAAGTCTATAAGGCAAGGCAGCAGGATCTTGCCAAAAAATTTCTACAATCATTAAAACAAAATGATGAAAAGCTGACGGGTTCATTAAAACTAACCGACGGATTAACTAACAGTACGACTAGAATAAGAAGGCCCGCGATCTTGGTTTCAAAACATACAAGAAAACCAAGCAAAATAAACTACACAGAAAACTGACGGCATTATAAACAAATCCAAGCCTAAAAAAAAGGGCATTTACAAAGCTGTCAAAATAAGTACACAACGGTGCCCAGAAGGGCACTTAAATAAAATTGTATTCTACATAGATAAAAAGTAAAAGTAAAATAAAAATGATGGTAAAAGCAAAAAGAAGACGTCACTTCAAAAAAATTCCTATTTGGCGACAGGCTCCTCTTCATCAAGCAGCACCATAGGGGGAGTAGCAGCAGCCGTCGGGAGGTTCGCAGCAGGTTGGGCCAACACAACCCCACTATCTTCAGGAGGGGGGGAATCAACGGAGTCGTCAACACCAGGGGTGACGGCATCTGTAGCAGGCGTCATGGGCCGAGCGTCGTCTATGTTAACACCAGACAGGTCCAAATCAGGAAAAGCTGACGCCACCTGTTTAAGACAGTCGTCGAATCCCGTGCCATAATAGCTGCCACAGGAATCAATGAAAGCATCTGACGCCTTGAATTTTTCAACAGCCTCAGCCCCTACCGTCTCCAACTGACCATGAAGAGCCGTCAGCTTTTCTTCTATTTCGAGCCGCTGACGCTTCGCCTCTTCCAAATCGTTCCTAACGGTTTTCAGCTCAACGTTAAGTGTGCGCACCGCCTCCTTATACTGAGCTTGTTGGTTTCGCATAGTGGTGTTGTGATTGTTAACACGAGTAACGACCCCCTCCTTGGCCACGCACCGATCCTGCAGCGCCTTCACACGAACCAAAGCCTGAAAAGTGACATAACCGTCAGTTAGTAAAAGAGAAAGTTGGGCGACAGCTAAAGAGAAAGAAGTAAAACTGACGGCTTACCCGAGAAAGGTCGAACAAGGCTGACGACCCCAGCTCCTCCGTCCCTAGCTGATCACAAGGATCCATGTCCGTCGGCTTTATGAGTGCTTGGATGGCCTCGACGGCAAAGTCCTTGTGCATCAGCAGGCTCTGAGGTCCCTGCAGGACGGGACCAGAAGAGGTCATGACGCCTTTCCCAGCTCCATGACCCGACGTAGGGGGCGACTTCACAGGAGTGACTGTTTGTCTCTTCGGCGGGCGGATGACCACTCCGTCAGTCTTCCTCTTCTGGGAGCCCTTAGCGACGGTCCTGGGGACAGATGTAGACGTCGCCTCACCCTTAGCTTTCTTCTCCTCCCGCTGACGGGCAGCAGCGGCCTTAATTCGTTCCTTAGCAGCATCCATTTCTGCAAAAGGCAAACAAAAGCAAGCATAAGGGAAAGCCGACGACTAAAAGTTTAAAAGCTGACGGATAGGTAAAAACTCACGGTGACGAGCAAAATCTTCCAACCTACGAGCTTCGGGCGTTGGTTCGGGACCCCCACAGTATGTGTAAAGAGTATCAAGGGTAATTAAGTCCCGGCACGATCGCTCTCCTATGGGTATCTCCAAAAGCCGACGGATGAAGTCTTCTTGCTCGTCAGTTATTGATGGACAAGCGAAAGCTGAAAAAAAACTTGGCTGCGTTAGTATCTTTTCAAAGATAAAAAATATATACATGGCAAACTGACGAGGATAAAAGGTGACGGCTAAGACCTGACTCCTTAACAAACCCCCAAGTATTGTCAAAACAACCATGAGGAATTGTTTCCCATTCATCCTGACGGCACACCCAGTCCGTCCCCTCTACGAAAAAGAACCTACTTTTCCAGGCCCTATTGGAATCTGGCATTTCAGATACCAGCCTTAAATCCTTCTCCCTGACGGCAAAGTGATACATCCCTCTTGATGAAGAAAGGTGCCGAGGTCTATAACAATAGAAGAATTCATCCAAGGTAAGCTGACGATGACCTCCGCTTAAACGGCCCCACAACACCTCGGCACTTATAAAAATTCTCTAGGAGTTTAGGGCAATCTGACTAATTGAGATGCCAAGGTAATCAGCTAGCTGACGGTGCAAAGCCGTCAGGGGCAATCTCAACCCGGCAGCAAACATGGCGTCATACATGCCGACGTCTGCAGTTCTTCCCGTATAGCACTTCTCACCCTCCATAGGCAGACGGATAGGAATATGGTCAGGAATTTGAAAACGAGTACGTAGTTCACTAAAAATTTTGAGCGTCATCTTTGGAGAGAATTTATTCACAGCCCAGTCCTTGGGAAGGATGAAGGGACGGCTACCTTCAGGACCTACGGAATCCCCTTCGCTAGACCCCTCGACGCCTTCATCCCCGTCACTGTTCCCCCCTAATTCAACTTCACTCCCCTCGCCTACTTCTTCCTCCTGGCCGCCGTTTCTTTGACTTTCCATTTCTTCGACGGCAACATGTGCTGACGTCTCCCTCTCTGACGACCAGGAGGAACTCTCAGACTCACTACTTGAGCTTGAACCAAACACCTCGTCGTAGCCCGCTCCTTCGCGGACCGACGACTGATCACTCGAAATCTACCTACAAGTGACGGGTGTAAACTAAGCACCTAGGATGACGACCTCACTTTAAAAAAGAGAAGATAAAAATTGAAAGCAGGCGAGAAAGGAAAGGAAACTTACAAGTTCTGGAGTGACGGTTGAAAAAGCAACAGCAGGAGCGTTGGTAGAGCTGACGGAATGTAGGCGACGGATGTGCTCTCCAGGAATCAAGTGAATGAAATAGTGAAAATGAGGAGAGGGGGCCACATATATATAAGCTAAAACGCACGGAAGACGAAGTGACGCCCGCGTATCCGACACGAAGCCAATCCAAGCATGCCACCTGTCCCAGCATTTAATGCTAAAAGTGTCAGCAGTAATGATTCTTGTCTTGAATCAAAGAGACAGGAAGCGACGAAAACAAACTCCATAACCCGTCAGGTGAAGCCAACGGAGATATGGAGTAGGGGGCAACTATTGTGGAAGAATTATAAACAGGTGCCATGAACATAACCCGTCAGCTTCTGTTCTGGCTGACGGGTCGAGACGTGACGTAAGGTAAACGGGATGAGATGCATACCGACTAAATCAAGATGAAACTGACGGGCTGAAGCCCCCAAGTCCAACTAACGGGCTGAAGTCCCCAAGTCCAACTGACGGCTTTTGAAGCCGTCAGGTTACTGAACGAAGCTTGAAGGCCGACGGGAATTACAGGCTGACGTCTTAAAAGGCTGACGGTTCTGTGAAGACTATAACTTGGTCATCACGCATGGGTTTTAGAAATTGCTTGTACTCCACGCCCCGTATCAGAGTCCTATAAGGAAAGGATTCCGCAATCTACGCGCATAAGGATTCCTACAAGGAAAAGACTTCTACTCCAAGGAAAAAAGGTCCACCCACTACTACTATAAAAACCCCAATACCCTCATGAGCCGAGGTACGCATAATTAACCCCTCTCTAGCACTCTAGAGTTGAAAGAAGTTCTAACTTGACCTTCGGAGGGTATTTGGCCGGCACCACACCGGTGCTCTCTGTGAGGTCCTTTTCTTTTTCATTGTGCAGGTGTTGTTTTTGAGCGTACACGCGTCGTGCAACTCACTGGTGAGATTTTCGGCATCATCAGAATCCTTAGAAATATATATATAATCTCAATGGCTTGAGGTATGAAATATAAATGTCTCATGCCGGGATTGTTTAGCACTTATTATATGGCCCCTCCCTGGCAATGTAACCAACCAGCCATTATCTTCCAAGTATTTCAAGGCTCTCCTATGGCCATGTGAGGGTTTTGCCTGTGCACGTTTTAGGATTTGCACCATTTTTTGATTTGTTGAGAAATTTCATTCATTTGAAACATGTTTCTAGATTCTGCATGATGATTACTCTACTGTGATTAGAATAGCTTTACTATCAGTTTTGGCATATTACATAATCAAGTTTTTGTGCTGAGATAGTTTAATTGTTGAAGTTCTACAATTACTTATCAAAAAAAATGTTTGTTCAAGTTTTACAATTGACTCAGTGTTCCCATCATCATTGTCAAATGCATTTTGATATTTTATTGCAAAACAAACAAGTGAACACATGCATAGATACACGTTGCTATTAACCAATGTCACTTATCTTATGTTGGCATAGGTCTCAATGTTCAAGAAGAACTATGATCATATTCCAAAAGAGGTATATTTTGGCAATTACAAAGATTCAACTCGTGGTAACCCAATTTACTTTTTGACCTATGAAAATGGGAAATCAGCTGTTTGGATTCAAGATCATCTTCGTCCCAATGGTGCACACAGATGGCACAACTACATGAAGTCCCCAAAGTATGTTAATTCCCCATGTCAAACTTGTGACATGGGGACTAGAGATGGAGGTAGGTGTCAATTGAGTTACAAGCCTATAGGCATTGATTTTGTCTTGTTTTAGAAATTTAATGTGCATGCATTTCACCATCGATGTTCAAAGGTTTGTGCATGTGTGCACTAAGACTTACTATTGATATGCTAGTTCATGTGAAGGTTCAATATAGCATGTAATATATTATCATACATGAGCTCCTTGGAATCTTGGTAATTATGTTTACCTAGTACCTACGTGATACTGGTTTTTTTCTTACCCTTAAATTCTTTCTTTATAAGTGTTGAAATTCCAGCTTGTTATTATGTTGCATTCAATTCCGGAATTGAATGCAACAAATAACAAGCTGGAATTTAGTGTGTGACAGGTTTCCTATAGCCGTGTTTGTAAAACTTATAGTAGTGTTTGTAGACAAGCATTCGCCATTTGCCCAGGTAAAAAAAAACTATAGCCGCATTTTTAAAACGCGGTAATAGCCAAATTCCAAAAAAAAAAAAAAAAAAAAAAAAAACCAAAAGGGTTATAGTTGCATTTTTAAAATGTTGTTGTAGTTGTTCCCTAGAGCCGCATTTTACAAACACACTTAAAGTACGTCCTATAGCCGTGTTTCTAAAAACGAGGCCATTGGTCTTGGCCTATAGCCACATTTGTGAAAATGTGGCTATAGACCAGTCAGACCTATAGTTACAAGTTTTAGGCCATGGCTAAAAATGCGGCCATAGGCCAAATCAACCTATAGCCATGTTTTCAAGAGTTTTTTTTTTTTTTTTTTTTGGTAGTGTATGGCTAGTGTTTTTTATTTTTTTTTTATTTCCTCAACTAATGTTGATGCCTAACGCTAGTTTTTTTTTTTTTTTTTTTTTTTTTTTTTTACAATTTAGTATTTAGTACAAATAGTTTAATGTCAAAATGGGTTAAACTATTTTGACATGATTAATAAATGAGTTGATTCTATGTTGATTTGCCTAACTCGCAATCAACACCTAGTTCATTATTTTATTTGTGTCGATACGGTTTTGACTTGTTTTGACACCCTATTTTGACATGAAGTCATCTATATGGGGGGACCACAATTCAATTCAGTACAATTGCTCTAAAACAAGTTTGCGGGGCACAATGTCAAATGTTATTTCTTAATCAAATCACAATTCACAATAGTATATGGCTAGCATTTTTTATTTATTTATTTTTTCCTCAACTAATGTTGATGCCTAACGCTAGTTTATTATTTTTACAATTTAGTATTTAGTACAAATGGTTTAATGTCAAAATGGGTTAAACTATTTTGACGTGATTAATAAATGAGTTGATTCTATGTTGATTTGCTTAACTCGCAATCAACACCTAGTTCATTATTTTATTTGTGTCAATACAGTTTTGACTTATTTTGACACCCTATTTTGACGTGAAGTCATCTCTATGGGGGGACCACAGTTCAATTCAGTACAATTGCTCTAAAACAAGTTTGTGGGGCTCAATGTTGAATGTTATTTCTTAATCAAATTACAATTCACAATAGCGTTACAATCACCTTAAAAAAAGAAAACCATCAAATTAAGTAATTGATTATTTAAGGCTAATGGTAGTTTGTACTTTGTACACTTACTTTGTCTCGAAACAAGCCTAGCTAGACAATCCTATTCAGATTATGAAACCTGTCATATGAATGATGAATCCTTTAGAACCTTATCCAGCTTAATATAATACAAGAAGTTTTTTAGTTTGAGTGTTTGACAATCGAGCTGGCCTAAGATGAGACTCGAACCTGGCCTAGGACTCATAAGTTGGAGTGCGACAAAAAATGATGGAACGATAATATAGGATTTGGGATAATAGTGTTGTTTAAGGTAGAGTTAGAATAAATAGCATATTGTGTAGGAGAATAGAAGGCTTAATCAAGGTGGCCCAAGATAGTTTGAGGCCTAAAGCGAAAATTTTAAAGGGGCCTTTTTATATTTAATTATAACTTAAATGATATTTATTTTATTTTTTTATATTATAATTTATTTTATTTCAAATCTATTATTAATTCTTACTAATTAATAAGACTAATTCATCCAAAGTGAGCTAGTAATAATTCCTATGTAAGTTTTACAAACTGACGAGTCATCAATAAATAAAAGTTATTCAAAACATTCATTTATTATATTGTTTGATTATTTTGTAAGTTTTTTTTTATCATAAAATTTGAATTAGTTTTAGCATTTTTCAATCACTTAATGGTGAATTGGTAATTGTATTGTATTTCTATTAATTCATAATTTTTTTTTTTTGGGTGAAGAAGATGCTAAAGTATTACAAATTTTACTATAAAAAACTTATAAACTGACGTGACATTTCAAGAAAAGAATAAATGAATATCAAATTATTTATTATAATCAGACATATTAATTTATAAGACCTATGTGATAAAAAAATGTGCAAGTTAACACACTCTTTTTTTAATTA